>CM046817.1:8907949-10107949 GCA_025617385.1 Murraya koenigii | reverse complement strand
ACGACTTGAGCCAGCCTGCGGACCTCCCCCTCCAGTTTTTCCGCGCATAAAGGATTTCGCGGAGCAATTGTCGCATGTTCTGGTGCTGTGTCATGCAAGTGCTGTCTTGACTCTCTCTCCTCCAGGTTTGTCTCCTCCCTTCCGGCTTCGTTCTATACTTTTTGCCTTTGGGCTCCATTTCCCACGTCCCCCCAGTGGGAGTGTTCCCGCGACTGGATTCGGGAGCGTCATTGCATGCTCTCCTCTGTCCGCCCCTGAGTTCTTGGAGGATGAACATCAGCGTCTCCATCTGCTTCTCCATCCGGTCCATTATTTCTTGCATTTCTTTATCTCGGGCCTCGTTGGCCGCCTCCCTCAGAGTCACCGATTCTTCGGGACTTACTCCTCTTCGGCTAAATCCTCTCATTGGCAACTCATTTTTGGAGTGTGCTATAAATTCTGACTTTTTGAACTTATCCCCACAGACAGCACCAAAATGTTGATGCTGTTTTCTGCTCGCTCCAAAATATGGCATTGCTTTCTCTTGGTAGCACCCACCTCGAGCAGGATTTCTAGCTGATTCTTACGTTTCTTCATTTGCTGAATCGGTGGTTCCCTCTTGCCTGTATCGACAAAGAAAATATCAAAAGTCGCCGGGTGTTTTTCTGGCAAAAACTCTCCGACGCTCAAGTTACTAATCGGGTTTGCTCTTTTTTTAATTCTCCCTCTTTTAGAGAAAGAACAGGAAAATCAGAGAAAATTGTAAGGAAAAGAAGTCGAAAAAGATCCCTTTGCCTCTCCCTTTGTCAGATATTCATTCCATTTTTTTTCCCATCACCCTTGCTTGGGCGTCATCCTCTGCATTCATTGTGCCTGCGTCTTTCTGATAGTTATGGGTCACAGTGACACAACTTGGGGGTATTGGATGTCAGACGGTTGTGGATCACTGTGATGAAATGATGATACCGTGGGGTATGTGACGGTTATCAGTAACAGTGAAAAACCTTATGGCATAGGGTGCCTTTCAGTTATCGATCGTCGTGACAAGATGTCAGGGTGTGAGGGCGTCTAGCGGCTACTTTCTTCTTTTCGGAGAGAAGCATTCACCGTCTTGAACTACAGATGTGGGGCTGCCATGCTTAGGTTTTCTCTGCTCAAGCTCTGGTCTCTTCCTGTTCATGGTGCTGCTCATAATGTGGCCAGAGCTCGCTCTATGGTTGTGGACATCTTTGCTCTTTCTGACTTTGCTTGTGCAAGATGCGAGCATCTGAGCCTCACCAGCTTTGAACACTTGATCCCAACTAGCTTTGACATCGAGTAGGGGTGTCTTTGTACTAGTGATCAGGTCTTCTATTCTGACTGGTTTGTCCTCGAACAGACATGCTCGGCATTTCCCAAACATCATTCTTCTCCTCTCTTCTCCTTCTTACTCTTCTCCTTCTCCTTTTTTTTCCTTCTCCTCCTCATTCTTCTTCTTCTCATTTTCCTTTTCCTTCTTTTTTTCCTTCTCGTTCTTCTTCTACTTTTTCTTCTTCTTGTTCTTCTTCTCCTTTTCCTTTTCCTTCTCCTTCTCCTTCTTCTTCTCCTCCTTCTTCTCCTTCTTCTTCTTCTTCTTCTTCTTCTTCTTCTTCTTCTTTTTCTTCTTCTTGTGCATTGGTATTAGTTTAGTTTTGAGATTTCAAAATTTTAGGTGGTTCTTAGTGAAAATTTTTGGATTGATCTATTTTAACCCAAATTTCACTCAAACCAATATTTTAATCCGAATTAGCAAATCGATCCAATCTGAATTAATTCGATTTGGTTCAGTTTAGGTTTGTGTTTTTAATTTAAATAGATTCAATTCTCTAATCTGATCGAATTGTAACACTAACTGAAATTCGAACAACCAAAACCTAAATTCAATTTACCTTAACCCCTAGTAAAAAGTTTGTTATATTCTACTCCAACAAAGGCAACATTCCAATAGGGGCTACATCCACGAGTATTTGATCAATTCAAGTCGAATATTTCTTTCGAAAAGATATAAAATAAAAAATGGATCCATTTTAAAATTGAACCTAAGCAGACAAGTAGGGATGGATATCCGGTTTGATTTTTATCAAATCAAACCAATTTAAACCAAAATTATTTGATTCAGTTTAATTTAGTTTAACAAGTCAAATCGTCTATATTTTCATAAATTGAATGTATGATACAATTGATTCATGTTAGGGACGAACAAATTTAGATGGGTCAGGTTCAGATCGACTTGATCGAATTTTAAATTAATTAAATTAAGATAAATATAACCTAAATTTAATCTGAATATATAAACTAATAGAATATTTTGTGCTCGTTAGTATTTTTTCTTTTGAATTTTCGGATCAGTTCATGCAATTTTAATTAAAAAGGGAAAAAGAAAAACTGGTCTTAACATAAATCCCCAAACATCAGCATCCAAATCTAGAAGCCTAAATCCTTAATTTCCCTAAGCGCAGCAGCATCTCACTCTCACTCTCACGGTCACCATCTCACTCTCACTCTCACGGTCTCTCACCTTCTCACCCTCCGGTCTCAGCTTCTCACTCTCTCTGTCTCACTGCCGTCACTTACGCAACATCGAACCTTCGGCCATCGTTATTCAATTAGCTCGCGGCAGACGGCAGATTGTGATCGTGATTTAGCCACCTCGTCGCCAAGCGCCAGCCGTTGCCGTTGCTATCGCGCCGGAGAGTCGGACAGTGAGTTGTTGACTTCGTTTTTTATTTTTTTTTATTTATTAGGCAGTGCTTTGAGAATGAATATAACATAATATAACGCTTTTTCGTCTTCGCTTTCCTTAGAAAAATTTTGAAGTTTTCCAAGTTTATTTTTTCGCTTATTTCATTGAGAATTAGAGATTTTCAACATCATTTTATTGTATTCTAGTTGGTGGCTTTCAAAGATTTCTTTCTTATTTTGTTGGAAATAATTGATTTTTAAAATTGAAGATAATTCCAGCAACTATTTAAGCAAGATCATTGGGTAACATCAACAGATTCAAAATTGCAGGTAAAAAAAAAAAAAATCCCCCAAGCAGCCAATAAAGTTTTGTTACAAGAGGAATAAATAAGTTTTTTAAGGTATTTTTTCTCTAGAAGTTTAAGTGGTCAATGTTAAAAAAATTCAAGGGAATTTAGTTGCTTACTTGATTTTGCTTCTTGCTTGTTTCATTTAGGGATTGTTGTGACTAGTGATTTATGAATTTTGGCTCTTTTTTTTTTAATTTGATTTGTTTATTTATAAATTATAAAGCCTCAGGCTTGTTTTAGGCTTTTTCCATAAGCTCTTAATCAGGTCTATTCACTGCGGGCTTTAAAATTTTTTACCATGTCGAAGGCTTCATGATGTGGGGCTAGGCCAGGCCGGCCCAAGCTTTTTTGCCAATTCTACAAAAAGCACTTGTCTCTTCACATGTACATTCATGTACAGATTTACTTGTATCAATTGCTCTCTCGATTTCTCAGCGGCGCATGCGCAGTAATGGTTTACATAACATCGTGGGATGAGTTCGTTGAGCGATCCATTCAGTTGTACAAGGCCGATCCCCAATCTGTATGTTACCTTTTTTTTTCAATTGCTGAAAAAATAATTAAGTATGATTCTGAATTTAATGCCCTTTTTCTTCGTGATAAAATTGGCATGATAATAGCCACTGTGGAGTTTACCTTTTTGCTTCCATTTTCTTGACAATGTTAAGATTTGTTTAATTTTCCTTTCTTTTTTCCTCGGCAATTAAATAGAGCTATAGGAATCATTTTTATTGATCAATAATGTGAAATGGACTGATTCTTTTTTCTTTTCCTCTGATTTGTGCTTGATTTTTTTTTTTTTGAATGTGGGACGCAGACGAGATATTGCATGAAGTATCGGCATTGTGATGGTAAATTGGTTCTCAAAGTCACCGATAACAAAGAGGCATGAATTACATTCACTCCATTTCTTTTCATTTTTTTTTTTTAATGAATTACGGGTTACAATGTTTATTTTTTTATGTTTATTGCTTCAGTCAAACATTGCAGATTGACTTGTAATTGTAATGGATGTTTAGCCTTTGCATTTGAGTTAGCTAATTTTTTTTTGCTTTTGCTTGGTTGTCTAATGTTGAAACTTGGATGTTTGTGGAGTGAAGTTACAGTGGAATTGGACATGTAGTGCGATATTTTTCTGAATCATGAATACACAAAAATAACCTTATCCTTATTGCCTCTCTATTTTGCAACCTGCGGCACCTACTGTGTATTGGCTTATTAGTAATGACTCAGAGTTGAGATGTTAATGATGGATTTTCAATAAGATGCTTCACTTGGTGGGAAGGGTTTTGCAAAGATTTGTTTTATCTCTGATAAAGACCTAAAAGAAGAGCATTTTTTCCTTTGTCTATGTGATTGTCTTAGCTGTGTTGTTAGGAATTGTAAATTGCAATAGCATCTCTATTTCATTTTCAATAGTTTTGATGAGATGGGACTGGTTGAGTACCACAGAATTTGAGTAGTTGTGAGGGTTTGTGAGGAACTCTTAGGTAGGCAACCTAGTCTAGTAATTTCATAGATGAAAAAGAGCTGAATGCATAGCACTGTAAGCTCTAAGTGTTTAAATCTTGAATTCATCATCCTATTTCATCTTGCAATCTGTTAGACCTGTGAAAACTTTTGTTAGACATAGGTATCAAAGGGCAGGGGCAATTTAGTATTTTTAATGGCAGGGGTAGTTTAGTAAATTTGTTTATTTACTTATTAGTATAAATAAGAAATTAAGGAGTCATTTAGGGTTATGTGCAGTTTTCTATCAAAGTATTAGAAGTAATAGGAGTCTTGGGAGAGATTGACCTACCTCTCAAACTGTAGGTCAGGATTGTTCTTTATTTTGATTCTATCAATAAAAATTAGCTCTAATTTTGCCCTAAGTCCTATCAAAGTGGTATCAGAGCAAAACATCCTGGGACAATAGCAGCGAAGAAGGTGGACACATTTGAAGAGAAATTAGAAGCGGAGGTTGGATCACTCAAAGCTACCATTGATGAGCGATTTAACACCTTTCAACAACAATTTTCGTCCCTTGAATCTATGCTGCAGAAATTAACGGAACAACACCTCAACCCACCACCGGTAGCGTTGACGGGCCACGGCGGTGCGGCGGAAGGAGGATCCAGCAGTACAGAAGTTGGGGTGACTGAGCTTGGCGACTCAACTGCGTTAGGGGCTGATGCACGGTGCGGACAAGCTGGGTTTAGGCTCAGGCGGGCGGTTTAGGTATGGGTAGGTCGGTTTGGGGCGGACAGTGGGAGGAGGGTTTCGGTGGAAGGGGCGGATATATCCGGAATGCTGGCTGGGCAAGGGATTCGACTGATATGGGGTTGAGCGAGGAGAATCTTGGGGTGGGTTCTCAGGATTTACTGAGCTGGAGTAGATTCGGTGGTCGGAGACCTCAGATGGCACGAAATTGGGTAGAGGCGGACTCGATTTGAAGCGGATTCTAGGGTGAGGAAGCCGAAAATGCCCATTTTGAAGGCGAAGATGCCTATGGGTGGGTGTATAAGGTAGAACGCTATTTTTCCATCAATGGGCTCTCAGATAGGGAAAAATTGATGGCCGCAGCATTATGTTTGGAGGGAAAGGCCCTTGCGTGGTTCCAATGGCGAGAACAACGACAACCATTAAGGTCGTGGGGTGAATTCAACGATCTGTTGTTGGAGAGGTTTCGGGCCATGCAAGAGGGGGATTTACATAAACAATTTTTTGCCCTGACCCAGGAAGGAACAGTCATGGAATATAGGGAGAAGTTTGAATTGCTATCTGGGTGTCAAGAGGGAATCTCAGACTACTAGAAGGAAATTTTATGAAGGGACTGAAGCCAGAGATTCGAGTGCGCTTCACCTGCTTAAGGCGAGAAGGCTAGGGAGACGATGGAGTTAGCACGAGTTGATTGAGGATAAGAACACAGTGGAGTGGGTTAGAAGGAGCAATTCAATTGGATTTTCATACCAAAACAGCAGTACCGCGGTTGGACGAAAACCCAAACCACTATGGTTTCAGCGTAAATCCCAAAGTGCTGCACTGGAGGCGAGAAAACACAAATGACGGGGTCACTGAAGGATTTCCAAAGGGATCGGAATAGTGGGGCACGATCGGGAGTGACATTCAAGCGCCTCAGCTGAGGCGGAGATCGCGGGACAAAGAGGCGAAGGGGTTGTGTTTTCGATGCGATGAGAAATTTTCACCGGGGCATCGATGTAAGGACAAATCACTACTAAGTTCTAACTATATGTGATGAGGAGGATGGCGGTGAGGAAGCCGAGGAAGAAGAGGAGGTAGAAGAAGAACATCTCCATTTGGATGTAGTTGAGGTCTCGCTTAATTCGATGAGTGGGATTTACACGAACCATACATTGAAGATAAGGGGAGAATAGGGGAGCAAGATGTGGTAGTGCTTAATAAGCAGTGGGGCGACCCATAACTTTAATTCTAACGAGTAGTGGACCGGTTGGAACTACGTTTGACGGACATTCAGTAGTTTTGAGGTGGTCATGGAGTGCAGGAAGGTACGAAGAGTAGAGGAATATGTAAGGGGCTGATCTTGTCATTCACAGGGCCTTCGGTGATGGAGGATTTCCTCCTTTGGACTTGGGAAGTATAGGCGTAATTTTGGGAATGAGGTGGCTCTGATCGTTCGAGAGAGATGAAAGTGAATTGGAATCTATTAACAATGGAGTTTGGGTAAATGGTCGAGTGGTAGTGCTACTGAGGCGACTTGAGTTTATGCAAAACCTTGGTGTCACTTAAAGCCATGGTAAAGGCGATTCAGGATGTGGGTGAGGGATTCTTGGTGGAGCTACATAGCCTAGAAGGGAGAAAGGCAGAGGCATCAATGGTTATTCCGAGACCGATTCTGCAGCTATTGGAACAATTCGAAAGGGTTTTCAGATGCCCAATGGCCTGCTTCCGCGACAGGAACATGAGCATGCGATAGTGTTAAAGGAAGGGACTTCTCCTATCAGCGTCCGGCCATATCGATATCCCCAAATACAAAGGATGAAATTGAGAGGCTAGTTAGGGAAATGTTGGAGGCTGGGATAATACAACCGAGCATGAGTCCGTTTTCGAGCCCGATCTTATTAGTGAAGAAAAAGATGGGAGCTGGAGATTTCGTATTGATTCTGAGGCCCTTAACAAAGAAGCGATTGCTTGATAAGTTTCCTATTCCGGTGATCGATGAGTTGTTGGATGAATTGCATTGGGCGACGAGGTTTACAAAAATAGATTTGAAGTCGGGATATCACCAAATCCGAATGCGACCAGAGGATGTACCTAAAACTACATTTCGAACACACGAGGGACATTATGAATTTCTAGTCATATCATTTGGCCTCACCAACGCACTGGCCACCTTTCAGTCATTGATGAATAAGGTATTTCAGCCCTATTTGAGAAAGTTTGTCCTCGTTTTCTTTGATGATATCTTGGTCTACAGTCGCACTTTAGAGGATCACGTGGGTCATTTGGAGTTAGTGTTAAAAGAGTTACAGAAGCATCGATTGTATGCCAATCGGAAGAAATGTTTGTTTGCTCAGACAAGGTGGAGTATTTGGGGCATGTGGTATCAGCTGAGGGGGTTTCAGTAGATCAGTCTAAGATAGCCGCAATACTGGAATGGCCTTTACCTAAGACACTAAAGGAGTTGAGGGGTTTTTTGGGGCTCACTAGATACTACCGGAAGTTTGTGAAGGGGTATAGCACCATAACATGGCCTTTGACGGAACAATTGAAGAAGAAAATTTTCGATGGGGTGAAGCCACGACATGATCCTTTGAAGAACTAAAGAGGGCAATGACTAGTGTTCCGGTGCTAGCATTACCGGATTTTACCCAACCATTTATCGTAGAGACGGATGCCTCGGGGTATGGGTTAGGAGCAGTTCTCATGCAAAATCAGCGCCCGATCGCCTACTTCAGCCAAGTGTTAATAGTTAGGTCGTGGCTCAAGTCAGTTTATGAGCGGGAACTCATGGCGATTGTGCTAGCTATTCAGAAGTGGAGACCATACCTCCTGGGGCGACGTTTTATCGTCCGAACGGATCAGCGAAGTCTCAAGTTTCTGTTGGAACAACGGATGGTGACTGAGGAACACCAACACTGGTTGTCGAAGTTACTAGGCTACGATTTTGAGATACAGTATTGACCGGGGTTGGAGAATAAGGCGGCAGATGCTTTGTCGCGACGGGGGGAGGGACCTCAGTTGGTAGCTTTATCGGTGCCCTTGGTAATAGACTAGGACGTAGTGTCACGAGAGATTGAGGCATATGAGAGTTTGGCAAAGATTTGGGCTGCGTTATTGTGTGGGGAGACGGGATATCCGGGCTATTCCATGCATGGACAGCGACTCTATATCGAGGGCGCCTTGTGTTGCCGGGACATCGACCTGTATATCGAAGTTGCTGCGAGAATTTCATGGGAGTGCTATTGGGGACACTCTGGTGCTCTAAAAACTTATCGACGTTTAGCGGTGAAACTGTATTGGCGGGAATGAAGAAGGATGTTGAGGAGATGGTAGCGAGGTGTGATGTGTGTCAGCGCCACAAATATATGGCAATAGCACCAGGAGGGTTGTTGCAGCCATTGTCGCCACCTAATAAGGTTTGGGAGGAGGTGACTATGGATTTTATTGAGGGACTGCCACGATCGGATGGGTACACGGTGATCTTGGTGGTGGTTGATCGACTAAGCAAGTATGATCATTTTATACCCTACGACACCCCTATCTGTCTGTATGCTATTGCAGTGGCTTTTATCTGCGGAGATTGTACGTTTGCATGGAATTCCGAGTCGATAGTAGTGGACCGAGATAAAGTTTTTGAGCCACTTTTGGAGGGAGTTGTTTCGGATGCGAGTGCGGTTTTGAAGAGAAGCACTGCTACCACCCACGGATCGATGGACGGTCGAGGTCGTCAACCGAAGTATAGAGACCTACTTGCGATGTTTAGTGTCGAACACGCCTAAGCAATGGGCGAGGTGGTTAGCATGGGCGGAATATTGGTACAATACTTCTCATCACACTTGCTACTGCAGACTACTCCTTTTCGGATCTTATATGGGCGTGATCCTCCACATTTGGTGTACTACGGACGAGTTCGACACACGTGTCACGAGGTAGATCGATGATTTAGAGGAGCAGGATCAAATACTAGAAGAGTTGAAGAGGCATCTGTCTAAGGCACAACATATAATGAAAAAATAGGAAGAAGGTCATAGGAGGGACGTACTGGTTTGAGGGGGGCGGGTTTACACGAGTTACGACCATATCGACGAAGTCTCTAGCACGACGGAGAAATGAGAAGCTCTCCCCTCGGTATTTTGGGCCATATGAAATCGTCGAAAGGATTGGAGAGGTAGCTTACCGATTGCAATTGCCACCAACATCGGTCATTCACCCGGTGTTTCATGTGTCTCAGTTAAAATGAGCTATTGGAGAACATACACCTCTCTCTTGCTTGCCATGACCGGTCGAGGACATGGAGGTAGTGCTGGAACCAACTGTGGTGAAGGGAGTTCGACAGGGGGCAACAGGACAACCGACTGCTAAGGAGGTGTTGATTACATGGAAGGACTTGCCGGACTATGAGGCGACGTGGAAGCTATATGAGTTGATTCAACGACAGTTTCCTATATTCCACCTTGAGGACAAGGTGTCTTTTTGGGAGGGAAGTAATGTTAGACCCGTGAAAACTTATGTTAGACATAAGTATCAAAGGGCATGGACAATTTAGTATTTTTAATGGCAGGGGCAGTTTAGTAAATTTGTTTATTTACTTATTAGTATAAATAAGAGATTAAGGAGTCATTTAGGATTATGTGGAGTTTTCTATCAAAGTATTAGAAGTAATAGGAGTCTTGGGAGAGATTGACCTATCTTTCGAACTGTAGGTCAGGATTGTTCTTTATTTTGATTCCATCAATAAAAATTAGTCCTAATTTTGCCCTAAGTCCTATCACAATCATGCTGCGGTTATAATTGAAAGTAATGTTTGTTAAGTGGTTCTTTAACTTTGTTGTGGATGCTTTGGTTTTTCTTGGTTTTGCTAGCGTGTGGTGACAATTGTAGTTTGTCATAATAAATACGCATTTGGAGGGCAAAGCTGGGATCAGTGTTTTTATAGTTTGTCATAATAACCAGGATTCATTTGTTTATCTTAACATTGGGACAAAATCATGTATGCACACGCAAATGCGAGCATACTCATAGACTCATGCATGTAGTTGAGCTGTAAATATGCAGAACTGAATCCTTCATTATCAGCGTGTTAAGATCTTATGTTTTTATAGTTCTTTGTTTTTCTGTTTCAGTGTCTCAAGTTCAAGACAGACCAAGCACAGGATGCTAAGAAGATGGAGAAACTGAACAACATATTTTTTTCTTTGATGGCCCGAGGCCCTGACGGTACTTTCTTTCTCTAATCTATTTTGTCCTAACTCAGATTGTATTTTAACATCCTTGGAAATCTAGGTTTGTACCCCCAAGTTGTCAAGGATACAAATCTGTTTGAATAGGATTATTCATAAAAGTATCAATCATTTGCCAAGTAGGATACTTCGTAAGTTTATTTGATGAAATGGGTGTATAATAGTGCTGCTTTTGAGCATACTATAATGTTCTTAATTATAGTTATGATTGAAGCTGAAACTTATGTTGGAACAACATTTCATCTTGGTGAAAGTTGATTTTCAGTTTTGAATCTTTATCTGATCAAGTTGTGCTTAGAAGTAACTGTGCGTCTTACTTATGCAGTGGAGTTGTCAGAAGTTACAGGAAAAGAACAGATGGAAGCACAGCCAGTGAAGAAAGGAAGGGGAAGGAAACAGTGACTTTGTTTGGCTGCTAGGTAGGCAAATAGTCATTGACCAACTGTTATCGGACTCTTGTTTGATCTAAAAGAATTTTTGCAACTTCATTGCCAACGAAATTCTGGACAAAAATTCTGGTGAAAATATTTTGATTATGAAGAATTTCAAGGGAATTTCTATAGAAATATTAAGGGGCGTTGGGTACCGCTTAACACGGGCCATGCTCATTTTCCTTTTATAACTTCATGAGCTGAATCACCTCCCTTTCTTCTTCTTTTCTTCTTCCTTTGTTTTTTCGTTTTTTCTTTCACAGTTCTTTATTTGCTGGGTCTTTTTGGGGGGGACGTATTTCTAGGTTCTTATACATTTTATTTAGTTGTATTTTGGTAAAATCACTAAAGACCTATAAAGATTTACACTGATCTTTGCAGATCTAGGTATTTGGTTCTTCACTGTAAGTAAGCTTGTAATCTTTTCTTTAGAAACGCCATATTTAATAATTTTTATTTGATCAAATTTTAAAATGTTGAAGGGAGAATTTGAACTTTTATAATATGTTGAAAGGGGAATTATGTGAATGTTTAAAATTGAGGTGCTGTAATTTTTAAGTTACACTTGTGGAAAAAAAAATTATAATTATAAAATAAAAGTTCAGAGTATATAGTAAATATAATTTTTAAATAATAATTTTAATAAAATTACTGAAGATATAATAAATTATTTATTATTTAAGTAAAAAATTATATTAATATGTTTTTTAAGTTATTGTAATTAATGTTTATTAAATATTTTAATACTGTAATTTTTAAGTTATAATTGTTTAATTTATGCATACTTTAGATTTAATATTTATAAAATTATTTTTCCTTCTTTTAAATCCTTTTTGAATCAAGTATACAGGATAGGAAAGATCACGGTGAGCACATTAGCAAATAATTATTTAAAAAAAGTAGAAACTGGATATCCAACTTATAATTATTATTATTGTAAGTTGGTTTTTGCAAAATAAACGAAATTTTAAACGCAAATTTAATTTGCATGTAGTAAAACTGTTAATAGGTTCATTACTTTTTTTTATTTTGAAATTTATTTATTGAATGTATATTATTATTTTTGTTTTTAAATGTATGGTACACAAAATAATGCCAAATACATACTTAAATTGAAAATATAACAAGTTTAAAACATTATTTTTATTCTTTTTTTTTGTTATAAGAAAATAAAAATTTAAAAACAATACCAAACGCACTCTTGATTTCTCCTATGCATTTTTATAAGAATTTTAGGGGGATTTCTATATAAATATCAATTTATTCTATGCTTTTATATATATATAAAAGAATTGCAAGGGAATTTCTATAAAAATATCAATTTCCCGTATGCTTCTTTTTTACTTTCATACAATTTTTTTTTTTTTTTGTGGTTTAATTGTGGTCATGGGATTATGTTGCTTCTATCTTCTTTATTATTTTTATGGTTACTTTTATGTCAAAGTTGTTAAAATAATTAAATTTTATGGTAAAAACCATAACTTAAAATTTAGGAACATTCATATTATATTACCAAAAATCAATAATAAAATTATGCAGAAATATACTTGAATTTATAATGTTGAATTATCCTCTAGGGTCATGTGGTTGGTTTCTCATATCAACAAATTCACAACTTATTAAATATATTAAAGCTCAAATTACCAAAAATACCTAATTAAATAACTTTTAATTGAGTTTAATAGTATATAACAGGCAGTACTACATAATTATTCACATATAAGCCTAACATTGAATTAAGGATCTAACAATATTGGATTAAATATCTGGTAATCTCTCACTTGGGTTATATGTGTAACTTCTAATTATACTTTACAAAAATAACCATATGAGCCTTAATGCCATTACTAAAATGTATCGATAACAAATCTGATCCATTAATCATATCAACATAGGATCAAAACGACATTCGTTACAACTATCGTAACTCGATCCATCAATAGTCATAATATCAATACAAGTGAATGACATGGATTGTGATGTGGATGTCTAGTATGAAAATTTCATGCAATGTGATCGTAACATGTCTATTTCCAACTAGTCTACTTTAAACATTAGTGAGATCAAATCTTACTAAAATCAGAGTGTAAATAAACTAAAACTTTATTTTAGCAAAAAATAACCTTAACTAATTATAAACTGAAACAACTAAAAAATGTTTATATTATAAAAACATCTAAAATTATAAACTCCCATTAAAACTGAATATTCTTAAACGACATGACACTCATACGAGCCATGTGCTGCTCATGAAACATTTTGGGTGGCAATTCCATAGTGAATTCTTTTTTTTTTTTAAAGGGAGGAGGTGGCAAGCCAAAGAGTTTACTCTCCCACCTCAAGACTGAGCCTGGTCACTGAATCTGAACCACTATAGCAGTAACCGACTACTGCTGGGGCATAGTGTAGTCGCAATCATGGAGTTTGTGCCAACTTGCTCTATAGACAATTGTCCACTCTGAACTCTTTTTTAACAACTAGGAACTTAATATTTATATACTTCGACTTCGTCAAGCTCATGTTGTTATTGGAACATAACAGTGCTAATTTATTGTTACAAAATAATCTAAGTAGCCTATTAATAACCTCTACTATGTGAATTCCTGTGATAAAATTTCGCAACCATATTTCACGATTGGATGCTTCATAACATGTTATGAACTCTGCTGCCATCATGAAAGATGCTATAAGAGACTGTTTAGCACTCTTTCAAGAAATAACACCCCCAGCTAGCATATAGATGTAACCTGCCGTGAATTTTATACTATCTTAGTATCCAACGAAATCAAAGTCAGTATACCCAATGATCTCAAGCTAATCCAACCTTCGATATATGAGCATATAATCTTTTGTTCTTTGTAAGTACTGCAAGACTCGTTTGACTGTTTTTTAATGGTCTACTCTTGGATTACTTAAATATCTGCCCTACATTTTAGTAACATACGTACTATTTGATTGCATACAAACCTGAGCATACATTAGAATTCCTACTACTGACGCACAAGGAATTTTCTACATCTTCTTTTCTTTAAAATCATTCTTAGAGCACTGATTGAAATTAAACTCGTCTCTTTTAACCACAAGGGTATCACTTGGTTTATAATTTTGTATGTCATATCTCTTGATAACCTTTTCGATATGGATCTTTTGCGACAATCCAAGAATACCTCGGGAGTGATCCCAATGTATTTATGTGCTTAATATAAAAAATGCATCACCAAGATCTTTCATCTCAAAATTATTAGCTATAAATCTCTTGGTATCGTGCAATAAGCCTATATCATTATTGGCAAGCGAAATTTCATTAACATATAAAACTAGAAAAATATACTTACTCGCACAGAACTTATGGTATATACAATCATTGATTAAATTCATCTCAAAATTGAACAAAATTGTCACTTGATGAAACTTGAAATATTATTGTCAAGATACTTACTTGAGCTCATAAATAGATTTCTTAAACCATATTCTTTGGGTCTCTTGACTCAAAGTTTTCTGGCTACACCATATAAATCATTTCATTAATATCATCATTGAAAAGCGCTGTTTTCACATCCATCTGATGTAGCCTAAGATTGAGATATACCACCAATATCATTATAATCCTGAAATAGTCTTTCAAAGATACCGAAGAAAAAGTCTTTTTATAGTTGATGCATTTTTTCTGTGTAAAGCCATTTACAACAAGACACGCTTTATATCTGCTCACATCGTCTTTTGAATCCCTTTTGGTCTTAAATATCTATTTGCAACCAAAAGGTTTCATATCTTTTGGCAATAAAACAAGATTCTATACGTCATTATCTTTTATGGACTTTATTTCCTCATTCACGACATCAATCCACTGATGAGAGTTAGAACTTTCTATCACTTGACTGAAATTGATTGGATCATCTTACATCACTCAAATGTCTACCTCATTTTCTTGAAGAAATATAATGTAGTCATTTGGCACTGCTCTTCTCCTTTCTCTAATGGATCTCCTTAATGGCATGGGCTCTTGAGGTGGTAAAATTTATTCTTCTTGAACAATTTCTAGTATGAGAGAGTTCTTTAACATTGTCTTGATCTGATTTGTCTTGAACAAAGTCAAGAATGAGACCTTGATTTATGCCAATAACATGTATGGAAATATTGACATATTTTTTTTTAAAGACAAAGTTCCTAACTGTATCTCTCCCGAAAAACTTGACATCCTCAAAAAATTGTGCATTTCCTGACTCGAATATTGATTTAGTCGTGGAATTATAAAACTTGTACCCCTAGATCAGTTAGAATATCCAATAAAATAGCAATTCACTGTCTTGGAATCCAGTTCCCTCTCATTAAGCCTATAAGGCCTTGCCTCAGCTAGACATCCCTAAATATGCAAATTCTTTAAGCTAAGCTTTTTACGTGTCCAAAGTTCGTAAAGGGTTTTAGTAGTCGCTTTCATTGGACCATATTAAATATATATGCTGCAGTCTTAAGTGCTTCTCTCTAGAGTTATTTAGATAAAGTAGAATGACAAATCATACTCCTCATCATGTCTTCAAGCATCTTGTTTCGTTTTTCAGCAACACCATTCATAATAAGTGAACCAAGAATAGTGTATTGTGGGATAATACCACATTCTTCTAAGAATTTAGCAAATGGTCTTAGACGTTGTTCATTAAAACTATCATATTTATTATAGTACTCACCACCATAGTCAGATCTGATGCTTTTAACAACTTTTTTTCTTCAAAGGACGCATGCATAGGCCTACAATATATCTAAACAAAAAAAATTAATAAATCATCAGAAATGAGGTCGAATATGATAGAACTAGTTTAGTAAAAGTAATTCAAAGGTGTGCTACCCAGCAGCAACAACATTTATTCAAAATGAATAAAGATTCATCCATTTTGATTTGATGCAAAAATGGGAGAAATGGATAAGATAAATGATTGAATTAGAATTGTTATTCAAAATGGGGAACATAGCTAATGAATATCTTCTCTTGTAAATATCAATTTACAGATGGTTCTTCATATATACCAAGCGAATTAAACTAGTCTCCTTCCAAACGGATAGGAAGCCAACCATTATACAATACTATGAAAACTGCCAGTACTTGATTGCGTCCTGATATTTGAATCACAGTAAAGAGGTCTTCCATCACAATTGTCCATTCTAGAATAGCTAGAGAAGCTAAGAAATAAGGCTGGACTTCTGATCCAAATGCCCAGAATCCACAGAAGGCCAATTGCCAGTAAGTCAAGACAAATCAAATTTTATGCTGCTGATACACCTTTATACATATTATTTTTTGCAGGTTCTCCCAAGGCGTTTTGGCAAGTGGCAATAAAGTGATAATTTAAAGACTAGTAAAAATATCATATTTTCAATTTTGCGTCTATAGCAGGCAAGAGCATTCTAAACCATTTCATTAGAGATATTGCAAAAGAGAACGAAAACAGGTAGAAAAGGAACAAGAATCAATTCATCATCTGTGAATATGTTAGAAACCTGCATTTTTGGAAGCATTGCGTCTCCAAATGAGAATGCAAATGCCTCAAGAGTATTAAATGCTTTAAAAGTCTTAGAAGAGGAGCTCCATACAAACTTTAGCTGATTGATTCTCTATTTATAGTTCTCCCTACAAGAATAAAAGAATAGATTATTGCATTAGTGAGTTTAGAAAACTGATAAAATAAATCCATAAATAGAACAAAATTAAATAAACAAATTCTAAATTCCACCCTTACCTCCCACTGTATATTGTCATACCAATCGTTGTACTAGCAAAACCAATTGTGCTGCACGATGGCACGAAAGAAGAGATAAAATTCTATAGGGTGCCATTTGTGTGATAGTGCTTAAAACTGCCTGCAGCAAACAGAACACAATTCAACTGACCGAACCTAGAAAAAGAGAAGTGTGAAAGAGAAACAAAAACGATAAGTAAAGAAAATAAAATGGCTAATGGCATAAACTAGTATGTAATTACTAATGAAAATTTGATGAAGTTGGCTAACCTTAAGGTTGCTGCCTGCAGCAATTTGGATGGCAATGTTATTGCCTAAAGAAGCTACCTACAGAAAAAATGCAATAGACTAGTAGCCACAGAAACCGTGGAGAATCAGAAATGAATATGGTAGTCAAGTAA
Organism: Murraya koenigii; assembly: GCA_025617385.1. Classification (NCBI taxonomy): domain Eukaryota; kingdom Viridiplantae; phylum Streptophyta; class Magnoliopsida; order Sapindales; family Rutaceae; genus Murraya; species Murraya koenigii. Next base: position 10,090,932 of record CM046817.1, on the reverse strand, counting down.
AGACAGAATTCCTTGGTGAAGTGCTGATGTTTGGTTTAGGACTAAATTGACAAAATGGGAGGTTCAATCCTGCTCAGTGATAATGTGGAGATAATGAATTGTAAATTTATAATCATCGTTCGAAAACAAGCAAATAGCCTACATACCCATTGCAAAACATTTTATGATTTTACTACAAAATGGATTTCATATTTGATCACAGAAAATGCGACGGTATGAAAATTAAGGCATGTGAAACAAAATGAAAGTGAAAAACATGCACCAACCGAGGATGCTACCGGAAAGATGCCTACAAGTAATTTGCTGGTTCTTCCCATTCCATTTCCACAAGGTTGCAATCAAAAACTAGAATATCACGTCACTAGCGTTCCACTTACCAAACTACTTCCACTTTAAAATCAACCAGCGCCAACACCAGCAATAGCAACAACAAACTTTCACAAATTAAAGTTCCTTTTGGAAATGGAGACAGAACTACTGCCTTATTTAATACAAAATTAACAATAATAATAATAATAATAAGTCAGAAGTGGCTTTAAATCTCATATTTTAAATATTTTCTTAATAATTCTCTATTAATAATTTTTTTTAGTATATATTGTAGGAAAGCCTACATAGATTTAGTAACCTTAGTGTTAAATAATAATTTTTTTTTAGTATTAATAATATTGTCTAACTATTAATTTATTCATTATAAATCTTTCCAACAAAAAAAATTAAATTTTTTTATTTTTTCAATTTCCTAAGAAAACTTAATTATTTAATATTTGAATCTTTGACTTTTACTACTCCTTTTAATTTCTATTAAAAACTTTATAATCTAAAATATCAAAGGATAAAAAAATTTCTTAATGTCTTATCTACAAAGAGAATTATTACATTAATTAGTTAATTTAAAACTGAAAGAATTAGTTTCTTTAAATAAAAAGTCCATATCCATTTTTCAACCATCATCAATTCATCACCTTAACTTTCTATTTGCTACATTTCTAAATATTTTATCTGAAAATAATATTGTTCTTATTTATTTGTTATTTATTTTTGTAATAGTTATAATCGAAGTTAAAAAAAATCTTCTTCACTATTTTTTTTTTAAGTTTTGTTTTAAAAAATTTTTAAGATCTTCTTAATTATTATTGAAATTCAAGAATTTAATATGAAGTAAATTTTAAAATTTTTTATGTTTCTTCGAATATTAAAAATATAAAATTTAAAAAAATCTCATAAAGAATTTCATATAAAACATTGTATATTCTCTCGTATACTCTGAAGCTGGTCCAATAATAAGTATCGAGAGGCCTAATGAGCAAGGCGAGAGTGAATGTGAGGAGCATAAGCGGTTGGTGTGGCAATGGATGTGGCCACGAGGAGAGCCGCGTGTTTCCACGTCCCTTTACCTTCGTCTTCAATATTAGGGATGGTAAAAAAGTTCGGCCCGAATTTTGGCCAGGTTAGCCCGACTTAATTTTTTCGGGCTTTAGTCTGAATTTAAAAATTAAAATTCGGGCTCGGGTCTTAATTTTTAGACCCGATTAAATTTGGGTTCGAGTTTGGGCCTTATGTGACCCGGTCTGGCTCGATCATTTAATAAATAAAAAAAATACACTAACCACTAAACCACACGATTACAATTTACACAGTGACCACCAAACTGAGTTTTAGACCCTAAAACAACTTAAACAAGAGAAGCCGACAAGCCGTGACTCAGTTCTAGCCCACCCCCATAGCCATGACTGAGTTCTACTGTTCTAGTCCACACCCAAACCGAGTTCAACCTTGACGCCACCAGCTGCAGCTGCTTTCGTCACGCCAGGACAGTGCCGCGACGCCACAGCCGCGATTGACACCACCAGCCCATGCCACAGCCACACCAGTCGCGACTCACGCCACCCCCAAACTGAGTTCAGCCGCTCTCACACTAGCTGCAGCTGCTTCCGTCACGTCAGGACAGTGCGGGGACGCCACAACCGCGACTGAAGCCACCAGCCCACGCCACAGTCGCGAGTCACGCCACACCAGCCCACACTAGCCCACATCAGTTGCAGCTGCTTCCGTCACGCCACGACAGCCGCCACTCACGCCACCATCTGCAACTTTCGTCAAGCCACGACAGCCACACCACAGCCAACCGAGCCCACGACAGCCGTTGTTGCAACTTCCATTACCAGCACCGCTTGCTACCAAGTATTGGAGTAGTTTATTTTTTTCTTTTGTCGGGTTGTAGATTGAATTATGTGTTTTTATTTGTATAAAATATGAGTTTTTATTTTTTTTTTTTAATGTTAGGTTGTGTTATTGAATTGTGGGATTGTGTGTTTTTATTTGTATAAAATATGAGTGTTGGTTTTTTCATGTGTTTTTATTTAAGTATTAAGTTTGGACTTGAGAGAGAAAGTAGTAAGTGTGTTGTGCTTGGAAATAAATTAAACAATTAAAACAATTAAACACATAGTTGAGACAATGGGTAAACAAATCAAATAATTTAAATAAAATAAAGCTGAAGTACTGTACTGGCCCGACCCGACCCGACTTTGGCCCGAATCAAGCCCGACTGAGCCCGACCCGAAATAAAATTATCGGACTTTTCATCGGATCGAACTTTCAATTTGAGTGGTCAAATTGCACAATGCTTGAGTCCGACACGACAAATTGCCATATTGCTGAGTGGCCACACACGTGCAAATAATCGAAATGCCAAAATTCCACCGTCGATGAAACCACTAAGGGAAAACTTGGTTTATTTACTGCAAGTATGTTGTGAAGGCCAACTCTCCAAACCCCTTAAGTATTTGTGTATTACCAAAACAAAAAAGCAGGATGGCAAATTACAGGCGTGGGTCAGGTTTTTTTAAAATTCATGTTATTAGTAACATGTCCAGACCCTCTAAAAACTCATTTAAATTTGGACGTACCTATTGGGGCTAAAGCTTCTATTAAGTTTTTACCATCTATTTGCTTAGTTTCATTTCAACAATGATCATTGTGATTCGTGATATTTCTTTCTCCAAAAACCTGAATACCATGCAGAAAGCTATAGGGTTGGTTATGCTGCTTTCCAAAGTAAGCTTGAATTAAAGAAAAATAAAATAAAATCACCTGGAAGAAGAAGGGTGATCAACAAAGATGCCTTTTGATTTTTGTAGATCAAGCAAGCTCTATTCTACATTCCCAAGAAAGGGTTTGATTACATGAGGGAAATTAGGAACTGAAGAACCTGCCTCAAATTGAAGACAAAAGTTGATACAAGACTAACAGGCACTCTATCTCCACCAAATTCTGAAAGAAATCTATGACATCTCGGGGTCAAAATAATTGAAAACTAATGGGTACTCATTTCCACCAAATTCTGAAAGAAATCTATAACATCTTGAAGTCAAAACAAATGAAAACTGATAAATCTCCAAAAAAAAAAAAAAAGAGGTCAATTTCACGCTCTAAATATGCTACAATAAAAAAGGGCACGCAACATGCAAGTTTTTGTGTTTGAGTAGATTAAATAATCTAATGAAACCAACTCATACACCATAACAGCAAAGCCCCCACAACAAGTAATCATATCAGAGCTAGAAAGAGAAGCAAGATCATTCTTATTGATCAGCAGAAGCCAATTCACAAAACAATTTAATAAATCATATATTCTTGTCATCGGCCCTTTAGCAATCCAATTCTCTTACCACTCCGGTGAGCGAAGTTCAAACCCCAGATCTCTTGTTTCTCTCCCAAAATGGTTACCAATTAAGCTAACAAACACCCACTACTGAAAGATGTAAGAAATTTGAGAAAATATGGTAACAAATAAGATCACCACCAACCATGAACCATTCTAGAATACCTGTCCTTAATCCACCTAAAGCTCTTGTTAAAAGAGCCTTTAACCTTGCCTTCAACAGTGTAAACCTTATAGCTAGCGACCCTCTTCTTCCTCTGCAACTCAGGGTCACTAAAGCTCCAACTTTTTGAGGTTGACCCATTTGTTGACTTGCCTTTCTTCAACTTAAAATCGTTGTCGTTGTTGAGGGGAGGCACGGTCACTGATGCTGCGGCATAGCTTGTACTGTAACACCTCAGATCTTGCATACTGTTGATTCCATAAGAGGAGGGTCCCGTTGTTGTTGGGCCGTTGTTGTAATGCTCAATCTGCATTCGTCCATCACCGCCTCCGCCTCTACATGGTCTGGATCTGGATCTGAAATCATCCATGATGCTTGACTGATTGATGCTTTTTTTTTTTCGAAAAATCTTTTTAATTTTAGTCCCTATTCCTTATTAAAGCTCCACCAGCTCCGTACGGTGGAGTCGACAAGTTTGTTCGTTGGGGCTTTGCGTTTGTGGCATTACTCTTTCTGTCACTGAGCTGTTATTGTGAGTGTTTGTGAAAGCGCTGACAAATTGGTGGCTGGCGACTCCTTTGCCTTCGGACCTCGACATTTATGAAAAACTTTTGCCAACGGTAACTGCTAACTAGTAGTAATTAACACTGAAAATTGGAACTGGTACAAATTGCAAAATAATTATAAATAAAACAAAGAATAGTTAGGCTTAGAATTAATCAATAAATTGTAATAAATTAAAATTAAATAAAGTTTTCACAACATATAATTAGAATTGTGACAGTTTGGTTGTGAGATATTTTTCCTTTTTCCCTTTTCATTTTAATTCAGAAGAAAATTATTATTATGTTTAAGTTTGTCTGGCTTGCTAATAAAGTTTGCCAAGTAGTCCGCAACTGCATGTGAGCACTTCAGTTTCGATTGGACAGGATTTATACTAAATTCAATCCAAACTTAAAAACCAAAACCAAACCTATATAAAATAATTCGACTTATGTTGATCCACCTCTTTATAAAGATAATGTGGGCTTCACACTAACAATTCACACTAACAACTTTGGAAAGTGAATTATAAAAATAGCCATATGACTTATGATGTAAGTATCGTGGCTCTTGAAACATATTATGAGTTATGCATTACACTAATCAATTCATAAAGTTTTATGCACACAGTACTTTAAAATTCAAAGAGTGTGTTTAGAGATGGCCAACGAGTCGAGCCACACGTGGCACGGCATGGCACAAGCATGCTTTGGTAAGACACGTAGCACGACATGATATGCGCTTGGGCTAAGAAAAAATAAGAATGTTAGGCATATAAATATTAAAAACACAATATGATTAGAAATGAATCAAAGTAAGATACAAAAAAAAAATCAACAATAAGCATGATTTACTGCTAGGCTAGCATGCGGCCCGTAGGTTATAAAAAAACTTATGGGGCATCAATAGTCCGAGTGGCCAAATATATGAAAGTAAAATTTGTTAATTATAGATAAACATAAATTTAAAATTTTATGATTTTATAAATAATTTGAAATTGAATCTTTTAATATATTTTATTAGGTTAGGTTTTTTTAAATTCATTTAAGTCTTAGTTAAAAAAAACTATAATAGTTTTAGGTTTATAATTTATCTAGTGAATAAGGGTTAATAAATAAAATTTTAAATATCATGATCTTATAAATAACCAATTATATTAACCAATGTTTTGTAGTTGTGAATTATGACTTGTTATAATTGGTATTTCATATATGTGACTTGTTGTACTTAGTATTCAGGAGTTGTAATTTATTTTTTTTATTAATCACTACCATGATCCAAGCCTATATGGAATTAAAGTTATTTATTGTAGTATTATAATTTGTTATTGTGAAATTATATAATATAGTTATAAACTTTTGTTAATGCAATGTTAATTGTTTTATTTTAATTTGAAACTTGTAAGCATTAATGTTACTATGAACTATAGTATATGATAATATGACTCTATCTCTATGCGAGTTCAAGTTAATAATTAAATGTTAACCTTAAAAAAAATTAAATATTATTATAATAATTATTATTATCATTATTATTAACTAAGCATTCTATACTGTAAGTTCTAAGGATTTGCTTGGGCACACTGAATTTTATTATACTTTATTATATTATTTTAACGCAGGTGTATTATATTATGTTGTATTGCATTAGTATTATATTAAAAAATGTTGTATATAAATTAATATTATTCAAATTTATTCATATTTAAATATTTATTAATAGTTATATTAAATTTTTAAAAATAATTATTTTTATATATTAATTATTGTAATATAATTAAATAATGTAATATTATATTATATTATATTCTTATATATTAGTATCTATTGTTAGTCATATTAACGTATTAAATAATAATTAATTTTGTAATTAATTATTAGAATATAATTAAATAATACATTATTTAGTTGTATTTTTAATATAATAATATTATTGTTGAATTATAAATGTATTAATTTATATTAATAATTACAATTAAAAATAAAAATAAAATTTAATATCATATAATATTATATTAAATTAAAAATTCATATTTATTTGTTGTTATTATAAAGCAAAAAAAATAAAGTGATAAATTGTCGCGTTAGCTATACTCGAGTCTTGTTAGGATGCATTATAATGCATCATAATGCAGCCACTTACTGCAGCCAAAGATGGAATTGCATTGCATTGTAATGAGGGGTGCCAAGCACCCTCTTTAATGAAAAAAATAGGCATTAAATTCAGAATCATATTTAATTATTTTCTAGGCAATTAAAAATAAAGAAAGCAAACATACAAATTGGGTATTGGCTTTGTACAACTGAATGGACCGCTTAACGAACTCGTCCCACTACGTTATGTAAACCATTATTGCGCATACGCCGTTGAGAAATCGAGAGAGCAATTGATATAAGTAAATCTGTATATGAATTGTAGATGCGAAGAGACGAGTGCTGGCCTTTTTTTAGGGTGGGCAAGCAAAATATCTCGGGCCGGCCTGGCCTAGCCCTGCATCGTGAAGCCATGGACATGGCAAAAAACAAAATTTAAAGCCTACAGTGAATAAACCTGATAAAGGACTTATGTAAAAAACTTGGGCTAAGTCTGAGCTTTATAATTTGTAAATAAAAAAAAAATCAAATTTAAAAAAATAAGTGAACAGCCAAATTTCACAAATCACAAGCCGCAACAATCCCTAAATTAAATAAGCAAGATGCAAAAGTAAGTAAACAATAGTCGACACCCAGCCAACAATTGCAGCCATCACCGAACAAACCCAGCAGCCAGCTCCACTAGCGAGCAAACCCAGCACGCGACACAGCAGCAGCGAACCCAGCACCAGCAGCCTGCACCCCTCTGACGCAGCAGCAGTGAATCCAGACCAGCCACTCAAACTCACGTGACCTAAATCAAAATATTAGATTAATTTATTTTTTATATTAGTTTTCGTAATTTATTATGATGTGTTGTTAATATTTTGTATATTAGATTATTAATATATTATGTAATGAATAATTAATTTTAATTTAAGTATTTTTTTTACCTTTTGAATTTGTTAAAAATTTATAGTCCATAACACTTATTTTGATAAAATTATTTATCTTATAAATATAAAATGTTTATAAAAATTAATAATTTATTTAAAAATTATGAAATTTATCTTAAATTTTTAAGATGCTAAAACATACATACATTAATTTATATTAATTTTACAATGATTATATAAATAAGTTGCTCAAGTTACTTTTTTTTTTATAGTTCGTCTTTGAGTACGTCGTTTTTTGTGATCAGATGTAATTTCAATTGAATAAATTTTGTCTTTAAAAAAGTGTGAGAGGATAAAATATAAATTGACTAAAATACTTTTTTCTACATGTGATTTATTATCATCAAAATCAAAGATTATATATTCTTTTAAGTATTCAGTAAGTCACATATTACATTTTTCTCTGTCTTGCTGTTGTTCACTTGATATGAGGATCAATGTAGGTCATCCAGATTCAATTGGACTTCGCTGCGTTTCTAGATGACATGGTTTTGTTTAGTGATTTTGCAATTATATTCTCTCTACTTTTCTTAACGTTGGAAAGCTTCATTTCCTGTGTGGCTATCAGTTCATTTATGGTATAAGTTCGGGTGTGGGAGCTCTTTCAGTAACTGGGTCCAAATTGAGGAAATCCTGGGAGATTTGATTAGTAATAATCACTACTCTTTCACTTAGACCTCTTGGGCTAGTTCTGTATTGTGAATAATCAAGTTTGCAAGGGGCATTTGTGTTTAAGTAGAATAATCCTAGGCCAGTTAGATTAAGTAAATGGGGCACGGTAACTGAATTTTTTTTGTTTTTATCTTGATAAAGCCCGAGAAAGATACCACTTTCTTGCATTTCAGGCAGTTCTTGTTTTCCTCATCTGCTGCTTTATAGTTTATGGAGATACATTAGAACTTTCTGTTGGTGTCTGTTAAAATCACGACATATTTAGCTTATTGTTATGGGCCACATGATTTCAGCCCAAAAATAGTCCAAGAATGTGAGCCAAAATGTGCTAGCTTGGCCCAATTCTAGAATGTTCCGTAAAATTCCAACAACTAGCACATTTGTACATAACACTAGAACTCTCTAGATTTTGGCACATGTGTATAGAATTCTTTAGGCTTTAGAATGCTTTAGAGTTAGCCAAGCTTCCCTATAAATATGGGTGAGCTTTAGGCATTTGTATCAATCATCCAAGCAAAGCATCAAGCATCAAACACTTGTAAGCTCTCTTGTAAGCTTTCTTTCGATTAATACAATTTCCGCATTTGGCTACATTGCTCGCTAACTCTTCCTTCTCTTTAGCATTTCGGGAACCTCTTGGCTTAGCTATTGAGAAGCGCAAAAGCTTACTTAGCAACATCCCGACTAAGATTGTTTAAGTGCCGCATGGGTTTACTGCGCAAAACACTCATCCTGTGACATTATGCTGTCCAAGGTTGTGGTTTCCATCCTGTCGTACATAATATTGGTTTTAATGGTTAAGTGGTATAGTGGAGATGACCACTACTGTTTGCATACTAGAGAGAAAATGTTAAAACCCAATTTTAACAATTATCAACATAGAATCCAAATGACGGCCACCAAACAGAGCAGCTTGATACCTGCGCCTCTTGTTTAGTATTCTTTCTACTTCTGGTAGGTGTCTGTGGTGTATGTGTGTTAATTGATAATTATTGTCTGATTACTACCTAGTCGCAAAATAATAATTGAACTTGACTTCTGGTAAACTAATCTTGTATTGGTATTGCAATTATGCTAACTGATCAAAGAGCATAGGTGTTGTCAATTGTGGACGTGGCTGCTCATCAAATAGAGCATACACAAGGTATGTGAGTCAGTCATTTGGCGCCATCTCAGGAGAAGATTGAATGGGCTTACCTAAGGAAATTATACATTAGTTAATAATAAATCAGTAACCAGATTGTTCTGTTGTTTCTTATCTCTTACATTTTTGTTTTTCGGCCCATTTAATACTCTTTGGAGTGTTCTGTTTGATGAAATCACGAAATAATATGTATTGATGCTTAAATTCTAGACGTTACATGTCCATAGATCGGTTACAAATGCCAACACAAAGTGAGATAATGTATATATAATGTCATTAATATTCATTAATGAGTAGTGATAGACATCATAAAACATTATCCTAAAATTATATTATCACATTATTTACTTGATGAATGTTACCTCATTTGGAATGAAATTTTAGAACACTTTTTTTCTATTGATATGTGTAACGTAATCACATTAATGGTACACAACAAATTTTGAATTGGTGATACATTATTTAATATACAAACTATGTATGCCAATTATGTTAATATTATTGAATTTTAGAACCTCTTGCACAAAAGTTGAAAAGCCAGACCAAAATTCTCATTAATTAGATTTAGGGTCAATTTAGAAATATTGTACTTTTTAAAATAATTGATATTATATGTACTATACAAATATTCACCTGTGAAGAGAATTAGTTAAATATTTAGTAAATTTTATTTTTAAAAGTATTGTGAGTTTTTTAACATAATTGTGGGTGTTTGGTAAATCTTGGTGTTAAACTGTTGTAAAAAAATAAATAATTAAAATGAACATAATATATTACGAAGTTTACTTACATATATAAAAATATGTATATACAATATTTTTAATTCTGTATTATAATAATTTAATTAAAAATCAAATTTACACTATATTGTTTTTATTTTTTATTTTTATAATAAAATTTATTAAAATATTAATTTTATTTCTAATTTGAATAAGAATAGCTTTGGACTTATGTAATAATTATGAGGATATTTATAAAATCGTATTAAATGATAAAATTAATTCTTAAAATCAAAATCTAAAAGATAATTCTTTCTTTCTTTCCAAAATCAACTGTCAGATGAACTGATTTTGACAAAAATAATTTAAAATTTTTTTTTATTTAACAGTAAAATTAATTTTTAAATTCTTAAAATCACTTTTAAATTTTTCAAAAATAATCTCAAATAGCCCTTAGTCAATCTAATGTCATAAATTCAAAGTCAAAAATTAATATCAAATTCATCATTTATTTATTATTATAATTAAAGTCTCACTATGGTAACACCAAAGTAACCGTACCCCATAGCTAATGATGTAATTTCGGGTTATGATCCTGTCATATCGTATAAACTTTTTGCTATTGTATAAGCTTTTAACTAACCGAAAATCACACCATTGATTAGTCTTGTAAAAACCTTCGGACCTTAACCTGACCAATTTATTTTCACAAAAAGAAAAAAATAAAACATATTTTAACTTTTTTTATTACATTTTCTATAAATATTGTAGCAATACCTTCTTAAAGACTAATTAATTTATTTTGAATATAAATAAATAAATTTAAAAATTTGACAAATATAACGTATACTTATTATCTAAAATATAAGTAAATAAAATATAATTAATTGAATAATTATTCATATCATAAACAGATTATTGGATCACTTTAAGACTCAAACCCGACATAATTATTAGTTGATTGACATGAATCCGTCTCATTTAATAATTATGTTAATTTGACCACCTAAATCTATTTATTCATGTCATGTTCTTCTCAATTTACTAGGTCTTGTCAAATTTTTCTAGCTCCTTTTATAAAGCGACAAAAGTTAATGAAGTTCGATCATCTGAAGTTGTCTGAACTATGGAGTACAGTAACCTTCCTTGGAGTACTATATAGTCGGAGCCTCAAATTAAATAGCAATCCATCATAGTTATCATAAATTTTAAGTGTGAAGTTTTTTAAATTAAAAGACTTACACAAGTAATATCATGAGAAATGAATCCTACTTAAAATTTGTAACACTAATTAGAAAAACTGGAAAAGATGTGAATAAAATGGTTTCTTTGCAGACACTGATATTCTATGCAGTTATTTATTTACTTTACCCAATCAGCTGAACAATGTACGACGCGGGCAAACTTTTCTTCATAACGAACCGAACAATCCCACGTCTCATGTCAAATGATTTCTTCTAAACTCTCTTCACACATCACATGGTAAACGCTTTTGATGCTTTTGTGTGCTCGATTATCGATCTTTTCAATCACCAAATTTACATTTTTTTTTTTTCCTTCCCTTCTAATCTTTTTTCTCCTTTTAAGAGTTTTCTATTTCCGCAAGTAATATTATAACTTAAAAACTAAATAGAAACATCAATACAGCGACCGATTTACATGGCCAACAAGTTATAAACCTGTTTTGAGTTCAAACATGAAAAATCAAAAGCTTAAAATGAACAGCTGACCACAGAAATAAGGGTTGACTGTTGAAACGACGAAAAAGAATAGTAGTAAAAGGATAAACCAGCTGTACGGACATAGCCTTGCCTTCCACTCTATTTGTGCACTTAAAAGTTCAGCTTTTCAAACTAGTTTTCCAATATGATCAACTGCACAAAAGCCCAATATCCTGATTTGCCCGGGCTTCATGTCACAACTTTTCTTCACAACTCCAAGAGAACTATCTACTCTACTGCAAGTGTAAACATCACACCCACCAGTTCATGATTTACGACAATGCACCAAGCATGGCAAGAATCTAATAATGAACCCTCTCATCAGTGTCGAAATGCAGGCTTTCAATACCCTTAAGGGTGGTCTCATAGGTTTTGATGTGAGTAGTGTTTCTCCCTGAAGATGAGCGCTTGGGATCTGATGATCCTATTGGAGAACCTCTTTGCCCACTTGAAATTCTATGCATTGCTCCAGGACTAGCCTCAGTCGTGCGCGAGCGTTGGGGTTCAGTCTCACTACCGACAAATGCATCTCGGCTGCTAGAAACAGCAGCAGCTCGCCTTGAGGATCCACCACCTGAGCGCCCCAAGAAGTTGGAGCTTGATAACTGCATGCTCCAAGCATAATGCAATGTTTAACACAACGAAAAATTTAACAATTTTGGAATTTATGAAGCAGTATCATCAAATCTACCACAAGCAGAGGACATGAGATAAAGAGATGAAAAATTACAAAACTTGAAAGATACTATTTACAAATCTGCAGGGCATCCACCTATCACATTCCGATTTCAAATGAAAGGCATATATAAAGTGACACTATCATAGAATAAAACCAAAAAAAAAAAAATTTGAAATCATTCAGGAAAAGAATACCGGTGAACAACTAAATAGCAAGGGCATGCAAGCACACACAGCGGAAGGGGAAAAAGAAAAGGCTAAAAAGAAGTACGAATTACTTACCATAGCATCTTTAGTAATTGCAGGTTCATTTACAGCTGGACTCTTTTGCTTCGAAAAACTTCCAGAATTTATAACTGGTCCAGACATTCTCCTCCGAGAAGAATCCATTGAAGATAAACCAGCTGGTCGACCTTCTTCCCCACCTGTAACAAGGATACATATTAAAAGACCAAAAAGGCCACGGATTTTAAAATAAATAAAGAAAACTAATTAAGGAGGCAAAATATTTGGAAAAAAATAAATAGATAAAACATTAATTACTAGAACAATTGGTCATCAAACAAAGAAGATGACAACATCAAAGGAAAACAGAATTGAAATCCATGAGAAACAGTTGTTTAAGAAAACATGGGAGTTGATGACAACCATAAAGACAGAGCAAGTAAAAAGTTACTCCAATAATACATTCACTAGAAAACCGACAATGAAGATAGTAAAAACAATGACAAAGATATCTCCATCAATTACCTCCGGTTTGTCTGTCTCCACTGGCTATAGCAGGTGGTGCACCACTAGTTCCAGCACCAGGAACCTGAAGAAAACAAGCATTATACAAACATATCCAAAACAAACCCAATCATAGGCAACAGGCTAAAACAACTTACAAGGGCTCGGGCTGGAGGTGTAGCTAGCTGTGATTGCTGATACTTTAAAATGGTCCAGTCAAATACATAATCAAACTGAAAGCCTGAGGCAATGATTAATGGATACAATGAAAAGATTAAACATCAATGAACTCTATAAATCTAATATATATGCAAAGGCAGAAAGATGGCAATCATGAAACCAAAAAGTGCCTAAAAGAAAATAACATAATATACAATTAATTCAAACCTTCTCGAATGAAGAGGTCACGGAAAATCCTTTTCAGATAGGCATAATCCGGCTTATCATCAAATCGCAGTGAACGACAGTAATGGAAGTACGATGCAAATTCTGTTGGATAACCCCGACATAAGGCCTGAAAAGCAAGGGATCTTCTGTTACACTTTCCATATAGGATGAGTACACGTGCAACAGTAGTTTCAGAAATAACTTACTTCAATTGAAGTAGAAACCTTCTTCTCGCTAATCTTCTCATACTTCTGTTTCTTAGTTCCTGCTTTCAGTCCCTGCCATGGAAGACTGCAAAGAAAAAGGAGGCATCACTAAGGATATCTATCAAGAAAGCATACAAAATAAGAAAGCTAGGGCAGGTCGAAACAATCACCTTCCTCTTAAAAAGTACATAAGGACATAACCAAGAGATTCTAGATCATCCCTCCGGCTTTGCTCTATGCAGTCCAAGACACAGGAAACGAAAACTCAATACAATACAACCACAAGAGGATACCTAGGTGGAAGATCCACATATAGATAATAACAAATGCAGGGGAAGAAAGCATACCAATCCCAAGATGGGTATTCATGCTAGCATATCTTGCAGTTCCAGTTAAATTCTTGTTTTCCCTGCAGTGTTCATGACCAATCATGATCAAGAATTGGCCTACCAATGTAACCACGAATCATCCACAGAATGTAATAGACAAACCAAGAAAGACTGTCTAAAGTGATAGAAAGGCAGGCTAGCAACATGCAGCATTCTTAAGAGTATCAACATCAACACCATCAACCATCTCTGTCATCACCTCAACGATTTCAAAATCACCCAGGGTATAAGTGCTTTTTCATAAAGCCCAATCTACATTCGAATGATTTGATCTAAAATAAAAGCTATGAAGATAAAAACCTAACGAAGTTAATCATATAGCACAAGAAGAAATACATAGCATCGTTCAGTTGTAAATAGTTATCAGAACTGCTTGAGGCCAACTTCTTCAAAAAGTTATTTCCAAGCAAGCATTAGCATAAAACAAAAGTCATCCCTCATCTAAGTTTAGAAAAGCTCGTAAAAGATCCAAAAATCTGCAAATATTCACTTAAATAAAAGGCAAATAAATGATAAATCGCTTCAAATGTTCCACTGAAGCACACCATCATTGTGGTACAATTTGGAAACTGGAAATAATTTTACCAGCAACTCAACTGAAGCAGCAACAAGTTTCCAAATCCAGCTTCATCGACCATAACAATAAAATATAATATTCCTCTACAAAATATTTTAAAACCCCTCAACTAATGCACAATTGCATGAAGCTTTGCTTTACATAACATTCAAGGGCAATGTTCACCAAAAAACAAATAAATTGACAGATATAATCATCTCACCTGTAAGGAATGTGCTGATGAGTTGAAGTATCTCTATATTTCTTGGCCAGACCAAAGTCAATGATATAAACCTGTATTCACAAGTGAATCAGATATTGGATATACTAATACAGAAAAATCAGAACTCAAATATTCATTTTAAATTAAAACCTGATTTGCACGCCTTCCCAAGCCCATAAGAAAATTATCTGGCTTAATATCTCGATGTAAAAATGATTTTGAATGAACAAACTCCACACGATTGATCTGAATTATCAACAAGAATACCATAAGTCATTGATTTTCAGAAAAGCATTCATACTAGCTACTTATGTACATGTATTATAATCAAATGGAAGCTACCATTTGATCTGCAAGCATAAGAACAGTCTTCAAGGAAAGTTTCCTGCTGCAGAAGTTAAATAGATCTTCAAGACTAGGTCCAAGCAAATCCATCACCAGAACATTATATTCACCTTCCACTCCAAACCATCTCACATTTGGGATCCCAGCTACCAGAAGTAGAGAAAAAGAAGAGTAATCAGATAAATGAAAAAATATGTTAATATAACAAGTAACAATAACTTTTAATCATAGTTCAAACTCTCTGAAATTAATATAGGCTTAAAATTCAGAATCTCATTACTTCCTCCCTGTAGTATTCTGTATAATTTGGATTCATATAACAACTGCGGATGCTTTGTCTTGACATTTTCCTGAATAGTGGAAACAGTTAGTATCTCATACATCCAAAAGAATTCATTATAAAAAAGCAGTGAACAAACAAGGTCAACACCAATGACCAATAAGACACAAACATGATATCACAAGGAAATCCAGTCATCATTGTAACAAAGATTATAAACAATCACACCAAAAATAATTAGGCTATAAAACTTCTGAGCTATTAGCAACATGATACAATAAAAACCAACTCTTTAACATAAGAGTATTTGTCACGTTGCTCCACACATAATAAGAATCATGAACACAACAAAAAGATCTAACATTAAGAGTAAATGTCAAGTTGCTGCCCGCATAATAAAGAATCATGAACACAACAAAAATATCTTGAAAAGACTAAAATATAAGTATGCAGAAAATTTTACTTAATCATACACGCAGGAAAATATGCAGAAAATTTTACTTAATCATACATGCAGGAAAATATGCGACCACACGACACAAGGATTGATGCAGAAAATTTTACTTAATCATACACGCAGGAAAATATGCGACCACACGACACAAGGATTGACCAGGAATCCTTACAGTTGTCACCCTAATGGTCAAATATAGCAAAAAATTGCAACAGAAACAAAAAAACCATTCACGGCCCATCCCATAATATTTTTTTTTTCCCAGAAAATCCTTACAAAAATGGGCATAAAACCTATACTAATGTGGCAGGACTATTATACTCAAATTTTTAAAAACCAAAAAGTATATACAACTTCCTCTAAGCATCCTTTCAATCTATATTGCGACATCACAAAACTCGTAGAATTTTACGACATCTTTATTAACAGTAGATAATATACATATTTTCGTAGAATATTATATCAGCATTGGGTAATTAAAACTCCCCAGGCATTTCCAGGTAAGCTTTGGACTTTTAGCATTCTTAACCAATTAATAGTTTGCTTTTTCCATTTGTTACACTTTCTTCTTTCTTTATTCTTTTTTATAGGACTTTTCACCATTTAATTGTTTAAAACATAAGACACTTTCTATTAACTACAACACAGTTGATGAGTCCAACAAAAAGAAAAAAGGAAAATCACTTGTCTTGAATAACTTAATCAACCCCCCCATTCTGCATACAGACAACTCATGAATATTCTTTCAGCAGGGTTTTAAGAGGGGGAGAAGAATTCAAGTGAGGGCTGAACTGCCGGAGTTCCAATTCAAATATAGTCAAGTTCAGTAGAAAATTACTCAACAAGTCAAATTATAATTATCATGTCCACCTAGAAATTCCTCGCGTTGAGGATGTCTTGATGATAAAAAACATGATCAAACATATTGTAACAGATAATTGTAGAATGGACTCCATGCAAAAATTAGCCTCAATTTCCAAATTAGTTCCTGCTAGACCCAGCACATTTTCCTCCAAATCTGTATCAGAAGCTGCCTTCCTTTTTTAAGATTATAACCCAGTTGCAAATCTCAAATTCAACAATGTGCAATAAAACTTAAAGTGTTAACCCTCTGCATTGCCAATTAAGAATATGTCTACAACCCAACAGCTCTATAAACCCATTGGTAAAGTTGCAGTTACATGAGTGTTTCTAATCAAAGCAGTCATACATTCGGGTGTTAGAAAATGAATAAAAATCATGAAGCACAAAACAGTAGAATGAAATTGAAGAAATTCATAAAATTGAAGAGAAGCAGACTCACAAGCTTAATGGCAACCTCTTCGTTTGTCTGAATATTAGTGCCTAACACGAACAATTCAATCACCAATTACATTAAGCAACAACAACAACCGTCAAATCCATAAAAAAGAAGTAAACAGAAAGAAAAAGCCAAATTACAACGACGAATTGAACAAACCAAGATAGATCTCTCCAAACGACCCGCTTCCGATCTTCCGACCCAACCGAAATTTGTTCCCGACACGTGGCTCCATCGGTACAATTGCGATTGAAACCCTAGCCCTATTGCGGAACCCTAACTAACAACTGAAATTATCGAAAGATTGAAAGAAAAAAAATTATCAAAAACACGACAGTCTGCAGCGAATCAACCGCACCGACAACCGATAAACACTGCAAAAAAATTTCCTCGACAAAAAATGTAAGTAGGAAGATAAATTTGAAGATCTAGAGTTTCTTTTCTTCAAAGTTTTAAAAAAGGAAAACATAAAAAAGAACGAGAAATTATGGTAAGGGTTAGGTTAATGAAACGCTATCGTTTTGCTATCTTGATATGCATATCTGATATCTGTCTGTGCGTCTCTCTCTCTATCTGTAAAGACTTCCTTTTTTTCTCGCATATTGGTGAAGAGCAGAGAGTATTTGATCCAATCGATTACTTTTAACGACGGACAATGTGTGTGGGTCTTCTTTTCTTTTTTCTTTTTTCTTGAACTTATTTTATTTTATTTTTATGTCGTCGAGAGGGAAATGCTTGACCACGCGTGTTAGCTACGTGTAGCGAAACTTCTCGTAAACAGAAACATGGAGAAGCCTTCCTCCTGCAGTCTGGTGTGCGTGGTGGGGTCTCACGTCACGTGACTTTATCCGAGCGTAGTCATCACGTTATTTATTTTACGTGTGAATTAATGATGATTTTATTTACTCTTGATTTGTTATTCTTTTTCTTTTCAGTTTTACTTTTAATTGTAATTTCGCATATTTAAAAAAATACATTAATCCTATAGCTAAATTCTTTGTAAATTTTTTTAATTATTTCATAAAAATTTGATGTGCAGAAGTATTGGGTGATCACAAAATAATTTGTACAAAAAAGTGCATGGAATATCATCTGTAAAAAAATCTTCTAGTCTAGGAATAAGAGTGGCAAGTGAGCAGAGAAAGAGAATCTAATTTTATCCTACCTTAAATCCTTGATTTCTTCCAATATTATACTAATATTATCCTTATCACTCTTATAATTTTAATAGTTTAACTAAAATAATTTTTAAATAATCATATTATAACCCAATTTACATGATTTTTGAAGGACCAAAAGAGCCTATATGGTGTTTGATGCCTGGTTTTCCCTTGGTGAAGACTTGTTTTTGGATTGGAGAACTAGAGTGCATTTATTATCTTTCAATTTGTGTTTTTATGTAATAAAAATAGAAATGAAAAAAATTATTTTAAAATTTAAGAATACATTTTGTATTATTTCAAAACAACAATTTTGATGGGGAAAAAAAGTAAAATACGTTGAATAGAAATGCTTTCGAAGAATTATTGTTGGAACCATTCTTTCTTAAATACTGGATTTTAATTAATAATCTTTTAGTAATTAATTATGTTGATTATTTTTTAAAAAATGATTTTACATGGCCATTTAAATTTTCTTTAATTAAAAAATTGAATTTTATTTTTTAAAACCTCCGAATGGGTTCTTATCTTTTTTTATATATATAGTTTCTAAAAAAAAACAGTGAAGTATTACAATGTACAAAAATTTTTAAAAATAAATAAAGGAAAATCATTCTAGCTAAAAATAAACTAAAGAGGTGGGGAAAATTGAGGATTAAATTTTTTTTCCAATAACAATACAATCCCAACAAATAAAATAAAAAAATAAGAGGTAGAAAATAAACACAATAATTTTTATATGAGTGGTGATATTGGCACCCTTAAAAATTTTATCAAACCCCTCTCTTATAATTATAACTAAGAAATAGAACCGCAATTAACGCAGTTTTGAAAAAAAAATTTAGTATTATCTTTTTTTCTTGCTTTGCACGAAATGAAACTAATAAAAAATATGAATTGATTTTTTTAGATGAAACATCCTTATAAAACT
Source organism: Murraya koenigii (assembly GCA_025617385.1). NCBI lineage: Eukaryota > Viridiplantae > Streptophyta > Magnoliopsida > Sapindales > Rutaceae > Murraya > Murraya koenigii. The sequence goes on along the minus strand of CM046817.1, from coordinate 10,071,637 downwards.
AATGTTATTTATGAAAGTTAATTATTTTTTTAAGATATGTATAGTTTATACAAAAAATCCTCGCTCAGCGTGTGTCTAAACCTTATCACTAAATTTTTTCTCATTGTTGCATGTATTAGATTTTTCAATGGAAAAAAATGCTGCATTAAATATAAAACAATTAAAAAAAGATAATTAGAGAAAACAATAGGACAAAAAAAATTTTATACAGCATTTTCATTAATAAAAATCATGTTACTGTAATCAGTTCTCTATTCTTCTTAGTATTAACGGAAGTCCACATCTTATAAAGCCTGACATTTATCATCCAATTACCTCAGTCATTATTCAACTCATGAAGAAAATAATGTTCCATGAAGATAAAACACATAATATTAAAAATTCAAATAAGTCAAATAATAAAAACACAAGAATCTTTATAAAAAGGATGTTGGTTAAATAATAATAATAAAAAGTCTAAACATAACAAATCTTAAATACTTAGAAAGTTTGAAGAAGCCAAAAAATACTAAACAAAATGTTGCATAATTAAATATGAGATTATGACTTTAAATTTTGGCCTTGGTAGTGGCATTATTGAGGGAATATGAAAGAACCTTCATTTCTATATTAATTAGTTAAAGTATTTTAAACAAAAAAAGTTTAATTGCTGGCATAATAAAAGAAATGAATATTTCAAGGCTTATAATTAATTATTATTATTATTATTAATTACATATTGTTGAATTTAAATTGAAAGCGGAAGAGACATATACAATAATGTGAGTGCTATAATAGTTTTAATTTCTCAAATTACTCGCATAAGAAATAAATGAATATTTCAAAGCTTATAATTAATTAATAGATTTTGAAAAAGCTATATAAAATATTAATTAAAACAAAGCTAGCAAAGAAAATATGACATCCCACATAAACATAAATAAAACACAATATAATAGAAAATAGAAATGGCTCTTAAAACTGTGTTACTCATTTTGGCTCTCACTTACTTGATGACGGCAAATATTGCAAATGCAACCAGTAGGAATGATCTTATCGACAATAATATAAAGCTAAGCTACAATCTTACATCAAGACTCAAAGCCAACGGAAGCCTAAAGGAGTCCTAACACCAGAGGCTACTATGATGCATCTTCTGCTCCTTCTCTAGGTGTCCTCACTGTGATATTTTAGCCTCAGGTTTCCAAGATTTTGGCCTAAATAAGGTGCATCTATGGCATATCTATATATGTCTATGGTGTTAATTTAACTAATGCAATTTTAAATAATTTAAAGTATCTTTTTGGTTTTAGCTTTGCTTTACTATTTAAGTTTATTTAAAGATATTCTTCTTTTTTCTTTTTGGGATAATTTCAAAATTTTTATTCTAAATAATTATTCTAATTAATATGATATTTATTAATTAGTAAGTGGATAATATAATTAATTCACTTAAATTTTATAAAGAACTATCAACTAATTAATTAATATAAAATTATTTAAGATAAAAAATTTAGAAATATACTCCATTCCCCGAATATGGGAACAACTCAAAAGCAATCAATTAAGTCAAAGCTGAAAAATTAATTATATTGACAGCAGCTACAAATTTATTCAAACAAATTTTAAAAATTCCAAAACACATTTCTTTGGTAAATTATTGATGAGATCGAAATTCAAACTTGTTTTGCTCCGATCTTTGATTCAAGACAACAATTTGCTTGATTCAAACCCGATTTCAAGCATTTAAATTTTGGTTATTGGGCTTGGTTGAGTTGCTGGATTTGTTTTGTTTCTTTATTTATTTATTTTTTAAATATTCACTATTAAAAAAATAAATTTTATTAACACTTAATTTGTAATACTTTATTAAAAAAATATTAACATTTCATATATTTATACCATTTTTCGTATTTAGCATACAAATATCATAAGTTATTAATAAAATAATGTCAGTAAATTAGACGTTAAACCCTTAACATTAGGATTGACAAAAGTTTTGACTAAGTCTGAATAAATTTGGGTATGTTAATACTTGGTCAGAATAATTTTTTTGGACTTTTTAAATTTGAATTTTATATATATAAAATTTAAATTTTTTAATTTATGAATATATATTTATTTATTTTATAATTTTTAAATTTATTTTTAATAAAATTTTTTTATAAAAAATAATTTTTAAATATTTAAATATATTAAATAAATATATAAAAATATAATTATTTAAAATAAAATATTTTTTTATAAAATTCAAGTTCTAATCTAAATTTTAAATTTATCAAGTAATATCCAGACATATAATCCAGACCTACCTCCAAAATTAGTCTGAACTAAATAATACTCCATCCTATATTTTTACCGCCTAATACTTAATATTAAGGTATCATTAGAAAAATAAAATAATTCTAATCCTGTTGGGAATAGAACTCGAACTCGGCACCTATAAAAGTCGAACTTCTAAGTTAAAAAAAAAAATTCGTTTAAGAAAAAGAAAATACAAATACAAAGGGAAGAAGCCCTAATCCTCGAATCTCTCTCTCTCGACCACGATCTAGCTCCGAAATCACCTTACCCATACTGCTGTCATCGTCGCTTTGCCTCTCCTCGAGTTCATCGCGTCATCACGGTCGCCTCTCGTCGTTGGTCGTCATCGTTGCCTCGCCTGTTGTTGCCCGTCGTCGCCGCCCAAGCAATTGCCAGCCGCCGTTCTTTTCATATACAGAAAAAGAGAGCCAAAAACCGAAGAAGCCCTAGACCTTCTCTCTCGAAAGATTTCAATTCATCAACATAAAACCAAATATCTAATTCACAAGCTCCCGAGATGGTCAGTTTATATTCACTCAAAGTTTGTTTAGATTTAAGCTGAATTAATACCAAAATGTTGTATCCTGGTCTGTTAATGATTACATTTTGTGATTTAGTACCTGGGTTTTTGACGAATTAACCATTGATATTTAAGTTCGATTGTTTCTGGTGGGTTTTTGTCGAATTCATATTATTAAGTTATGGAATATATTTGGTTTGTCGAATTAACTATTGATTTAATATCTGCAGTTTTGAACAGCAGAAACAGCTGCTGTTTGTACAGTTTTAAACAGCAGAAACAGCTGCTGTTCTGCACTTAAACCACAGAAACAGCAGTTGTTTCTGCAGTTTTAAACAGCAAAAACAACTGCTGTTTCTGCATCTTAGAACAGCAGAAACAACTGTTATTTTTGCAGTTTTGAACAGCAGAAGTAGCTACTGTTTCTATACTTTAGAACAGCAGAAAAAGCAGCACAAATGTGCTCGCTGTTAATGTTATATTTATATTAAATTATATTTTGCTTATTATGAGATAATTTTACCTTTTTAATGCTAAAATGGCAATTGCTGCAGCAAGTAATTAGCTTTACTGCATTTTGTTTGTTTCACTATTATTATGTGCTTGTTTTAGTTGTATATTATTTTTTTTGGAATCTGATGGGATTCATTGGTATCTACATTAATTTTGTATCATCAGCGACCATGGTTAGATAAACTTAATGATAATAAATTTTGATATATTATCTTGTTATAGTGAGTTTTTTGGATTTATTTTGTTGGATAGACTTATTGTGAAAATTCCTGGAGGTGTATGAATTTTTGGAAAGTATAAACATATATTCATCAGTTTTTCTGTAATTCTTTTGTTTATTTTTGTAATAGATATGATGGAGAAGGAAGCATTGGTATTTGTCATGGTGAAATTAAGGTTGAGTGCCACCAAAACTGATCTTTCTTTATCCGCTACGAGATTTCATCAATTAATGAATGTACCTTCAAATATCAAATGCAGTTTTATAGGATATCCATTATGATATGAAAACATTAAATTGCTAATTTTTATTTAGTCCATAGTTCAATTTGTTTTATGAATTATATGCTCATCAAGATCAAGGAAACGTGCATGATATATGATTATTTCTCAACTTTTACCTTTTATAGACTTGACTGCCTTCCCCTATTTTTGTTCCTTCTTTTTCTTAGCAGAGTATACACATTATCTTGGACTCCTCCACGACTTTATGAATAATATGATCACCAATTTGAGTAAAACATGCATGAAATATGATTATTTCTCAGCTTATTGAATAATTACTCTTAGCCTTAACTTCTTTTCCCTACTTTTGTTCTTTTTTTTTTTTTCACTGGAAAATATGCACATCATCTTAGACTCCTCTGCCACGTGCAGACCAAAACAGACCAATACGAGTTTAAATCATTAACGTGTGATTTTTATTTATGAATATAATTATATGTTTGGTAAAATGGTATTAAGATTAATGATGTAAGGCCTTTGTTTGTGAAGCCTAGATTTGTGAATTCAAAAGTGGGTGGAATTATCAGAACTAAAGGTTGCCTTAAAAAGATTGAGAATATGCAGAGCTTTAAGAGGTAACATCTCTTAATTGCCTTGAACTCTATATTTATTCTGTAATATCTGTTTCTTCTAGCCACTAATTACTTTGGTTTAGGTGCTACACCTTCAAATAATACTTGTGATTGGGAAATACTTGGTAGAAGTTTCAATTGCAATGAGTTAACACTAATTGTATAATGCACAGTGTGTAATTATCAAGAGTTAAATGTTTTTGGGTGACAATAGATAATGGTTAAAGACAGGAGGCCAAGTAGACACGGTATATTTAACTTGCTGCACTTGCATTGCTTTTTGGCTTAGTTGCAATGTGTTACTCTTACACTTAGGCTTGGTGGCTGATAGACATATATTGCGGGCCCTTTTTGAAACAATATACTATGATGTAATATATATTAAATTTGGTTATAATTTTTTATTTTTTTTGTTGGAAGATCACTAACTTCTGATGTTTTTTATATAATGAGAAATATACACACTTTCTTGAAACTAGATATTGCATTGAAAACTTGAATGCCATAATTTGCTCTTCCTCTCTCTCTCTCTCTCTCTCTCTCTCTCTCTCTCTCTTTCATATATATATATGAAAGAGAATGAATTCATCATCACTTTTTTTTTTCTTTTTAATTTATATCTATAGTTAAATGTAGTCTACCTTAGTTATTTCTAATGAAATGAGCTACAACTTTGTTGTTCTTTAATTTTCCTTTAAAATAATTGAGTTTATTTGTTCATAGCTTATGAATATTTTTACTTTGGAGCAAAATATGTTTATTTCTGTTAACTATTTCTTGTTAATTAATTTTGCAACTGTCTGGAATTTGGCAACTGATTTCTCTTCCTTTTTTCTTATATTTGTTTGCAGATTTGGTTAATGTGTTTCAAATGTTTCTTCCGCAAATTCTCTTGTATCCCTAACCCATCAAATTCATTGAATGGAGAAGCTGTTGGTTATAGTGAACGATGGCACTACTTGTATTAAGGAGTGAAAAATAATAATCCTTGTAAATTTAGCTTATATAATTGTTAAATTTAGCCCCCAAATTCAGCTATAAGTAGAAGGAATTTGATTGGATAATAGCAATTTTAACGTGTTTAAGATTATTCAGTTATAAGAATAAGATATTTTGTAGTAAGATGCCTTGTCTATTGAAGTATTTGGGTTGTGTAATATTTACTAATAATATGTAAATGTTACGAAAGGTTTTGCAATATAAATTGATTTTTGTCGTTATTTGGTGGTTCATCTTAATTTAATCAGCAAATCAATAGGCAGCAGTATGCCATTTTTTTTTAATTTTAAAATAATAAATCGAATATTGATATTATAGTAATAGTAATCAATGATATTACTATGTTATTGTTACATTTCGATATTATGGTGTTATAATTTTGGTGATACTCTTGTAATAATAATCACTCACAATATTTGTGACATCACAAGTGTCATTATGTACTAACTGTTAGATTATTAACACATTTAACAAGTATTACTAAAAATTAACACTGATTTTATTTTAATGTCAATAAAAATTATTTTTTTAGTAGTGATTGTTCTTTAATTTAAATCAAATGTACGTATAATTTTATATTTTATTCAGTCAACATTAGTAATCGGTTCAAAATAATAATGTTTTCTATAGTTAATTTATGGGAGAAAATTAAAGATTATCAATTTATTAGGGCACTCCAACCTAAAATTAATCCTATTATAAACTAATACACATGAATTTAGGGGTGGACATTTGGTTTGGTTCAGGCTGAACTGAATCGAACTGTATTATGGCAGTACGGTTCGGTTCGGTTAAGAGTATAAAAACTAAATGGTTTAGAAATTCTAAACCATTTAGTTAGGTTAAAAACCAAACCAAATTACCAAACCAAATAGTTCAATAAAACCATTTGATTTTTATTTAGTTCAGTTTAAAACTGAATCAAATGGCTCAACAAAATAATAAAATAAAAAATTAATTGATATTTAGGTAATGAAGTTGATATTTTTATTTATTAGTTAATAGATGTGATTATATATGTAATAGCATACAATTTAATTTTATTTAATTGTTGATACTTGGCTAAAGACACATTTTGACTTGGAGAGATAATGTAAGTATTGTGGATGTAGTAATTAAAGGATAAAAAAGTAGTGATTAAGAGAGTTGTCGTTACCAATAGAAGATTGAAGTTTATTTTGTAATATGTAGTGGATTTTTAAATTAATGTTGGATTTTGTTATGTTAATTTACTATTATTAGATTTTATTATGTTGTTTTTTTTTTATATATTTCTAAATTATTATTGAACTTTATTATGTTAATATTATTGTTAAATTTTATTATGTTGTTTATTGTTTATGGATTTATAGACTCAAAATTATTATTATATTATTTTTTTATTAAATGAATATGTAAGATGAAACTAAACCAAATTAAACCACCGAATCAAACCAAGTCAAACCAAACCACCGGACCGAATTGAACTAAACCAAATTAATTTGGTTCAGTTCGGTTTGGTTATATAATTTGGTTCGTAGTTGGTTCAAAAATTCATGAATCATTTGATTTCAGTTTGGTTCGATTTAGGCCCTGAACCGAACCAAACTGAATAATGCCCACCCTTACGTGAATTGTTAGCAACAATATATTCTATTACGTATCTGATATGAAACATTCGGGGGCAGCATGTATCATACGTGATAGTACTAAAAATGTAGCTAGCTATTAGTCAATTTGGAAAATCAGAATCAAAGCATTTTTCACTCTTAATAATTAATGCAACGATTTATTTTCATTGCGCTTATAAATAAGTTGCAAGGGTAATGCATCTAACAAGCTAACACAATAATCCTAGAGCGCTTATTTGCTTTATAATTTCCTCTCATCCTTCTCTAGAAGTCCTAATCCAAGGGCATGCAAATCACAAAATTGAAACCTCACATAACCCAACTTGCTAGCCCAGGGATGGTGCATATTATCCCCGTTTTCGAGCTAGGCAAACAGCTAGTCACTCATCATAACATCTAAGTCACTGTGTTTATTGTGGCAAGTCATAATGATGCCTCAAACTCAAATGTTCATGTCGTCCCTAATAATAATCTCTTTAACATTGCCACACTGCCCTTGGTGAGCATATCTAGCCTAGTTAACCTGGATGCTTTATTAAGAGAGAAATTATTTGCGATCATGCATGAGTCTTTACCGGCACTCCAATCAGCCAATCCTGCAATGAAGTTCCGTCCAACGGCTTTGATTGTCAACTTTTTTGGCATTGAAGCTATGAAGGTTGTGGATGAGTTTAGGATGCTCAAGTACATGTTTATTAATTCTAATGTATGTTTTCTTGCTTGCTTCAGACATGCTCCTGCAATTAATAAAAGCTTTTAACATATGAGCACTTTGTCAATGATAAAGACTTGATAGCCTACATCTTGAATTGGAGCCACCTAAATTAAATTCAAAGGTGCCACCCAAATTAAAGTCTATGGACAGCACCAAACCAATAATAATAATAATAGTAATATATTATAAAATTATTATTTTATTCTTAAGATTTTGTTATAAATAGGAGAGCTTCCCATATGCTTTCTTCATTTATTTTTTTGGTGAGCTCTAGTTTCTATATTTAGAGAATATTGAGAGTTCTAAGAGCTTAAAATTATAAAAGCTCTTGAGAGTTTAGTAAGTGAGAGTTTGGGTGTATTGAGGTTTTAAAAAAAGAGTTAAAATAGCATAATACTTGTAATTCTATTTCATTAGTAAAATATTTTTTTTCTGTTTTCGCCCCTAGATGTAGGCTAAAATCGAACAACGTATTTTTTGTGTCATTTGTGTGCTTGTTCTTTATTTTCTTTCTAATTTCATTTTAGTTATGGCCTTACTTATCTCATAAATTTCCTAACAATAGTATCAGAATCTGGTTGCATTTTTTTAAAATTAAGTTACTGTTCACACCGTGATTACTGTTCATGTATATTATATTATTAACGTATATGACACTATTCAAGTATATGATTACTTTTCACGTGAAACGGTAGGAGCTGATCCTAGCAAAGTTAAATAGTGGTGAAACGCAATGGCAGCAAAATACGAGATTGAGAAGTTCAACAGAAAAAATTTTTATCATGGAAAATAAAAATAAAGGCTATTTTATGAAAAAATAATTACTTAGCAGCAATTGGAGAAAGGCCTACAGAGATAATTGATGATACTAAGTGGAACAAGATGTACAACAATGCAATTGTTGATATACACTCATCACTTGCAGATGAGGTATTATCTAGTGTATAGGAGAAAAAGATGACAAAGAAAATATGAGATATTCTCACAAAATTGTACGAGGTCAAGTCGCTATACAATCAGATTTTCTTGAAGAACAGTCTCTATACTCTTCGAATTATGGAATATACATCGGTGACTGACCATATCAATACCTCAAAAACTCTATTTTCGTAGAGTGAAAGCTCTATCAATGATAAGAGTATGACTGTGCGAAACGTCTACTTCAAAGTCTACCAAGTTCACATGATCAACTCATCATCAATTTAACAAATAATACCGAAATGGACAGTCTAGTCTTTGACGATGTTGCAACCTCTGTATTAAATGAGGAGAGTAGGTGGAAAAATAAGGTTGACAGATAGGTAAATTCACAGCAAGTGAAAGCGTTATCAATGATAAGAGGTAGATCAACGAAATATGGCCCTAGTAGGAGTGGTAGATTAAAATAAAAAAATAATAAAAATATCAAATAAGAATATCAAATGCTACGACTGTGGCAAGAAATGATGCATCAAGAAAAAGTGTTGGAGCAATTAGAAGAGTAAAGATGGTAAATCACATGAGTTATCAAATGCTCAGGATTGTGTGGCCAGTATTTCTGATGATGATGGGATTCGCTATAATGATGAAACAATTGTTACAGAAGGTAGGAAGTGGTTAGCTGATCTCTGGCTTATAAGTTTAAGAGCAACATAGCATATGACCTCTCGAAGAGAATAATTTCACATATGTGAACATATCTCAAGAGAATCTGTGTACGTGAGTGATGACCATACTTTGAAGATCGTTGGTATTAGTATTGTTAGAATAAAATTTTTTAATGGCACAATTCACAATTTAGGAGACGCATGTCAAAGGTCTGAAGAAGAATCTATTGTCATTAAGATAAATAGATAGCCTTAGGTGTAAAAATCCATGTTGAGAATGAGATCATAAAAATAGTCAAAAGTGCGCTTGTATTAACAAAGGCAGAAAAAATCGGTGCTAATATGTTCACGCTTTAATAGAAAAACTACAAGAAGCTAATACATGTGTCGCATCAAATAGAGAAAAATCAATGATGATGTGGCATCTCAAACTAGTTTACATATCAGAACAAATTTTGAAGATTCTCTCTGAGCAAAAACTACTTCTGGAATTCAAATAACTGAACTTATCTTTTTGCGATCATTGTATTACAAGTAAACAATATAGATTGATTTTAGCAAACCTAGTGTCAGAAATAAAAATATTATAGACTCCGTTCATTTTAAAGTTTGGAAATCACTATATTTATCCTAAGAAAGTGTAAAATACTTAGTGACTTTCATTAATAATTACTCTAAGAGATGTTGGGTGCACCCAATCAAGAAAAATATATCCATAGTTTTAGTATTCAAGGAATACAAAGTGCTGGTAGAACTTGAATCTAAGAAAAAATTAAGTGTTTGAGGATAAATAAATATAGAAAGTATACATATGGCGTGTTTCTTGTATTCTGTAAGTAATAAAGTATTCAAAAACAGTTCACGATGACACACACTCCTCAACAGAATAGAGTAGTAGAGCGGATGAACATGACTTTTACAGAAAGGATGAAGGCAATATTGAGGACTACTGGTCTGCTTAATTTATTATGGGCAGCAGCAGTTAAAACAACCTGTTATATTGTTCAACGGTCTCCATCAACAACAATTGAGTTGAAGTCACCGATGGTGATGTGGATTGAAAACTAGCTGATTACTCTCATATACATGTATTTGGATGTTCTGTGTACGTGATGTACAATGCCCAAGAAAGAGCAAATTGGATCTAAAATCCAAGAGGTATATCTTATTGAGGTATGGTGATGGAGTAAAAAGTTATCATGTGTAGGATCCCACTACCCTTAAGATTGTCATCAGCAGAGACATTATATTTGTAGAAGATCAATTGTAAATGAGAGATAAAGATGACAACACTATAAAAGAAAAGTCAAAAACTCTGTCTGCATATATGAAAATAATCTCAAATATTCAGATTCTTCTGAAGTAGGACCAGAGCATGGGGAATAAAAACTAATCAAGTCTGAGGTCCTGAAAGTTCGTTGATTAACTTGTAAGAGACGACCGCCAGCTTGGCACTCAGAGTATGTTATAAAAATCAATGTTGCATATTGTCTTCTAACAGAGGATGGAGAGCCATCAACTTTCTATGAAGTTTTAAATAGTTCAGATGTTGTTTTGTGGATGACAGGAATGCAGGAAGAAATAAAAGCTCTACACAAGAACAAGAAAAAATTGAAGCTCTACACAAGAACAAGACTTGGGAACTTGTACTATTATTACATGGAAGAAAAGCTATTAGAAATAAATAGGTCTACAAGATCAAATTTGATGACAATGACTAGGTGGATCAGTATCGTGCAAGATTAGTGGTAAAAGAATATGCTCAGAAAGAATATATTAAATTCAACAAAATATTTTCTCCGATGGTTCGACTCACAACAATCACAATAGTCTTAGTAATGTGTGCCATATTTGACGTACATCTAGAATAGTTAGATGTGAAAACTGTATTTTTTCATGGAGAACTTGAAGAAAAATTTATATGCCCCAACTAAAAAGTTTTGTTAAAATAGGCAAGGAGAACTTAGTTTGCAAGTTGAATAAATCTCTATATGGTCTTAAATAGGCGTCAAGGTATTGGTATAAGAGATTTAATTTCTTCATTATGAGCTTTAGATATAACAGACTCAGTTTAAACCATTATACATACTATAAGTGGTTTGTAGATAATGATTTTATCACTTTACTATTATGTGTGAATGATATATTGGCAGCAAGTCTCAACAAGGATTGAGTTTAAGAATTAAATGCATGGTTGGCTAGGGAGTTTGAAAAGAAGGATTTGAGACCTACAAACAAGATTCTAGAGATGTAAATTCACTAAGATAAAAATAATAGGAAGATTTGGCTTTCTCATAAGAATTACTTGAAGAAAACCTTGTAGTGCTTCAACATGTAAGCTTATAAGTCAATTTCTACCCTGCTTCTTGTTAATTTCAAGTTATTCTCAAGTATGTGATCTAGCACCGAAGCAGAGAAGAAAAAGATATCTCGAGTACCATATTCATCAACAGTGGGAAGTTTGATGTTCGTTATGATTTGCATAAGATCAGACATTGCACAAGCAGTGGGAGCAATCAATCATTAAATGACGAATCCTAGTGGAGAGCATTGAAAAATAAGATATTTTATTATGTTAAAGAGGATCAAAATTTATGTCGGGGGCTACATGAATTTAGATTATGTAGGAAATCTTGATAAAATAAAATATACTACTGACTATGTGTTTATACTTGCAGAATTGTAAGCTGAGTTTTAAAATTGCACCGTTATGACTTTATCTATAATAGAAGTAGAATACATGACAGCTACATAAGCTTACAAGAAAGCTATTTGGATACAAATGTTAATGGAGGTGCTCGGGTACAAACAAGAGATTTTTTTTTTTTATTTTGTGACAGTCAGAATGTCTTGCACATTGCAAGGAATCCAATATTTCATTTCAGGACAAAGCACATGAGAGTTTAGTATCACTTTGTTTGCGAATTTGTGGAGGATGTAAGTGTAGATTTGCAAAAGATCCATACTAATGATAACCTACCAGATGTTATGACTAATCCAATTAATAGTGACAAGTTTGTATGAAGTAGATTCTTTTGTACCTTTGCAGAGATGTAACTACCATGATAATAGCGAACTAGAAAGGATGATGTGGAAATTGAATAATCCTCAATCAAATCTTCAAGTGAGAAAATGTCAATGATGAAGGCTTGATAGACTGCATCTTTAAGTCTAAAGGTGGCACTATTAGATGCACCCACATTGCATTCAAAGGTGCCACCCAAATTAAAGTCCAAAGAAAATAATAATAATAATAATAATATATTACAAAATTATTATTTTATTCTTAGGGTTTTACTATAAATAGGAGAACTCTTCATAAGCTTTCCTTATCCTTTTTTTTTTTTTTTAGTTCTAGTTCCTATATTTAGATAGTACTGAGAGTTGAAAATTATAAAAGCTTTTGAGATTTTAGTGAATAAGAGTTTAGGTGTATTGTAGTTTTAAAAAGTAAGCTAAAATACAACAATATTTGTAGTTCAATTTCACTAATAAAATATTTTTCTTATATTTTCACCCGTGGACATAGATTAAAAGTCGAACTATGTAATTTCTGATATCATTTGTGTGTTCGTTCTTTATTTTCTCTTTAATTTCATTTTATTATGGCCATACTTTACCCGTAAATTTCCTAACTCACTTTAACTTGACAAAACCAATGGAATTACCCGGGCGTACGCTGGTTCGATTCGAGGACTCCTTGGAATCGTTTTAGCACCCAAATGAGCTTATATTTAATTCTACTTCAAGTATAGAGATGAAGATGTTAATGACCGATCGAATCGTAGTCAACACATAGGAGGATTTGGAGCCCAAAACACTTAGTTCCTTGGGAGAAAATAACATGTTATGTCGTGTTTGTATGGTACTTGTTTATGCTATTGGCTTGCTTGTAAGATCTTCGGATGTCGCTTCGTCTTCATTAATGTCGCTCTCTAATAGCCAAGACATCATCTTGGATTAGCTAAATGAGCAACCTAGTCGATAGATAATTTATGTATCGTTCGGAGGTGATGGGACGCCTTTAACCAAATAAATGATGGAGCTTGCATGGGGCTTGAACTAAGCCAGCAAAGGTTCATTCATGTGGTATGCCCTCTCGTGGCAAATTAGAAGATTACCCGCCAGAAGATATGGGACTAGTTATCGTGATATGGGCCCCACAAATGGAGATCTTAGCACTTCCGTTAGTTGGTAGTTTTTTATTACACTGCGGATGGAATTCGACAATGGAGAGTATAGTCAACGGAGTGCTAATGATAGCGTGGCCTCTATATACAGAGTAGAAAATGAACGCTACAATGTTCACGGAGGAGATCGGAGTGGCTGTTCGATCGAAGGAGTTGCCAATAGAGAGTTTAGTGACGAGGCATGAGATTGAGATACTAGTGAGGAAGATTATGGTGGGCAGAAAAGGGCATTTGTTAATAAGAGCTAGGGTTAAGGAACTAAAAAAAAAAAAATAGGCTACTAGAAAGGGCAGTTCCTCTTATAATTCGCTATCACTAGTTGCCAAGCAATGCGAGATAAGTTTGCAAGAACTAGTAGCACTGGTTCAAGGTGCATAAAGAATGCAGAAGAAAAGATCCTAAAGTATTTGTGTTATGCTACCTTTCCTTAATGTATGTATGATATATGCATATGAATTAAATATAACTATTAATTACATGGTAATTAAATATAACTACTAGAATCTCTTCCAATTTAATTAGCTTATTAATGCTGGATTAGTTATAGTTGAGAATTAAGAGAGTGTTTGCTTTGTTAAGAAATGAAGTTACAAAAACAGTTGTGTGAATTGCACAAGAGGTAGGACGTCTCATCTTTAGTTAAGTAGAATATGAATATTTTATTTATCAAGGATATGGTTTGAATTGAATAACAAATATTGTTTCAGTTTAAATATTATTTTAAAAAACTATGGCTCATGAAGAGTTAATTAGGTAATAAGCCTAATTTAATGAAGTAATGTTATTTCATAAATGAAAAATATTATTAACCTAAGTTCACCATGATATAAAAAAGGAAAAAAAGTCACCCACACCCTTGAAATTTACTTAAATAGTCACATAGACCCTTTTAGAATATGTTTAGAATTGCAGTTAAGCAGTTATAACTTTTAAGTTATAGCATTAATGTGTTTGGTAAACATTAGCTGCTGTAACTTAAAAGTTATGTTAATATAATTTTTCATTTGTATGATGAAAAATCTATTATATCTTGTATAGTTTTGTTAAAATTATTATTTAAAAATTATACTTTCTACATATTATTAATTTTTGTTTTATAATTACATTTTTTTTCACAGTAGCTATAGTTTTTAAGTTATAATACCTCAATCCCAAATATATTCTTAGTTTAACAAATGGTCACATAGATTTTTTTTATTATTATATCATTGATTACAAAAACTCAATAATGGACTTTAAATAAACTTCTATAATAAATATAAATTAAACATAAAATAATATAATATCTAAAATAAGATAAAATTTATAAAATATTTTAAATATTAGAAAAGTTATTGTAACATTATTAATATGTCCTTTTCTTTTAAAAATAAAATATATTTGACATATTAATAAAATTAAAATAATTATCCCTAACACTTATAGTAATTTATAAAATTTATATTATTTTTTACTTATAATATTGTTTTTAATTATGTCTATGTTAGTATAAATCTAAAAGTTAAGTTTTGGATTAATAGATTTTATTATTAATAAAATCCATTGGGGTAGAATAATAATAACTTAATATTAAAAATAATTTATATTATATATGTTATTTTATTAATTATACTTATTGTAATATTTTATTTGTATCATATGATATTTATTTATTATTTTATATTATTACTACATTTATATATTTTTTAAATTGTTATACTTAAAAGGTATAATAGCCATTTATAAAATTAAAGAGTCTATGTGACATTTTATGCAAACCTTAGGAGTGCAGGTGACTTTTTCCCATATATACTTAAAAGTTTTAAATTTATTTACAAAATGACAAAATAAAAGTAAACACAAATTATAGTAGTAATTATTTTGTAAGGGTAATTCTTTGTGTTTGGTGGACGATTAATACACATTGTAAACAATGGATGGAAAATTGAATAAATTTAAACTTTTGTAGTATTTCTTATAATAGAATAATTTTTTAGTGAGTGGCTGATAATTTTCTTTTCACAAATTATATGAGTTAACATTTAATTAATAATAGTTTTTATAGAATAGAAGCAATAAAAAGAAAAAACAAAATCGTTTGATTTAGGGTCTATTTGAGATTACTTTCGGTAAGTTCAAAAGTAATTTAGAAAAATTAAAAGTTAATTTTGGTGATTGGTAAATCTTTTGGAAAAAGAAAATGTGGCAAAATCATGTCATCCAACAATATATTTTGAAAAGAATGAATGGAAAAAATTTTCAAAATCTGATTTTAAAAATTAATTTTATATTTATTAGAATTCTACATATATCCTCATATATATTTTAAAAATCTAAAATTATCCTTACTCAATTAGGAAATCAAATGAAGAAATTTAAACAAATTAATATTATTAACATTATTATTGAGTTAACAAAAGAAAAATAAAATTAATATAATAATAATATTTAATTTAATTATCAATTATTATATGTATACAATAAAAAGTTATTATATATATATTATGTTCATTTCAATTATTTGTATTCTCATAACAATTTAATATAAGATTTATCAATACATACAATTACTTTTAAAACTCTTAACACTTTTAAAAACTAAGTTTTACTAAACAATTAACTATTTCTCTTCAAAGCTGATTATTTTTACAATGCAAATGACCACAAATATTTTAAAAATTATAATATTACCAAATTGGCTCATACTATTGTATAGAGCTTCTATTGTTTGCTGTAATGGGATGTAAAAGTTAACTAAAATAAAATATTACAAATAATATATATATAGTAGTAACATGGTCTAGGATTTTAAACTTTAAGTTCGGCTACATTATTAAATTATGCAGTTTAATAGTTTTTTCGGACTTTAACAAATTTATAATATAGGATTAGAATATTTATATAATAATAATAATAATAATAACATCATCATCATCATCATCATCATCATCTAGTAAGAATATCCTTATTTTAATAAAATGAGAATAGCATTAACAGATAAAAAATTACGGCATCTGATGTATTGAAATCTATATATATTTTTTTATCGAATTGATCAAATTGGGAAACTAGTATTACCAATACAATTGCTTAAATAATTTAAGATATTAAAGCAAGTCAATAACACTTATAAAATGCGATAAATAAAAAAAAATATTTCAATAAAATTTGTGATGAAATTTCTTAATTTTTGTTGCTGTTTGAACTAGCTCCTTTTGAATCAACATCCTGGCTCCACCATACATATACATATACATACACCTAATTATCGAGTATAAAGTAATCAAAAAGTTTACATTGTATACGTTTAAACGTTTCCACCAATTGAGAAAGAAAATTCCATTTGATTTCTTTACTTCACAGCCACTGATTTTTTTAAACGTTTGTGTAATGTAACTATGTTGACAGAAAAGGCAATACGAGTTAGGGATAGTAAGTTACGGGCTTCGAACTGTTCGAAGCCCCAGCTCAAGCCATGTTCGGGGACACATAAGAGCTGAGTTTGGGCTTTCACATATTTTTACTTATTATCTAAATAGATGTAAATTTGTAATGAATTAATAATTAATAAATTATTGTAATTTATAATGAATTAAAAAATAATATTTTAAAATAATAAATAAAAAAAGATAAAGAAAAATTTTACCGATTTAATTTTTTAGTACTGAATTATCTAACTCTTAATTAATTACAGCTTAATAGAGATTAATATTATAATTTTGGAATTTTTTTAATCATCATTTATGAATTAAAGATTTGAGTGTTTTTTATTTTTCTATTAATTTATATTTTAATTTATAAATTCATTTTTTAAAAATATAGAAGGCCGGACATGTCCTTATTTTTTTTTATTAAGTTATTGTTCAGACTCTCATGTAAAAAACTGATCCTAAATTTTTACCAACCTTAAATATAGTATTAGCGTATTACATTCTTTACTTTTGAAATAATAGTATTATGAGTTCAATGGTGGGGAAGAAAAGAAAATTGGAATTTAATATAATAATATAAATTAGAAACATGACCATTGTGGAGAGTATTATTTCCTTATATTTTTGGTATACGCGAAAGAATCAACAAAACCCAGTATACAAATCTGTGAATAAACGATATATTAATTTGGCTTAGTGAAGCCAAAATTAGGAAAAAAAAATGAAGCAATAAATTAAATTAAAAAAATTGAAAGGAAAATGTCAAAGTTAGCCTCTCCATCCCAGTGTAAAGTTGAAACCATTCACCCTTTTTAGTGAATTGGGGGCTTAGTTAGCTGCAGGAATTGGAGTCCTTGGACTTGGCAGGCCCATATATGCAAGCCTTGGAGAGAGACGAACCCTCGGGCTAGGCCGCGGCGAAGGAATTGGGCCGTAGCCGAATAATGGCCCAGTCACAGGACGAGGTGATAGGTTAACCTGTTCCAGTGCCTTGCACTGTAAGTCCGTAGGATAGTCCCGCACACACCCGATTCGTGGCCCAGTACCCGTGGTCCACTTGCATGACAACCGTTTAGCCACGTCAAAGTCAAACACCCTCGGTTTGTCAACCTTCTTGATGCTTTCATTTTCCGTTTGATTAACAGTTGTGACTGTATCTTTTGATTGCTTCGCTAACGCAGGGCCCACGTCGGACTTTGATTTTGATTCCTCGTTGGCTGGTGCAGCAAATGAAGGATTGTCGTCATCGATGGCGCACCTCTGTAATGTAAAACAATGAAGCTAACATCAGTTGTTTGTCATAGGAACAGCTAGCTTTAAATATTGTTCAATAATTAATTAAGCCAACCACATACACGTTAGCACTAATTAATTAATTCATATATATTATCTTTATCAAGTACACACTTTCTTTTTTTCTTTTTTTTTTCTGCAAACATATTATTAATAAATTTCATATTCAATTTATTATTTAATAAAATTAATATTTATTTAATTATAAAATCACATGATTTATGAATATATTCGCATAAAAAAATGAAAGGCCTACTCCTGAGAATTAATATACATATATATATATATATATTAATATACACACACACACATATATATATATATAACAGAATTATATTTTATGAATTATATATAAAAATAAAAATAGAGTCTAACTACAATAAAATTATTTTACTTAAAATACGTTTAATAACTATATAATCATAATAATAGTTTTTTTTTTTTTTACTATTTATTAGATCGTGCAGTAATATCAGCGTGTTGCATGCCAGCAAATAATGTAGGTACCTTAACATTGGTGAGATCTACGTGATTTTCCTCAAGAAAGCTGACAAATTCCCGGAAGTTTTCTTCTGTTGGGTGATAGTGACCACTATATGGCCATATTGCCTGAAAAAGTGAAAGTAATTAATGCAATGAGACAATGATGACTTTTTGCATTTGTTAATTTGCGTTATTAAGATTTTCACAAATTTAAATCTACACTTCATACCTCCAGAATTCCGTTATGGGCAACTAATCTTCCGGCAGCTGTAGTGGCGCCGCCGGATAGAAAACTGGAATGCTGAAAGGAGCCTTTCTTTTTAGGGCCAACGTACAAAGCCCTGGTGGTGCTGAGCACAAATATCCATTTGGAACCCTCAAATGTTTCCACAGGAATTCCACTTTGCCTATATAAAAGCTTCCCATTTTCAATTACCACTTCAAATCCTTGTCTTTCTTGCTGCAGTACCATTAATAGACAACATCCATAATGAATTCATGCAAATAATTAAAAGAAAAAGACAATTAATCTTCAAATTATTAGTATATATATCTTAAACTTACTGGTCCAAGATATGTAATGCATTGACGCTGAAGAACAGTCCTAGGGCATTTTTCAAGATTCACTTCTTTTCCATCTCCAACATCTAACCAGTAAAAAAAGGGTTGTGTGCTCTCACTATCAAACCAGATATCGTAATACATATGTAGATTATGCCCGTAACGGTGTCGAGGGTCAATCTGTTCAAAAGATTATATAAGATCGATCAATGCTCTCTCATTCTAATTAATTGTGAATCACGCTAAAATAATTTTTTTTATACTTTTTCTTTTAAATTTGGTATACTAAAGGGCAAAAAAAGGTGAAAAAAAAAAAAAGGCAAATGAGCTATATGCTTACAGCTTCGAGCCAATGTTGCAAAGCAAGTTTTTGAGCTTTATCATCTTTACTCAAACCCTTTCCGACCTTGGCTGCTCTGGTCCTAGCCCTGGCCCACCGTGACACTGCGGTTTCCGGTTTCTCAATATTGAAGAATGATACTGAACTTCGCTTCAGGGCAGCAAAATCTAGTGCCTTCCACCTATGTATATACATTGTAATAACAATTAGTTAATGGAAGTAAAAAATTAGATGAATATTCGTAAAAGCAAAGTTAATTAACAAAAAAGAGACTAGGTGGCTAGTACTAACCAGAGCTCCTCAACAACAACAGCACAATCTGCAAGGTTTCTTCGAGTTCGGTAGCTCTTATAAACCTTTTGAAGCTTAACCGCAGCAGCATCAAGCTCGCACACCGGTCTTGGTGAGAACATGATTGCCGGTTCGGGAAGAGAAAGGGAAGGCATTGGCATATGCTTCAAGGTATTTGAACCCATCATAATCTCTTTATTGTTGTCTTCAACAACTTCATAATCCTTGAATGACAAATTCTTCTCAAGCAATTTTACATTTTCC
Organism: Murraya koenigii; assembly: GCA_025617385.1. Classification (NCBI taxonomy): domain Eukaryota; kingdom Viridiplantae; phylum Streptophyta; class Magnoliopsida; order Sapindales; family Rutaceae; genus Murraya; species Murraya koenigii. Next base: position 10,051,503 of record CM046817.1, on the reverse strand, counting down.
GGTTTGTAATTCTTTAAGCTTCTTGTTCTTTTAGTACTTCTGATGGTTTCATGATGATGACGATGATGATGATCATTTGAGAAGCCATCTGTTTTCTTGAAGCTATTTACCCTCACGGTAACCTCGCCGTCTTTCGTATCAAAACTTATGTTGTATGCCAAACTAAAGAACCTGTGTTTCAGAATCTCTTCCCAGGCTGATAAGAGCAAGGAAAGCGATAAGCCCATAGAGAAATCTATCTGCAATTTTTCAATTAATGGGAGGAACCCAAAATAAATTAAAGAGAAGCAATTTAAAAGAATATGAATACAACTCTCAATTATCAAAAATGAAAAGAATAAAAAAAAATCTTTTTTATTCAATCACCTGTAATACTATGGAGAGAACCGGAGAGTTTACTCCAAATTTGCTTAATTCGTTGATGGTGGTGTTTCTGATTTGATGACAAGATGCAATTGATGATGTTAAATTTGACTGCCCCTTTGCTTATATATATATACACGCACACTGCAACTGCTTGGGGAATAAATAAGTAGTCCAGTAAACCTTCAAAGACGGGCTGAACACAACAGTTTTTGAATGGAAGATAGAAGTGAGAGATGGGCTCTGAATCAAGGGTTAGTTTTAATTTCCAGGTTCAAGACCACGAGTTTGATGTAGTCAAAGCTTGAAAATGTTGAATTCCTAATACAATATGTTTCTCTTTCCGTTTAATATACATATATGTATAGAAAATAGTTTTAATTTTCTAACTATTATTATTATTTTTGTTATTCTATTTCAATTTTAATAACATATACAGGTGTGAATTCAAAAGATATTAAGGCTACCAGCGGTCAAAAAAGGGAAGCCTGTTAGACTTTCCATGAAAATCTTGAGTCCCGACGCAGATAATCTTTTTTTGTTGTGCTTATTACTCATCTTCAGTAGTCAACAACCATTCGGTCATCCACGCGCCTCTTAAAAGCCTCTGCTTGTGATTTCTTTATTTACATAAAAACTGTTAAACTGTTACAGCTACTGTATTTATTTTCCCATCCTCTTTTTTGACTTCTTTCTTTATATATATATATATATATATATATATATATATAAAGAAAGAAGTAAAAAAAGATATAAAATTTTAATATATTAAATATTATATTTTTTATTTATTAAAATATTAAAATATATTTCTTTATTATATATAATTTTTTAACAGAGAGTCTTATTTTTTTTTAATGTGAATACATTGACTTAATAAAATTAATATTTAATATTATTAAATTATACAATTTTATAGTATATTAAAAATTAACTCTGTTAAGCTACAAAATTTAACAGTGTATTCACATTAAAAAATAAATATACTTACATTTGAGAATCATTATATATATATATATATATATATATATATATATATATATATATATATATATATATTCCAATCAAGAGTTTTGATCATATTAAAGTCAGAGATAAATTTAAAAATAAAAAATATAAATTTTAATACATTATATTTTATCTCTTAAATATATTAAAATTTGTGTTTAATATTATTTAGTTTTTTCCTATCTTTATGACGAGAAATTCTTGATTAGAAATATATGTGTTATATATATATTTAAACACATGCGCGAGCATATATACTAAGATATTAGACTTTGTTAAGTTCAAAAAAATTATTAAATTAAATATTTTATAATACTTGAAAAAATTATAAAATCATATAATTTAATAGTAATAATAATATTATATTATTAAAACAGTGTTAATAATTTTTGGAGACTTTAAAAAAGTATAATACATTAAATATATATATTGGTGCTCGGACGTCCAAACTTTAAAACATAAGAAAAATGGATATCCTAGTATATTAATTTTTTTTTATCTTTTACAGTATTAAAATTCATATATATATATGGTTCGGTCTTGATGATATTCATATTATATATATATATATGGTTCGGTCTTGATGATTTTAAAATATGAATATTCACACCTGAACAAAACAAAAATTAATTAACACGAAAAAGGGTGAGAATGCTAAAATTTAGTGTGAAAGGGCGCAAGACATGCAATAGCCATTTTGTTGTACCACGATCTAATAAACGCTGTGCGAGACTCGGGTATTAATGAATACATGAACGTGGGTCAAGATCATCCGCTATGAATATTGGTCAAAATCAAGACCATAAAGATTTGATGAGACTTTTCAATTCTTTCCCTATACCCGGGGCTATGATCACTAATAACTTTGTATTTTTCAGTCAAAATTTCCACAATTACCAATGATCATGATCTTGTTGTTTAGTTTAGAATTGTCACGTTGGTCTAATTGTCTTCAGTACCATTCTTCATAGAGTAGTCTCCACGAAATTTAAATTTAACTTTCACATCAATGAAAAAACTTTTATAAATTCATTATTTTAGGCTCATAAAAAATTTATTAATTTAGTAAATATTAATCTATTAATATATTGATAAATTAATAAATTATTAATTTATGAAGAAATTCCTTATTTTTAAAAAATGTGCCACTTGTATAATATTTATTTTACCTTAATTAAGTATTTATTATGTTTTATTTTAATATTAGCTAGTTGTCTTATATTGATAGTAATTAGATTATCTTAGATATTTTATTTTTCTATATTTAATACAGACATATGCAGCTTGCCTCACGTTTATTGCTAAACAGCAATGTAAACTGAAATTTCACATTACAAAAAGAACTGGAGATGTGATTAAACATCAAGTCAATTTCAATAAGCATCAAACAATATGGGGAAAATATTTTATAAAAGATACATGACATATCGTGTTGATTTAGTTTCAAATTTGGTAGTTACTAATTTGTCTAGTAGGTGGGTCTAATTGAAAAATAGTTTATAATCTTATAAATTTATCGAATCATTAATATCACATTTGACGCGAGTTGCAATAAAAAAAAAAATTATTTAATTGAGGTTATCAACTACTGAGTATAAATTTATTGAAGTTTTATGGTATATTCAAAATATATTGAGAAATATTAAACCGACTAAACTAAGTTTTTGTAGACTTGCAATTTATTTTAGACTAGGCTAAATAAAAAACGATCGTTAAATAAATTGATTATATGGTTATTAATTTTTTAGTAAAATGCTAAATATAAATAATGCACTTTAAATAGTCAATGGACGAGACATAACTAGCCTTACCATCATGATGTAAATTTAGACAAACATGAGGGGACTTACACGCCAAAATCGTGTCCCTTTCAATAAAAAAAGTTATATTTTTACACTTTCCATATTTAAATTAATTATGTAAAGAAGTTTTTGATAGATAGAAGTATTATTTTAATAATTCAATGACATTAAAATAAAAAATTTCTATCTGTTAGACCAAATCACAAAAGACTCAAAAGTCCATATATTTTAAAATATAGGTCTAATAAGAATTTTCCATAAAAAATGGCTTAGATCCATTATTACAAAGAATTGTCTAGGTACATGAAAAATATTTATTTTCTAAGTCAAATACCCAAAGAGTAAGGAGTGCTAAAGATATGATTCTAAAAGGAATGACCTAGATCCATTATTTATAAAGACTAACTTAAGTGTAAAATGTTCAAAGGGTGAATATAGAAAAAAAACATCCAAACGGGTGGTTATGCATAAATGGCCCAAGTTTCTATTTACTATGAGAATGACCTATGTATTTAGAAAGTATTCTAAGTAAATTGCCTAAATGTAAAAATTGACATAATATCTAAGGGTGTAATTCTACAAAGATGAACTAGTCCTTTCTCTACAAGAATGACCAAAACATTTAAAAAGTTCAGGGTAAATTACTTAAAGTTAAATATCGACAAAACATCAAAGGACATGACTCTACACAAATGATTTAAGTCCATTCTCTATAAGAATGACTTAAGTATTTATAAAGTTTTGATTAAATTGCTAAAGGCAAGAATCGACAAATGCCTAAGGGCTTAATTCTATAACAATGACCTACGTCTATTATCTACAAGAATGACTTAGGTACATATGAAATACTTTGTGGAATATGCCAATGAACAAATGCATGTTCAATAGAATAAGTCTATAGGCCAATAAACTTTCTATGTAACATTATATAGAATGAGCTTGCTGGTTACCATACATTCTACAAAAAGTGTTGATAGACACCCTCAACTCCGAGCTCAACAACCAACTCCTCAACTCCGAACTCAACAACCAACTCCCAACTCTCAACTTCCAACTCAACCTAAATTGAACGCTAGACCCTGCATAATTAATATATTACATATAATATATAATATATTAATTATGTAATATATATTATATCCTTTTTATACAACTATATATAAATACTTAATAAATATCTCTCTCTATATATTATATAGAGAGAGATATTTATTAAATCCAATATAGCACCCCCTTACCCTCTAGGGAAAGGGCCGGTCTCCCTCTGCTTCACCTTCGGAGGGGGATTCTTAAGAGGGAAGTTGAATTGCAGAATTGAAAAGTGTTAAGCATGGCACTTCTGCAGGTGCCCTTCCCTAGTGGTTGGTTACCCTCCCAGCCCAAAAGGAAATGCCCTGATCATTTGAAAAAAAAAGATGCGTCAATCACGCATCTTATTTTATGTAAAGCATCTACGGGCAAACATTTTAAGGAAAATACCTACGGGCGAAATTTTACAAATACGCCTATGGGCAAATCTTGTTGAAAATGCCATAGATTAATTCTTCTAGGGCTAATTACTTAGAATGTTCTAAGTAAATTATCTAAAGGTGAGAATCGAAAAATGCCTGATAGCGTAATTCTAAAAAATTGAATAAGGTCTACTCTCTAAAAGAATGATCTAGGTGCATAGAAAATACTTTAAGGAATGTATCTTCGGCAAATATATGTTCTACAGAATATGCCTAAGGGCTAATAAACATTCTATGGATTGTACTTATGAGAAAACACACATTCTACAAAATGAGTCTATAGGTTATCATACATTCTACAAAATGTGCAGATAGGCACACGCTTTATGCAAATTGCCTAATGGCAAACATTCTAAGGAAAATGCTTATGATTGAAGTTTTGCAAATATGCCTATAGGAAAATCTTCTTAAAAATGCCTCAGGTCCATTCTTATATAGAATGGACTAGGGCCATTTATTTAGAAAATACTCTAAATGCTTACGAGTAAAAACTTTATAAAATTTACTTACAGGCGAAATGTTGCAAAATTAATCCTCTTCATGAAAAACCAACATAAGTGCCGAATTTATGTTCAATGTAAAGTAGTCAGATACCTTCAATGGGCTTAACCATTCGATGTCTTGATTAATGGTTATACAATGACAGTCTTTATAAGCTAATTATTCTATTCTTCTTTCTTGGTGTAGCTTGTTGCATGGGTCTTGAGTGGAAACTTAGTTTTTGTTTGAGTATGGGCCATTGGATTGTTGTTACATATTCAGCTCTTGTTAGGGCAGCAATTGTTGTTTTCTATATCTATCCAAGCAGTGAAAGATGTTTTTTTGATAGTATACCTCTAGAAATCCAAACATAAGTGTTGAATTTTTGTATAAGCCCATTGAAGGTTAAGGGCCTAGAATCAAGATAGATCTTCTAAAGAATACTTATCATTCATAAGTCTTGACACATATTATAGGTGTTTTCATGCATGAGCTTTGCGGACACATGTTACAGTGACAGTGCCATATATCATCAAAACTCTTCCATCTTATATTTCTAGTTGCCTAAATAAAGGCCAAAGCCCTCATACATTTTTAAGGTAAAAAAATAAAATGAGTATAAAGAAAATCTCACTCTAAATTTTTTATCTCTAGAAATTTAGTAAAAATAACTGACTTGAGTGTTGGAGTGTTATCACTGGCATTCCGACCCCCTTTGACAATTTTTTTTTTTGTAAAAATAATTAACCAATATGATATATGTGATTTGAGACATCGTCTCTAAAAGAAAATAGCCCACAAAACTCGATTAGAAGAAAGGCCAAAACACAAATCAATTTTTGTATGTTGGTTAAAAATTTGCACTAACAGTTGGAGCCATCTTTAAGGACGATCAAAAAGCCCAAATGGTCTATCTTGAGGGTGGATGATAATTACAACTAATTTGATAAAAGTTCAAGATATACCAAGATCCATTTCCAATAAAAAAAGGTAATGGGTTGGTAGGGTAGCGAATTAATACTTGCCTTGTGTTTTCCCCCATTAGTAAAACTCAAATTTGTTTACTTAATGTAAAATTTATACTTATGTAGCCCAACTTCAATAACAAAGGTAGAGGTTGGCCAATGAATTTAAAAAGATATATAACTAATTTTGAGCTTTATCTGGCAAAAGATAGAACTTATGTTTTAACTGTATTGGTGGCCAACAAGCGGCTTCATCGAAGAAAAGGTGTGTCTTCACAAAATGCTTAAGAGCATGTCTCACAGAAGTGCCCAAATAGTAAGTCGTCAATAAAATGTCAAGGTGTAATTTATTGTAAATAAATGATCTAGGTCTAATCTTTATAAAGTGACCTAAAAGCCTAGAAAATATTTTATGTGAAACGTCAAATGGTTCGTAGTCAACAAAAGGCTATGGTTTAATTCATTATTCATAAATGAACTAGATTTATTCTTTACAAAAGTGACCTAGGAGTGTAGAATATATTCTAAGTGAGATGCCAAATGGTGAGTTGTCAAAATAATGACAAAGCCTAATTCTTTGTACATAAATGGCCTAGGTCCATTCATTACAAAAGTGACCTAGGTATTTATAAGAAATTTCTAAGTGAAACACCCAATCCAATAGAATGCTGAGGGTATAGCTCAATAAAAAGTAACTTAAGTCTATTCTTTACAAGAGTGGCATAGGTATACAGATAAAATTTTTTACTAAAACACCCAAAACGCGAGTTATCAATAGAATGCCGAGGGCGTAGTTCCATAAAAAAAATGACCTAGGTCTATTCCATAAGAGTGACTTATGTGCTTAAAAAAATTCTAAGTAAAATACCTTAAAGGTAGGTCTTCGATGAAACGTTGAAGCCATCACTTTATAAAAAATGACGTAGGTGCATTCTTTATAAGAATGACTTAAGCACTTAAAAAAATTTTAAAAGTGAAAACTAAAAAGTAACCTAGATATATTCTTAGAAAAAATTTCTAAGATGAGCCTTCGAAAAAACACCGAGGGTGTAGCTTTATAAAAGATAACCTAAGTTTATTATTTATAAGAGTGACTTAGATAGTTATAATTTTTGAGAAAAACACCCAAAAGGCAAGCCTTTAATAAAATACTAAGAGAATAGTTCCATAAAAAAGAATGAAGTAGATCTATTTCGTAAAAGGTTGACCTAAGTAATTAGAAAAAATTCCTAAGTAAAAACACTTAAAAGACAAGTTTGTGATAAAATGCTAATGGCATAGCTTTATAAAAAAATAACCTATATCCAATCTTTACAACAGTGACCTTGGTACTTTGAAGAAATTTCTAAGTAAAAATACCTAATCGGTGAGTCTTTGAAAAAATGTTAAGGGCATAACTTTATTAAAAATATCGTATGTCCATTTTTTACAAGAATGACCTAGGTGCTTAGATAGAATTAATAAGTTAAATGCCCAAAAACCAAGTCTTTGATAGAATGTTGAAGGCGTAATTCCATAAAAAATGACCAAGGTTCAATCTATACAAGAGTGAACCATGTACTTGGGAAAAATTTCTAAGTAAAACGCCCAAAATATAAGTCTTCAACGAAATTCTAGGGATGTTCCTTTATAAAAAATGAACTAGGTTAATTCTTTATAGCAGCAACCTAAATAGTTAAGAAAAGAATTTATAGGTAAAATGCCTAATGGATAAGTCTTTGACAAAAAGGCAAGGACAAAGCTTTATAAAAAATGACCTAGGTCAATTGTTATATGAAAGACCTAGGTACATGGAAAAATTTTCTAAGAAAAAATGCCCTAAATGTGAGTCTTTAACAAAACGCTAAAGGCGTAGTGCAAAAAAAAAAAAAAAGATTAGGTCCGTTCTTCATCAGAGTGACCTAGAAAATTAGAAAATATTTTAAGTGAAATGCTAAAGGTGTGAAAGCAAAGACCTAGGTTTAATCACCTATAATTAAATTTCTAAGGAAAGTTCCTATTGCTGGATTACGATAAAAAGACTTAGGTTCATTCTTGAAACGAGTATAATTCTAGAGGATACCCTTTAAGATCAAACAATTCCATCGAATTGAGTATGATTGTATGCGTGATAGCATCTACTATACTAGGAATATTAAGGAACCCGATTATTGCAATTGCTCAAGATACAAAAAAGAAGTGTTATAAAGACGAGTCCCAATAAAAAAGAATAGAATATTTCATAAAATTTACTACTTTATTTGGAGATTGTTCTTTTTTGGCAATACACTTAAAAAAGATTATTCATTCCTTCTTTTTGAGAGACTGGCTCCTTGCTTGATCTTTATTTTATTAATAATATCATCCCTCCTAAAGAGGGAATGGATGATCTTTTTTAAGTGTATTGCCAAAGAAGAACATACTCTAAATAAAATAGTAATTTTTATGAAATATTCGATCCTTTTCTACTGGGACTTGTCTTAATTACACTCCATTTTCATTTTTTTTATTGATATAATAGTTCTTAATCGAATCTCTTTAGAGATAAGATTTTTTGTCTTATAGTAGCTTGCTTCTGTCCCCTTACGAAACTTTCGTTATTGGGTTAGCCATACACTTCACATGTTTCTGGTGATTCACATGGAATTATCAAATGATACAAATCGTGGATAAGAATCTACAACGCACTAGAATGCCTTTGTTGATGATCCTTTATATATTTTGTTTTGCTCGTATAAATGGAAACAATGGATCACTTTTTTCGATGTTTCAAAAACATCCATTTTATTATTATTATTATTTTATTTCTAATGATTTTTTATTAACTTTCTTAATTGATTTAGAACTGTTATTCCTCGACAGTCCCTGTTGATACTTTCAAAGATACAAAAAAGTAAACAATCACTCAATTTATTTTTCATGGATTACAGAATCATAATCCATCCATATATAGATTTTTACGAGCAAATATCACCAAATCTCTTTTATACAAGTAATCTTCCCAAGCTCGGCTGAGGAAAAGTTATGAAGCGTAAAATCAAGAAAAAAAATGCTATTCGGGCCATGAATATATATATATATATATATTCTTACCATTCATTGTAAATTACAAAAAAAATAAGGCTACTCTATTTCTAAAAAAGACCCACGCTTAAGTTCCAGAGCTTTAGGTCATTTTCTTTTTTTATTTCTTTGTTTATTTTATTTTATTTCCTTCCATCATTCCTTAAGTCTTATAGGTTTAATTCTATAGAATCTGATCTATTTTCTCGTTGAGCAAAGGGTATGAAATGGAGCTATAAACAGTCAAGTGAAATTTAATCCAGAAAATAATTTGATCTATAGACATCATCGTTGAAACCCATATTGTGAATATCATTTGCTACTACAAAATAAACCAATTTAAAATGGGAGAATATGCTCGATAAGGCATAAGTTTTGAGTATCATAAGGTTTCCTCATAAGAACATCCACGAATCTAATCAATTACCCTTAGTTGGGCTACCAAGGAAGCTTGCAAGTTAGCTCCATGAGCAAAAGCTCCTGTCATGATGAATCCCGCGATGTATTGGCGATGATTATATAATACAGTTTGAGTAGTAAAATCTTGCGTTATGAATCCATAAATAGGTAAAGAGTACATGTATTGAGCTACCAAGGAAGTAATAACCCCTAAAGAGGCTAGAGTAAGAAGTAATTAAAAATAAAGTGAATTATTGATTGTGTCAGAAAGACCTTTATGCCCGTGCCCTAAGCATCCTCTCGGAGGAATACATGCTTCAAAAAAATCTTTTATATTGTAGCCAATCCTAAAATTTGTTCTATATATATGACCAGCAATGAAAAAAAATAAAAGCAATAGCTAAATAATGATGAGCAATATCTATAAGCCATAAGCTTTGCATTTCGATCGTTTCAATTGGAATTACAATTTACTTAATAACCTTCTTAGTCAATGAAATTAGAGGGCTATATGATTTATTAGAAAATGGGATGACAACTACCGTTTTTTGTCTAACAAGATTATTAATTACCCATTAGGTTTACTTGAGACATTCTTTCTTCATCCATGGTTTGATATTCTGGTGTCCTAGACATAGAAGAACCACACCAATCCATCATGAACTTACTGGTTAAACTCTACTGCAGTGACGATATTGTAGTAGAGGTCTTGCAGAAAAACAACTCGACGCTCAGCACCAATCAAGAATCCCCATAGAATCTTAAGAATTCTTATTGGACTCGCATTCCACTTCAACTCTCTTTTATAGTTTCATCGATATTGAATAAAGAAAACACACTACTAACACTTGTTTTACCTTTAGAAGACCTTGCGTTATATCACCATATCTCAATTTTTCATACATAAATGTAATTGATGTATCTCCTTCGTAAAGGATTGCTCTATAATGCTCATGAAATGTTGCTCTAGGAGTATCCAAATAAGGCTTAGCTGATCTTGTATTACTATAGAGTTAACTTGAACAATTAAAACTTGACCGGATGTTAGGTGTGGTCTTTTTTTACTTATACGTACATTTTCACAAAGTAATTGCCCAAGGCTAATTATCAAAGAAATTTCCTCACAATAATTAGGTTGAAGAAAATACCAATTCAAATTAAATAGATTCAAAAGGATCTTACTATTTATATCAGGATTATAAATTTCCCCATTTTTATTCATTAAATAATATTTAAGTTCTTGAAAAGGCTTTTTTAAATTATCAAGTTTCAAATTCAACTTGAGCATGTAAATCCGAGTTAATACCAATAAAAATATCTCTAAAAAAGGTTCTAACATCATACTAAATGTGTCCAAATAAGAAAAGCGTGTCCAAAAGTAAAGTCTTCTAAGCTTTTGTTATAGTTTTAAATTCTATTGGACGCAATTTTATGCCATTTCTAATTATTCTATTACATAATAATAATATATTCTTACTCTTATTTATAATTAAAAAATATAATAAAAATCAAAAAGAAAAAAAAAAGTCAACAATGGTGGCTGGCTGCTGCCTCCAACCACTATTTAAAAAAAATAACAATAATATTATGATATCATTATAATAAAATGCTAATGAAGAAGTCAGAGGTGAGGACGGCTATAAAACGAGAGAGGGGACTGAGTTAAAAGTGTGCAGAAGCATTGCGTAGAAGAGAAGAAAACTCTCTTTTTCTTTTTCCTTTTTTTTTTTTTTATTTTCCATGTTCCTAAATTTTCTTGTAATTTATTTTATAAATTTATCAAATAAAATAAATATTTTTCTTTTCAATATAAATGACTAATTTACTAAGTAAAAATGAAAACTGAAATTCAATAATTCAAATATTAAATTAATTAATATTAATTTCTAAATCTAAATCTCTTTGAATGTAGATAGGATTTTAATATTATGTCGATACTCTAATATAATTGCAAATCATGTCTTTTATTCTTATATTTATCTATAAAAATATTATTTACACTACAAGAAAAAAGAGATTTAGCAGCGTGTAATATACGAACACACACTGTTAATGTTGGTGTTGTCTTAAGTTGAATATTTTCAACAACATTCCCTGCATGTTGTTAAAAGTCTTTTGCTTGTTAAAATATATTTAAGCACATTCAATAAATGTGGTTGAAACTTTATTTTACTCGTATATTTTCAACATGCAGATTGAAGTTGCAAATAACATTTTGCTTTGAGAATATACTTTTCATTGTGCTGTTAATATAAAAATTAATAAAACTAATAATATAATGATATAAAAGATTCCATTAACATCCTCTTATAATTGTCAATACAATATTCTTAACAAGCATAAAATGTACAAGAATTTAATAACACGATAGTAATTCTTATATTAATCACTTCTTTTCTCAATGGTAATTGATCGTAATATTAACAAAAACTCAATTCTTCAATCTCTCCATGATAGCATCAGCAATAAATGTCAAAACCTCCCAAAGTCAACTCATGCACGAGCAAGACCGAAAGTCATTAAAAATAGAAAATAATTTAACAAAAAAAAATTAATAGAAAGACAAAATCAACAATGGATATTACAAAGATGAATAATAATCTATGAAGGCTAATAATATAAAGAGAGATTAATTTATTTTTAAAAAAGTAATGCTACATATCCCAAATTTTTTATCCCAAATAATATGATATTTATCAATTAATTGATAAAATAATATAATTAATTCACTTTAATTTTACTAACCAATTGATAAATATCACATTATTTAGGATAACTATTTAGAATAAAAAAAATTGTAGCATTAATGATTTTCAGAATTGTGTAATATAGGACTCCATGCAATAATGAACCTTCCAAGAGAATTCTAACTATTATGACTTTTGAATTTATACTTTAATAAACCTACAACAAGATAACTTTAAGTATCTCAAAGAGAATAATAAAGCATAAGCAATAAAACAATTGTCACGGACGGAAATTACTCAAATAAAAAAAAAAGCATTACAATGAAAATTGCTAGAAGCACTTGACAGAAAAGAAAATTTAAATAAAAATACTAAGACCCTTAATCTTTTTTTAATATCATGCTTCCAATTCAGAGATTCACATGTAGAGTGGCCCGTTGCTCTTCAAAATAGGTCACAACCTGCCATGAATAAATCAAACACAGCAAACCAACTACAATTAATACCCAAAGAGCAATGCACAACATTATGCTAAAATAATCTGCCTTGAAATCCACATGTAAATAAATTTAACAAATCTTTGAAAATCATAATGGAATGATAAACTCATATGCAAAAAAAAAAAAAAAAAAAGTACAGAAAATTACGAATCAAAACATCAACAATATTTTCGTAAAACAAAAAAAGACATGAAGCAAATGACCAACGGAACCTCCACGAAGAATTGAATAAGACATGCAACTCAATCAAAAACTGAATTGCTTTAATTAGCCTGTATTCTATTATTGTACAAATTAGAATTCAATAACATAATCATTCCAATCTTTAACGCATCAACAATATCACTTTTGATCCCTTACCAACTAGTGCTCTAACGCTGCATAATCGGAAATGCAATGGTACAAAGCTTAATTTGTGAAGAAAGCACAAAGATACTAGATATCAGCAGAGAAGATGCTAATGCCTAGCTGGACAAGAATTAAAACTATATTTTGCATAGAAGGTACTATATTTTGCATAGAAGGTACAGAAACAAAATCAAGAAGCTTGGAAATAAAGCCAAAACAGAGCAAGTCTAATACATTTAAATTTATAATATTTCTCAAACTGTTTCAGCAAGTTCAACCCAATTTCCTACAAACAAGCCACTCGGTTTCATAAATAACTTATCACTATTATAATCAAACAACTAAGAAAGAAAAAATTTTATGAAATAAACGTAACCTGTGTTCAATGATCGGCTTTCATTTTCGACGTATCCATTTGGACACTACAAAGGCTGCCCTTTCCTGCAATTCATAGATTCATCGCATGAACAAATTAAAATTGATGACAATCCAATAGTAAGTGAATAAAAAAATTGAGCTATAAATCTCTTGCTCACGCTTGAGGTCTTGAGAGGGCTTGACCTAGAGGTAATAGGTTGTTAGTCAGTCGACGATCCACGAAGCTAAATTGGCTCCACCTCTTACACTTCCCATCAAATTCCCAGCAAATGACCCGACATTCCTAACTGTTCTTCTCTAAATTCTTGCCATTGGATTAACTTTTGTAGTTTTCTATCACCATAGCTTTCGCTTAAAGGAGACAATGGGTTTTGCAGCTACTGAAATTAAGTTTGTGGCTTCAATTTGATTCGATTGAAAAAGGGAACTGGGTTTTGGCTTTTCGATTTGATAAATTTGAAAGAGAGGGAAAGTGTTTGACGATGAAAAAAGAAAAGAGGGAACCTCAATTTTCCAAGTATTGGATAGCAGTATTCCAAACGACACCGTCAAGTTTAAGAAAAAAATATTAAAAAATAGGCATTTTACTTTATCATTACTTTATCAGCAACCTAGCATAGTTAAAGTTACTTTCTACTAGTGAAATATTAAATCATATTTTTATTTTTTTAATTTTATAATAATTAATTAAAAATGATATTAAATTTCTTTACTAATTTATTAACGATCAAATAATTAATATTTAGTTAATAACAAAAAAATAAATTTGCCATTCCAAATTAATATTTCATAATTTATTTGAATTAATATATAGATAATTAAATACTAAACAAACTCTATTAAAATTAATTTTTAAGTAGTTTAGTGGCATAACATTTATCAATTATTTTATTTTATTTTATACAAAATAATATTATAAAATCTGAAATCTAATCTAATAAGTCTTTACCATTTAATTAATATATTTAGATTTTGAATACCAAATCCTAACTTTTTAAATTGAATTATTATATAAAGAATCACTTATTATTTGAAATTAGTGCTTTGTTATTATTATCATTGTTTAGGCTTTGTTATTATTATAGGCATAAAAAGAAAGGTAATAAAAATAATCAAGTGCATTAACGAGTTTTGAAAAGATATTTCACAACATACCAAGCCGTTGTTGTTGAATACACATAACAAGAAGTAAAAAAAAAGTTAGTGATATATATTATTAACAACTTACTTTTTAAAATGTTCGTGAAGATGAAATTTTTAACAACATATTTAGTTTGCTCATTGTCGTTTGGTTTATGAAATCCACCACAATCATAAAACTATTGTGATAATGCGTTTAACAACGCACTATTAAGCAATATGTTAATGGTAAAATTTTAGTAACTTTCAGCAACGTGCAATCTTAGAATATTGTTAAAAACCATATTTTACAACATGCATAGCACGGACATTGCTAAATTCTTATTGTCTTATCTCTTTTTTCTTGTAGTGTTAAGAATTAACTGATATAATAATTAATTAGTAAACGAAACACAAAATATAAATATGAGAGAATATTATGAACATAATTTAGATCTCAAGAGTAAATCTCATAATCTTAGCACTTTATAGATTATTAATTTTTTTATAATGATTTTTATTAAATAATTAACTACTATATTTATTAATTCTCTGTGGTTAGATTCTGAACTCACTGGATTATATTATAATCAGACACTCTCATATTTGAGAATAATTCAAATATTTTTTAGTCGTGTCAAGTTTTTTACGTCCTTACTGAAAAGTTTTTTAAATTTGGTGTCATTTTATTATTATTTATTATATTAATCAAATTAAAATTGGTATCAAAGAAAGAACAAACTTTTTAGTTTTTTTTTTTTAATTAGTGGTGGTTATTAGACATTTTTAAGAACCGATCTAAAATTTTTTTTATTTTATAAGAGGTTATAAGAAATAACGTTATTTATCTTATCAGCAGTAAGAAGAAATTTTTTGAAGACCATATATAAATTGTTTAGAACAAAATTTTCCGAGTGTTTGGTCAAATTTGGAATTGTTAATAATCTTATGATTTATTTATTTTCTAAAGCTATAAGATTATATTATTAGAGACTTGCGTGCTATTTATAAGTAGTTAATAATGTTATTCAGAGGTTATTTTATTCGAAAATAAATATTATTTATGAAGCGCCATTAAATTACACAACACCAGGCGCGAAGCTAAACGACGGCCCGCCCGAGTAAGATTTTGCGAAATAATTTTTTAATTAATCCCACAAAATTCCTAGCTTGCGATGTCTAGTTTGAATATTTCAAGCAAGTCCTTGTAATTAAAGAAAATCTTCTTAATTGAGATGAATTATTGATTTATCTCAAACGTGTTATGAATAGTTGATGGCTTGCATGCCTGTATGAACCGTAATTAAAAATTTTTTGGAAATTATTATAAAAAAATTATCAGTCATATACCTTTAAATATCACAAATATTATTTGTGATAAAATACTTTTAACATATATTACTCGTATACCCTAAGTTAGTGAAATGCTTATACCGTCTACTAATTTGTTACCAACCGTTAGAATATGTTGACATCATATGGGTAGTATGATCTTTTAACATAGGAGAAGCTGTGAAAAAAAAACGACATGTCGTTTTCTTTAAGTGAAATATATTACTTTACGGACGACATGTCATTTTACTGAAATATAACTATATGATAAGTTGTTGTAATGTAATATAATATAATTGTATAATATGTCGTTTATATTAAACATTAATGGATGACATGTACTTTTATTACTAAAAAAAACTAATGTAACAAAAAAAAACACGCACATCACACATGACTGGATCTCTCATTTTTCTCTCTTTTCTTTACAAACACACTACAGAAAAGTAAATGGGAAGTCGATAGCACACCATCATAATGACAATACTTAGGATCGTAGAGCAGCATGGCAGCGTAGAGGCAGTCTCTTAACTTATATTATTAAGAATCTCTTTAAGAAAAATTACCGTGCGTGTGAGTGTGCTACTAGTATCTCCTTTGCTTTTTTGTTGTATGTGTGAAGAGAAGAAGAAAGAAGAGAAACATATATTCGGTCATGTATGTTGTATGTGTTTCATTTTATTTCACTATTTTTTTTTTAATCAAACGACATGTCGTCTGTATAAACGATATGTTATCCTTTAGCATTCTAGCGAACTAATATGTCGTCTTTAAAACGTTATCATTTCATTTAAATAAGATAATATGTTATACAATTATATTCTAGTAAAGCGACATGTCATACAATTATATTCCAGTAAAATGGTATGTCATAAGGTTATATTCAATAAAACAACATATCGTCCGAATACAATACATTTCATGAAAGAGAACGACATGTCATTTTTTTATCACAATTTCTTCTTTACTAGTTTCAAGGGCAAAATTATTTTTTTCTAAAATTCTGTTAACTTCTTAACAATAACAAATAGTAGGATGGATGACAGATGTCTTTTGTCAACTTATGGTGTACGAGTGATACATGCTAAAAGTGTTGTAGCATAAATGATATTTGTGACATTTAAGAGTATATATATGATAATTTCTCAAAAAATTTTAGTCCACCCAAAAAATGATGTTCACTTTAGGGGTGGCAATTTAGGTCATGATTTGTTTATTCGATTCGATTCGATGCAAATTAAATGGGTTTGAGTTTGAAAAAATTGATTCTGTTAATAAATGGGTGAATTCGATTCGATTCGCTAACTAAACGAATCGAATTCAGGTTTGAGGACATTGATTCGTTTAGGATTCGTTTAATAAATGAGTTATAAACGAATCAAAAACAGTTTATTCATTTATTATTTGCTTAATTAGATTACTTATTTATCCTTAAATTTATTTGAAATATTTTTAAATCTTGACGGTTTATATAGTGATTTTCAATGATAATAAGTCAAGCCATGTATGAAGCAAGAATTAGGGCAACCGGCCCTAATTTTTTCATTTCATCATTTCACTCTTTCTTTCTCTTCATCTCCTAGACTGCTCTCTCATCTTCATTCTTCCATCAAGAAGCCGTGCAAATTAAAATAGATTTGAAAAAAATAAAGATGCTACTTATTTATTCGGGAAAAGGAGAGGCTGATTGTTTCACTACTAAAAAAATGCCCTTTAGTGATACTAAAATAATGTCACTAATTACTTTTAGTGACACTTATTAATAGTGTCAGTGATCTGGCAGTCAGAAAAATAGAGACATTTAAAAGTGGTGTCAGGGGTTACTATTACTATAGTATTACAGATTTTATGACACTATAGTGATAGAAGTTACTAATAATTATTATGTGTCAAAAGTTCGTATCACTATAGTATTACTAATATTGTGACACTCTTGTAATAGTATTTACAAACAATTATTACATGTCAATAGAATACAAATAATAATGCTTTAGTGTCAATAATTACTATTACTATAGTATCACTAGTTAGTAATATCACTAGAACAATTATTCCAATGGAACTGATACTTTATGATACATTTTTAGTATCAATGACTTTTATTAGTTTTCATTGTCATTTTAAGTTTTGTCAATCTAATGGTATTATTAAAAAAAAATATTAAAAGTAGGCTAAACTGCTAAAATGAACAATTACATATAAAATTCCTAACAAATTTTAAATAAGTTTGAATCAAACATTAATACAAATATAATAGTAAAAAAAATATGTCAAATATAATTTAAAATCAACATAGTGACAGTTTGAAGAAATCAAAACAAATATTTTAAATATAATTTGAAATCAACATAATAACAATTTGTAAAAATCATTCAGTTATCCTGAGTATATCTACTCCTCGACCTTTGCCTTTCCTTTCATCTTCCCTACCTACAAGTGCATCATATAGATTTAATTAGCTAGCATGCTATACAAATCAATTATCATATATTTACAAGAAAAAAAATATACTTATAATTTTACCTGATTATTGTATGCTACAATTAAATTTGCAATATACATGGCCCACTCATTGCGAAGTTGCGAAATATCATCCATAGTGTACTCATCACAGCCCTTGAACTTAAAAAATAAAGCAACGAAATGTATAGATATATTTTTAAATCTGTTCTACTTAACATAAAAAATCTAGCTAATGCAAATAAATAGTATCATTATAGTAAACAATAATTACCAAAACTGTCTTACAAGCTAATACTTTAAATTAATTATTTTACTTCAAATCAATATTAATTGTGCATTCAAAACATTGGGCTTCATACACCTTCCACTTATAATTCCAAGATTTGCAATCATTCTGGATTCACTAAAATGTTGTAACATACAAAGAACTTCCTCTGTTATCCCTAGTTACTATATATACAGATTGAAAATTTCAAGCATCAAACAATTCACCAATTAAACATTTTCACAAATCACATAATTAAGTCAATTAATTTATCACAACCAGTGGCAATTGATCGATCAAAATTGTTCTGGAGCATAATTCATCCCATAATGCATTCTTCAACAAAATTCAAAAAAAAGTTATAGAGGAACTTACATTGTTTTCAAGAATGTATAAATCTCGAACAATCTGTTGGATGTACTTCATCATATAATAGTCACATTCAAAAGTTCCAGGTTGTTTTAGACACTAAAAAAAAAATTAGTCTAAAAAAATCTGATGAAAGTAACAATGAATGTTATAACTTTGTTTCGTTAATACCTTAATAGAAACCCACTGCACAGCCTTCTTTTTGTTAGTCTTCACTTGATGCATTGTTATCCCACTATAAGTAATAAATAACTGATGTGAACAAATGAATCCACAACCAAAATAATAATAATAATAATAATAATTAAACCAATTAAAAACATACTCATTCACCATCTGCCTCAGCTCATTATCAGGATTATTACCTAATGGATCAAGATAATATACTTTGCGCCTCACCATATCAATTGATACTAGCACCCAATGGCCACTAAACAACCAATTGAAAAAAAAATGACAAATAGATTACAAGATAAATTTAAATCATTCATGGAAACAAAAAAAATGGATAAAAAATAAATAAACTATACCCTGGGTTATATGGGAAAACAATTATCTGGGGTATTTGTATCTTGTCCAAAAGGTCTGAAATATAGGAACACCTATTTGGGTAGCTTGCTTGATTTGGATGTAGCTTAACTATACATCCAAATTGAATTGGACTGACATCACTACCATTATCCATCTCCTCATACAAGTGTCTGTACAAAAGGAAACTTATATCATATATTTTATAAGAGATAAAATAACATATGTCTAAAATTAGAAAACATAATAAATACATAAATTAAGTTTTTTTTTTTTTACTTGATCCATATCTCAAGAACCGAATTTGAGAGCTCTGCAAACTCTATGATTTCATTGCAAATTTGTTTGTCCAATCTACTCTCCCAGTGCACACCAAAAGTTTTGATATCATGTGCAATCATAATCGACCGTGGTAGGGAGCTCTCAATCATCAAAGAAAATATATCCATTTGTGCACTCTTGGTCTCCTTTCTTGCTTTGACAACTCATGGTATTTTTCTCAAAACAAGTTTCCTTGCTGTCATTGGTTTCACAACAACGGGTTCCTTTGGTGTTCCTTTCTCCTAATACAGATATACCACACCATCTGCAGAAGATTTAAGACCATCAACTTTCTTATTTAAAGGAGTCAATCTTGGAGATCTTATTGGGGTGTGTTTTAAAGTGGCTTCACAATCTACTTGGGGTGGTATTTGGGCAGGAGCTGGCAGGGGCAGTGAGTTGATGTTTTTGGCAGATTTTGGAGTAACTTGAGTCACTGATTTTGAAATAGCTTTAGGATTATTGGTCATTGACTTGGCAGTAATTTTGGTGGGGGATCGACGATTTATCTCCATCTTAATACTGCAACCACCTTTGGAGTTAGGAAAGTTGGAACTGCCAACTTCAGTGTTGTTACAGCCATTTATCCTTGCATTCATTTGATCTAACTGAGCTTGCATAAAGTGAAAACTCTCTTGATACACTTTCGTTCTTGTGCCAACTCAGTAGCATTAGGAATACTGAAATACATGGCTGGGGTGATAAATTGACCCAAACCTTGCACCCAACTTCCATTAGGCTTCTTCTAAAGTGCTTCACCTAAGATATCATTTGGTCCCTGGGATTCGAATGTTCTTTGCTCAACTTGGCTTTTTAGCTCACCCTGAAAAATAAACACAAAAAGATTACACCATCTGTATTCTGTAAGATTATATCTTATAATTCTCAAAACCAGAAAACCCTTCATGTACGTGTAAAAGACATAAGACGTGCACAGGTGGATTCTCTGTTGGCAATTTTTTTTTTCAAGTCAAATTGCATGTGGACATGTTGAAAAACAGAAAACAGAAAACAAAGTAGCATTGAGTTAATCAATATTCCAAAGTCAACTCAATACCCAACAAAGACCAATCCAAAACAAAACTAAGTACTCAACATTCAACCACATCCAGCACCAAACCTATGCAATTGTAATCCCTTTCCAGCAGCACCAAACCTATGCAATTGTAGTCCCTTTCCAGCAGCGCCAAAGCCAAGACATGAAAAGTCATCAATTCTATTACATCTCTTAGTTAATGGCACACAATGGATAAACATTTACAAGATTAACGAACAGTCAATTAAATTGACACTTAGACAGGTGTTTTAAGATCTTTAGATAGAAATATTTTCCTAAAATGTCAGTTCATGGCCTCAACCAATTGGTAAATTTATGAACCTAAACTGAAACAAACATAACCTCTTAACAACTTTTATCGTAGCATTGAGTTTCAGACAATGTAAATGTTTAATTTCTGTCGGATTCTCTATTGGCAATTTTTTTCTTCAAGTTAGATTGCATTTGGAATTGCTTATGTATTAGTTGTCTATATAAGCAACATTTAATTATCCATTCAGAACGTCCGCATTGGCAATTGACGACCTTGGCAAATGTTACTAAGGGCCATGTTGACAAATAGAAAACAATAGTTAATCAATATTCCAAAGTCAAGCCAATACCCAACAAAGACCAATCTAAAACAAAACTAATTACTCAACATTTAGCCACATCCAGCACCAAACCTATGCAATTATAGTCCTTTTCCAGCAGCAAAATCCAGCAGCACCAAAGCCAAGACATGAAAATTCATCAATTCTATTACATCTCTTAGTTAATGGCACACAGTGCATAAACATTTATAAGATTAACGAACAGTCAATTTAATTGACACTTGGACAGGTGTTTTAAGATCTTTAGATAGAATTACTTTCCTAAAATATCAGCTCATGGTCTCAACCAATTGGTAAATTTATAAACCTAAATTGAAACAAACATAACCTCTTAACAACTTTTATCGTAGCATTGAGTTTCAGACAATGTAAATGTTTAATTTCTTAAATGAACATTAGTGGTAGAAACTTACAATTCTCTCAGCCACTTGTTGCACGTCAGGGGTGTAACTTCCATCTTTTCTCTTGTGCACCAATAACCAGGCCTCACTACGGTCAATCTCTTGCTCAGAAACTCCGAGCTCCAACTTCTACAACATATCAATAAAATTAAATTGAAAACTACTCCGAACCATCTTATTATTTGTATTAGCAATATTATAAGTTTATATTATAGCAGTTATTGTACTTACTCTTTTATGCAATAGCCTGCATATCCTGCACTGCCCAAATGATGGTTGTACAAATTCTTTGCTCTTTTATCCTTTGCTGCCTTACTTTTTTCCTATACAAAGTGGATATTGATTAAAATGACTAAAAGCACTCAATGATATTATCAAACTCACAGAATTTTAAAAATACCTGAAAGTCTTCGGATAAAACTTTATCAACAAAGCTCTTCCAGTCTTCTTTATTAATTTCTTTCTTAATGGCCTCATACTCAAGAGGAGGCTTTTTCAAAGAACTTAAGTTGTTTGCATTGGGCAAAATATATTCATTTGACAATTTACTTTTAAAGGTCCTTAATGCAACTCCCATCTATTTCAACACTTGGGTTTTGGCCTTCAAACTTAACTTGAACTTTTCCTGAAAATGAGACCACAATGTCTCCTTGATGTCTAGTGGCACTTTCTTCCAATCATCGTATATGATTAGAATTCTTTCCCGTACAATCAGCCCAATGTAACTCCTCAGGTCGTTTCTCTTCTTTCAAACCGGAACTCCAGAAGAATTGTACGCGAGCTCAGTCTCCTCATTAACTCCTTTCTGCAAGTCTTTCTTTTTTGTAAGGTTTCGTCTTGGTTTTCCTTCGAGATCTAGATCATATTCCCTTTCATCATTTTCTGCCATGTCTCCAACTAATCTGCTAATGTATAAAATAGATAAGCGCATTAGATATCAGTATAATTAATAAAATAATAATTAATATATCAGTTTTTTCTTATGGGAAATAGTGCTAACAAGTTACCATAAATGTGTTATTCATTTTCTGCCTCGATATTTGCATGGAAACATCACCATCTGATATTACACATGTTCTTCATCACCCACGTCTAACTTACACTCTCGAAGATTGTTGGATAATGGCGCATACACATCCATGTCATCATACTCAACCCCATTTGAATAATTACATTTTTCACTCACTGAACAAACAATTGATTTATTATTATCTAGCTGGTCTTTCACATAAAAAACTTGCTTTGCATGACCAACTAGAATAAAACTATCAGATTTATAACCTATTCGATCTAAATTAACTATAGTGAACCCTAACTCATCATTGTTAACCCCCCTATCATCTACCCAATCACACTTGAAAAGAATTTTCTTAACCCCCAAATAATCAAGCCGCCAAATTTCATCAATAACCCCATAAAAAAAGTATATCCCCAGAATGGGGATTTTTGTCTTTTGAGATTGAAATCTGAAAGCTTTGGCAACAATACGAACACCACTGTTTTGTGTTACACGGCTTCTATCCCGAGCTTTCATAGCAAACTTAAAACCATTAATACAATACCCTTCATATGTCACCACGCTTGTGCATGGTTTGTTTGCCAGCCACCATACTATTACCTCAACCGCTACATTATTTTCTTTATTAGCTCTTACCTGTAGTTTCAAAAAATAAAACGACATTAATTAGTTAAATGGAAAAGTTTGTTTACTTTTACTTGGAAACTATTTTTAGACCTAATGAAGCTAATCTAACCTTTTGTTTCAACCAATCAGCAAATGTACGAGAGTGCTCGGTTAGCAACCACAAAGGCTTTTTTAATTGACAAGGGTGCTTTGATTACAATAAGGCCAAATGCTCCCTAAAATTATACACACAAAATTAACAAAATTATACCTTTTTAATTACTAAGATTACAAAAAAAGTTAACAAAAACTAAGAAAAGTTTGTGTTTACATACTCTATGTATGGTTGAATCTCATGGGTGTTCACCAAAACACATCGGTGTGCTTGTGCCAATATAGAAGGATCAACCACCTTAATATTTACACCTCCGAGTGGCCTTTCAACTGTAAAATCAATTAGACAACCAGTAGGCAGCCCAATTGATTCACAACTTGAAAGGTATTCAGCATAGAATTCAAGTGCTTCCTCAGCAATATAGCACTTGGCAATGCAACCTTCAGGACGATTTCGGTTGCCAACATAACCCTTTATAGGTTTCATTTCTCTCTCAAATGGATACATCCATCGAAGGTAAACCGGACCACATAACCTAACTTCTTCTACTAGATGGACTGTTAAATGGACCATTATATCGAAGAATGCAGGTAGGAAGTATTGTTCTAGATTGTATAAGGTGATTTTAAGTTCATTTTGCAATTGGTTTAGAGAATCAGGCTCTACTACCTTAGCACACAATGAATTAAAAAAGAGACACAACCTGATTATGACAGTTCTAACATTTTGAGGCAAATAATTTTAGATTGCCAATGGTAGTAATTATTGCATCAAGGTATGACAATCATGAGACTTAAGCCCGTAAAGACGACGATCATCCATTGAAACAAGATTTCTAAAATTAGAACAGTAACCATTAGGAACTTTGACATCTTGCAAGGTTTTACAGAACATTTATTTTTCTTTCTTACTTAAAGTGTATGGGGCTAGGGGTATGACTTTGTTTTGCTGATCAGGAGCTAATGTAATAAAAGCTTTGTTCATTGATTCTCTAAGGTTTGGATGTGTAAGATCTTTTCTAGCATTAATTCCATCTTTTGTTTTCCCTGGTTGATGAAGTAATGTGCCATAAATGCTTTCATATACATTTTTTTTCAATGTGCATCACATCTAATTGATGACGAACTAACAAGTATTTCCAATATTCTAAGTCAAAGAAAATTGATTTCTTTTTGTACAACAATTGAGCTACATCCCTATTACCCTCACCCTCGCCCTCGCCCTCGCCCTCGCCTTCTCCCCCACCCTTACCCTCACCTTTACCCTCACCCTCACCCTTTCTTTTACCACGTTTTCGCTTTTTTTGGACCTTTTTCCTAAACTTGGTGTGAATGTCAGCCACCAAATTTAAGATCTCAACTCCAGACAAAGGTTTAGGAGAGTTTTCAAGAAACTTTCTATGGTCCATATATGACATTTTTTGACTATGCGGCAGCCAACATGCACGTGTTTTTATCCCACAAATTGGACAACCATAGTATCCATTAACAGTACACCCGAACAGGTTCCTATATGCTGGAAAATCACTAATTTTCCACATCAACACAGCCCGTAAATTGAAAGTTTGTTTCCTATATGCATTCAAAACATCGACACCTACATTCCATAGGATTTTCAAGTCCTTAATTAAAGGTGCTAGGTACACATCTATATCATTTCCAGGCTGTTTAAGGCCAAATATCAGTAGAGATAACATCATAAACTTCCTCTTCATACATAACCATGGAGAAAGATTATATGTTATTAATATAACAGGCCAACAACTGTAAGTCGTGCTAAGTGTGCTATGTGGGTTAATCCCATCAGATGATAAAGCCAACCGAAGATTTCTTCGCTCTTGGGCAAAATCAGGTCATTTCTTATCAATTAGCTGCCAAGCAGGCGAGTCTACCGGATGGCGAAGCTTGCCATCTTTAATTCTTTTATTTTTATGCCATATTAAGTTCTCAGCAGTTTGTGGTGATTGAAACATTCTTCTAAACCTAGGAATTATAGGAAAATACCATAACACTTTTTTTGGCACCCTATTCCTAATTTTTTTGGATCCATCTTTTTTTATTTGCCACCTAGATTCTCCACAGCTTGAGCATTCACTAAGATTTTGGAACTCATTCCTATAAAGACCGCAATCATTTGGGCATGCATGTATTTTCTCATAATCTAAGCCTAATAGCTTCATTGTTTTTTTTGGCCTCATACATAGACTTAGGCATACTATTATCATTTGGCAATATCTCATTAAGCACTTCTAATAAGGCTGAAAACCCACTATCAGACCAGCCGTAAAGTCCTTTTATATTGTATAGTTTCATTAAACCTGATAATTTTGAATGCTTTGAACCCGGATATAAGGGTTTTTCAGCATCTTCAAGCATATCTTTAAAAAACTAGGATCTTTATCACAATGCTCAAAAGCATCATGAACCATGTTACCTAAATTACTGTAATCTGGACATTTAAAACGCTCATTTTGTGGCTGGTCTTGGCACTTTGCAGAGGTAGGTTTTAGGTCTTCCTCACCATACCAATTCCAAATTAAATATTCTTTTAGAAAACCTTTTTTAAACAGATGTAACCTCACTTGTTCAGGAGTCAAAAACTCCATATTGCAACAAAAGGTACAAGGACATCTAATCAACATTCTATTTTATGAATTAATAATGGTAAACTCCAAGAAATCATCAACCCTATCATAATACTTATCCGACAATCTATCACATAACATCCAAGTTTTGTCCTTAATATGTACTTTTACCTTTTCATTTATTACAAGTTGTTAGCTTAATTATTTTAATTAAATTGATACAATAAATGACATAATCTTTTATCAGAAAATAAGCTTTAAAATGTAACTATTTTAAATTAAGACATGCATATATAACATAATCATTATTAGAATATTCATGGAATAATCCATATTTCTCAAAATTAATACACTACACTCAATAAATTTTTGATAAAATAAATTAATTTTCAAGCTATCACTCATTTGCTCATCATCCAAAATAAATTCTTGAAAGCCTTCAATGTCTTAAAATAGATATGTAAAACTCAAACAAAAACAAAACAAGAATGTAAAACTCAAATAAACCGTAAACCATAGAAATAAACAATCAAGCTAAAATTAAAGTTAAATCAATTCAATAAAAAAGAAGAAAAGAAAAAACTAACCTTTAAGAGAATAGTCCCGCATATAATGAAAAAAGTTTTAATGCCCTTGGTACTTTATTTTACCATTGCAAGCCACAGTCGATTCAAATATTTTTTTCCTAAAAATTATTGCAAGTTAGCAAATTTATTGTTAATAAGATTTTAATAGGAAGCACTGACAACTTGAATTTAAAATTTTCTTTAATTCAATACTATTTGAATGCTATGAAACGTTCAAAACATAATGAGACATGTTAGTGCAGCATATATAAAATTTCCAAGTCATTGGATAGCTATTAAAAATCAGACAAGCATGAACTTAGGTAATTTCTATCATAGTCATTGTCTATTAAAAATCTTCCAACAAAAAATAATAATAATAATTTACCATAACTTTCTGGACAATGCTAGGAACCATGAAAGCCTCAACAAAATACAAGGATTACACACATACAACAAACTTCGAACTAGAATTCACTCACATACTAACTAATGGAATTTTAAGTGTTACATGTATACAATGTGTGTGGTTAGTGTATGTGGGTGTGAAGTGAACAAAAGAATTAAGAATCTAGTTTTAATTTAGCAGGCTGAGGTTTAATTGCATGTGGCGTGTGGTAAAATTTACAATTTGCATGATTGAGATTTGATGTGTGGCACCAAGTGTTATGATAACGTCTAATGAGTAGTAAAAAATTCTGAACCCCATAACAGTGCAAGCAACCTTCTATTAATTTAATTTAATTCACATTCTTATTGTTGGTTTTGTTTCCGTTAGGACTCAGGCCCTCCTACACATCTATAATCTATTCTCTAGTAAAGTAACTCCGATCCTTTTTGGGCTTTTTATGCCTCAACCATCACACCCTTAATAATTAGTCGCACTTACAATTTGATTTTTTTCCAGCTATTAATTGATAATTACCCTTTACAATTTTAATTTAATCATGTACTATATATTTAATATTTTGTTACATAGTATACCCAACGGATAAAATGGAGACTATGACTATGGTGAACCAGAAAACTTTGCCGTTTATGCGGCTGTACCAAAGAGTGACCACAATTGTTGCTGGCAACTCAAGAATGCCATTAAAGACCTGACAGTTTATTTTAGGAACTTAAAAGAAATGTACTTTCTTAAATTTAAATAATAAGGACAATAAATCAGATCAGAGCTTTTATCATCGACCTCAATCGTGGCGTAAACCTCGATGAATCGGATAACAAATTACTTCCAATGAAATGACCTACAAAATTAAAATTGTAAAATCCCAAAAAATTAAAATTAAAAAAGCATCTGGCAATAAGCTAAAATAATACAATCCCATTAATTAAATTGATAATATATATATATATATATATATATATATATATTATGCCATTACCAGCTAACAACCTCCTCTAGATTTCTTTCTCTGAACTTTGCTTTTTACGGAGAACGGGAACGGGATTGCTTGAATACGCAAGTGATGGTGCCACTTCACACCTTATCGATGGTTTTTGGTTGCTTGGTCAGTTAAGGCACTAGAGATTTAGTTGGAGAAGAAGCCCTTTAGCAAACACATGTTTACAATCGACACAGTAGATAGTTCCTCAGTCTCCGTCATCTTTACAAACCCTAGCATCCACTCTCTCTTCGCCTTCTTCAAAGCGACGCAGCCGCAGAAGCGAAATCAGACCCCTCGTGTGCCGCTTCGTCCAAAGACTGGATCGATCAGCTCTATTCGATTCTCAATTAGCAAAGTAGCTTCACCACTCTCGCTCCTGTGAGTATTATCCAACATGCCGTCAGAAGAACTTGCAGTGCCAACTTGGACGCCTTCGACGAAAACGAAAACGAAAACGAAACTATCAGCCACAATAATGCCGTCAACTCAGCAATTAGGTTTTTAATTTATTTTTTAATTTAGGGAAAAATGGAAAAAGAAAATAGAGTGTAATATTTTCAGTATGATTTTTGAATTAATTGAAATCAACTTGTAAATAGACAACAGAGAACAGAAGATATCAAGAAAAGAGAAACGAAAGAGAAAGCATGAGGGAAAGGCAAGATAGCAATAGAGATCAAGTGTTTGGGTGTGATAGCGAGATGGGTGAGCTTTAGCGTTAATTATGTTTTCTTTTGCTTTAGTTATTATATTTTTGTTTTTAAAATCTTTTAAACAAGTGAATTAACTTAATTCAATAGGGCTTGATGGTATGTATTTTAAATGTTAAAGTTTTAAACTCTAGAAGTCTCAGGTTCGAGTTGGAACTAAAACAAGTATTAATAAATTTTTTTTTATCTTTGATACTTTATTGTCAGTGATTGTTGATGTTTAGTTTACTAACATACTACTATCAATAACCTCCAATACCTACTTGTTAACAACGCGAAATGGTGCATTTGTTCACAGTTACTGATACTTTTTGCTAAGTGTCGATAAACTAAGTGTCAGTAAATGTCATTTTTATAGTAGTGTTTGCAAACACTGAATTTGTAATTTATTATTTGGATGACTGTATATTTAATTTTTTAATATGATTTAGATTATTTATATTTTGTAGGATGTATATTTATTGCCTTTTTTATATTATATTTTTCTTAATTTTTTTAGTAATTATTTTTTCTAAATAAATTGCAAACGAATCTAGATTCAATTCGATTTATTATGGATTTGTAATAGGATAAATGAATAGTAAATGAATTAAACGAATCGAACTAAATATTCATTTAATAAACGAATCGAATCCGAATTAATAGAATTTTGACCCAATACGTTTCGATTCAATTTATTTATTCGTTTTGCTACCCTTACATCACATAATAGTTTTCTACATGTATTTATATAACAATCATCTAATCTAAGTTAACAGTGTTCTATTATTACTTTAAAATGAAAGATAAAGGCATGTAAATTAAACTGGATTGTTCAGTCCGACGCTTATAATCCATTCACAGAGTATTGTATCATATATATAGCAACGCGTGTATTATACTCCAAAATACAAGTGGGACGTCTCTCGTAATCAACGTTTTTTGTTTAATGTTTTAACCAAAAAAAAAAAAAGGATAATAATGAGAATTTTCACCCATTAAAATGTAAAAATAAATCTTAATCCCCCTTTTGTTACTTGAAATTAAGTGATTGAGTTTGAGTGTAATCCACATTCACAGCTACGCGAATTACGTTTACGTACGGGTTTAGATTGACGTATTCTTTCATTTATTCACAATCAAAAGAATTCCAAAAACCCTAAATCTTAGATTACCTAAACTCGACTAAACGTACGTCAAACCTCACCCGTTTGATTTGACTTCTGAGAAACTCTTTTATTTGATCTCTGACTAATAAGTAATTTGCTCTGCTTGATTGAAAAAAAAAAAAGTTAATTAATTAAAACAATGCCAGCTTGTTGCCACGTTGACCGCAAGGCCACACTAGTGAGGTGTGCTGGGAAGTAGAAACATAAAAGTCCAACTATCAAACGTAAAGTCTTCGGGTCTCCATCTCTTCACTTTATTGATTTTTTTTTTTTTTTAACTTTTGATTAATCTTAACTTGCCCTTCACGTGACAAAGAATAATTATTAGGATTTTGTTAAATCAATAGATTTGATTAATTAGATGTCCTATTCCCAATCATAAATCTTGTCACTTGTTTGAAAATAATTATATAAAAATTTAAAAAATTGATGAAAAAAGATTTATAAAATCATTTTAAATATTCTTGAAATTTTTTAACGAAACTGTTTTTTTTTAATACCATATTTGGATGAAGTTTCAAACCATTTTAAAATTAATTTTCTTTACTAAAAAAGCACTTTTAAACAGTTACTAAAAATATATTTTGAAATATTTTTCTTAAAAATTAAAAATTAAAAATATTGTGTATTTAAGGATAAATTCGTAATACAATTAAAATAAATAAGAAAATCTACAAATAATATAAGGTGTAGTTATTTGAACCCACTAAACAATTCTTTACACCCATAATTTCACAATAACTTTTATTTCTAAATTATCTATCATAATAATTACCACTAAGGACAGAAAAAATTAAAGAAAAAAAAACACCGTTGTTGCTAGAAAGAGAATGAAAATTCTGCATAAAGTAAAATTAATTTTCTGCATCTTTTGAAAATACACAATCAAATGCCAAAATCAAGCAATCGAAATAATTGAATTTGATGATTCAAGACTTAAAGAAAAATTGAGTCTTTGATATGTATAACTAATGATTAATTAAGCTAATTTGAACTATGGAAATTATGGCAATGGATTAAAAAAAAAAAAGAAGAGGAATGTTTTGCATCTTGAAATTATAAAAATTTTCATGAAGGCCAATGGATGAAAAAGAAATTGATAAATTCACAAGTTTGTTGTTGGCACAAAATTTTTAATTTATTAGTGCACATTATCAAAGTTTATTTCTTCATGGATTTGATAATTATGATTGTCTTTAATGTTTGTAAGATTGATCAGAGTTAACTCCTCATGATGCTATCACCATTCAATCTTGTATAGGAGGGGTGGGGAAAGAAAAAAGTCAATGAAGAGAAAAGAAGAAGAAGATGATTTATAGGGCAAGATAAGGGTTATTTTTAAGTTTTTGAAGGGTTTATAGAGTGAATTTTTATTTGTTAAATTTATATGATGGGTGTGTTGGGAAAATAAGTGTAAAATGTCAAATTTTGAATTTAAATATCTGCACCAATAATATAAAGAGGAGGACTTGATGTTATTATATAAGAGAATTGAATTCAAAGAATTTGATGGATCATTGCTGTACATGGAATGATGGCCAGCAGTGGAATTAGGATTTTAGTTTGGTGGAGGCCATAATGAAAAAAAACTATAAATTGAATCAGAAATAGCATAAAATCTGTAAAATTAAAGAGCCAACAATTGAACATGCAATATTAAAATTATAAACACTTATAGGCCAAAACAAAATTATGCAAAATAGGAGAAGGCCAAATGTAAAAATTTACATATAAGATGAGTTTTCAATTCAATTTTTATTGGTACTTTGCTACACATTCAAGTAGTCCTACCGCGGATTATGGACCTATTAATGGAATTTCATTGGCCAATCAGATGTCAACGATTAGATCAGTAATCCACAGACACTAATTATATGAATTTTACATAACAGATCACTCGTTTTGTTGAGACCAAGTGTGATTTAACCATCACACCTGATTTTATCATCTAACCTAATTATAGTGTATTATTTTATTTTTGAAAAACAACCTAATTATTGAAAAACACATCTTATTCTTTTAGCACATGATTATATTTTCAACCATATGTCATCTGATTAGCCATATCTCGTATGATTTATTTAATTATGTCTGGTAACGATGAATGACTCGGTGTTGGAGAATCATAATCTTACAAAACTCGCTTTCAAGATCCACCGTTTTATAATAATTATTTTTTTACCTTTGCTAGGGACTTAAGCAAAAGATATACCGTTTACGTAATTATAAAATAGTTTTAGATGTGTTTTAAAATTGGCTCCGTAATAGAGTTGATAAAAAAGCCTGGATTGACCCAAGTCTGTAGATTTTAAATCTGGTCCGCATGGTGAAATATTGAACATGGGCTCAAAAATTTAAAACTCGCTATGAACGGACCTAATTAAATCCGGACTTTAATTTATAAATTAAAACTATATATATATATATATTTAAATATATGCATATAGTACTTTGACACTAAATTAGATTTATTTGTAAGATTAAGTTAAATTAGATTATATTAAGTTAGATTGTATTATTATAATATTATTTTTTATTTGGTATAATATTGAATATGATTACATTACATTAAATTTAATTTAATAAATTAAAATAATTATTCAAATAGTTCGACTGTTTTAAAATTATGTTACTAATTATTAAATTTAATAAATAATATGCAACAATATTATAATGAATCAATTGATAATTTTTTATATTTAGTATTATTTAATAGTTTATATAAATTATTGAATAAAAATTTATTTTTGAATTAATTTTTTTTATATTAGCATTTGTAGTTTATTATATTATGTTGTTAGTATTTGTGTATTATTAGTTATTTTGTATAATCATATTTAATTTATTTTTTTTACTTATATCTTTATTAAAAATTTAATAAAAAACTCAAGCCTGGCATGTTCAAGTTTGGATAGACTCTTAAAGGGTTTGGACCTATAATCAATTATATGGGTATAGGCCTGCACTTGAAAAAGTCCGACCCAAGCCCATTCTGCCCACCCTACTCTTTAAACACTTTAGCTATTAAAAATCAATGGAAAAACCTAGACAAAAGGAAAGGGTGCTTAGTACACACTTGTGCTTTTTGTCATATAAGTTTTTTTTGTTTGAATATTATGCTCTCTTGATGAAATAAAAAAAAAGATTATAGTGCGCACATAAAAAAATAATGTGCAACAACCTAGGGTTGGATAAATAATTCGATTCGACTTAATCCAATTTGATTCGGGTTTAGATCGGATCGAATTATACCCCCAACCTAATCGGATCATGATCGGACCGGATTATCCAAACATCTGATCAAATTGGCTTCAAAAAATAAAAATTTAAAATAAATAAAACACACACACACACACAAAATTGCACATTGACGCAAATACACAATCACTCACAGCCTCGTACTCTCACTCTCTTTTTCTCCGATCTTCGGTTCTTCACACTTTCACAACCTCACAGCTCACGCTCATTGCTCATAGTTCACAGCTCATGCTCGTTGTTTATAGTTCACAACTCATGTAGCACACTTGTTGTTCATAGTTCATAGTTTTATACCTCACGGTTTCTCACACACACACATCGCAAAAGTAAAATAGTAGCCGAAAGTAAAAATATGTGGAGTAATTCATATCTAATCTAAACTTGATCTAATCCAAAACTCAACCTATTTTTTTTATCTGATTCAATTCGATCCAAACAATCGGATCGAGTTACAGTTTTGAATTGAGTTTAGATAAATTTTTTTTGGCCCCGATCAACCCAAAACGTGATCGAGTTGATCCGAACCTAATTTTACTTGGTCTTACAACAACCCCCCTTTCCAACAATAATGTGCTGTTGGTGGAGAACAAATATTGAATAATAACTCAAAATGATCAATTTAAGCCTTTTCACAGTAAAAAATTAAAGGTATCTGTTTGAGGAAGAAATTAGAGTGATCTCGAGCAGACTAATATGACCAGATAGTTATTTGGTGAACTCAAACAGAGCACCTCGACCAGGTGGTTATCTAGCTAACTTGAGCACATCATCTCGACCAACAGTTTATCTGTGAACTCGACCAGATTATTATCTAGAGAACCTGAACATATTACATCAACCAGGTGAGCAGATCATCTGGAATAGATTATCTCGACTAGGTGAACAGATCATCCAGAGTAGATTATCTTGATCAGGTGAGCAGATCATCTTGAGCATATTATCTTGATCAGGTGATTGCCTTGTAACTTTGAACACAACACTTTAACCAGAGGGTAATTCTAATTACCTCCATAAGATATGTACAATAAATGATAATTATTATAGTAATTATTATGATAAATATGATTATGGTTATTGTTTAAGTGATCATTATTATGTTTATTATGGTACTTATTAGTATATTAATTATTATAATCATAGGGTTACAATAATTATGATTATTTTTATTTGGATTATTATAATTATTTTAGGGGGCTTTCTTCCTCTGAAAAAAAAAAGAACTTTTTCTTTTACATCTAGGAACTTTTCTGTAAATGAGGAGAAAAAATTGTTGGTTTAAAGACAATTAGAATAATGTCACAAGGGAGGTCAAATAAATTTATTCCGTAAAAATTCGATTACTGACTTGAACGTCGAAGGGTCCACGCCAAAAAAACTTCTGGCGCCTCTGACCATCTTCTGCGATTTCAGATAATTGACCATAATCTGCTAGCAGTTAAAGACATTTAAAGATATTTACAAGCCGCTTCCCTAAAAAAACAAATATAATGATGATGCTGAAATTAATAAATCTGCCCGAGGTAAAGGCGATTAGATTTTCGGCATCAACAATATTTATATTAAAAAAAAAGATTGTTTTTGTATATGCATATCTTAATTTTTTTTTAAGCATAGTACTCCAATATTATGATTTTTTTTTTTCTGAGAATATTTGCACTAAAAAAGTGATAGATTTTTGTATGCATAGCTTAATCTTTCTTTCAACCATTTTACTTTTTATTTGTTTTTTTTTAACTTCTTGGTGTTGAAACATTTGAATTAAAATAATATATAGTCCTTGGTCCTCACCATATTTCACCATATTTAGTACTATTAAGATAGTGCTCGACAAAGTAATGGATCTACATTCACTATGTTAAAAGACTACTGGGCTGAGTGGGCTACGTGCGCTATCGTGCTTCGTCAATTAACATTTGAGTGCAGCACTTTGTGACAACTATGGTACTTGAACAATACACTCGACATTTCATCAAACCTATTTGAACATAAGGTAAAATAATAGGTATCTTAATGATAATTGCCCTCACTTAGACTAACTTTGTTTGATAGGCAGCTGACGATTAACAACTCGTACCCTTTGGACCGCAGAGGATACAACTGTCGAGCGTAAAACGCACTTTTTTAGAGAGTCCGAATCCGGACAAAACCTGCCTCGTCCAGTCTGGCAGAGGACAAAGAGACACGTCATAAAGTTTGGGTGTTTACACTTTCATCTTCTGTTTCTCCGGCTTACCCGAAAACTGCCAACTGAAACTGAACTCACATCACCATCGCGTAATAAAAATCTCAACACCCTTCTGCCTTTCTCTTCATCTCTCAGCAGTCATCAATGGCGAAATCAGAACAATCTTCGCCCGGTACGTTTACAATTGTTTCGTTTGTTTATTTCAATTTGCAGAACCCACCGCCTGTTTCAAATGTTCACCACATTTTGAACATATCGTTTTGATCTTGAATTTGCCAATTTAATTAAGTTATTTTATATAACTATGTAAGGAATGAATCCGAATGTTAATTGTGAAATCCTTATAATTTGGCAGATAAAGAAGAAAAATCACCAAATGCACTTGAAAGAGCAATTGGAAAGATTGAGGCAGCATTACACAGTGAGAAAGCACATCATCACCACAAAGAAACTCATGGTAATCGGAACGACATTGATGAAAGAACCCCATTACATGATGTTAAAGCCCCTAATCTGTTGGAGAGAGCGAAGGAGGAGATTGAGGCTCTGATTGAAACAATCCATCACAAGAAAGAACCTCAAACAAACGAACAAAGGTTTGATTTTTTTGTCCTTTTTTATGGTAAGATAAGAATTGAAATTAGATTTTCTAGAGGGACTTCAATTTTGTAGGTTACTTACTGATATGTGATATTATTTTGTTCAGGGATGAATCTGCCGAGGCGGGGTCAAAACCAGAAAAATCAGGTTCTTAAGTCACATTTATATCTAATCTGCATTTTTGATTTATTCATTCTAGCGTCCAAAAGCATTTTAAAAATATTCTCGCCGTTGATTCTATTGTACTTGTTATGGCTAAGAGAGTGCTTGTACATTTTCATTGAACTTTCATGTGGGATATAAATTTCAATTTTGAGATAGATCAGTTAATTCTTTTCAACTTCTTATCGCTGAGCAAATGTTTTAGAGGTATTGACTATATATTTTCTTATGTTGTGTTATGGCAGTTGCAAATTCATTCATCATTTTTTATTAATTTTGCGGTTATTTTTATTTATTATTATTATTATTTTTTTAATTTTAGTTCTTTGGTTCAAGAGTTTAGAGCTAAAGTTTAAGTCTTTTCAAGTCCTGTAAGTGTTTTATCTTAACCTGAATTAACAGGAAAAGAAGTCACTGTACACAATCTAATTGAAAAAGCTAAGGGAAAGATTGAAGCCATGATTCACCATGAAAAGTCATCAAACCACCATCAGAAAGAAACTCATGGAAGGAGAGATGGTATCAAGGAGAACACCCCTGTTGATGAAGTTAAAGGACCTAGTGTATTTGAACGAGCAAAGGAAGAACTTGAGGCATTTGTTGAAACAATCCACCACAAGAAAGAGTCAAGCGAGTTTGTCCCAGCATCTAAGGAGGAAAAAGTATTATGGTCCGTTATTGGAAGGTGGTTGGAGAAAGTTTGCTCTCCTTTGCAAACCAAGAGAGATTAACATCAAGCTTATACGGTATGCAAAGAGGTCTGATTGTTCCTGCTGTTTGGTTTCTTAAAAGTTGAACTATACAAGCAGGCTAGAAATTAAACATGTGTGAGAGTTGATCTTTTTGTTGTTTCTATTTCATTGATATGTATGTAGGTAAATTAAGTGTTGAGAACTGAGATTGTGGAATTTCTTTTTGAATTTGTGTAAATGAAAGAATCAAGTCAGTTTTTCCATGTGTTTCAAGCAAGTTGCAACTGATTTGTACTCTTAGGCAATCGGTAAGGTGATCTTATTCATGCATATGAACGAATACTACTTGCCTTGCCTTGACGTCCTTTTAGGCATGAGAATTGCTAGTTTTTATCTTCATTATTGAGTATTCCGCAACACTTTTTAGACCTCATATATAGCAATATAATCTGGCCATAAAATTGTTGTCATTTAGAAAAAAACATTGTTGCAGCGTCCAATATGACTGTTATTTGACAAAAAGGGTGCGCGTTGGCTTTCATCATCTTGATACTTTTGTAGATCACCTCCCCTGAATGGAACAAAGTTGTATTTTTGCTGCAAATTTATGCACATACCTGATGTTCAGAGCCTTCTCATTGGAAGCAAGAAGCAGGACTGCACTAGAAGCATCTGTCATCATTTTTCTGCTTACTGCTATGCTTTTATTTCCTTAGTTAAAAGCATAAAAAGCCAGAGCCTTTTTCTGTCCGATTCCATACCCAGCAGTCATTTTTAGACACGTACATTGCCTTGACCCAAATTTATTGGATATTTAAATAATTTTATAATGTTTTCTTATTACATGTTTAACTATGGAGCCGACATAGCGTTAGGATTGATGACTGTTTGTGGGTGATGCATTATCAGCGACTTTGCTGTTTTCACTGTAGTCCTTGGTGATAAGTTGTGACACCAGCGAAATAAAATAAAAAATCATGGGAAAAGTTATATGACGAGGGTAGAAAGTCCATATGACGAATCCGACAACGGCTGCAGCCCAATTTTTGCTCCATATACAATGGTTCGGTAGAGCAAGTAGAATTGTGTAATATCTTAATTCTAAACCCTATCAACAGTCCATTCACACGTATTATTTTTTAATAATATTATATATTTAAAATTTTTTATTTTAAATAATTATTTTAAATAATAAAATATTTATCAATTAATAGTAAAATAATATAATTAATCCACTTTAATTTTATCAATCAATTGATGAATATCACATCATTTAAAATAAAAAAATTTAAAATATATAATATTATTAATTATTTTTTATTCTATACATATTTAAGTAATTACTAAGTTATTTTCTGTATAATTTATTTTTTTATAAAAATTATTTAAAAAATTATAATATATATATATAATTCATGTATATTTTAATAAAAAATATAAATTAAATAACTTAACCAGATCTATATATTTATTAAAAATTCTGATCGGGATTCTACGGTACGAACCCCACAGCCCCAATCATGGCCCTCCATTTTTTAGTAGATGCTTTAGCAGACATTTTCAATTGTCTTCCAAAGAATCAAAAAGTCAAAACTCTTTTGGAATAAAAGAATCAAAAAGTCAGTTTAGCCGTCCAATCCGATCAAATTAGCAGACAGAAAAAGACAAAAACTAAAACAGTTGTTTATGCCCGCGTCTGAATGAAGAAGAGTGGGAGAGCGAACAACAGAAACAGAAGTTGGAGTTTGGGACCCTAATGTACGGACAAAAATGGGGGAACTGAACACATAAATGATGACAATAATATACTCTCACAAAGCTAAGAAGAATAAAAGAACAAATGAGGAGAAAAAGAAATGCTATTTACAAGCTCTTATTTGCTCCTTAACGGCAATCTTTGTTTTCATTGTTCTTCATCCGTATCTATGACAGTTCATAAACACAAGCATCTCTCTCCAATTTGATCAACATTCTATTCAGTCTTTTCTGATCATAGACACAATACTCTTGGTCTTGGATGGATAATAGACATGGGTTCTCGGATTCAAACGAGATCAGTAATAAAAACAGCGCCTGCTCTACAGCTGCTGCAGCAAATACTGAAACTCTCTGTTCATCAGAACCTTTAAACCCTGACATCTCAGCTCTTCGAATTCTCTCTAAGACCCTCGAAACAATCTTTGAATCTCCGGATTTTGACAATTTTACAGATGCCAAGATCGTGCTTTCCACTGGCCTCGAAGTCCCGCTCCACCGATGCATACTTTCTTCCAGAAGCGCTTTTTTCAAGAATGTATTTGCTGGCACTGGGAAACAGAGAGGACCCAAGTTTGAGCTCAAGGAGTTGGTGAGGGATTATGAAGTTGGGTTTGATTCGCTTGTTGCAGTTTTGGCTTACTTGTATTGTGGGAAAGCGAGGCCTTTCCCTAAAGGCGTTTGTATTTGTGTGGATGATGATACCTACTCGCATGTTGCTTGTAGGCCGGCCTTGGATTTTATGGCGGAGGTTCTTTATGTTTCTTTTACTTTTCGGGTTCCAGAGTTGGTGGCTCTTTATCAGTTGAGTGTAAAAAGCCTTTTCCCCAAATTGGGATTTAACATTAGCGTTGGGAATTAATTCTGAAGAAATTCAATACCCTCAACTAGCCTAACAGTCATTCATGATGATTGAGGACTCATACCGTGTTTCACTTTTTATCCTCTATGGACGTTACTTACTTATGTTAAAATTATCTTGAACCAGGAATCAAACTGGAAAATGAGTCTATAAGCTGTGTATGAGTTTGATTTGCGGTGAAAAATTCTGGTTAAGTAAGATGACGCTTTGGCATGTTTAATTAAGTGCTATGTGGTTGGCTAAGTTGTAAAAACTTTATGTATCACCACACAGAGGAAATGGAGATGATGATAGTTGCCTGAGGGTGATTGGAAAAGAGTTGGTTCGATTAATTTCAGGAGAACATATGTTATACGTTTTTGTTACTGTAAGTTCTTACTCAGCGTGGCCAAGTCCTTTTCCACTAATTCTGTTTCTGAATGTTCTATTGGCTGTTTGTTTAATTGCAGAGGCACCTGCTAGATATTCTGGACAAGGTTGTGGCAGATGACTTCTTGGTGGTTTTATCTGTCGTAGATTTGTGCGGTAAAGCTTGTGAGAAGTTGTTAGAAAGGTGCACAGAGATTACTGTCAATTCAGATATTGATGGTGTAACTCTTGATAAGACCTTGCCACAACACATTGTGAAACAAATCATAGACTTGCGTGTGGAACTCAGCTTACGTAGACCTGAAACCTGGGGTTTTCCAGATAAACATAGAAAGAGAATCTATCGAGCACTAGACTCAGATGATGTTGAATTAGTCAGAATGCTATTGAAAGAGGCTCATACTAGGCTAGATGATGCACATGCACTACACTATGCTGTGGCATATTGTGATGCAATGACCACAACTGAGCTTCTGGATCTTGGACTTGCTGATGTCAATCATAGAAATTCAAGGGGCTATACTGTGCTGCATGTTGCTGCAATGAGGAAGGAGCCTAAGATAATAGTATCTCTTTTAACAAAGGGAGCTCGACCATCAGATCTTACATTGGATGGTAGAAAAGCACTTCAGATCTCAAAGCGGCTCACTAGGGCTGCAGATTACTATATTCCTACTGAGGAAGGAAAACAACCCCAAAAGATCCATTATGCATAGAGATATTGGAGCAAGCTGAAAGAAGTGATCCTTTGCTTGGAGAAGCTTCTCATTCTCTTGCTATGGCTGGTGATGATCTTCGGATGAAACTGCTGTACCTTGAAAATAAAGGTGACGTTGCTTGAGGTTTGGAGTCTTTTTCTTTTTACCTATCACGTGTTATTCACTTTCAGTTTTAGCTGGGGCTTATAGGAAATAATTCTACAGATTGTTATTTTAATTCCTACATCTTCAATTCTTTTCACCTTTACAAATGGTTTTATATATTTCTCTTATCGGAAGTTTCATGGTTTTAATTTCCCTATTCTTACTTGGGTTTTGCAACATAATTTGTTTGTGATATAACACCAGTGAACTCTAACTTGTGTATCTCATGTGTTCAAAACATCGTTATATTGTGGCCCTCTTATAATAAACTTGTAGGACTTTGTACTTGAAAACAAATAGTGAATAGAATCTAAATTTTTCTGATTACTGGTAATGATCCTACATCATGCTAGTCATTTGTATTTGATGTTTATTATGCTTGCAAGAGATACACCTCTGAGTCACTAGTTAACTGCAGGGTCTACTGGTCTTATGTAGTGGATAAAATGGACACATCTTGCTTGCTGACATGATGTACAAAATATTATATATATTTTATTCCCTTCAAGCCTAATCTTTCATCTCTAAGAAGTTCGTCTCTCCTACTCTTGTGGTCTCTCATTTTCTTTATGTTTGAGTCCTGTTGGTTTTCACACTAGCTATGCCTCTTGGCATCTTAAAAATGTTAATTTTCTCAACATATATAACCATTGTTCAGAAGTGTGTAGAGATAGATGTATCTATTGTCAGAGGCCATTAATTAATATCCTTGATTACTTATTTTGAGAATACGAACATTTGTTTACCATGAACTTCTCTGATTTTTGAGTAAAATTTGGGCATCTGGTAAGAGAGATTCTATTTTTGTGCTCCTTACGAACTTGTGCATGAAATGGATGTGTTGAAGTATGAGTACTGGTTCTTCTCTTCAATCAGAATCATTTTCCTTCCTTCTCCTACATCATTTCCTATTAGCTTGGCAGCATTGATTGGAGACTTTAGTTCCTAAACAATTTTATGATCTGGGTGCTTCAGTAAGGCAATAAATTGCTTCTGTTCCCATATTGTTCCTCTTTATTTGTTTTTTCATTTATACCCCTTATTCCTTGAGATAGCAAAAGTAGATGTTCTAATTACAAATTTTGAGGATATCATTGGGTGGGATGGCCAATTGAGATAGGTTATTCTCTTTCAGATGTCACAGCTTTTGATATCACAAAATCTCCTCATTTTCATTTTCCTTGCGAATGGAGTCAATTAGTTAATAAACTAGCTTAACATGTTTGTGCTATTTTTGACCAGTTGGACTGGCTAAACTTCTATTTCCTATGGAAGCAAAAGTCATAATGGATATCGCCCATCTTGAGGGCACTTTGGAGTTTATGTTAGATGGCATCAAAACTAAGAAAATGGCCGGTACACAGAGGACAACTGTGGACTTGAATGAGGCACCTTTCAAATTGCAAGAGGAGCATCTAAACAGAGTGAAAGCACTCTGTAGAACTGGTAATGATGCTTTACATCTACATGCTCTTGCACAATATGAGCTTTTATATATATATACATATGTATGCTTAATTAGGCTTGATTGGTGTTCCTTTACATGAGCAGTGGAGCTGGGGAAACGCTTTTTCCCTAGTTGTTCAGAAGTACTTGACAAGATAATGGATGCCGATGACTTAAATCAGCTAGCATGTCCAGGGAATGACACTCCAGAAGAGCGACTCCTAAAAAGAATTAAGGTACATGGAACTTCAAGAAGTTGTGAGTAAGGCGTTTAATGAGGATAAAGTGGTGTTTGATAGGTCTGCTATATCATCTTCTTCTCATCAAAATCAGTTCTGAGGCCTGGTGGTGGTAAAAGAACTAACTGATGCGGATGGTTAGACCTAATGTATTATTTTCTTGTATCATAATTTTGTGTTTAATTCATGATTTTGTTGTTCTAGGTTCTTCATATGTTAAATGGACTTCTTTCAATCACACATTCACACTTCGAAAAAAATGGTCTCATTTTTCTACTTTTTCACGTTTTGATAGGGTCCTTTGTCTACATTTGGAATGCCTAATTCTTGCTTAATTTCGTGTGAAAAAGAGATCATTTGCATAACCCATACCCATTCATCCAAATCTAGTTTGCTTGAATCTGAAACAAGTTTTGGTGGTACCGACCTTATTTCACCACCCACCAATCAAGTAGACTATAGAAGGTTCATGCGTCGGTGAACACGTGGTCAGTCTCTAAACACAGATTATAGATTTGTTACAACTTTCTAGTGAGAATGACCGGTACACGCATATCGTTGTCCACTTTTGTCAGATTTTGGGGAGCATATCAATCTCTGCCCTGTCGTCCTTTTTTATTTCTTTTTTTTTGGCTTTCTTAAAAGAGATTTGATCAATACACAACGATCAAATAATTAATATATACGATATGTATTTTAAAATGTAAAAATAAAGTTCTCGCTAAGTTAAATAATAATTTCATTTATATTAATATAAAAATTATTTTTATTAACATAAAATTGTATTCATTAAATTATATTTGAGTTTATAAATATAATTTTTATGTTAAATATAAGTTACATTATTATGTGATTTAACAATTACTTAAAAATAAAAATTATTATTATATAAAGCGTATTTATCTAATTAGAATGATAATCTTTAATTTAATTTTTAAAAAAGAACATTTTTATTTATCTCCTTTTATTGTTAAGAAAATAAGAAATATCTTCAATTCACTTTCTAAAAAATATTAAAATTTTAATTTATTTTTTATTATTAAAAAATTAAAAAAAATCATCAATACATCCTCATTTACTATTATTTTCTGAAAAAAAAATATTCATAGTTTTAGAAACAAATTAAAAATTATCAATCTATTGGGATAAATTAATGTTTACCCTTTTATAATATGTGATTTTCTTTTTAACTTTTTTATCTACCAACCATTGGTTACCCACCTGAATTGTTTACTCCACCGGAGCTTTCATCAGGAGAGTATTTTTTTTTTTTTTCCTCAAATGTTATTTGCATAGAACACGAAATTCAACCCAATGCGAAATGTTATATAGCACTAAAAGGGGTTCATGACACAAACTAGTTATGATGGCTATGGGACATCAAGCTTATAATATGCACCGTATATTAGAAACTGCAAATTTACAATTCTAAGAAAGCAGGGAATGGTTTACACATGGAGAAGAAAATAACAAAGATTGAAGAAC
Source organism: Murraya koenigii (assembly GCA_025617385.1). Classification (NCBI taxonomy): domain Eukaryota; kingdom Viridiplantae; phylum Streptophyta; class Magnoliopsida; order Sapindales; family Rutaceae; genus Murraya; species Murraya koenigii. The sequence continues at coordinate 10,007,518 of CM046817.1, read as the reverse complement.
AGAAAAAGGCTGGATATGTACATTCTGACACACACATATATATGAACAAAACACTGGTTTTCAAAATGGTTTGGTTTCACATGAATTCCTGGGCCTGCATTGTTTTAACTGATCTGAAGTCTACACAACCACCACATCATCTCCAGCTCGGCAGCTCCTCTTCAATAATTGCGGAAGCAATTAATATTCATACTATTCCTGCGCTATAAATTAAATCACATTCTAAAAAATCTTGAACGTATAAACGACTTCATAAAATGAGAGAATTAATGGAACATACCAGCGAGAAAAAAGGCGTCAAAAGATGGATCCAACACAACCAACTTGTTCCGCGAGCTCATTGGCATAACCCACCCAACCATGTGACTTTCCAATCAAATCCTCCAGCTCATGAAAGAGTTGAGTGTCACTCATAAGGACTTGATCATCAGTCCCATTCTCTGTAATTGAACTGTCCCCAGGTAAGTTTCCGAAGAACTTGTTGTAAACAGAAGATGAATCTTGAGTAGTAATTGTTGTTCCATTTCCACATGTACGCATCACATTCCCCTTGAGACCCTGAACAGGACTACCACACAAGCCATCATCATCCATAAGAGATTGAAGCGCTGGCGAAGCATCTGTTGTGTCAATATTTGTACTGTCTGGCGGCAACATATCAATCAGCTCAGATTGCATTGATGCCAATTGCTCCTGAGCTTGGTTCCTGCAATTGACATTTTCGCTGCTATCCATGGGCTCAGGTACGCTTTGAGGCTCTTGGGTTCCTATCAATCTTTGTTTCTTACTCAATTTAAATTCATCCCCATGAAGCTCTCTTTGTAGCTTTCTCTTGTGAACTAATTGTTGAACAAAGTTGGGATATTTAGCAATTTTGGCTAAGAAATTCAACATCTGTTGCTGCTTACACTCTGCACACCGAATGCGTTCTGCAACAGCACTCATTTGACACAGTGAGTCATCTTGTTGCTGTCTGAGTTTCAACATTTCCAATCTCAATGTGTTCTGATCATTCTTTAGAGTCTCAAGCTCCACCTCCACTCCGAATTTCGCTGAATCAACACAAGTTGGAGTTACCATCCCGTCTTGTGGCTTGTTAAATCTACTTCTTCTCTTGATGTTTTTAAGCAAATGCTTCTTGCCTCCTTGAAACCTTTCGTTTGCAAATTCCCATCTATCCGAGTGAATCTTCTTAAAGCCCTAACCAATAACACAACTTCAATTATATTTGAGATTGAAGTAAATATAACCTTATAATATATAATAAATATAATTTTTAAAAAATAATTTTATTAAAATTATTAAAAATATAATAAATATTTTATTATTTAAATAAAAAATCATCAACAACAACTAGTGTATACGCTGTACCTTTAATCTACAGCTACACCCAAACAAATACTTAACACTGTGAAAACCCAAACTCAGAACACAAATACTACCTCCTCAATTTCAAAATAAAAATAAAAATAATAATCATAAAAGTTGGTTGGTGGTTACTCACATAAGTGTTGAGTTGGCGAATGAAGCTGGAGAAATTCTTGTGTTTGAAATACTTGGGGAGAAGATTTTCAGAAAAGTCGTAAGATTCCCAAACAATAAAGCTATTACGGTTGAGGCTCCACGAAACAACCGGGTCGGTTTCCGGATCCTCCACCATCTCATATATTTTCCTCAAAAACGGCGGCGGACCCACCTCGTTTAACCCTTCCATTGGCTTTGGCAACGATCCGCCAGCAACAAGTTCATCATCAACGGCGCCTTCCTCCTCTTCCTCTTCTTCTTCTTCTTTGATTCTGACTAAAGTCGGCATGGATGAAGAAGACGAGGATGGCCCACCGCCGTCGCTGTTCTCACATGTTGACGCTTCGTCCTCTTCCTCTTCTTTGACCGTAACCAAGGGTATCTCGTTCTCTGTTTCAACTGTTTCTGCTATTGTTTCCATGACCACATCTTGGCCGGATTTGGATTTTGGAAAAAGATTAGAAGAGCAAACTGAACAAAAGGTCCCGCCACCTCCACCGCTGTCCGTATGCGTAGATATCACCATTTTGTTAGTCACGGCCTTTGCTGTGTTTGATTTGAGTGGGAGACAAAAGAAATCAGATTTTCTTCGCTTTTATATGTAAACAGAGAGACACTGACTCGACACGTTATTGCGCTTTTGCCATTTGTATTTCGTAGCAGGAAGCTGTATCTTGTGGCCCCCACGTAAGATTTTAAAATTGCTTTTATTCGTTACAGCACGGCAAGGACACTCACAAACATAACCTTCAGCCACGTGTCTTCAAGTCGTTTTGAGGTCACCGCCATTTTTTTTTTTTTAATTCCAAAACCTTAGAATATTTGTCCTTTTCATATTCCATGCGAAACACTTGCCGTAATTCACTGTATCATCCAATATCATCTCCACCAGACCTGCATGCAATGTATAATTTTCTCAATTTTGGACGCTACATGTGACTGCCCCTTTATAAATGTATGGTAAAATTGAATTCCACAATAACACACCAAGCGGAGACCATTACAGACTTTGGATCCTACCCCGTTGCGAAATTTGAACGGTAAAGATCGAGCGGTCTATGAGAATATCATCTTCATCGTGACCTTTTCGGCATGAATGCCACGTTTCGCTAACACATGTTGTCTTCATTTGCTAAGTTAAAAGGTATGAACTTCAACGTCTCATTTACAGTCGCCCTATTACAGCAACGTTAACTTTATGGTACCTACTTATAACTTAGATAATTTACACTAAATGTTATTATCATGTGATTAATTTTTACATAAGTTTTTAAGAATTATAAATTACCTAATTTAATAGAGTTCTAAATTTATATATTGCACCATTGATTTTAATATTTTATTACTTATTTTTATATTAAAAAAGTTTGACTATAAGATACAATAAAAATTAGGCATTTTTTTTCTCTTTTTAATAATATACAATTCTTTTTAATAATATTAATCGACTCCTAAATAAGTCACTTCATTTAAGAAATTTATTCATATTTTTTTATCACTAGTGGGGTTCTCAATTTTCTTAATTGATCACTATCTTGAAGAGGTAAAGGCTAAAAATTCAATTTAGGATTTGTCCATTCACTTAAAAATTGTCTATTTAATTATACAGGTATATAATATCTATAATACTAAATGCCTGATAAATTTGAATTTTGAGAGAAACAAAGGTTTAACAAATAAATATAAAATCCACTCAAAAATCACTTGTCTAATTATATTTGTAAGTGCAAAAAAAATATAACTACTTATACTGATGCGTCCCTTAAAACTTGTTAATTTAATCATCGAATGCATTTCATGTTGATTCCGGATTAAAAATTGATACAAGCAGATTCACATTAATTCCATATTACAAGTCAATATCAGATGAAACTTATTGACAAACTTGGATTTACGGTATGTTTGGGATTGAGGTTGGGCAGCTATAACTTTTAAGCTGCAGCACTAAAGTGTTTGGTAAACACTAGCTGCCGTAGCTTTTAAGGTATATTAGCTATGTTAATATGATTTTTCACTTGTATGATGTAAAATCTATTATGTTTTTAATAATTTTGTTAAAATTGTTATTTAAAAAATTATATTTATTACATATTATTAACTTTTATTTTATAATTACAGCTTTTTTTCCACAGCAGCTGTAACTTAAAAGCTACAGCACCTCAATACCAAACATACCTTTAGATTAATGGTTGTCCGATGATTCACAAAGATAGTCCGAAGAAAGCAAATGATAATCAACTCAGAAAAGTTGATAAAGTGACAGCACGTGGTTACTAACAGAACCACGTGTTGAGATTTCGAATACATGCAAAATGATTATTATCTCTAACGGCCTAAATCAAATTAAAAGAATGAATGACGAGAGTTTAGATCTAAAAAAATATTTGGGAAATCTACATTAATAACCATAAAAATTTTGTAACTTTTAAAAATAATCCTTTAAATTTATTTCTTTCAAAAATAGCCAAAACATACTAAAATAACTAAAACACACTTCTCATGAAAATATCAATAAGGTCCAGGAAAATCATAAAAATACAAAATGAATAAAAATATTACAGAAATTAACGAGTTAAATAAACAAATGATAGTGCACATTAAGACTATAATAGAAGAAATAAAACTTCTTAAAATAGAAGTATTTGAAATAAAAACTAAGTTAGAAAAGAAAGCAACAATTTTAGAAACACAAAGAGAATTAAAAGAATCCATTAGACATAAAGAAAAAATACAATTTGGAGATGTAGCTAAAGAATCATTTGATGAAAGAATAAGGACAGCTATCATGCCAGAAATATTAAGAAGAGAAGAAAAATACCAAAAGCAATTAGAAGAAACAATAAAAAGATTAAAAGAAAAAACACCAAAAAATAAATCAAAAGGAAAGACGGATATAAAACAAAAGAGAATAAAAATTGATGAAGCTAAAGAATCAAGTTCAAGTGCTAGTGAGTAATGGATAATTTAGAAGAAAAATTTGATAAACTATCATTATAAGATTTAGATCTAGAAACACTAGGATTTGATATAAATATGAATGTTGGAGCACCACCTACTGAACCAAATATAAAACTGAAAACCTTGATATAATTTTTAATGATAAAAAGACAAGAACACATCATCAAATATTAACATCTAAAAAACCTTATTATAAAATATATCCAAAAGAATATATACATGAGTATAAAACTGAAAATGAACCCATTAAACCTATGGAAAGTAAATTAGATATAGACTGTAAAAAAGACCCTAGTAAAACATTAACAAGTTGGTCAAATTATATGAAAATGATGTTCTTGTTTGATAAAAACAAATAGTGATTGGGATACAAATAATATAGAAGAAAAATTTGATATATAGATAGAATTACTAGTAATGAGTTTTATTGGTAATGTACAAAATTGGTGGGATGGAATAACTGAAGAAACAAAAACCTTAATAAGATTAGCAACTAAACAAGAATTTAAAAAAAGGATTAATGAATGATTAGATAAATTCACAAATTACATAAGAGATGAATTTTTAGGAGAAAATTGGGAAGATCTCAAACAAAGAGAAATAGAAAAAGAAAATTTTTTAGCAAAACAACATTTAATGAACCTTCAAATATGTAATCTATGCAATATAAAAAATTACACATGTGAATTTCAGAAATATTATTATAAACAATTTTATAGTAATGATGATCAAACAATTTATTATGATATGTATATAAATAAATTACCATCACCATGGAATACTTACTTTTTAAAAGAATGAAATTCGTATAGATCAATAGAATTAAGAAAATTAATACCAAATACTTTATGATATAGAATAGAATTTGTTATAAGAAAATTAAAAGATATATGTATAGAAAGACAATTATATAAAAAAGCAAAGAATGCAATGATGATTTGTTGTGACCAAGTAGATGCACATTAATCAATGGGGATGTAAACCATATTATAAAAAATATAAAAAACGTAGACAATGATATAAAGGTAAATATAAAACCAAAAGAAGATATAAAAAACACTACAGAAAATATTGGAAAAATAAAACATTTAAAAGAAAACCTTGTAGGAGATACTATAAAAGAAAATATAATAAAGAGATTAAAAAAGACCATAAAGAATGTAGATGTTGGAATTGTGGGCAAAAATGATATATAAGCCCTGAATGTAAACAGAAAAGGTCAGGATAGCGGAAATAGAATATCAAGAAATAAAACCAAATTTAGAATTATTATCTGATAATGAAACCATAGATTGTTTCAATATTGAAATATATGAAAGTTATAGTGATACAGAATCTATAAGCACAAGTTCTTTAGAAATTTAGAACCAGATGAATCAGAATCAGAATTCTGAAATAGAAAACATAGAAGATATAGAAATAGACAAAGAGATAGAACAACAAGAAAACAGAGATAGATATCAATTAATTGTACAATTAAATCAGAAAAAATTAAAAGAAATTTCAAGAATATCTTTAAATTTAAGAAATCCAGATAATACTATTTTAAGAAATATACAATAATTTTTCAAAAGAAAAAATATAATCATTCATGAATATCAAGAACAAGAAAAAGCTATAGATATAACTAAAAGTTGAGAGAATATTAAATTAAGCTTATTAAACTCTAGAGGTATAGAAGCTACTTTAAATAAAATTAAAAGTAATAGGATTAGGGATAAAATACAATATGTATACTTAGTTGGAATACAAATATTAGTAAAATCCTTATTTAGGGAAGGAATAAATTCATATATAATACTTAGTTTATATGATCAAAGTTTTATAGACCATAAATTAACACATTTAGGAACTATAGAGGGAAACTTATGTTATAAAAAAATTTTATTTACATGTTATCTTATATATTGTGTCCATATAAAAGATAAAAATATAAATGATACTTTAAGTTTACATTTGAATTAAAAATAAATGATATAATGAAACCTGAAAATAAAATTATAACATTTTATTATTCTGCTTTATATTCTTTCTGTAATAGTAATTACGGAGAAATATATAGTAACAAACCATACATAGAAATAGGAAAAGAATTTCAAGATTTAGGATAAAGTATAGAACCAATATTACAAATTCCTAATTTACCAATAACATATAATGATGATATAAAGGATGATAAACCTAAATTAGAAGAAGATATTAAAAACCAAATAATACCAATTCAATTTTGTAATAGACAACTTATTAAAGGAATCAAAAATAAAAGAAAAGGAAAACAATCAGATTATAGCATATATAAAGAAATATTAATACCTGATAACACATCTAATGGAAGTTTAGTAATAATGGGAAAATATTTTAATGGAATATAATTTATAGAAGGTCCAAAAATATTAATAGATACAGGATCAAGCCATAATTATTTAAATATACTAAAAAATAAAGAATTAACAGAACACATTACAACTAATGAATATAAATATAAACACTTCAATGGAAATATAAGAATTTGTACAAAAGAAGTAACTGTGCCAACATATATAGGAAGACTACTATTTAGAATATCTTGTTTTATAGACTAAGGATTTGCTCAGAATGAAATATATGATATCATATTAGGAATTAGTTTCTTAAAATATATAAATTATAATATTACTTCTGAAGGAATATATAGAATTTTTCTCTAAAATAACAATGTGGAAAAATGAATAAATGAATACTATAAAGTTTCCTTTAGGTACTTACATATAATTAACGTTTCCTGAAACTAATATTACTACGTGTGCAATAATAGATACAAGAAGTGAAATTACACTAGGTAAATCTTTTTACTAAAAGAATGGAATAAATTCTTAGGTACAGGAATAAAACTTATATGAATAACAAATACTCAAGCACCTTTATTATATTATAAATCACAAATTCTAATTATTCTTGGAAATAAAATAATCCTACTCAAACATATAATTCAATATAATACCTTAAAACAAGATTTATTCCTAGGAAATGATTTCCTTAGTCAATTCCAAAGTTATCAGCAAATTTTATATAATATAAATCTTAAAACACCATGTGGACATATCCTTAGACTGCCTCGTATCTTTAAACCTTACAAAGTTATCAGCAAATTTTAACTACTCAAACATATAATTCAATATAATACCTTAAAACAAGATTTATTCCTAGGAAATGATTTCCTTAGTCAATTCCAAAGTTATCAGCAAATTTTATATAATATAAATCTTAAAACACCATGTGGACATATCCTTAGACTGCCTCGTATCTTTAAACCTTACAAAGTTGCAGCTGAGCGTGGTGATTATACTTATAAGATCTTTTTTGATAAATAACAATTACAAAATAATTTGATATCTATAAATGAAATCAAGAAACAACTACAAGAAGTATATCATGAAAACCCTTTAGCTTTATGGAACCCTAAAAATTTGAAAGCTAAAATAGAATTAATAGAACCAGTAACCATTAGAGTAAGACCAATGGTATATACCCAAGAAGATATAACAGAATTTAAAATACAGCTAAAAGAATTATTAGGATTAAATTTAGTAAGATAAAGTTTTAGTCCTCATTCAAGTCCAGCCTTTACGGTAATGAAATATAGTGAACAAGTTAGAGGAAAAGTTAGAATGGTCATAAATTATAAAGAATTAAATAAATATACTAAATTTGATGGATATTTCTTACCAAAGAAAGAAGTATTAATTAATTTAGTAAAAGGAAATACATATTATTCTAAATTTGATTGTAAATCAAGATTTTGACAAATAAAAATGAAAGAAGATAGTATAAAATATACAGCCTTTAGTACACCTCAAGGACATTACGAATGGTTAGTCATGCCATTTAGATTAAAAAAATGTACCACAAATATATCAAAGAAGAATAGATGATTTATTAAGAAATAAAACATACTTAATAGTTTATGTAGATGATATTTTAATAAGTTCAAAAATATATAAAGAACATATTAAACATTTAAAAGATTTTGTATAAACATGTAAAGAAAAAATAATAGTATTAAGTGAGAAAAAAGCTAAAATATGTCAAAATGAAATAGAATTTTTAGGAATGATACTCAATAATACAGGCATAAAGTTACAATCTCATATAAGTGAAAAAATAAAGCATTTTCCTGATAAATTAGAAAATAAAAAATAAATACAAAAATTTTTAGGATGTTTAAACTATACAGAAGGATTTATAGATAATTTAGCTAAGAAAAGAAATTCTTTACAAAAATTATTAAAGAAAAATAATCTTTAAGGATGGAAAGAAGAACATACAAACACAGTCAAACAACTAAAAGAAAAATATAAAAATTTACCTAAATTAAGATTACCAGAACCAACAGATAATTTGATTTTACAAACAGATGTCAGTGACTTATATTGGACAGCAATATTAAAAACTGACTTAAATGAAATATGTAGATATACAAGTGGAACACTAAATTCAACAGAACAAAATTATACAACACATGAAAAAGAGTTATTAACAATATTAAAAGGAATTAAAAAATTCTCATTATTTTTAATTGCTAAGGAATTTACTGTAGAAACTGATAATACCCAAATTAAATCATTAATATTTAATAAATTACCAAATGAACCTCAATATTAAAGAATCCATATATGGCAACTATTTTTGTCTTTATATACTTTTAAAGTTAATTATATTAAAGGATCTGATAATTATCTTGCAGATTTTTTATCTAGGAACATAGAATTTGCTGAAAAATAATAAATAATGGATGAAGAAATCTCCAAAATAAATGATGAAATAAATCGGCTTAAAACTGATACTACTGAAGCCTTGGACGCCATAGATTGTCTAAGGGAAATATTTGAAACACATAATAATGGAGTAGACATGCTGATCTCTTCTTGGAATAGTCTGATCAGTAGACTCCAAATAAATCCTATAAATGCTGGAAGCAGCAGTGGGCCCGTTCCACAGGATCCTATCAGTGATCCAATAAATCATGATTCTCTCAGGGATCCAATAAACCAGAACCCTATCAGAGGCCCAATAAAACAGGATCCAATCAATGATCCAATAAATACAGATCCAATCAGCGATCTAATAGTAAAAAAAAATAAAACCATAACCATCTGTGCAACAGGTGAAGAAAATAAAAGGACTGTCAACATAAATTCTTTTGTCTCAGAGGATGATAACCTCCCTTTAAATCCAAAAGAAGAAGATTATAAATAGGTAACCACCTAGATATATTCCATTTGTTCCTATAAAAATATCATCCATAAATCACCAAGGAAAAATATCTATCCCAGAATGATAGCAATAAAAGATACAGATCCAATCCTTGTTGGGAAGATAGTAAGGTATAGATTCCTTGACATGATATACCCTGATATAAACTTAAAGGAGCTAGCCATTTTTAATGAACTCCTTGTAAAAGAAGTCTTTAAGTTTGCTAAAAAAAAGACAAATATATCTCAAATTTTACACCATAAATCCTGAATATACCAATAACATAGAATATCATGCCTTTTACATGATTATAATAGGCCATGTTACTAGAAATTTCCAGCTCAAAGTGGGAATAGAATATACAACAGCCCCACAATTCAATAAAGCATGGATAAGAACCAGAAGAGCTCGATGAATAAAAGTCATCTAGAGTATAGCTAAAGACCTGTACAATAGAAAATACATGACAATAATAAAATTCAATAATTACATTCTATTGACAACAGAAGGTTGAGATTCACCATTAGAGATACTGCTGGATTTCATACACAAGATAACAACCATGAGGTTTCCATCAAGTACAGCCACGTTGTAACAAGCATGCCGGTTGATGGAAATAAAGTAAAGAAAAGAAGTCTTATCGCTTGTGTCGGCAAAAATAAATAATGTAATCTTTACTTTATACATTTGTCATTTGTAATAATGTAGCAAAAAACTTTTCACTTTGTAAGGCCACCACATAAAGTTGTCGGCCATCAATTTAGCCCATGTGTATATGTCGGGCTTTAGTTGTAATTATCCTTTCTCCAACCATACACCTGTAAAGGAGAAAGATAAAGAGTCATTATCTTTTCCCTCATCCGTATACCTGTAAAGAGGAAAAGATAACAATCAATAATGTATCCTCTATATAAGAAATAAATCAGGACGGGAGGGATATAGCCGATCAGAGTATATCCTATCTTCATACGATCTTTCTTACAATCTCAGAACAATTTCAATGCAAAAATAAAATCTTTTCTCCAATCTCAACCCAGATAAACATACCATCCTAATAAACCAAATAACTCCATAAGAAAGAAAAAGGAAACATATATCTGTTATTGGATATAAGGAAATTCCAAGACACCATAGGATACAGTGAAGCTATAAAGACTGTCCGGTTTTCCCGTGTTAGCCAGGAGTGAAGGCGTGTTGAGGAAGTTAAGAACGAGGTCATTCAGGCAGAAGGTTACTCCGTCGGTGTATAGGAAAATCCTTTTATACAATAAAGGATAGAGGTAATAATTCCGAATTCTTATCTTTTGGTGGTAAAGGTTTATAAAGATGTTAATGTTTGACGGGAAGAAAACGAGATCTTGGATATATAGCAATAATATGAAAAAATTCCATGAAACCTTATTAAAAGATGTAGGAATAACCAAAATAATTTGAATAAATAACAGAACAAAAGTTTTATATAACCATAGAACTTTGGTAATCGGATTTAATTGTGGATCATGGAAATATGAAACATACATGTTTTCTAAAAGATAATTAGTATCAAAAAAAGATTTATTAGCAGTAAAAAGGAAATATATATGTTTCAGATAAATCAAGAAATCTCTATCTTAGAAACTAATATACAACTCGAAGAACAAGTAGAAATAAATAACTTTTATTATTAATAAACCGAAGAGATATTGGTATCTAAACATAAACAACTTTTACCACCAATAAAGACTTGCTGAGACCCTTCATAAACTTATATAAATTCCTCTTGTATCTTTATGTATTCCTTTCCTTTGTAAATATCTATGAATAATCTCTTTTGTATAAATCATGTACTCAATCTTTGAATAATAATATGTCTTCAATTTTAATTAATTTCTATCACTTTAAGATTCCAAACAGATAAATCTCATTTAGATTAATTTTATTGACTAGATTTTTTGATTAACAAGATTAGTCTTCGGACCCTCTAAGCCAAATGGTATCAGAGCCAATAATATTAATAAAAATTATAAGAAAAATAAAAAGAATAAGAATTTGAGAAATTAAGTTTAATGGAACCAATAACTAATATAATAGATGCGATGTATACTTTAAAAATAGAAGATAAAGATGATATAAGAAAATTAGTTAAAGAAATAAAAGAAAGTAAGAATAATATAAGAAATATTGAACTAGAATTAATGCAAGATCAAAGAGAAAGATTTAATATAAATACAAAAGATGATGAGATAATATTAAATAAGAGAATGAAATTTATAGATGAACTAATTAAATTTTTAATATATTGGTATAAGACAGAAACATTATGAATAATAATCAAGATCCAGAATTTGAAGCCTGGAATATGATTAGAATAATATATCATACTATAAAAAGAATGATCTTTAGTTGGGAAAATAAAATAAACCTTTATATAAAAAATTTAAATCAAGAAATTATAAATTTAGAACAAGAAAAAAGAATTTTAATAAATATTAGACAAGAAAATTATGAAGAATTGGAATTTATAAACTTTTGTGATCTAGAACAAAAAATATATTTTTATAAAGAAATAATAAAGATATTAGACAGAATATGACGAAGATGTAGAAATGATGAAAGAATAAATAATGCATAAAATTATAAAAACTCTAAGGACTACGATAAGAATAAAAGACAAGATCGATGACAATTTTGAAGATAAAACAAACATGATAAGAGATTTTAGGCCATTCACCCAACAATTAGCTAAACATGATAAAAAAAAAATTAAAGAAACTAAAAATGAAAATTTCTAAAATAATATGACTAAAATTAATAATTTCCCAAAATATTTTCCCACCAACCTATCATTTCCTAGTCTATAAATAGGAGCTAAAAGATCGAGCCAATTTCAGAATTTAGTTAAGAGAAAATTCAGATCTAAATTTACTTTCAAAATCTTCAAACATTAACTTAAGCATTAAGTGTCTTTTGCAGGCACACGCATGAGTCTAATCAATCTACTTACACAAGAATTGAGAGCTTAATCTAGAATATTCCAGAGGAATCAGGTATCATCTTATATTACTACGAATTATCTTGAATATAATGAGCGGAGGTTTAAGAACCTTCAATATTTGTAAATAAAATCTCTAAAACTAAAATGATTGATAAATTCGAATCTTCGGAAAGGTAAAAGTTTAAAAAATAAATTTAAGCTTTTGTCGATTCAAAAATTACTTGTCAAGGATCTACAAAATAAATTTAAGCTTTCTCCACTTTAAAAATCACTTATCTAATAATATCAGTAGGTAATATCTATAATATTAAAATATTTGATTAACAATAATGATCAAAAAATAAGATAATACAAATAGATAATAATTTTAATATTAAAATATTTAATAAATTTACAACTACGAATTAGAAGTTAAGATAATTTCATCTCGTATTTATATAATAATAAATCTATAACATGATTAATATTTTTATTTAAAAAATATATTTATTATATATTATTAATTTTATTTTTTAATACCCTTTTATTCACGATATTATTAAAAAATATTGTGTTTCAATATGAAACCGGGCCTAAAACTAGTTAGCAAGGACTCCTGCGGCTCCTTATAATTGGACAAGGAGCCATATCTTCTACCATAATTGTGCACAAATATAATATTACTGCAGTAGGTAGTATCTTTATGTAATAGGAGGTCGAGCTCGAGCAGTTCTTTTCCCTTCAAACTAAACGCCATGCCATGCATTCTGAAGCCTACAAGACTGGCCAGCATCTTGTGCATTTCACATTTTCATTCTGAGGAAGAAAGCTATTTAAGATTCAACAGGCGAAGAGCTGGTCCTATTTTATTACACCAATATTCAATTATGCATCTTGGCATGCCAAAGTACAATTTGCAAATGCGTTGAAAGATAACAAACAAACATTTGTTTGTAGCATAAAGAAACATATGGGTTGCCTGATAGCATTTAGCATGGCAGCGTAGCATTATATTAACACAGGCATAAAACCTTGATATTACAGAAATCAATGACAATTATTGCCAAGTATCCGCTCTCATAGTGGTTACTTAAGTCTCTAAAAAGCAACCTGATTAATGTATGCTGGCAAGGGAGGAAACATTATTCTTCCCAGCTAATTGCAACTGCCATCCAGTTTGAAACCAAAGTTTGAATCTCTGACATCATTATTGAAGATTACAAGACAGGAATAATAGGAACCTGTCAAGCCAGAAGACTTATAAAGTAAGAAACAAACAATTGGTAAAGGAGGTTGATGAAGAAATTGTAATTCAAGAATATATCAAATCATCAATCCATCTTCAAGGGCTTTAAAATCTACATCTTCCTCAACATTTTCCGGCTAGTTCTCAAGGATCTGCAATAAGAATACCGTCACTCTTCACCAAATGTGTTCCTTATAGTAATCAAATTTAATGCACAAAGGAATTTAGGATGCAAGAGATAAATGCTGATGACAATAAAGCAATCTAAAAAGTAAATTAAATCCCTTTGGGATTATATTTCCTTTCCTTTTGTGTTATTTATTTATTTTTAATTGAATAATAAATGTTAGAATGTTGGTACTGAATCTTAGCAAAGCATATTATTTTTTTCTAAACGGAAGTATTTTTTAACTGTTTGGGGATCATTAAACTTTCCTGCAACCCCCACCCATTCAATCTCCACATTTTTTTTATGCAAGTTCAAGCGGCGCTCTGCACCCTGAGAAATTCAGAAAGGGATAAGTTATTTGAGGAACAAGGAGAAACTCTGAAATGCTGTAATTTCCACTTAAAATGTTTAGCATTTTTTGATATCATATAGAAGGAACTTACAGCTGCAGAGGCATATCTGCTAAGCTGTGCAAGCTTAATACCAAGGCTCTGCTGATTGGACAAGAAATGACCAGCAGAGGGATGTCTACTTGCTGACACACATTGCCAGCTTAAAGAGGATATCCACATACTCTGTTTAGTCACTTTCAGTCCCCGTCACAGAAATAACCATAAGAAACACACTGGCGATTAGAAAGCATTTATTTCAATATTTCCAGAGAAAAAATAATTCTAAGTAGAAAGTGGATGAATTGAAGTATAGCTCTTGATCTTCTCACCATAACCATTCCAAGAACACATGCTTTTATATGAAACACAAAACAAAAAATGTCACAAAAGGTAAACAATATATCCAAACACATGAAAGACAGGTCCAATTATGGTTAGCTCACCTAGCTTATCAGCCTTTTTATCATTACACCGAAATCTAATTTTAATTATGATAGGGCATCAACTCTCAGTGATTTCAATTGCATTCTATGTAAGCCTTCCTTTGTTTCAAAATAAGTTCACTCAAAAACCACATTCAATTCTCGAAACATGAAGATTTTATGTAAGCTCAATCTATGAAACAATAATCTGGCCTTGGCTAAGACAATAAATTCTTTAGTCATAGCTAAAATGTTAAAATAATGTATTCAAATTGGGAAAAATAAAATAAAACCATTAGTCATACTGACTGCCAGCCACCTTGTGGATTCTTAAGCTAACCTCACATTTGAGAGCACCATGGCAGTGAAATATTAAGCCCAACTCTCACTGAAGTATAGTTCACTTCACTCTATGGAGGGAAAATTTACTCACTGACACACTCCAACTTTAATCATTTAGCTTATAGTTAAAAGAAAAGATTTACTGAAAACGCTGGAGCTGAAAAGGCAACTTAATTATCAAATGTAGGGCCTTGGAACTGCATCCATGTGACTTCAAAACCTGGTACTTGTGATAGAAAGACATACAGAAATACCTTGCAATTTTTCTATCCCACCGACACCACACTTAGTTTCCATCTGTGTGGCATTGAATGAATAAGAATTGAACATAAGGATTGCTCCCATCACACTATAGAATTTCTTATTCTCAAAAATAAGAATTTTGATGCAGTATTGAAACAATATGATGGACTAGCTAAAAAGAAAAAGAAAAATTTGTACTCCGAATCACAAACAAAATTGCAAGAGAAGATGCAGAAGACACTAACCTTGTTTCTTAATGGACAGTTAGGAATATCTACATTCAGTAAACAATCTTTTGGAAAAACTCTCTTCTGAATATCTTCAATGGCTGCAAATATTGAAGGCAAACAAACACTTGCTGCATCCTTTAGATCAGTTTCACAACTCGCACCCTGCTTCTGAAAGAAAGATGAACATAGAAAAATTATAGATGCATGACAAATTGGGAAGAAAAAAAGAGGTTAAAAAAAAAATATGACATTCACCAGTTTGGTGAAATACGAAGGGACGTTATGCCACAGATCAGTGCTTCTAGCTGCAGCAAGAGCCCCAGAATAGAACCTTTGCAATCATGACATGCAAAAATAAATAAATAACATTTCGACACTGATGACCTTTTAACTACAAGTGGTGAGATTCAATTCAAAGCTTAAAATGTTACAAAATGAAAGACAGTAGCCGACTTACGTCTTGTGACCACAACTTGATCCCTTGTTAATTCCACTAATAACCTGAATTATTAAAGTATGGGAAAATCATTGGCTTGCAAACATAGATCAACTAAAATTAAGCTAAAGCTAACATCACAAGATGCATACCAGAATAGGCTTCGAACAAGAATACAGCGCCCCAGATAAAGCTAAAGAAACACAATCAGCAGGAGTCCCTGGTCACAAACATTAAGCACCATTAGTACTTAGAGAAACCACTTGACTGGTTGACCCGAAAGTAGACTTAAAACAGAAGCTCGTAGATGAGGACTTCAAAATGAAAGAAACAGAAAATGTGATTGTTAGATAAACTGCTTGACTCAAAAGCAATACTTATTAAAGAACTTCTACAGAAAAAAGTGAAGAAATACTTGAAAGAGTTTGCCTTTAGAGATAATTAAACGTGAGATTGAATCTAATACCATGTTAGAGAATTCTCTCGACCTAAAAGCTTGAACTAATCGGTAAGGGCCAAACAATAGTATTTAAGAAAAGTCTTTTGACAGTAATTAGGATTTGGGAATGAGGTTGGGCAGCTATACTTATTGAGCTGCAGCACTAAAGTATTTGGTAAATACCAATTGTTATAACTTTTAATAAACACCAACTGCTATAACTTTTAAGCTATATTAGCTATGTTAATATAATTTTTTACTTGTATGATGTAAAATATATTATATTTTTAATAATTTTATTAGAATTATTATTTAAAAATTATATTTATTACATATTATTAATTTTTATTTTATAATTATGACTTTTTTTTCACAACAAGCTTAAAAACTACGGCACTTCCCAAACTACCCTTAATTACCTCAAACTTCATATCCAGTGGCGCTACTTATTTCAACTGAACTCACAGCTAGATTCTCTCTTACTGTCACAGAATGGACCGACGCTGATTGATCCCTACAAAATCAAAATAAGCTAAATAAACAAGACAGCTAGTGGTAAACTCGGGACTATTTTGAACGCAATTTATGAGCTTTTCATAAAAAAAAAATGAAAAAAAGAAAAAAAGTATCGGCTGGAGAGAACTGACGATTGAGGAGCGCAGACATGAGCGTTGAAACGACGATCCTGAAACAGGCCTTCAATGAGAAATGTGAGTCCAGGAGAGTCTATTCCTTCGCCATTTGTTTCTAATAGCAATGGCTTTCCATTTGGTTCCTAAACATTAATTGAACAACAGTTTTCTTTGGACTCCACGACGTCGTTTCTGCTAATAAAGTACCTGTTGCAGGTTGGAGATCAGCGATGGAGGCAACAAGTTACTCTTAACTGAAGTCGTCACTGTTACTCTCGGACACAAGAGGCTCAAGACTCGAAGAGAAATTTGTATTTTGTATTCTGCAAATTGTGTTGTTGCGGGAATGCTCTTTATTGCTTTTTGATTTTGCATTTAAAAGGCCGGTCCAGAGAAGTTTTACTGGGCTGGACAAGTACCGTCGTTTTCAATTACTACCAGATAATCACAAAATAGCGACCTCAGTTATTTTAAGAGCCAGACCAATAACAGTGTGCCATGTAAGCTCGGATTTACGAAGAAAGCCAAACATGAAATGAAAAATCACGGCTTTGAATCATTTATTATTTTTACCGCAACTCCTAGGAGACTCACATGATTTAGTAACATTTTTTTTTTTATTGGGTGGGTTATTTAAACTAATTAAATTTTTCTCCAAATTTTTTACTTAAATTAATTTTTAAGATTAATTTTAAATTATCTCTTTTGAGTTAACTATCTTTAAATTATCTTTTTACTTTTGAAACCTTCAATTTATCCCCCATTTCTATTAAAAAGATAAAAAAAAATGATCAACTCACCCACAATTTTCCCTTACCTTTGAACTCAAAGGGAAAAGTTAGTTCAAACGTTGTCTTTTTCAACTTCACAAAATTCATTTTCACAAAACTATCACAAATTAAGAGAAACAAAGCCTGTCATTAAAGAATGAATATCATTCAATTTTTTTTCAATTATAAAACTAATAAAAGTTTCTTTGGGTTTATATTTATCCTTAAAGTAATCAATCTTGAAGTAGTGAGGGGAAATGAGTGAAGAATAATTTTAAGGTTTTAAAAATTTTAATTAATTAATATACTTCTTTAAATGAGTGTAAAAAATGATTTAATGGGTTCAAATAATCCTACTTTTTTTAATTTTCTATTAACTTCACCTACTTTTTTGTTTTTAATAAACTATTATCTACAAATATTATAAATTGGTTTTTCCTAATAATCTAAATTCATAAACTTATATAGTTTAGAAGTATACTAATAATAACTTAGAAATTTGTGCCTAGCTCTATTCCATACTTAGAGAAATCTAAATGCTTCTATTAAAAAGTTTGGAAGTTACCTACACTACCATGAGAGAGAATTATATTTTGAGTACCATGAGAAAATCCATCCATGAGCTTCATTAACCACGATCATGCAGTTGTAGGTTTATTAATTTTGAGACATATTTTAACTAATAGAGAAACTATATGGCAATGGGAGGGAAGGAGAGAAGACTGACACACCTACACTCATTTCTAATATTTTATATAGTCTTCATCCTCTCTCTATTCCCATTAGAATTGCTTAAAGGAATTTCTATCATCTTCTCGAATAACAAAATAGAAACTCCGAGAGTCTCCAATCCCCGAATAAACTCCCGAATAATTGATATATTTTTAGTTTCTAAATCTGATTTAATCATATTAAAATAACAAATTTAAATAAAAATAAAATTTGACATTATATCTTACATTAATATTAATCTATTACAAAAGGCACACTACAAAATACAAATCACCAACATAATTATCTTCGTCAATGTTCATTATACTATAACAAAAAGAAAAATAAATTACTTTCATATAAACAATAAAATAAGTGAAATGGATATAGATACTAGTATTAATATTTTTAATATAAGTTTTTGTTTTATTTAATAAAAGTTTAAAACAAAAATTTTGGGCCAAGGCCTTTTGAATAAAATCTAATTAAATAGTAATTCAAAACTACAACTAATTAATTAGGTCTAAAAGTTTTATAGTGTATTTATATAAATATTTTGATATTTGATATTTATACAAATATTTAATATTAAAATTTAAATTAAAATATTTATACAAATATTTTATAATTTATTCATTAATAATTTTAAATAATAAAATTTAAATTAAAAATTAAAATGAAAAATGAAGAATTTGGGAGGAATATTAATTCTAGCTCATCCTCGTCCTTTCCTTAAAAAAAAGTTTAAGTATAAAATTATCGTTATACTCTCCCCAAATGGGGCAAAATCCCCACGAGCCCCGTCCTAATGGGATTTCTGCTATCCCTTATAGAGAAAAAGCCAAAAAGTATATATATAATTCCATTTTTGTGAAGTCACATGTTTTGCTAAGGATGTATTTTCAATTTTTGAGTGTGTTTCTTAAGGGTGAGTTTGGTATATTATATTACATTACATTATATTGAATTATTTTAATGCAAGTGTATTGTATTATTCTCTATTATATTAGTGTTGTATTATAATAATTTTATACAATATTTAATGTTATATTGTATTGTATTAATTTTATATTAATTTTATATTACATTAAATTAATATTATTTAAATTTTTTTATTAATTATATTAAATTAATTATTAAATAATATTTATATAATATTATATAATAATATGATAAAATATAGTATTGTGAATTAAAATAATATTATAATATAATTTATTTATTTTTTTATATTTTATTTATTATTATAACAATTAAAATATAATTATTAATGCATAAATATAATATAATATAATAACTTTATTATATAATTTATTATTATTATATTATTTAATAATAAAATAATTATTTAAATAAAATATTTGTCTCCTGCCATCGCATTACACAAACCTATATAATGCGCAGATTAGATGCATTGTGGTGCATCCACAATGAGCCCTTAAATTTCACCAAACAAGTTCCTAATATTAAGTTAATGTGAACAATATTTTAATACCCCATGAGGCAATGGCCAACCTTCTAATTTTTCTTCTATTCTGAATGAATGACTTTTAGTTATCCTGAAAAATTTGTTTGGAAATTGAATAAACGAACTGTACTGCCCAAATCTCATATCAATTTTATACAAAAGTTTATTAACAATTCAGAAAGATCAACTCAACTCATCTCCAAATGACATAATAATAAACAAAAGAAAAGGGTAAAATATTCAAAAAGTGTTTGGCAAATTGGCAATTGCATCATTAAATTTGATAATGTGAAACAGCAAAAGAATATTCAGCTCATTTTGAACTCAAAAGTTTGATTGTTGAACAGTTTTAACCGTAGAATCCAAACAAATTTGAATATGAAAATAAGGAAAAATGGCCATGATTCCTTTTACTTTAGCTTTTGTCTTTGTATAACAATCCTATGTTTACTTACTAAAAAAAAGAATGAAAATCAAGGAATGTAAATGAATAATATATTTACTTACTTAAATGAGAGGTGGAATGAAAATCAAAGTGGTGGATCTCACTTAAAATTGAGAATATAATTATGAGAGTTCTCATTTCGATAGGAAGGTGGGAATGAGAATATTTTCTGAAATGATTATATTACCCTTATTTAAATTTTGAAATTCTCATTTTATCATTTCTTATATTATTATTATTATTAACAGGTGTAATTTTATTATTAACATTAACTAAAATTATTAATATTAATATGATTATTAATTATAATAGTATTACTATAATAATAATAATAATATCAAAATAATTATTACTATAATAATAATAATAATAATAATAACAACAACAACAGTAATTACAATTATTATAACAAATAATGACAATAATCAACTAAGGTCGGTTTAGTAATTTGTAGCAATCCATTCCTATTCTAAGATAAAGTAAACACATCAATGACAATACAATTCATTTTGATTCCCATTTCCACAGCGAAAGTAAAAAAATTATTATGATTCTTATTCAATGTTTTAATTCTAGCTCATTTCAATTTGATTCAATTTTGTTCCGATTTCAGCTTGTTCTGATTACTGATTAGTAAATGCACCATCAATATTTTTCATGTAGGACGTTATTTTAGGTCTTTATATTTTAATTAGAGTCTATTTTAGTATGTATTTTAGTCTTTTATTTTTATTATAATTATGATTTAATTTTCTTTTTTAAGTTAATTTAGGTAAATAGGTTTACTCTATTATAAATAGAGAAGTCTTGTTATAATTTTTATAAATTCAATTATTCAATAAAATCTCCTTTTATACCCTATAAGATTATCTATCAAAATCTCTCTTGTAGAGTCGTTTGGGTTAAAGAATGATCTAATCTTATTTTATGTGTTATTAAAAATCTCATTGAGTTGTTTGGATTAGAACAAATGATATTTAGTTTTTTCTACCCTACCAATTCTGCTTCCACTACCCCGCTTCGTTAATTAGTATCAAAGCGGTTCTATGCCGATTGCACAACTTTCCTGGCTACCACATCCATCTCACCAATCCAACACTGAAAAAAAAATAAAAAAATTCCCAATTTTGAAACCCTAGCCACTGCCGACCATGCCTCAGCTATCGCTACCCTCGACCGTCGCCTAAACAGTCGTGAAGCAACCCAAACCTGGAAGCCTCCACCACTTAACCATTGTTTTTAGCCACTTTATCACCGTCAGTTGACACCACCAATACACTCCCATCTAGCCGCTGACCAATACCCGACTATCCTCACCACCAAACGCCAACCAAAACCACCACAAACCACTATAACAGCCACCACTTCAAGGTAGTTTTTCTACCAAATTGCCGTGAATCTAACCAATCCACAGCCATCATCGTGTTCATCACCACCAAATCTTCTAGATTTGATCATCTTCGGTCCCAGTCACAGCCCCCCGCCACCGGCCACATTAAAATTAAGAGTTGAATGTTATTTGCGATTTTACCATTGCGTGGAAACTTGAAAATAAATAGAAAACGACCGTCCATACCCTCCTATCTATCATGTGTAGTAATTATTTGCATACACTCATCTATATAAATTTCTTGATTAGTTGGATAAGGTTGAGCATTGGTTTATAGCTTGACACTGCTAAAGAAGAGCAAGGATTGTTTATTGCTAGTAGATTGAGCATAAGTATTTCAGAATGGCAGGAAGAGTTGTAAATTTCTCGACGTTACTAAGGCAAATGCAAAGTTCAATCATAAAACTGTATGAAGTGTATTTTGCGATATGAGTTTATATCTCTTGATTATTGTTTGGTTCATCAAGGTATGAAATCAGTTTTTTATTATACTTATGAGTTTGAAAAGTTTTATGAATGTAAATATTATTATGAACCTAAAGATGATATAATTGTAAGATTTATGAAAGAGCTTGATTAACGTATTCAAGAAAAGATGCCTACATACACTATTTATATTTTATAGCATTTAATTTATTTAGCTAAGTAATTTGAATTGCAATAGTCACAATGACAAACAAAATTTGATGATGCGATTAAAAGACTTGACGAAGATTTAATCAAGGAATGGTGTGTCCCTAGAAAAGTGTTTAAAGATATACCAATGAGTTCAACTGTTGTTGAGGAAGAATACTCGTGTGAGATGCCGAAAGAAAAGGTACAATTTGTGTGAGAATATGCATGATGTTTCCTTCGAGAACAAGAATGTGCATGATATTTCCTTAGAGGACAAGATAAACGTTGAAGATAGTGAGAAAAATTAAGTTGATGAAGCTGAAATGATTAAAATGATTCTACTTATTCATATTGAAGACAAGAAGATTATACTTGAAGAAGATTTGATTGAAAAAATTTATTGGAGAGTACATTAAGCGTTAATTAGGAAAGGGCAAGAGTTATTTGATCGTTGTTCGTTCTTGAAAGTCTTCATTGATACGAACTCCGCTAAGAACTAACAAAACCCTAATCAAATTAGTCTCCAAGATCATTTCTAATTTCAGGAATTGAATGGAATTGCGATCCGTTACTTAAGGAAGAAAGAACATTGATATGTGAGGATGTCACAATTAGTTATGGATGGTCTGATTGATAAGTCAAAAGTTAAACACCACGAAAAATCTAATAAGTTCAAAGAGTTCTTTTAAGAACTAAAGAGAATTATACTCTCAAGTAAATTGCATAAAAACTTCTTATTCCTCTCTTATTGAATGCGAATATATATAATTACAAGAAATCTCGGCCATAATTGTCTTAGATATTTCCTGCCATAAATTATGATCTAAAATCGGAAACAAATCCTAATATAAAATTAAATCAAAATCTTAATATAATTAAATAAGAAAAGAATCTTAAAAAAATTAGAATCTAATCTAATAAAAAAGGAAAGAATCTTAAATAACTAAATCAAATGAAAATAGTTGATTTGTTACCTCTTTTAAAAATAGAAACACTATCTGAAAAGATAGTGACATGTCGTTCTTCTTTAATGCGCCGATTTCATGGATTTGATTGCTCATAAAGTTCAAGAGCTTAAATCATGCATTTATTAGTCTGAAAATCTTGTGAGATTCCTTCAATAGCCCTTCATGAATTGGATTGATCCCAAATTGCTTGAATCAGCCCATTACGTGCTTATTTGAATTTCTTTGCACAAGTTCTTGTGATGGATTCGACGGGAACTTGCATAAGATCTGAATATGCCTTTTCACGTGCTTGTGCTATCCTTATCCATAATTTCATCATTTATCGCCTCGAAGAATGTCTAAATGAAGGAAATTGATGAAGTATGTATTCTTCAAAATTTCGACAAAGATTGATGAGAAAGATAATAAGTTTGAGCTATAAGATGATTTGCTCTTATATTATAAGTTTCATCTTCCAAATTGTATCCATTCTCGAGGACGAGTTTCTTTTTAAAGAAGAAGACTAATGTAGGACTTTATTTTACGTCTTTATATTTTAATCAGAGTTAATTTCTATTTTAATTAGAGTATTTATTTCTATTATATTTTGTCAGCTCTACACACCATCACATCACTTTGTTGACATCTCAAATGACTTGAAAACAACTAGAGCTCAGCGGATGTTTAAGAAAAAAATGTTACCACTAACGACCTTCTTAGAGTAACGGTACTCTAGATTCTAAGATAACAATGATCCTATTGACTAAGTTTTAATGAGTTAATGGCTCCACCTTTCTAATACAAAATATTTCATGTAACTACATAATATAAGTTGACATGGAGAGAAAACATTAAAAGCCTAAATATTATGGTATTACATTAATGGTACAAATAAGCTTTAATTTTTTATTCCTATATTGGAGATAACATTCAAATGGAAAGTTTTTCCATAGTCTTTATCATATCCAAGACCACTACAAACTATTAGCATGCAGGAAACAACCAGAAAAAGTTAATGCTTAGATATTTATTGTCGGAAGCTCTCCAATTGAAACAATGTTTTGGTCACCTTTGGTGTTCCAATATACAAGATGCAACAAACGTTCATATTTTTATAATTCACAAAGAGAAAGGCCACCATTTCTATGAAAAAAAAAATCCTAAAGAAAAGATGATTTCAACAAGATTTAATTTGATAAAATTTCACCATGTAATATGACATTTTAAGTAATCATGGAATTATACATGCAATTGCACAATTGTATTCACACTTGCAATTCATGTATTATATTTCTATTGAAGCAAAGTTGAGTCTTGGATCCCTAATAACTTGTTCATTAAACCTAAAAGCATTATATCAAAACTTGCCATTGAATTTCCAGAGGGGAAAAGATATTAATATGCTTATAATAAATTGACTTGACAAAATGAAAATATAATTGTCATTAATAGGTTTGCTTTCTAGAGATCGACAACATTCTACATGATTCCTTTAGAAAGATCAGTAGGAAGAACATTATATTCAACATGATGGCTCATATGTGGAGGTACATACTGAGCAAGGAAATAATGGTACTAGGAATATATATTTTATAAGGTAAGAAAATAATTCAAGAGACTTGCAAGAGCTCAATCTTAACATTAGGCTTAACAACATATCATAGTTGGATGGTTTGGTGTCATGTTCTTTTTGTGTCGTGTTAAATTATATATATCCAAACCTTCATTAACTTATTTGGGTCAAAAATATAAACCGGAACCCATTTGTTATTGTTATCGTTATTGTGCCACTTGAACCAACCCATTTAACCCACTCTTTTGGTAAATTTAAAATAATTATTCAAAATAATTGTCACATACTTTTAGTTTAAAACACAATAATTGACAAAGTAGGCATTCTAAAAATATATATAATATCATACCAAATGAAACAAAATCCTAATATTCTTCATGTTTGATATGATCTAATAATATAATCCAAGATAATCAATAATTTAATGTTAGATACCAATACTAGTGATTAAAGTCTTAAGAGCAAAAAAAACTAAAAAAAGAAATTTGCTTTACTGGGAAAATTATACAATGAGTCAATAACCACTTCAAGTTTTACAACAATTACTTAGACATTTTATGGTTTGTGATAATTTTATATAATTAGTCAATTTACATTCAATTTAATTTTTGCATATAATACTAAATAACGTCAATTTACTTTTTCTTTAGAAATTTTTAATTTAAGTTATTAAATTTGCTAAACTATTAATTTTATGCGTTATTGGATTCAATAATGTTACTGTCTATTGGATAATGAAATTTATAGCTTGTAACATTATTTAATAATCATCCAATGGATAAATGCCATATCAATTGAAACTCAAATTGGAACCTAAATATTGAGATGCCTAGCATTGCTCTATTTGATTGGGTGAAATGAATTTAAATGTTTCAATACCAAATTTGACCATATGGAATAAGTTTTAATGAATTGACCCATTAATGAATAGACATGATAAAGGTTAATCCAACAACTATATTTATCATATGAATTCGTATTGTGTTAGTGGGTAGTATGAATTTTACTAGACCTACTTAAGATGGTAGCAACAATATATTCTATTATCAATTGTCACTGAGCAAAAATCAACTAATGGTACTAGGAATTGGCTAACCTAAAGTTAATTAGAACTGGACAATCTCTAGTTTAAGCCTTGGTGGTACCATTGCTAAACGAGCACAAGATCTATAACCTACCAAAGTTTGTTGCCAAGTGGCAACCTTAATAGCAGATAGCTAATGTGAGGCATCGAGATTGATAATTATATAGATATAAGTGAAAACTCACCTACTTATTTGCTTAATATAAATCAAAGAAAGAGCATAATCATTTTTTGACAAAAGATATACAGACACCGAGACTTCAAAAGAATCAACCACATATATCTCAAAGCCAAACTTTTAACTAAACTACTAGCTATCAAGTGTCTATTGCTTTGTTCTACTACTACCACCAGATAAGAAGTCCATAATTTTTAAACCTTTTGCCAAGTCATTACATGAACCTATAGTACTGCCATTACTAATCTAGTACCCCTTATTTCACTATTTGACCCTAGTCCCAACTACAGGCTGATTAATCTTTACTTTTGGATTTAATCTCTGTTGCAAATTCTAGTACCTTCTGAGTTGAGTTTGATGTACTTCTATAATACCCTTGTGCTGAGTCATCTAAACAAGGACTTGAAATAAATGAAAAACCTGGCTCTAAAGATTGACTTGAAGTAAATGAAGAACCTGGCAGCCTTCATGGATTTGCACTTGAATTTCGCAATATATTAGAAGTATTTGGACTCTCTTCAAGAGATTTATTGATAACATCACCTGTATTGGAACACAATCTAGTTTGATTGTCACTAATAATATTATTGGCTAATGCTTTCTTTATTGAAAGTTCATTGCTCGTGGTGTAATTGCAGGTTAAGTTTTCTTCGGCATATCATTTGACTTTTGAACATTACTTTAGAATATTTGGGTTGTTGCATTTCCAACTTCGGCATCATTCCCTCTATAAGTAAACGAGATAAATTTTTCATGCAAACCAAAATTGTTTGATAGTGATGTTTTGGCACCGTTTTCCTAATTAATAAACAAGTTAGCTAATTTCTTATCACAGGAATCCTCTAACGAAAGAAAATTTTCACCCTTTGATGCCATTGGAATTCTCCTTAGTGTTTTATCCCTACTTTTCACAGCATTAGATGCGATTTATGTTGTCTAATTTGCCACCGTCACTTTTCTTTAGAGATGAGATGCCTTGGCCAAGGTTGCTAGATTCAAGAACTGATGAATTCCCCAAAAAAAGAAAACTAATACCTTTAGGTGCAAGAGCAGATGGCTTTAATATACTCTTTGCCACACTATGCTCTATATTTTTTTAAATAACAAACTATCCTATGGTTGGATAATACACCAACATTTTGATGGGAGTCTTCATTATTATTTAGTGGCTTCAACAAATTTGAAGCATGTGACAGAGATGAAGGCTGTTCAAGTGTGTAAGTACTTAGAGTACATTGGTCATCTTCCTTAGGTGGTAGTTGAAGTAAAGAAACTTAAGTATTCAACTTATTTAATCCAAACAAGTGTTAAACCGAACAACTTAAAAGATTACACTATATAGAAAATTAAAACAATGATGGTGGCACAAATGAAAAAGCATTTTGCAATAGTAAGAAAAAAGTATCTTATGTGAAAGCAAACAATTATCATCTCTATTGCAAAAGTCTTTGGCCACAAAATTCTCATAGGGATATTTAACGAGGTCATGATCAAATAGATAGTTATCTCCTCATATGCAAGAATTTTGTGCAAAATGACAGTATGCCTGCACTACTAGAATGCAAGAGAAACTGAAAATTAAGCTTCACAGAACCTAAAACATTTATATGGAAAATAAAATAATTTCTAATTAAAGAAAATTATATGATTAATTTTCTTTCTCTCTTCTTTTAGCTTCGTATTCTTATGGTGGTCTAGGTAGGTTAATTTAGTACCGAATCCGAATCAAAATTAAGATCATTTAATTATATGTTACTAAAATTCCTAATACTACAAATTCAATTTACAAAATATATATTGAACAAAATGTGAGCATAGAAGCGAAGCCAATGGTTTTTAGCCATAGCAACAATCGACAAGTTAGTTAATTGTGGTAAAATCAAGATATTCAGGCTTCAGTAATTATAAAAGTAAATAGCAATGTATCAAATTAGGTCAAATTACTAGTAAAAGATGAAAATTTGTTTTAAGAAGTTGAACTACCTTCATGGACTTTGTCAAAGGTACTGTATCATGTGAAAATTTACATTTGTTACACTGTAAAACCCAAAAAAAAAAAGAAGTTAATAGTTATAATAATTATCAATAGCAAAACGAAAATGACTAAAATAGACTAGATCATTTGATAATAATTAGAAAACAAATTAGTGAAATTCCTCATACTATGCAAAAAAATGAATACACATCTACTGCAGAACATTAAAGGACAATATAAACATATAAAATCCTATAAAAAAGGAAAATAGTACAACCTCTTGACATCTTCCCTTGAGATAATAGTGGCAATATTTAACAGTTTTTTGCTTCAACTTTTGGGGCATTTTCAACCTTCAAACCCAAACTGTTGGTTCTTTTCTATATGTTTTTTGCATTCTTCTAGTGAAAAACAAAATTCCAATGTTAAACTAATTATGAACTTCGAAAAGACATGGAAAATGCAATGAATGTACATGATGGCACTTTGGTTTAGGAAGGCCATAAATCAATCTTAAAATGAATTTAAAGAAATAAAAATAATAATTTTCTCTAGAATCTCAGGTATTAATGATCTAGAAAGATGAAAGAAATACTTCAAACATCCCAAGAATAAAAAGAAAAATATGTAAACCTTTTTCTTTGCTTTCTTACCCTTAGATAGAGCACTTCGTTTTTTCTTATTGCAAACACCAGATTTCGACTACAAAAAAAAAAAAAAACCAAAAACCATAATGTTTCTAGTGGACCAAAATTACAATACAGAAATAAAAATATGGTAAAATGCATTTAAACATCATATTATGTAGCCTCTCTTTGATCTTTATAACCCAACATTATAAAAAAAAAAAGTCTGTCGCTAGGGTATACTAGCATGTTTGTGTGCGTTGTATATCTAAGAGAAAAAGGAATGCCAATGGATTGCCTGTTAATTGCACCCTCCAAATGACTAGTTTCAAAATAAATTCTTATTTGAAAAGTGAAAGAAAAACTAGATCAAATGTATTATTTCAGCAAGTCATACTATTTTGCGATAAGTACTGTTAACGCTTTCCATTTCACAACAATGATCATAAAGTTACAATTAACTTGTTGAAGTATGATGACGGTTGAGATCATGCTTGTAGCTACAGATTGCCGAAAGATGCGATTCACAATATCTCCTAGAACCATATATTAAAAGTTAAGCCAGATCCATGAACTAAAAGTTGTGGATTCTATATAAACAGTAGAGAGGCACACACGATGAACAATAAAAAAAAAACTTCATTGGAAATAAAGGTTGTGCATTATAAATTATTAAATAAAGGAAAAAAGAAGAAAATCAAACATATATAATATAGAAGGGCATCGCCATTGAATTTATTTTTTAGGGAAGTGGCCTGTCAATCACTAATAACATCTTGCTACCACGCGCAGATAATCCACGAGCAAATAATCTGTGAGCTAATAATCGACAGTTACCTAAAACCATAAAGATGGTCAGAGTTCGCCGGAAAAATTTCTGGCATAAACTCTCCGACTCTTAAGTCAGTAATCAGATTTTTATGAGAAAAATTTATACCACCTCTCATGTGGTTCAATTTAAATTGCCTTCAGGCTCTAAATTTTTTTACAGAATATTCTAGAAAATTATTTCATTTTTAAAGGAAGAGAGCATGAGATGTCATGGAAGAACCCCTAAAATCCTTATATCCATCCTAATAAATAATATTATTCATCATCATAAATCTCATAATCCTCGTAATTGTCGTATCAATGATCACAATAATAAACATAATAATGATCACAATGATGATCAATAATAACCATCATAATAATTGTCGTATTAACTATCATTTATTATACCTATGTGGTTGAGGTAATTGGAATTACCATCTGGTCGAAGTACTCTGCTCAAAGTTACCAAACAATCATCTGGTCAATGTGATCTGTTATAAACCAAATAATCACTTAGTCGAGATGATCTGTTCAAGACCTAGTAGAGATGATGTGTTTGAGATTACTAGATATCTATCTGGTCATAGTGGTCTACTCGAGGTAACTCTGATTTATTCCCTAAAATCTGCTCTAAGTGAGATAAAAAGCTGAACTTATGAAACCTACTCTACATGATTAAATGAGCAGAAAAATAATATATTTAAAGGCATATAGAGGTCTATGATTTGAAACTTGCTTAAAATTCTTGTCTACGATGAGTCAATTCTAGCAGTCTGAACTGACTCGTAAAAATCACCTCAAAGTCACTTTAAACTTTATATAGTTTACAGTCTTAATTTGTTAAAACTCTAAACACTAGAAACTGTGAGGCTGGTGTTTGAGGAATAAATTAGAATGACCTCGAGAAGACTACTATGACCAGATAGTTATCTAATAAGCTCAAACACATCATCTTGACTAAGTCTTGAATAGATCATCTCAACAAAGTGATTATTTGGTTTATAACAGATCACATTGACTAGGTGATTGTCTGGTAACTTTGAGTAAAGCACTTCAACTAGAGGGTAATTTTAATTACCTCGACCAGATGGGTATAATACATGGTAATTATTATAATAATTATTATTATGGTTATTATTGATTATCATTGTGATCATTATTATGTTTATTATTATTATCATTAATACGACAATTATCAAGATTACAGGGGTTATGATGATTATTAATATTATTTATTGGGATGGACAAAAGGATTTTAGGGGCTCTTCCATGGCATCTCATGTTCTCTTTCCTCTAAAAAAAATGATTTTCTAGTACATTTTGTAAAAAACTTAAAGTCTGAAGGTAATTTGAATTTAGCCACATGAGAGGTGCCATAAGTTTTTTTTTTTTCATAAAAACATGATTACTGACTTAAGTATCGGAGGGTTTACGCCGAAAAAACTTTTTGCGACCTTTGACTGTCTTTATAGTTTCAGGTAACTGTCGATTATTAGCTCGCAGATTATTTACTCGTGGATTATCTGCTTGCAGAATGTTATTGGTGATTGACAAGTTGCTTCTCAAAAAATTAAATTCAATAGCGATACTAAAGTCTAATATCAAGTCACTAACTAATCAGACCAGATTTCAACATCAACAATTTGCATGCTTCTATTTTCTTATTTGTGATCTATTTAGATCAAGTATCTACTTTATATAAAAGATTTGTGAAATTTAAAGACTTCAAAAGGTATATTGTATATATAGTTTATATAAGGGGCATAATGTGTTATATAGGTTAAATCTTTACCAGTTTTATTATATAATGCCTAAGGAATTACATTAATCAAAGAATATTGAAACAACAACATCCTTATTGGCTAGGAAGGCTTCTGTGATGGATATGTTACTATTGTCTAGTAAAGATGTGGGGAGGTGTATGCTAGTTTAACCTTTTACAAAAACCACGCAATATTACTAATTCTTGACTCAATAAACATATTTGGACCATTATATGAATTAGATTTTAGAAATCAATACATAGCATTTCATTAATTAAACCTTGATTGAGTGGGATTAAAGAAATGATGAACAAGGCACTCCATTTACTCAACTTAGTTATTGATGTAAGATGGGTGTATAGGATGGGGAAGGTACCGTCTACTGGTCATAACTTGAGCTATAAATATCCTTTAAGGCGTATAATATATCATTTCAAAGCTTGCAATAAGACAAATCAAATGCAAAATTGCTTTAGTCATTTTACTGATATTCAAGCCAGAATTTCTATTTCTTTTAATAGTCATTTTAAAATTTTAAGGTATTTTGCCTCATATTTTGCTATTTTTCCTATTGCTTTTAGGAATTCTTTTTAGAAGTCAGAATGAGATGCCATTTGTTTTGTTTCGTTGATTCAATTAGGATAATTTTATTATAAAAATAACATTTTGGGTTTGTCTATTTTGATAAAAGGGCCCGAGAACAAGGTCATTTTCAATGGGGATGTTTGATTATTATCAATTGATTAGCTACATTTGGTGCCTGAAATCTGTTTGGCTAACAAATTAGAAATTTTGGGTTTTGAGATCAGATTTTGTCCACTTACTGTAACATTTATGACCTATATCACTACTAGGAAAATGACATTTACTGACACATAGCAAAAAGTATCAGTAATTGTGAACAAATACACCTATTAACAAGTAGGTATTAGAGGTTATTGATACTAGTGTGTTAGTAAATTAAACATTAATAATCACTGACACTAAAGTATCAGAAATAAAAAAGAATTCATTAATAGTTGTTTTAGTACCAACTCGAACCTGAGACTTCTAAAATTTAAAATTTTAACATTTAAAACAGAGACCATCGAGCCATGTTGAATTAACTTAATTCGTTTGTTTTAAAGATTTTAAAAACAAAAATATAATAACAAAAGAATAACAAAACCTAATTAACGCTAACTCTCACCCATCTCTCACTCGATCTCTCATGCTTTCTCTCATGTTTTCTCTTTCGTTTTTCTTTTCTTGATATCTTCTGCTCTCTGTTCTCTATCTACAAGTTGATTTCAATTAATTCAAAAATCATACTTTACTGTTCTCTTTTCTTTCGTTTTGGTTTTCGTAATCTTAATTTATAAAATTTTTGATTTCCTCTGAAATTAATCTTTCGTTATTTCACTCCGCCTTATAAAGCCAAAAACAAAGGTCCACAGACGCGTACGAACAAAGCATATCCTTTTGTCTTCCAAAAACCCTAACTTTGCCAGGTAACTCACTGAGTCTCCGACGTGGACTCAGTCAGAGTCTCTCTGATTCTCACCGATTCTCACCGGTTTACATCATTTTTAGTGCAGGATTCATCATGAAAGGAGGCGGATCGAAGTCGACGCAGAGGAACCGATAGTAAGTGAGTTTTGTAGTTTTGATAATATCGTATCTCGTAGATATATTTTTTTTTTGTTGTTTTTAGCATCGCTTGTATATTTATTTCGTTCAATATTGTTTGTGATTTTTTTCTGGTGTTTAAAGGTCAAGAGCAAAGGGCTAGAGCCAGAAGCAAACAGCGAAGCCCAAGGTCATGAAAGATCCAAACAAGTCAAGAGGCCTCCTAGTGCTTTCTTCGTTTTCATGTATGAGTTTCTGTTTTCTTTTTTTTTTTTTGTTTGAATTTACAAAACAAAAATGATCTTTATGTTTTCCGTGCTGATTCGGGAGTTTTAAATCTCAATTTATTTTTGACGAAATTCCCACTTGTCCACATCTTCAAACTTTGCTTCTAAATGAAAATTGTATTGAGGAGGTCACTGATAGTTTCTTTCAATCTTTGCCTTCGCTTAGAGTTTTAGATCTAAGATTTAGTTTTTCCCTAACTGAGCTACCTGTAGGGATTTCAAGTTTGGTTTTATTACACCATCTTGATCTGTCTTTCACTGACATATGTGAGTTGCTGCAAGAGCTCAAGGCATTGGTGAATTTAAGATATTTGATCTTGGAGAATACAAGTGAAATGTCTAGAATTCTACAGCAATTGATATCTAGCTTTCCAAAGTTACAGGTACTTAGGATGCTAAGTTGCGGTGATGTTCTACAATCTCTTAAGAAGAGAACCATCCAGAGGCAAAATATCAAGCATATCATCTGAAAGCTGAATATAGTAAAATTTCATCTTCTCTCAAACCTCTTTTTGCTCAATCAAGTGAGCTTTACTTTCAAGGCATATGTTCACCGCTCTCTAGAACGTTGAACTAACACTTAAGACACAGAAAGTTAAAATACTTTATTTTACTATAGCCAAACAGATCATGGCATAAGTCTTCAGAAGCTGTACATTAACGTGGCAAGCACCTTGTGAGAGACCGCATTTTCACTTCCTTTTATTCTTCGTTTTTCTGCGATGTTTATTTCAGGCTTTGCCAACACAATTCTTTTCTGTATACATTTCATTTAACAGTCTTAAAAAATGACACACTACAATAGCAGGTAGAGAAATACTCCGGATTAAATGATCTTATAGATGTTAGTTTGGTCTGTAATTTGAATCAATAAACCAGGCACCCAATTTCCAAAATTGCTACGTGAAAATTTTAGAATCATAAATAATGGCATTAAGATATTGCACCACTTGTTTTGGAGCTAATATCTATTTTATTTCTCTGGATTCTAGAGTTGAATTCAGTACTTCTTTCAAGTAATTTATTGGTATCATAATATGAATGCAGTGCATGCCAACAACATATTCTAGATCACACCATGACCAGGACAATGTGAAACGAAGTGCGAGTGCCACACCGATCACATGCAGGGAAATTACCTCATGCTCGCAGCTTCTCCGGTAAACCCTACTATTAGAATCGCATTCGTTGCTTCATATTGGCTTCCTCGAGTTCCTTGGCCACACACTCACTCCTAGTGCTAGTGCTTGCTGTGATTTTTTGTTGGAAATTCATCTCTTATCTTTGACTAAATACATAGATAATTAAAAATTTTTGCATTTTCAAGAAGCAAGCACATGGACACTGGCCATATGTTGTTGTTGTCGTTGATTCTCCACTGGCCATTGTTATAAGGTGTGTGTTTCTGTTTTCAAGTGTCTTATATGAAGATCAACTGGAAAATGAGTGTTGATTTTTATGGTCAAAGTGGGGTTCTTTTGTTTTGCGCAGATCATGAGAACCGGTCCGGGGAGCGAAAAATGCTGTATCTTTGGCTCAAGTTTGTTTTTCCATTTCTCAATGTTCATGTTGTTATTTTGTATTATATTTGTATGGAGAAATGGTTAGTGGTGTTTTTTCTTTCTCCAATGTCTAATTGTTATATTACTGGCTTTTGAAGAACTCTAAACTTTGATTTTTTCCATTTTTCCCTATGAGAGTTTGTATAAGACGCGCTAAATAAGATAAATTATGTGTGCATGATATGGGAATCCGTTTACCAAACTGGCCAAGTTGCTGAGAGGCAAATTTCTTTACTATTTATTCATCTAGACATCAAGCGAGGGTATACTTCTATGATATGTGAACCAAAATAAATGAAGTTTTGCTATGCCCGTTGGAGTGTATTAGTTCTATATTATCAATTTAATTCTCCATTAAACCTGTCCTTGCAGATGGTTTCTGACCTTTGTTTTCCACCCACGCCGTGCCCCTCCCACCCCCGCCCTTTCATGTAGAACTTGTTAGATGATAGCTATCTCATTTTTAATTTCAATGTCGTCGTAGGGGTGGTTTATTGGCAACCGCCTAAAATGGCAAGTGGAAAAGGTGAAAGAATTAGTTTGGGAGCCTTCAATTAGCAAATATGGTGTCGATGAAAGTCTTCCCGAATCGAGGATGCATCGACGAAAAAGGTATACTTGGAAGTGTTTATTACTATTTAAGTTAAATGTTGTTGCAGAAATCAGACTATTCATTGAAACAGAACTAAGAAACCAGCCCTATACAAGTTCTATTCTGTAGAATTTCCATGCTCTATATACTTTAGCAAATCGTGCAAAATGGTATAATGTTTGTTGGTTTGAGTAGAACTGGCAGTTGAAGGATGGTTTGTTGCCCTGCATGTAAATGGGTTAGTTGAATATAATAACTCATTTGCTTTTCACTCACAAAAGATGCTGATAATGATAATATTAATGTTAATGCAGGTATAAGAATTTCTGGAAAAGAATTTTTAACTTCATGGGTCCGGAAAACTGTGGTGAAAGCATTTAGCTCCATCCATCGCAACAGCAACTCCTCACTTTTTCTGTATTTGATATAGGTAAGTTTACTGCATAGTAACCTCCAATATCACCATGGTTAAAAGTATAACCAGAAAGTCCACTGCTCAGTAAGCCAACAACAGCACTCTTTATCCCATCATTAGCTTGCTAACTTACCATTTGGTCCCTTCGCGAATAAATATAATTTTTCTTATAGTTATTATATTTATTTAGTTTGATTTATCCAATATACTCTTTTTTTTTCTTGTGACTATATGAGAATTGATTTGTATAGCATGCTAGCTAATTAAATCTATATGATGCACTTGTAAGTAGGGAAGGTGAAGGGAAAGGCAAAGGTTGGGGAGAAGATGTTTGTGGGATAACTGAATGATTGTAATTCATTGTCATTATGTTGATTTTAAATTATATTTGAAATATTTGTTTTGATTTCTCCAAACTATCACTATGTTGATTTTAAATTATATTTAATATTTTTTAATTATTATATTTGTATTAATGTTTGATTCAGACTTATTTAAAATTTGTTAGAAATTTTATATGTAATTGTTCATTTTAGCAGTTTAGCATACTTTTAATATTCTTTTTTAAATAATATCATTAGATTGACAAAACTTAAAATGACAATGACAACTAATAAAAGTCATTGATACTAAAAATGTATCATAAAGTATCAGTTTTATTGGGGTGATTGTTTTACTGATATTACTAATTTGTGATACTATAGTAATAGTAATTATTGACACTAAAGTATTATTATTTGTGTAATACTATAATAATAGTAATTCCTGACACCACATTCAAGTGTCACTATTTTTCTGACTGCCAGATCACTGACACTATTAATAAGTGTCACTAAAAGTAATTAGTGACATTATTTTAGTATCACTAAAGGGCATTTTTTTAGTAGTGTATGTTAATACTTTATACATTGTTGATATAGTTTAATTACAATACAAATCAAGTGAAAGCTCATGCTTCTAGGGTCTATTAAGATTACGAGAAGAAGAAAATAGGTTAGATGCTTAACAAACTATGCTTGAATCAAACCCCACTCTCTAATCTCGACCCTGTTCTTTTCTTTTAATTTTTTTTGTTTATTTGTTTGGTTAAAGTTTGCTTCAAAATTGATATTTGACCTTGTGGAACTTGCTTTATGCTTTTTATAATATTGATAAATAACATATTTAACAAAGCAAAAAGAAGTACGTTAGCATTTAAATTTATGGAAAATTATCAATGGCCTGCTAGCTGATTTTTTTTTTTTATACATTTTACTTGTTTTAGATATGTACATGAGAAGAAATTTTTTTTTTTTTTTTTGGTTATTAATGTTATCCAAAGGCATAATCAAAGAAAAATGATTTGTAATTATACATTCCAAACCATGGCACTCAATTAGAATACTTATATAGCATTATAGGCAATAGTGATATACAATGTGTGTATCAACTAAGAATTGATGAAGGCATTTGGCCTACTATATGAGCTACTTCGATTGAATGGAGGATTAAAGGCTAATGGTTTAGTGATGATTGAAGAGCAAGTTTGCATGCTCCTTCATACTTTATCTTATCATGTAAAAAATTACACAATTCCAATAAGATTTTTAGATTTGGCAACACTGTTGGTGGATACTTCAACTTAGAGTTAAATAAAGTATTACGATTACAAGATTTTTTACTAAGGGCACAGAATGTGTACTACAGAATTGCACTGATGAAAGATGGAAGAGGTTTATGCCATGTTCGGTTGTAGGAAATTAAGGCAGGATTCCATTTTCTTTGTAATTTCCTTTGTTCGGTTGGCAAAAGTTAACTGGAAATCAAATTCCTTTCCAACCCCAATTTCTATTATTTGGAGAATTTGGTTTCCTTATCATCGTGTAAGGAAATTTGACTTCCACACAACTAAAAGATCTTGTTTTTCTATATTACCCTCGTTTAATTTCAATATTTCCAATTTTATCCTTAAATAAATATAAACGGAGAAAGCCCTAATTCAGCGAAGCCTCTCTCTCAAACTCAGCGAAGCCTCTCTCTCAACACTTGCCTCTCTCTCAAACTCAGCGAAGCCTCTCTCTCAACACTTCCTAGCATTTTCACCAAAGAACAAAAAGAGTCGGTGAATCCCACACTTTCAACTTCGATCTCTCAATCTTCGATCTCGTGTTTTTTTTCCCATATATTCAACTAATTATATGATTTTGTTTTGAAGTCGTGGAATGAGCAACACGAGCAGGTGCCCCAAAGAAGAGGCCGAGATTGTGAATCGATTGAAAAGAATCATCGGAGAACTAGGCTTCCGAACACCGTCACGATTGATTCTATATATGAGAAGAATTTTTGTCGTTAACTAGCGCTTTAGAAGTCGTTATTGTTGACATTTATATTCTTCCGTGTAGTTGTTCTTTTTTTTTTCCTTTTGGAAGAATTAGACCCTTATTAGATTATAATTCTTTGCAGTGGCGATGATGAGGCAAATTGTACTTTAGAAATAATAATTATTTTTATTTAAATTGTATCAATGTCTTTATTAAGTTCGATTGGGGTTAGAACTAGGTCGAAATTTTGGAAGTGTTGGCCTGTTTTCATTTTATCAATTTACTAAGTCACTTTGTATGCAATAACTATATAATAAATTAGGAAGAAGAGTATTATCAATTGTATGCTGGCCTATTTTCATATTAGCCCTGTTTCTATTTCTTATATTGTTTATTTTCACATTTAGACATGAATTGAATTATAGTTTTGGGTGCTTGAAAATTCTTGTTCAGCTGTTTATGGATCATTGATTCATGTACTGAGTATTATTCCATTGCTGTTTATGGATCATTGTTGTTTATGGATCATTGAAATAAAGTTAGCCTATAATACAAGCTAACATACAGTTATTTGTGGGTACTGAGTAAACTCTATATATATTGTGTATACATGAGCAATCTTTTCATAATTCAAAAGTTGTTTTCACTGTAAATTATAATACTCGATTTTAAATTATATGTGTTTTCGTTGTTTTACTTGCTGTTTTTTTTGTTGTACTTGTTGTTTGCTACTTTATACTTGCTTGTTGTTGCTGTTTTGCTTACTATTTTTACTGTTTTTTTTTCTAAAGGGGAGAGGGGTGGGCAAGCCCAAAGAAATTTGAACCCCTTCCCCACCCCCAAGGACTCGAACCCGGGCCTCCACGGCTCTAGAACCGAGCATTGCGACCAACCCGACCACGGCCTTGGGGGCGCTTACTATTTTTACTGTTATACTTGCTGGTTACTATTGTTTTACTTACTATTTTTACTGTTGTATTTGCTGATTACTATTATTTTTTATTGTTTTACTTGCTGTTTTTGTTATTATACTTGTTTTTTGCTACTTTATACTTATTGTTTGCTGTTGTTTTACTTGCTAGTTACTGCTATTTTATTTGTTATTTTTGCGGTTATACTTGTCGGTTAGTATTATTTATTTGTCGCTATTTTTGTTGTTTTACTTGTCGATATACTTAATAATAATTGTTGTAATTTTTTGTTGCAAGAATGGAGGACTTATACTTAACTAACACGTATAATTTTAGAAAGAAGAAATTGGATACACTGCATTGTCATAATATGCATTGGATTATTTGTTTATTAAAGTTGATATGATATGTGATGGAACAAAATCAAAAAAATTCTTTAAGACGTGAAACATATATGCTTGATTTTTTAACAAATAGAAAAATTGTTCACCGATTAGCTTATGATAGTGATGCAACTTGCATAGCCCAACTTAGAATGGATAGGTGTGCTTTTACAAATTTATGCACTAGGCTTGAAACAGATGGAGGGTTAAAAGCATCAAAGTATTTGCTAATTGATGAACAAGTTGCTATGTTTTTACACATAATAGCACATCATGTGAAAAATAGAGTGATTAGATTTAAATTTATGAGGTCGGGAGACTCAGTTAGCAAGTACTTTCACAATGTCTTGCATTCCGTTATACGACTCTACGGAGAGTTATTGAAAAAGCCTGAGCCAGTTCCAGAAAACTCTATCAATGAGAAATGGAAATGGTTTAAGTTACATATCATAGTCATATTTACTACATCCATATTTTATGTTATATCAATAATTAACTTTTTTATTTCTTTTTTTCATTTATATTGATAATAAATTACTTAGGAGCACTAGATGGAACATACATTAGAGTAAGGGTGCCTGCAGCAGATAAACCTAGGTATCAAAATCGTAAGGGGGAGATTACAACTAATGTTCTGGGAGTATGTTCCCAAGACATGCAATTTATTTATGTTTTAGCTAGTTGAGAGGGTTCAGCTACTGATGGTAGAGTCCTTCGTGAGGCTTTACGTAAAACAAATGGTTTAAATGTCCCAAATGGTAAGTCAAGTGCTAGAAATACATATGTCATTAAGTATGAAACTTTAATGAGTTTAAATCTCAATATTTTTTAATCATATAGGTTATTATTATCTTGTGGATGCTGGGTATGCTAATAGTAGGGGATTTCTTGCTCCTTATCGTGGACAACGATATCATCTCAATGATTGGAGAGAAAACTACCAACCTACTAATCCACAAGATTTTTTCAACATGAAGCATTCATCTGCAAGGAATGTCATTGAAAGATGCTTCAGTGTGCTTAAAAGTCGATGGGCAATTCTTAGAAGTCCTTCATTCTATCATATCAAGACTCAGAATAGAATTATACCAGCATGTTGCTTGCTGCACAATTTTATTCGGAAGGAGATGCCATGTGATCTTTTGAGGAAACGTATGACGATGTAATTGGGGTTGAATCATCGGTAGCTCAATATCTAGTGTAGAAACCTCAAGAAGAGTGGAATGCATGGAGGGCAAATTTAGCTCAAGAGATGTATAACTGATGGAGAGCAAGTCGATAGATGACTTGCGACATTTTAGAAAACATTAGGACTATATTTCATTTTGTGGATTATGGTGTATGTTAAGACTTTTGAAAACAAAATTGACATTATTATTATTTTATTATATGTTGACTGTTTGAATATTTTGTAATTATTTTAGCTATTAAATTTGAATGAATATACATTTGGGTCTTATCTTAGCTTTTGCTCTTTGCAGTGAGCAGTAGCGGGAGCAAGTCTGTATTAGATTTTATGAAATTTCATTATTTATGTTTTGGGTATTTTATTTATTTAGTTATTTTTTTTTTTATACTGACTGTAAAAGTTTTTTCTTTGCTGAAGATTAAATATTAATGGCTAGTTTTTGTTTTTAATAGTTAAATGGAATCTCAACCTCCAAAATCAAGATTCGGATCATGGATGAAGATATGAAGCTCATGGAATCACTTGTAGATTTGTATCATGATGGGAGATTTTATGCTAATAATAATAAGTGGCTACCTAAAGGTTTTGAGACCGCTTGGAAACAAAATTGCCTAAAAGTGGTATAAAAGCAAAGCCACACATTGAATCTCGCATCAAGACTTTAAAGATACAATTTCGAACTATACATGAGATGTTAATCGGACCAAATTGTAGTGGCTTTGGTTGGGATCCGAAAAAAGATTATGATCGCAGAAAGGTCATGTGGGATGCTTATGTCCAAGTAATTACCGTTGATTTGTTATCGTTGTTGTTTATTTAATTAATTGCCACATGAAACATTTTGTGGGTGTTTTAATTTTGTATCTCGTCAAGTTAATGAAGAAGGTTCATGAAATTGTTTGAAGTTTCAAAATAATATGAATTTAATGTTCCGATCAATTATCTTCTCCACATATACTTGTCATTGATGCTGTTTTTCTGGTTTTGTCCACTTATGTTTTTTCCTTTTTCAGCTTTTATTTCTTTCTCCCCA
Organism: Murraya koenigii; assembly: GCA_025617385.1. Classification (NCBI taxonomy): domain Eukaryota; kingdom Viridiplantae; phylum Streptophyta; class Magnoliopsida; order Sapindales; family Rutaceae; genus Murraya; species Murraya koenigii. The sequence goes on along the minus strand of CM046817.1, from coordinate 9,965,662 downwards.
CCTACTTATTTTTTCGGTTAAGGAACCGGTCTGGTTTCTAAAGGTGTTTGACTGAAATGAAACTGGGTGGAATTAAAAGAGCTTGATTCTTACTTTTGATCTTCTAGTTTTATTATCGGCTTTATCTCGCTTTATCCGCTTCAGTAAACTATCGGGTTTGTGAATCATGAGCTCTGTAGTCACGGTCTGCACATATTGCACACTTGGGTATCCCATGAAGTTCACCAAAGAAAAATAGTATGAACACAATCATATATCTGCTTGTTTAGAGTATCCGTTTGGCAACCTGTTTTTGTTTGTTTTGTTTTCTTTCCCCTCTTTCTAATATGTTTGATGTTTAAAAGTTATTGAATTCATCATTTTTTTGGCTATCTTACTTGGTATGATACTTACCTCTTACTGCTGCTCACCTGCATATTTATAATGTTAGGATTGTGAAGATTCTGGGTTTAAAGGTTGAAATCTCAGCAACATCATTGTGATTGATTTTTAATTTTATGACTTGTGTATAATTTATTTACAGAGTCATAAAGAAGCAACAAATTTCATGAATAAAATATTCTCATATTATGAGGACTTATATATGATTTATGGTAAAGACCATGCAACTGGAAAAAATGCTAAGGCTCCTGTAGATGTTGTGGAAGAAATTGAGAGGACAACAATGAACAAGGAAGCAGAAGGAGACAATTTGCATGTTGAAGATGCAAGGGATTATGTGGATGATAGTGTATCTTTCTCACATGCTCCACAAGGGCATCCAAAAAGTTCAAATGGCTCATCAAAAAAAAGAAGAAGAAATGAAGATTCAGGAGAGTCACTTCAAGAGATAACAACGCTAACAACTCTAATTATTGGGGAAATGAAAGAATCTTCTACTCGCTTGAGTCAAGCTATGGGACAAGAAATCAAAGATAAACAAGCAGGACTAAATGGTGAATTGAAGAAGATTAATGGCCTTACAATGGCACAACGACTTAGAGCCACCACTCTAATTGCTCGTGATACTGCTGCACTCAACGTTTTTTATAGTCTTTGTGATGAGGAGAAGGAAGCATGGGTTAAACTTTTATTTGATGGTGACATTTAAATCATTCTATAGTTTATGAATGTTAAGTTTATGAATTTAACTCATTGTTAAACTTAAGAATTATTTTTTATTTCATACTTTAGTTCTATTACTTCATTTTAATATTAAGACATTTATATTTTGAGGCACTCTAGGTCTCAATATTAAATAAATTTATCTCTTTTTTTAATTATATGAATAAAATCATATTTTTTGTTATGTTTTTGTATTTTTATTTCTAAGTTGTGAATGGAATAAATTTTTGGTTATATATTAGCATACATTATGACAATAGTAATATTGATGAAAGCATTTTTAATAAAATTTCTTTTGATAAGAGCATCAATAAGTATTATAAGTAATTTTATCATTGATAACAATCATAATTATAATCAGCTCATTACTTTTTTAATTTTATATGATAAATATTTAAATTTAACATAAGGGTAAATTTATCCAAGAAAAAAAAATTCAATTCCTTTCCATCAGGAATTCAATGCACAACCGAACAAGAGAAATTAAATTCCTTGTTCTTCTCTTCTCCTCTCCCTACTATTCTTTCAACCGAACACAACCTTAAAGTATATTATCAATTACTTTCTTTTATTATAGTTATAGTTTAATGCTAATAAATTTTTCATTTCTTTTATGTATGTAAAATTGGTTGAGGGCATTGGATAGAACTTATATTAGAGGCCGTGTTCTAGAAAATAATAAGCCAAGATACTAAACTAGAAAGGATAAGATTGCTACATAGGTTTTAGAAGTATATTCACGAGATTTGAATTCATCTTCATGATGCCTATATAGGAAGGCTCTACAATTGACTCAAGAATACTTCACGATGCATTAAATAAGTTGATTGGTTTTAAAGTTCCTATAAGTATTATTTAATCCAAAAATTTAATTTATTGAAATTACATATTCAAACTAAAAATTATACTAATGCTTATGTGAAATAAATAGGTTGCTACTATCTTGTAGATGCTGAATACATAACGCTAAAGAATTCCTTGCATTATATAGGAGAATAAAATATCATTTATTACAATGGGGAAATGGGTTTACTCATCAGAATAAAGAAGAGTTCTTTAACCTAAACATTCCTCAACAAAAAATGTAATTAAGCGGTGTTTTAGATTGCTCAAAATACGATGGACCATTCTTTGAAGTCCTTCATTTTATCTAATTAAAACCATTTAAAGACCTTCATTTTATCCAATTAAAACCAATTGTGTATTATTAGTACATGTTTTTTAATGCATAATCTGAATAAGAGAGAAATGTCTGCGAATCTAATAGAGCATGAATTACTTTACATATCTAATAATGAAGTAGAAGGTAACGATAACATAAGTAGCTTTGAAGCTTCAGACTAATAGATGAATTAGCTACTGCTATGTATAATAATTGGTTTGGAAATTAAGATTTATCCAAGGCTGTACTTTTATTAATATGTAGATGTCATTAGAAAAGTATCTAGGACTATACTTTGTTTAATATATAAATGTCGCTAGGAAAGTATCTAATGCTGTATTTTTCCTAAAATATCGATGTTGTTAGGAAGGTATTTAAGGTTTTACTTTTGCTAATAGATTAATGTCATTAGAAAAGTATCTAAAGCTGTACTTTTGCTAATATATTAATGTTGTTAGGAAAGTATCTAAGGTTGTAACATTTTGTTAATATTTAGATGTCATCGGGAATTTATCGAGTGTTACTTATGTGATTTTAACTTAGTGTTATATTTCAATTACTTGTTTCAAAAATTATTATGATATTCAGTTTATAGACGTGGAGACTCAAGTCATAGTAGGAAACAAAAAGACTCAAGACGAGCATGGACAAAAGATGAAAAAGAAGCAATGTTGAACAATTTAGATGCAGTAGTTGCAAATGGAAGTCAAGCTAATAATGGTACCTTCAAATCTGGAAGTTATAAACATATTTAAAATCCATTAGAAAAACTACTACCAAAGTATGGTTAAGGATTACCCAAATATTGATTATAAGAAAATGATATAGAAGAAAAGTTTGTGGCATTTGATATGTTGACCACTAGCAATTTTAGATGGAATGATGTGAGAAAATATGTGGAGGTTGATAATGAAAAAGTATAGAAATCATATATGGAGGTTAGTATTTTGAATTTAAAATAAGGAAAATAATTTTTTTTACGTCATTGTCTATATCCACATGGTTCCATGGTTTATATATTTTGTTTATTATGAATATAATAGAGTTGATTTAACTATCTTATTTTAATTTACAGTCCCATAAAAAAACAAGCAATTGGAAGAATGAGTCATTTTTTTATTATGAGAGGCTATAAAATATATTTGAAAAGACTATGTAACTAGAAGTCGATAGAAACTCCAAATTGATATGGCTAATGTAGCACTTTAAGAAGAAATTCATGATGATAACAATAAGACTGATGATTAAGGTTCTCTGATGTCTGCTACCCTTCTTTAAATTCTCAATACAATACTCGATCATGTACACAATCACACATATGAAGAGGTCTAAATTAAGAGAATATATTGTTGTTAATATTGACAAATTGGTATCAACATTCATTGAGCCAACATTGATATGTTTAAAAATATATATGGAAGCAGTAACGATCGTGAGTATTGCTAAAGAGGTTTCTTTAATGGAACTTTCCGTGGACGATGAGCTTATAACCTTAAATTTAATTATAGAGAAGCCTTTAAAGTATTACGAAATGATCGTGACTGTAAATTGACATATGTTAAGATGCTTTTGTGTGAGCATGAAAGGAGATGTGGAGTTTGATAAGGAAGCATGTTGTTTAGAGGTTATTTGATTAAATTATTTGCTTCGATTGTTATTTCATAGGTTATATATTTGGAAAATGCTGAAAAAATAAATGTTATATTGCCGAAAATTCAAGGCCATAAGCTTTGATTTTTATGCAGAATTATGATTTTTTTAACATAAATACTAAAAAAAGGTTAAATTTCTGAAATTTAAGTACTTTTGCTACTTAGTATTTTTCTAAGTACTAACAAATAGTATTTTTCTAACCACATTATAACCTTGTATTGCATTAAGGGTGTGTTTGGCATACTATATTGGATTATATTATGTTGCATTATTTTAATGTATGTGTGTTGTATTATCCTATATTTTATTAACATTATATTATAATAATATTGCACAATGTTTGATGCCACATTGTACTATATTAATTATTTTGGTGATTAATTTAAATTATATATTTGGAAAATGATATTTATTAGTACTTAGAAATACAATAAATATAAAAGTCTTAAATTTTAGAATTTTTCCATCAATTTAATATAAATGAAAAAAAACTCATAATTCTTTATAGAACATATGTAAATTAACAATTATAAATTTTTAGAGAGTATAAATGTGTACCATGTGAAATAAAAACCCAAGTAAATAATTTATTCGAATAATCTCCTAAAAAATATCACAGTATAAATAAATAGTTAAAACATACATTATTAGTTAAAATGTCATCTTAAGATGGTAGTAGTAAAAGTTTACACATTTTAATATACTACAACATAGTAACAAAATAATAAAGTGATAAAATAGTTGTAATATAATCACAAAAAATGAGGACTATGAAATAATCCATTTACATACATCCACATGTCACTACAAAAATATTGGTCTTTAACGACGAATATTTTTTTGTCGCTAAAAGAGGTTTTTAGCGACAAAAATTTTTGTTCTTCGCTAAAATAATGAAAAAATAATAATATTTAATTATAATTTTTAGCGACGAAGATTTCGTCGCTAAAAATGATATTTTGCTACAAATGACTATTGTCATTGCAAAAAAATTTAGCGGAAAAAATATTGGCGCCAACTTCTTTAGCGACAAAAATGCAATATTGTGCGACGAAACTTTCGTCGCTGAAAGTAACTATTTTGCAACGAAATTGAGCCCTTTAGCGATGATTTTTATTTATTGCTAAATACATATAGCGAGCAAATGGTGTTTGTCGCTGAAAATGGGTTTAGCGACGATAGTTTTCATCGCAAAATCTGACTTATGGCGACAAAATATTGTTTGTCGCTAAAACCATTTTCAGCGATGATAGTTTTCATCGCAAAATCTAACTTGTGGCGACCAAATGCTTTTCATCGCTAAAACAATGTTTGGCGACGAAAATACATTCATCGCAGAAAAGACTTTTAGCAACGATAATAATTCTGTCGCTAAAACAGTTTTTGGCAACAAAAAAAATCGTCGCAAACAAAATATTTAGCGACAACAAATATTTTTTTGGTAAAAGGGCATTTAGCAATGAAACTCTTTTCGTCGCAAAAACTATTTATGTAACTCTTTAAGTTGACTTGTTATATATTTCTATAAAATCAAACTTTCTTAACAGCAATGTTATAGTCGACATGTTTGTTACAATCATATATGAATAATCTTTTACTTGCTTTTATTCATTGATGCAGGAGTGGTTTGATATAGACCTAGATCAACTGCATGTTTTGCGTTATTTGAACAAAATAATGGGCGAACGATATGCTGATTATCGATGCAAGACATTAAGGAAGGCCTATAAAAAATATCCACCAAGTGAGGCACGTAGACATCCACCAAAAGATGTCAAACAAGAGGATTGGGACAAATTATGTAATCTTTGGGAGAATGACACTCATAAGGTATGTAATAAAACAAAAGCTATTTATAAAATATTATAGTATTTTTAAGTTGTATATTTTTTTAAAAAAGAAAGAGAATATTATTTTATGATAGGAAACTTTTGGAAGCTTATGTTTTTGGAGAAAGTTGAGTATTTTTGTTATTTGTGTTGAAAAAAGAGTAGTATAAAAATTGTTTTCACATTGGTTTTATTGTAGGAAAGAAAAACTTTAGGCACGATATTTCTTATAACATCTTTAGTTTCTTAATTAGAAGTTGTGCTATTCTTTTTTTTATTTTTAATCAAATTTGTTTCCCTTGTTGCTTTAACTATGGTTGATATTAACTTGTACTACTTTGAACACAATTTATGTTACAAGTTGCTGGTAAGTTAATTAAGTGACGCAAATGACGCTTGCTTTTAAATATTATTAATTAAGTGATATTTAATTGAATAGTAAAATGGTGAATGGGTGCCTGAGGCCCCAAATATGATTTTGTCAAGTTGAGGTGATATAGTTGATATGAAAATTTTATATTTCAATTGTAGGAAGTGTTTATTATATTTGTGAAGTTTTGATAAATTGGAAGTTTTCATATTTTCAGGGAGGGTCATGTCGAAATTTTTCTAGAAATTCATGATATCTTGCATATCATCCTCATAAATTTATTTACTTGTTGAATTTTAGTCCAATATATTTTCTATGGTTCTATGTGATGCATTTATTGATATATAGAGGTTGAATACATCTAGCAAAATATGGAAATATTCAATTAAAATTTTATAAAGATACTTTTATATTTTAATTTTTAAGAACTTTATATAAAAAATCTTTTTTTGTGCTATTATTTTTAGAAAAGGTGCAAAATAAATGCAGAAAATAGGAGCAAACTTCCTTTCAATCATCGTGGGGATCAAAACCATTTACAGTTCATCGTGAGAAGGTATAATGCCTCTTATTTTATGCTATGTCATTATTTCAAAGTGTTTACGTTTCTAATGTTATAAATATTTTACAAATTTTGTTCACAGTCTTCTGAGTCAGGCGAAGTGCAAAATTTTTCAAATTTTTTTCTTTCTACTCATTACAATGAAAAAAATGGGTGGATCAATTTAGAGGCACAATCTGCACATGTAAGATTTTTTTTTCTTATTTAATTTAAGATTGTTTACATAATTTAATTTATTTTAAAGTGATGTTTTTATATAGGAAAAAATGGTTGAGTTACATCAATTGTCTCAAGCTGATGGATCTCAACCAATTAGTGATGAAGAGATGTCTCGACAAGTATTCGAAGACAAGTCAAACTATTACAGGGGACTTGCAAAACGAAGGCGGGCTCGTCATAATTCTCAAGTTCCATCATCCAATGAGCAGGCATTGCGCAATGAGTTAGAAACCACTCGGTCTAAGTTACAGACAACTCAAGATCGATTACGCATAACCGAGAATGAGTTGCGTAATACAAAAGATCGGTTATAATTACAACGAATTCAAGATTAATGACTTTTCTAAGGAGTCGAAGAATGTTACATCATTTTTAACAACATTGGCACCAAGCCAATTTGGCTCTTCATCATAATTTGTTGTGTGTCTTTCTAACTTTAACTTATAATTTGTAATTAGAATTTCATTGTAGTTGCACCATTATGAAAGTTAATGATATTAAAATTGACTTTTTAATATTATTTATTTGATTAATAATTTTGTATTTTAAAAATTTAATTGATTTCATTAATAATAAAAAACAAAGAATTTTATAAAAATATAAATAAAATTAATTCTAGGCACATTTGGCGACCAAATATGATATTGTAAAAAAAAGACTATTAGCGACGATATTTTTTGTCGCAAAAAAGTCTTTTGCGACGAATTGTTTTCGTCACCAAAAAGCTTTTTGTTTTCGTCGCAGGAAAATATTTTCGTCGCTGAAAATGGATTTCGTCGCAGAAAATGATTTTGGAGACGAAAACATTTGGTCGCAGAACACTTTTTGCGACGAAAATATTTCGTCGCTAAAAGTAAATGTTTCATCGTAGTGTTTCTGCGACCAAATGTTTTCGTCGCTAAAAGTAAATGTTTCATCACTTTAACTCAATTTCACGATGAATTTGATTCAAAGCAATCACCCTTTGGTGACGAATCGTTTCGTCGCAAAAACGATTTTTGGCGACGCAAAATACTATTTTTTGCGACAACTATTTTCGCCGCTAAAAATGCTTTTAGCGATGAAACCTTATTTCTGCGACTACATAAGCAACGAATTTGGTCGTTGCCTTTGGTCATTTTAGCGACGAAATACGTTGCGTCGCTAAAAGGTTTCGCGATGAATTTTATTATTCGTCGCCATATACCTAGCGCGACGGTGCTATTGCAACGAAACGGCAACGAAATATTTTTTGTCGCTAAAACATTTAGCGACGAAAATATTTAGTTTCAGCGACGAAAGTATTCGTCGCTAAAACCCTTTTTTCTTGTAGTGTGCCAAAATACTACTATAAATTATCATTGCTAAGTTAGGAATGCATACTCCTTAATAAAAAGGCTAGCTAAATAACATAGAGTAAATTCTTAACACCCTTTACATCCTTCAATGCATTAAATTTCCCAGTTGATTTGTTTGAGATGAAGGAACCAACAAAATGTTAATTCTTTTATCAATATCACCAGTTTTTATTTTCCCCAAAACCATTGTCATAGGCTTTGCACCATCAGCTACAATTGTCATTTGTTTCGTTACATTAAGTTTCATCTAACACTATCTGCTTCCTAGTCAAAAGTTCTGATCCTTGCCAACAACACTTGCAACTATTTCAGGCAATATTGTTTTTTTTTTTTTTTTGAAACTCAAAGATATGACACTTTTACACAAGGAAATATTAGAAGCCAGACATTTATTAAGATGCTTGAATAGTTTAGTATGTCTCTTCAATTTGTTTCAACACTTCTTCCAGAAATACCAAACACAGTCTAAATATCATAAAATAAAAATTTAATTATATAAACCTTGATAACTACCAAGCCTTAATTACTTTCTATATTTCACTTCAGAAAACACCATCTTCTGGTCTCTAAAAATCTGCAGCACACTTGACGAAGTCTTTTAAATCAATGGGCTTTGATTTAAATAGAACAGAGTGTAAATCTTCAACACCCTTTATATCCTTCAATTTCACAGCAAGATATTATAAATGCAAAGAAAACAGTGAGTTTGGACAATCTGTGTGCAGCCAAAATGCTAGCTAACTGTTCAAAATCAACTGAGAATACCACCAAAATTCAATGATGCATTTGCATAGTTTTCTCTTTTGTTAGAATGATTGAAAAATTCCAACATATATGACGATGATATAGGTCCACCGAAATTAACGCTTATAAATTAGGTAAATCTAAATAAGATATAAAATAATCCAACAACCCACCGAAATCACCATGACCAAAACAATTCAGAATCTAATTAAAATAATTTATTAATTTACCTTGATGCTCTACTACAATTTTGTGGTGAAGCTCCAATGAAGGATTTGTTGATGGAAATAGAAAGCGGTGACCTGGATTTTTACGACAAAGGTGAAGAAGTTCATGGGTGTAGGTAGCGAATGTGTAGTGCAGCAATGGCATTCTGCAAGCATCTGCAATGAAGTTCTGGTGATGGATTGTGAAAAGAATTAAGGAGCGATAGCGAACAAATCGAGCAGATCAAAAATAAAAATGGGTTAAAAAACATTTAGGTTCTGAAAAGGTAGAAAGTAAAATAATTTGATTTTTATTTGTTTTATGCATATCTGCATAAAAACGACTTCCCCTCGGGTTTATTTTATGCAAGTACGACCACATAATTTTGAGGGGTAATACAAGGATAAAGTGTTGCCCAACATAGGTAAGCATTAGTATAATATAAATAGTAATTTTTATGCAAGTAATGCCACATTTCAAGCTTCCCTAAATTAATACAATACTATATTTGACAAAAAATTAATTTCCTATTAGACCACATTGTAATACACCAAATGCAAAATAATAATAATAATAATAATTAGGCCTCATTGCATTAGAAAGATAAAGAAAATATTTTCTTATTCAAAACACGATCCTTAGCCACGACCATGAAACAAAACTTCTCTTCTCAAAACCCAAAACAAATTTTTTTTTTTTTCTCAAACTCACTTGCCTTTCATTCTCATATTTTCCTCCCTTCTCCTTCAATTTCTCAAGAGCCAAACATAGCAAATGCCTTATCAGTGCAACGGCCAAGCCCACCTATCGTGCACCATGAATCACTAAGTGATAGTGAAGCCGTAGCGTTTGAATCTCTGATTAGAGCGAAGGCATCATTTGAAGTTCGAACAACAGCTTGGTATGGCAGTGGTGCTGTAGTGAAATTCGAACGGATTCACATGCAGATTTCATTTTTCCATTTAGGTATTGGAGCTTAAGTGTTTGGGTTAAAAGCTCTATAAAGCCAAAAATAATTTTAATAAGAATTTATTGAAATCATTTTCATGAAATCAAGAAGTGTAAAGGACTTGATGTAAGAGAGAGTGAGTAGAGGTTAGTAAAGATTGTGGTGTTGAATTGTTGAAGTCAGCGGATGACCTTTTTTTCTGTTGGTTTCAATTTTTGCGTTCTTTTTTCAAGCAATTGTTGTGAGAATATAAGATGAATGTTTTGAATTTTTCATCCAAAAAATATATACATTCGTGGCTGATTCTTGTAAGAAGAAGATAATTGTTCCTATAACAAAGTCGATTACTTTTTTTTTCCTTATTTTTTCAATTTTTAACTTTTCTCCTTTTATCAATTTTGTCCTGGGAATTTAATATTGAAGATTAGAAAAGTTGGTCAGTCCACCCAAGTGCATTAAATCAGCTTGCAAGAATTTTTCTAGATTTAGATAGATCAGATTTAGGTGGCCTGAAAAGGGTAGTTCCGCTCTTCTCTCTCCGGGGTCACTCTCAATATAAGTAGGAACATCTTTGTGCACAGCTGATTGTGTAAGAGAATAGGTTTCTTCTACTTACATTGTGAATGGTTACAGAGGAGAGCGATGTCCACAGTTTTGGGATTGTGATTCTTGAACTCATGAGTGGAAGGAAGGTATTGGGCACATCAACTTCACCAATTCAGTTGAACATCGATTGGGCTTGGGTGCTGGCAAGATCTGGGACGGTGGATGAAATCTTTGATGAGTTTATAAGAGTGGAAGTGGCAAGAGTAGTGATGGAAAGGTTTGTGCTAGTTAGAATATTATGAGCTCATGTAATGGTGGCTTTTAGATCCATCGTTATTCATGCTTTGAACATGCTTGAAGATGATATTAATATACCAAAATTGCCAGACAAGCCACTACTGCTTAGCCATCAATCTTTAAGAACTTCTTCGTCGCAGTTTAGTTTGTCCACAAGTACTGATAGATCAGCTACCAGCTCTAACATGATGAGCACAATTTCGATTGCATAGCTTTTAGCACCATGGAAACAAAATTGTTATAATTTTGTGATATATATGCCAGTTAGATTTTAAGCATTCAATTCTATGTAATTACATACAATATACTAACATTTGTAATTTAAGGAGAAGTTTGATACTCACAGTAATTGGCCAACAAAAAAAAAAAAAATGCATATGTTACTAGCATTGAGGTAAAGTTCTTGAAGGCAACTGAAATATTAATAAATTATGAAAATATTATGTATTTTAATTAGACTAGTGCCTATAATTCTTCTTCAATTTTATTTTGGTGGCAGAAAAGAGATAATAAGATAGTGTAAGTTGATTATTTAAGGGACTTATTATTATATTACATATTTTGTTAAGTTATAAAAAAAATAAATATTTATTTTTTAAAAATATAATTTTTATAATTACAAAAAAATTAATGTATTATCATACAATGCGGGTCTAAAAACATAGTATAATTACAGATAATACAATCAATGTATACCAAATTTAATACAACATTAATATAATGTTGTATTAATATTATACAACAAAATATAATACATTGCATTAAAATAATAAAATACAATGTATCAAACGTATCCTTAACGTCTAACGTTATCTTTGTAGTATTAACTTATGTAAGAAACAACCACTCTTATTGTATCATGAAATGATTTTCTATTCTTTTATTTATGGTGCAATAAAAAAATAAATGGTTTCCAAATTCGATGACTCAAATATGTATGAATAAGTCCCGCAGTTAAGTCAAAGAGTGAAGCTATTGGCACCCGTCTTACATCCTATTAACTTTGTTAAGTATGCCCCATTAAATAACATTTGAAAATTTATCATAACTATTAAGATCCTCTTTAATTCCAAAATACCCTTATTTCAGTTGTTTTAAATAATAAAAAAATGCCAATCAATTAATCACTCAACGAATTACAAAATATATATAATTTCACCTAATCCATTTTTTTCTCATAAAAAAAAATACTAGGACATCAAATCGAGCTAAATAGCTTTCATGCCAGTGTCGACCGAGGACCTCGTCAGTGCGATAACCAGTGGTCGACGATGGTGGAGCAATGTTCTTGCGTAGCATAATGGTCAACGAGCTATTGTGTTGGACGGAGCAGTGGTATTGGAGCCCTGATTTGTGTGACAAGATGGTGATGGAGTTGGGGTGTCTCACGGCAAAGGAAGTTATCTTGGTGGTGATAGAGCAAAGCCGATCGGGCATTCTTCTTGGTGGCCAGATATCGGCAGTGATAGAAAGATTGACAGTGAAGGAGCCTTCTTCAATTTTTTCTTTTTTTTGGTTTGATGGTAAAATCCGCGTAAACCCGACCCCTACACGGTATTTTATGCGGGTATTGCCACATGACATTGTGATGTAATACTATAGCTAATGGATCTTAAGCATGATATAATATTAACATAATACAATACAAATTCTTAATACTCCTATATGAGGCTGCCAAACATGCCTTTAAAGTATATTTGAAACATTATATTATATTATGTTGTATTATATTATATTGCATTGTGTTAACAATGTATTATAATAATATTATATAATATTTGGTGTTACATTATAATGTATTAATTTTTTATGATTAATTTAAATTATATATTTAGAAAATAATATTATGTTATATTTTTATTTTTATATATTATTGAGTATTTATTATTAGTTATATTAACTTATTAAATATTAATCAATTTTATATATTAATTATTATAATATAATTACATAATAAATTTTTTATTTATATTTTTAATATAATAAAAATTAAAATATAATATAATAGTATTGAATAATAAATTGTAAACTTGTTAGTTTATATTAATAATTGTAATTTAATAATAAAAAATAAAAATTAATATTATATTATATTGAAATTTTATATTTATTTTTTTATTATTTAACCAAAAAAAAAGCTAATGTGCAGTTGCCACATTAGCACACTCCCTAGAAGAAAGTTAATGTTGCTTAATCAATTGCCAAACATGATATTGATGTATCTAATGCTGAGCCCATAAGTTAATCCTATGTAATACCACACGCCAAACATACTCTTATGTTGCATTTATTAAACTATAATTAAAATGTGTTGAAATTAGAACATGTAGAAATGTGAATGCGATAGAATAAGAATTATGAATGAAATTCAGAATAAGTTGTTTACGTGAATTAACAATTAGAATCGAAATGAGCTGGATTGCTATTAATGTGTTTACTTTGTCTTGAAATTAGAATCTGAATGAGTTAGATTGTAACAAATTAATGAAAAGTACTTAATGAATTATTGTCATAATTATTATTTTATATTTTAATTATAGTAATTATTTAAACAAAAATTATTATTAATTATATATTAATATATTAATTAATAATAATAATATTTGAATAAATATAACAATAATTAATATATTATTATAGTTAATTAATTAATATAATATAATATTTATTATTATTATAACTATTATAATTAATTAATATTATAATAATTATTAGTTATTATAATAGTTATATTAATTAATATAATAATAATAATTGTTAATATATTATTAATAATAATTAATAATTATTATTATATTAATTAATTAACTATAATAATATATTAATTATTGTGATTATTTATTCAAAAATTATTATTATTATGAGTTATTGTTAATGATATATTAATATATTATATTAATAATAATTATTAATAATATTATTATATTAACAATAATTAATTAACTATAAATATCAATCAATTAATTATAATAATATATTAATTATTCTGATTATTTTTTCAAAAGTTATTATTATTAATAGTTATTGTTAATAATATATTAATATATAAATTTATTATTATTATTATATATTAATTAATTATAATTATATATTAATAATTATTATAATATTTTATTTATTAATTATAAATATATTAATTTATTAAAAATATATTAATTAACAACAATAATTATTATATTAATTAATTAATTATTATATTATATTAATTAATTATAACTAAGGATAAAATAAGAATTTTGAATTTTGTGGGTAGGGTAAAATGGTTAATTTAAGGAGTGGGATATTGATTTCCAAACCCTCCCCGTGAATTAATCTCTTATTTCTCATTCTCAAATTCAGGTGCCCCATGATTCTGATTCTGATTCATGTCTTCATTTTGTGAAGACTGTCAATGATTCCGATTCCGAATTGCGATTCTCTAATCCAAAAAGTAAATACACCCTTAATGTATAACTTTATCTTTGTAATAATAACTTATGTAACAACAACCACTCTTATTGTATCAAGAGATAACTTTTTATTCTTTTATTTATTGTGAAATAAAAAAATAAATGGTGGGTTTTCCCAAATTCGATGACTCACATATGCATTATGAATAAGTCCTACAGTAAACTTTGTTTAGTGTATCCCATTAAATAATATTAAAAAATTTATCATAACTATTAAATTCGATTTAATTCTAAAAATACCTTATTTCAATTATTCTAAATAATATTGTCTCTCTTAAAACCCCAAATATAAATATCTTTTATCGTATTTATCTCATTAGTCTTCCCATCTTTAATGTGAATTAAATATACATTTTAATTTAGAGTTTAAAACTAATCCCCGATGAAATAATTAATTTATAAGAAAAATATTAAAAACGAGAGGGAGGGAGAGATTGTTCTTGATGTTTTTATGCTAATAACTGAGCAATCATTATTCATGAGGTGTTGCAAATAAAAGATTTTTTCTTCTATGGCGTTTACTGTTGTGCAGACTAGGGTAACCTACAAGTGTATAATTTTCGACTTCAATTTATGTGTTTCTTTCTTTGCTTATTCCTATCTTAAAAAAAAAAAAATTAAACTTCATCAAGACTGAAAAAAAAAAATTACGACAACACAGAAAATTCATTTCAAAATTCTTAAAACCAAACTTCTTTTTTTGGATGTTTAAGAACCAATTTCGTCCTTAGAAAATTTTGTGTGTATTTGACTTCAAAAAGCTTTTTGTTGGTTGTTAATTCTTAAGCAACTCGTATTCATCCGATTTTGAGTTTAGCAGTAAATTATATTAAGATAGTAGCAGGACAGGATGGATGATGAATGCAAAGTGTTGGGCCGAAAAAAGAAAAGGTAAATTAAGCAGGAGTGAGTGTAAATAATTGTTGGAAAGAGAAATAACGATAAGTTTAAATGAATTTATAAATGTCCTTTAATGTAATTTTGACACAAAGGTGTTTTAAAAGAAGAATAAAGGGGTAAGAATATACAATTAGCTCAACTCTAATTTAAAATTATAATTAATACAATATATAATATTTGTCAAACATTGTATTAAAATACTCTAATACGATGAGGGGCTCTAATATCATATGATAATGGAGTACTAAATGCACCCTTTATAACATTGTCCTTCTTATATTACTCTTATAAGAAACAATTACTCTTATTATATCATGAGATTTTTTTATTCTTTTATTTATTATGAAATAAAGAAACAAATTGTAGGTTTTCCCAAATTTAGTGACTCAAGTACGTATTAATATTGTCCTGCCGTTAATTTAAATTAATTTTTTCAAAGAGCATTTCTAGACTTTCCAAATATTATTTTAGGGTTTTCGAAATTAAGTGATCTTCTTAGTTTATTTCCATATTCAAATATTTTGTCAGGCACAATTTACCCAATTTGGTAATACAGCAAACATATAAAATGTATTACCTTAAATATGTAATTCAGTCCATTCAAGTTGTCTTTATAAATGTATGTTTGTTTCCATCTTTAATCTATCATTTATGCATTTTTTATTTATCATTTATGTCATAATTTCGTTTAAAATTAAAGGTCAGGATTATCTTATAATCTATTCATATATTAAACAAAAATTTAAATAGTGATAAGTGGTTATAAATGAAAAAAATAATAATAAATCCTAAGCCCACGCATAAAATTACAAAACAAACACGGCCTTGAAAAAAAATTACAAAAAAAAAAAAAAATTAATAGTAAAAAGACAGAACTGGTACCGCCTTGACTACTAAAAGAGAGGAAGTGCTAGGTTTTTAGGGCGAGGGAGAGGATTTAAGCGAGGCCACGTTTTCTTCTGACGCCTCTCTTAACTCATCAAACTCAGAAACTCGTTTGCCTTCCTTTTTCCCCCAAATCCTTTTTGTTCACCTAGGGTTTTAGCACCCTATTCCCCCTCTCTCTCTAAAACGCCGTCGTTTCTTCCTCCGCCGACAATGAGCGCCGACAAGGATAACTTCAACGTTACCGATCTCCGAGCCTGTAACTTCTTATCTCCAACCTTTAGTAACTTATTCAATTTTTATTTAATATGTGACTCGTCGTTCTATTTTTTCTCTGTATAGCTCTCGACGAAGGGGCTCGAGCTGACCTCGTGGGTGTTCTGAAGGTAAGCAATTTGTGTTAGTGAATAGAATGATTTGTGTATAGAAGTTTTGGTTTTTGATTGTTTGATGGAAGAATCATTTTTTATTGTGCAGAATAAACTTCAGAACCTTGCTGGGCAGCACTCTGATGTGCTCGAGAAACTGACCCCGGCAGTCAGGAAGCGTGTTGAGGCTCTAAGAGAGATCCAGGCACGTGTTTAGATGTTCACTATGTGTATATTGTCATGATAAATTCTGGTGCAACCTGTAGTGTTTTAAGTTTTAAATAGTGGCAACTGAGGACCACTGTTGCAAATCTTTCTTTTGTGACTTAACTATGGTCTGTTTACAAATGCCACACCTTAGCTTGCTGATCCTGGGGATTTCTTGCATTGGGGGATGATTGATCGTTTTCCCACTCAGTGGTGACTGCAGTAAATGGTTTATAATTATCTTGTTCATGACTGGTATCTTAAACAGAAAGCCACATTAAGTATGGCTGGCAGTTCCCACTAACCTCATACAATAGTGGCTTGCTTTATATATTCTGATGTGTCTTGACTTGACACTGCTTCCTTCAGCATCTACCATGTTATGGATCATATTGCTGGTTTGTGACTCATTTTGTAATTGAAGTCCACCTGTCTAGTGCCTTGTTTTCCAATAATTATGCTGTGAATTTCAACTTTTGTTTTCTTTTATGTATCTTGGGTATTTTGTTCTTCATGGTTTATTGCTTTTTCTAATTTGCACAAAATCTTGACAAGGAGACGAGATTAACAATTCTTTTATGATTTGCAGAGTGAACATGATGAATTGGAGGCAAAATTTTTTGAGGAGAGAGCAGCACTGGAAGCCAAATATCAAAAACTGTATCAGCCTATGTACGCCAAGGTATCATATCATCGTCTCTAACCAATTTGTCTGCTTTTGTATATAAAGGTGAATAGATTATTTGGTAATTAAGAATGTTCCAGTCCATGAAACGATGGGAGAGTTTCTCTTGATGGGATTTTTGAAGGTGAAAAAAAGAGGCATAGAAAAGGGAATCGTACATCTCTTTTGCCCTTTGCGAACAATTGTATTGGGTTTCTTCTTGTTTATCCCACATAGAGGTTATCCTGTGCTCTTGATGCTAGTATCTGAAATAGTACCATGACTGTTCCTGCCTGAGGGCATTGTTGCGCTTTGGGTTTTAACAATTTGTTTTTCCCTAATTATTTTAAAGATTGATTATTGTACTTTTATTTGCAGAGATATGAGATTATCAATGGTGTTGTTGAAGGGGCCCCAAATGAAGTTTCAATGGACCAGGGAGAGGATAAAGCCGATGAAGGTACCCTTTGAATATCAACATAGGAATTAGGACCTTTCTCTAAGTTTGGTGTGGGTTTGTATTTGATATTTATATGCATAATGCAGAGAAAGGAGTGCCGGATTTCTGGCTTACTGCAATGAAAAATAATGATGTCCTATCTGAGGAAGTAAGTATAAGTATTTTTTTAGTTTAATTTGGTACTACCACAGCATTTGAGTTCTTAAAATTTTTTCCATGTTTTGTTGAAATTAGATTACCGAGCGTGATGAAGGAGCTCTCAAGTTTCTTAAAGACATTAAGTGGTTTAGGATTGATGATCCTAAGGGATTCAAGCTTGAATTCTACTTTGACCCCAATCCGTACTTCAAGAACTCTATCTTGACAAAGACTTATCACATGATTGATGAAGATGAGCCTATTCTTGAGAAAGCTATAGGGTAACTTATGTTTCTTTCCTTGCCGTTACGTTGAGATATATATTGTTATACTTTACAAGATCTAAATTTTGCTTGCGGCTGGTGTTTTGTAGGACGGAGATCGAATGGTATCCAGGGAAATGCTTAACACAAAAACTCCTTAAGAAGAAGCCAAAGAAGGGATCGAAGAATGCTAAGCCAATTACTAAAACTGAAGAGTGTGAAAGTTTTTTTAACTTTTTCAATCCACCCCAAGTCCCTGAAGATGATGAAGACATTGATGAAGATACTGTAAGATTGATATCATGGCATTTGTAGCATTAATTGATGATAATTGGTTGTTTTATTCTCCTTTTTCACATTATTTCTGTTTCGTGAACAGGCTGAGGAGCTTCAAAATCAAATGGAGCAAGATTACGACATTGGGTGTGTACTCTTGCTGTTGCTTTTACTTATAATTTGTCTCATTCTTTGAATTGAATTGCTGTAGTGCATTTGTAATTGATTGCTGAGTTCTATTGCTTTGCGTAGATCAACAATTAGAGACAAGATTATCCCCCATGCTGTTTCATGGTTTACTGGGGAAGCTATTCAGGAGGAAGAGATTGAGCTGGATGATGATGAAGACGACGATGATATTGATGAGGAGGAAGAAGACGAGGGAGATGATGACGAAGATGAGGATGAAGACGATGAGGATGAGGATGATGACGAAGGCAAGACCAAAAAGAAGGTGTGTTATTTTAGTCTTTTTGGATGGTCAAATTCCCTTTGAAATGAGATCAATCACTAACTATATATATATATTTTTCCCCGATTTGGCTTGAAATGTCTCTCCAGTCATCAGCTGGGAGCAAGGTATAATACCTAGTTTAATTACTTTTTTTATTTCATTTACCTTCAAATCAAACTTGTGTGGTCTTTATCTCTTAATTATATGCATTCTGTTGTTGTAGAAGAGTGGAAGACTACAAGCTGGGGATGCTCAGCAGGGCGAGAGGCCTCCAGAATGCAAGCAGCAGTAGATTTTGGTTTGGATTGGTGGAGCCTAGTATATGTTGTGTGGCTTAGGACTTGTCTTAGAATGGAAAGGTTGCGGGAGGGGTTTTGCAGTTTTGGGTGGTTATTTTTATTTTTTTTTAATTTGAAATTTTAAATGGTGTATTATGGATATGACAATGGATTGGAGAAACCGTCTTTCTTTCCTTTTCTTTTGTTGGTCTGGGAGGACAAGTCTTGATATTTTTAGGGGCGTCATTAGTTCATGTATGTCAAAGATGTCCTTATGTGAATGTTTCAAGCAAGACTTCATTTATGTAATGTTATGTTATTTACTTTTCCTTGATAGTTGATTGTCTGGTCCTCTTTAACTTCAGAAATTCTAGAATATTTAAGAGGTCACTGGGGTGTGGAAAAAATTCCGGGTCGGCCCAAGCCCGAACCGGCCTAGTCTTTCACGTCAGGGCTTGGACAAAGGTTTAAGGAAACTTAAGAAATTCTAGAATATTTAAGAGTTCTAAAATATTTAAGAGGTCATTGGGGTGTGGAAAAATGTCTGGGTTGGCCTAAGCCCGAACCGACTCAGTCTTTGACGTCAGGTTTGAACAAGGTTTAAGAAAAAAAAGTTTGGGTTAAGTTCAAGTCTATTTTTATTTTAAAAAATTAATTTATAATTTAGAATAAGAAATTAAAATTTAAAAGAATAATAAAAAATAAAAAAATAAAACTAAAATATCTAATTTGTACATTAATAATAATTTTAAAAAATCTGAAATTATAATATTAAATTATTTCTTAAGTATTAATTAATTAAGATGATATTTAAATTAGAGAATTTATTATTAAAATATTAAATCTTTAAGTGTTTATTATTTTTTATTTTAAAATAATTATGTTATTTTATTTATTATTGATTGTAATAATTTGTTAATTATTAATTTATTTTAAATTTACAACAATCAAAAAAATTTTTAAAAAATTAGTAAAAGCTCAAACTCTACCCAAGCTCCTAATGGCCTTTTATGCTTTCTCTCCAATGGGCTTGGGTTTGGGCTTGGCAAAGCTCGGCCCAAGCCTGTACTTTCCCAAGCCCAGAAATTGCTTAACTATCGAAAGCATTTAACGTATGTATGACATATGTAATTAAATTTAATATATTTATTATTTATATAGTGATTTTTTAATATAAATACATACATGATATGTTACTTATGTTATATTTTAAAATAATAATATTATACATCCCAAATTTTTTATCTCAAATAACCATTTCAAATGATATTGAATTCATCAATTAGTTAATAAAATTAAAATGAATTAACTATATTATTTTAACAACCAATTGATGAATACCACATCATGTAAGATAGTTATTTGAAATAAAAAATTTGAGATATGTAGCATTACTCATTTTAAAATTTTTATTTTAACTTATGTTTTCCTAAGTATTTTTTCATATTTTAACATTCTTTTCTCTTAAATAAATCTCTAAAACTGAATGGATAAGCAAAGACCTAAGGAGGTGTTTGGTTTTAAAATAGACATAAATTTGAAATTTTTAGATTTTCTATTTTTTGACAAACATAAATTTCTTTTCATTCTAAACTATATATAGAAGATATGTATGCATAGAGGAATTTGTCATTACTAAATTTGCATTCGATAAAAAATTTAAAAGAGATTGTTAATTTTTCTATTATTATAATTAATATATATTATTTAGCTTCCTGATATTTTTATAATAGTCAAGAATTCTTTTAACTGTTTAATTTTATAATATTATCTTTATTTTTAAATACAATTTTACTTATATTTATTATAGATGAAATAAATCATATGAATAAAAATTAAAATAAAAAAATTAAGTATTAAAAAAAAGAAATATATGTTTTGATGTATACAAAAAATTAATAATTAAATATTTTTCTTGTACTTCTTTTTATTATATAGGAATTTTCTTATAATAAATACTTTATAATATTTTAAAATTAAATGTAAAAATTACAAGAAAATTTTTTTATTATTTATTTTATAATAATTTTTATTTATTATTCAAGTTTTTTGTTTTCTTATAATAATTTTCTTATATATTTATCATGAGAAATTGTTTATAAAATTAAAAAAGTACAAGAAAAATATTTTTATTATTAATTTTTTTCATATCAAAACATATATTTCTTATTTTTAATACTTAGTTTTTTATTTTAATTTTCATTCATATGATTTATTTAATTAATAATAAATATGAATAAAAAAGTATTTGAAAATAAAGATAATATTGTAAACTTATATTTTATTGGCTATTATAAAAATAGTATGGGTGTAAATAGTATATATTAATTACAGTATGGGAGAAATTGACAATTTTCCAAAATTTAAATTACCAAATCCGTTCACAATCCACTGCTTGTTTTTTTTTAAAAAAAAACTTGTCAAAGGTTTTAACAATTATCAAATTCATTGGCAATCCACAATAGTTTTTTGCGAGTTCTTACATTTAAAATCATAAAAATTAAAAAATATTAGTAATAATATATAAAAATTTAAATTATATATTTCAAATTATAAATTTATAATAGTAGCCTAAAAGATCGACATAAAACACTTAATTCTTGATTTTATTAATGTAAATAAGAAATTAAAATATCAATGTTAAAATAAATATATAAAATATATCAATACAGTACAAAATATTTTTGTTGTACGCAAATCATCACCATTAAGTCAATATCTTGCTTAATCTTTTAATTAATATATAGGTATTGTCAACAATAGTAACAAATAAATTTTGTACAACTATATTTAATAACTAATTAAACAAAATAAAAATCAAAATTTAGTAAGCAATCATTAGGTTCAAGTCATTAAAGCAAAACAAACAAAATTAATCAAATTAAAATAATATTAAATTTGAAAAATTATAAAATTTATACTTATTAAAATCACACACACACGATGCTATATGAACTTTTACATTATTGATAATAGAGTCATTATAGTCCTTTAGATTTAAATATTTTAATCTTTACCATTGATTTAATTTAGTGGATAAGTAACTAATTACTTAATAATTAATAGATAATATTCAAATTCATAGATAAAATTTTATTTTTTATAATTTGATTAGTATTTTCTAAATCACCAACAAAATTAAAAATTAAATATGTAAATATACAAATTAACTTAGATGCATAAATAATAAATATTAATTATTCAATCTTCAACAATATTTGTTAATTTAGATAATTTTCATCATTTATAATTGGAATAATATAATTTCGAATTCTTAATTTTATTCATTATGTTTTTTTTTTTAAATTGCTCATTAGCAATTTTTTTGTTGAAGAAGAGATAATAATAAGAGGACAAATTAAGATTGAGTTGTGTTAATATTAAAATACATATATTTAACAAGAAATATGGAAGTTTCAATATACTATATTTGTTTCTTTTATATTACTTAATCTTTAAAAAACTCATTTAACATATTTGATAACTAGTAAGTTTAAATATTAAATAGTTGAAATTAAAATATCATTCGAACTAATTTTTAATTTTATGAACTATTAATTAAATCTAATGATACATAATTATACCACTACCGATACTGTAATTTTTTAAACAATATCATAGAGTGGCTTATATATATATGTACACACTGCAATAAGTTATGTTAATTTTAGGAATTAGAAACTTTAACTTACATATATTTAGATTAAATTTTTTAATGTAATTTTTTTATTAAAATTAAAAACATAAATAATTTTAAAAAATATGGGTTGACAGATACTTGTGTAGATATTCAGTGGATTTTTTTATTAATACCAAATCTGCAAGTCGCAGCGAGCGAGTTTCTGTAGGTAGATTTAGGTGAATTTGTAGGTTTGTAGGTAATTTTACCATATTTGATCAATACATATATATGTCCTTAGATTTAGGAGAGCATAACTAAGAATATTCCTTTAATTCTTGCAAATGATGATAGAGATCATAGAATGCATCCACATTCTTATAATTATGGAGTAATGAATCAACAACTTAAGTGTCGTGTTCTTTTATACGCTTGTCTAATATACGTGATTATGTTCATTTGTTTATGTCTCTCACCTGGGTTTAATAGCGCCCCTGGCCACTCTAATGGTAGACGTGTGGTCCAAATTGGTTGGGTGTTGTCCACTTTCAAGCATAGGCCCAAAAACCAGGAAGGCCTACACAAATCATTTTGCCACCCAATGTAAGTCAAAAGTCCTTCAACACAGATTAGTATAATTGCCTCAATCCTAATAGTGCAGGATTTATTTCAACATAAACTTGGCCACATCAGATCGGGCAACGGTTAGCGTCGACGTCACCGATTTATGTTACAACGTCAATTTTTCATGAACAAAAAATTACAAAAGCTTCAAATGTAACAAGATAAAATAAGATAAAAATAAAACTAATAATTTTCACTGGATCTTGCCAAGTGATGTCTACTTAAAATGCCCATTCAATTCAAGTAAAATGTTTCAGGTTTTCTTGATTCTTTAAGGTCTTTGTAACAAGAAAAAACAAATAAATTATATCAAAATGTATATGGCATACGAATGCACATCAAAGCAAAATTTGACATTGCTTACTAGAAAGAATGAGATTCTAGCATAATATTGGTAGCAAATTTGCCTATAAATACTTCTATCACAAAGATGGAGCTCCCATCACCATTTCACATCTATTTTGAAGCAGAAGAAAGCACCACCATTGCATGAACTCAACAAGCTCATGCTCGACACTCTTGTGCATCAATTAGAATCCTTCCATTCTAATACACATCAACTAACACATGGATTCCCAAAGCTCAAACACATCATGCAGGTCAAATATGCAACTAAAATATGAACTAGCTTGGAGAAATTGGGTTAATGGCCGGAGGATCAGGTTCTCTAATCATATATGCAGATGCCATACCAAAGCTAAAATGAAGATATCATAATCTGATGATAATTCTTACAAGCTTTATTACACATGCATGAACAAACCAAAATGTGGCTACTTCAAGTGGTGGGTACTGGACAGAGAAGACTTCAATAGTGGGGCTGTTTTTTAAGGGAATGTGGCTAGCATAGTGGATTATCATGTCATAAATATAATTGATACAAATGTAAAGGAAGTGAAGAGCATTGTGAAGAAGAAACTTGGTCACTTTCAATGAGCAGTGAAGGCAATATAGTATTGTAATGTAGTGTTTATGACAGTGAATATTATGATGGTTAAGATGCAACTGTACCTAAAGTTGTAGAATCTAGTTACTTGTATACTGATTTAGTAATGGAGTAATGAAAATTTAACTCTTTAATTTCTAACAGTTCATAAAATAGTAAAAAACAAACAACTAACTATCTCTAAATCCTCCAATAAATAGATATATATGAGCTATGAATAATGGTTGAATAAAACCAAATCAGGAACTAAAATTATGTACCGTGCATCTTAGGTCAACACTAAACCAGCAAGCTCAGCTTTCAATACCGTATATGAAATCAACAACAAACCATAGTTTGACAAACCTTGACGATCCTTGAGAGTTCTGAAGCCTAATACTATGTATCAATGATACATTTGAGTGGCTATTACATGTAGTGGACATGTGCATGAGCTTGGAAGATGCACGGTCACAGTGCAATACTCATATGCAAAGTAGTGGACGTGTGCATGAGCTTGGAAGTTGAACAGTCACAGTGCAATACTCACATGCAAATCATTTGTGGAGAGATCAATAAGGCTTGATCTTCTTAAAGATCATGGAGGATCGTTTGTTGATTATTTGAGATTGAGTCGATGTTTTTGATTTATTCTTATTTTATTAAAAGCTTAAAATAAGTCAAGCTTAAAATCTGTCATCGATCTCGATTGGTTATGATTATTTGACTTAATTTTTTGTTAATATAAATATGTCTCCATCAAAGTAAATAAAAGGACATTCAGTATCAATTAAAACTCAAACACTTGCAATCTATTCTTATTAGCTTTAACCGGGACCACATCATAGTTCATAAAATAGACAAGCTTAATTGTCTCTAAGTGAAGCAATAAACCTATATATGAGATAATAAAACGTGAAAATAACCAAACCAGCGAGGTCAAATATTTACTACGTACATATATCAGTTCAACACCAAACCAGTAAGATCAACTTTAAAGAGGCGTAGAATTAATCAACAACAGATCGCAATTCATGAAACAGAAAAAACTGCTGACCATGTCTGTGTTTAATTACAGCAATAAACAGATATATGAGTTATTAAAATGTGGAAATAACCAAAGCAATTAGCTCAATATGTACTACATATATTATTCAACATCTAACTAGCAAACTCAACTTTAACTATTATATACAATTCAACACTAAACTAGCAAAGCTCAAGAATAAATAATAGTTAATAACTCAGCACCAAACCAACAATACCAAACATAAACCATAATTAATATCTCAATACCAAAGCAGCAAGTTGAAATATATACCATATGTGTCAATTGAAAACTACAGAAGCAGGTCAAATTTAAATATCACATGTCAAGTCAATACCAAACCAGCAACATCAAGCATAAACCACAGTTCAAAAGACAAATCAAACCCAACAATAACACGCATGCCTTTGTTAGCAATACCAGCCTTTCAACAATTTGAAATTTAAGAAGACTCATGAGAATTCAAAACATAGTAATTAGTTATAGGTTTAATTACCTTTGGATAACATATGTTTTGACAAATTTCAAAAGAGTGGCACACGTTTTTAAAATGCTTGATTAAGTGATAGTCTGCTAATTTTTATCGTTAATTCTAATAGATTAAGAAAAGTAGAAAAAATAGATCTTTTTTCATAAAGCCAAAACATAAAAATATTGGATTTATATAATGTTTTAAAATTCATAAGAGATATGCTTCTTTGTGTTCACAAATAAGTTTGATTCAATAAGAATTTTCTTTTAAAAAAAAATTATTTGATTTAAAAAAATAAAAAGCCTCTGTTAATTAGACTTAGATTTAAATTTTTTTTTTATATATTTTCTATTTTAAAAATTAAAATAAGTGAGTAGGGACAAATATCATTTGTAACTAATTGTAGAGATAGAAACATTATCTTGTAATTAATTATAAGGATAGAAACATTATTTTGTAACTAATTGACTTTCCCGTTAAAGTTAATGGCAAAAGTTAATAGATTGTTACATGATCGAGTATTTTTAAAAAATATGTCACCTAAGGGTAATTAACTCTTAATTACATGCATTTAAGCAACAATAGTTTGTGATAATCACAAATGTTTTCATTTATCAGCTATACAATTAGCAGTTGCCCATATTTACAAAAGAATCAAATGTTGTAATAGTTTGTCATAATTAGACAAGTTATAAAGTATATATGCCCTCATCATCATATTGTAAGTTTGTTAGTTTCACGACTCTACAAAATATATAAAAAAAACTCAATCTTATGTAAAAGGTTGAGTAACAAAAGACGATACATCATCTTAATTGCAATACTTACATTGAAATATAGTATCATCAAATCCCTCAAAAGAATGTGCTAAATGGAATTAACTTGTGTGTTCTTACCTTTTTACACATATATAATGATGTTGGCATGTTGCTGAATGCATGAACTTTAAATTGCTTACTCTTGAATAACTTGTCCTTCATTAATAAAAGAACCTAATAAGCACTTCATATTCTTCTTATACATTATTATGTGATAAATTATGCACAAAATATAGACAATGTTAAAGAAAATACCAAGTCCAATGACACTTGACTGAGTTAAGACCACATATCCAACATGAGCAACTCGTAAAGTAGTTCCATTATAATAACATATTGAGTCAGAGCATTCACTATTTTTTTTACTCTACACACACATACACACCACACGTAGATATACATATATTATGACATAACAATTTGATAATGATAAAGTTAAAATATGAAACAACATAAGAACTGACCTATGCAATTATTCTCTTCATTTCAAGTTTGTTGATCTTCAAAAACCTCATAAATTCTTTTCAACCACTCTTATTGTGTCCCCACTGATCACATTTAGAACATTTCACACTTGAATTCCTCCTAAAGGTTTTTACTTCATCAATTTCCTTTTTTCTTTTAATTTGATGGCTATTAGTAATTCTAATGATCATTGGTAGTAGAAGATTGTAATATAAAAGCAAAAGCCATTTACTCTTATCGGGCACTAGATAAAGCTAGTGAGAGTAAGCATTCTTGAATATGCTTAGTGAACATAATCATTCACATTAATTGTACCTTATGCCATCAATGCAGTATACTGTATGCTTGCAAGGCAGTCTTGACACATTTTACTCCTCATAGTTGTAATGTTTTCCCAAAAAATCAACAATAGTCCTCTTAG
The DNA here is from genome assembly GCA_025617385.1 of Murraya koenigii. Classification (NCBI taxonomy): domain Eukaryota; kingdom Viridiplantae; phylum Streptophyta; class Magnoliopsida; order Sapindales; family Rutaceae; genus Murraya; species Murraya koenigii. Next base: position 9,937,949 of record CM046817.1, on the reverse strand, counting down.
ACACATCTTTCATCCCCTTAAATGTTTGGTTGTGCCCAAAGATCACTTACAATGGCTAGACTCCTCCCTTACTATTATAATTATTCTTTTCACAATTAGAGTAAGCTTATCTTGCCATGTTAGAACCTGTTGCTGTTTTCTATAGATCAATATTATTATTTTATTTCTTATCTCTTCAAGCATTCTTAAGATTGGCATGGCTTTGAAATTTTTGATCCAATAGTAGAATGACTCAATCATATTATTGGTAACATGATTGCACTTAGTGTATGGGGAAACAATGTTTAGCCCAACAAACCACTGGAATTCCCATCGACTAATCATGGGCAGTAGGGCTGATTTTATTCAGTTCAGCCATGTGGTCCTTGAACTGAGTAGCATTTACACCTCTATAGGCTTACCAAAAGTCTCTCCTAAGCAAATAATTGGAAATTTCTGCTTAAAGTTTACACAAATGCACTTGCAATAATAGATCTTCAAAGCTTGATGAAACACCTCTCTAATGCATTCAATATTCCCTTTTGTCGCTTATAAAGCACAAACCATCTCTATCATTACAACCTAGCTACTTATACAACCTTTCCATAAAGTACACCTAAACTCTTTGTTTTTATTTTCTATTACACACATAACCAAAGGATAAATGTCATCATTGGCATCAACACAGCTAAACCCTCTCCTTTATATAACCTTTAAAAAACAATTATCTAATCCCATAAATTACCTACATCCCCTAAAGAAACTATTTCTGCTAGTATCAAAGAACATAAGGAATCTCCTAAAATTAGAAGTAATCTCACTCCTTACCCAATCTTTGTCTAAACCAGGATTAGAAATAAGACTTACGTATATATATATATATATCTAAATAGTTTTATGAACTTGACCTAAAAGCTCTAAAGCCTTGTTCTTTACCCTGTACAGTCTTTAATTACAACAAGTTATCCATATCTTCTAAACAACCTTGATCTAAGCACATCAATTGGTAGCTCAATGTTAGCTATAAACATATGAATGAGGGTAATGGCTATCTAGGTTTATGTAGCCTCATAGTTCACATTGTTTCTTGCACAAGTGTATTCTGAATAATGTGTCTTGATATGAAAGTTTCTCTTATTTTAGTTTTGACTTGCATATATCCTCCAAATATAACCCTTAGCAGTATAGTTGAGTGTGACTCTTGACTTTTCATTCTTTACTCTTTTAATTCTAAAGCCATTCTTGATTGTAAATACTTTGACAACCTTCTTGAATTCATCCATATTCTTGAATAGCTTACCAGGCTTAAGTATAATCCTTTCACCGTCAACTGTAAACTTAAAACTCCCTAAGTTTACAACAAGCCTCTTGAGCATCCTTATCATAATTGCAATATGATTTAGTACAACTATTATCTCCAAATTTGATATGAACCCCGCCAAGAACTGACGAGATCCTAATCAAATTAGGCTCCAAGATCATTTCTAAATTCATGAATTGAATAGAACCATGACTCGTTACTTAGTGGAGTAAGAACCTTGGTATGTGATATGCCACAATCAACTATGGATGCCACAATCAGATATTTTTTCAATAGGCCTCCACGAATTGGATTGATCATAAGTTACTTGAATTAGCCCATTAAGTGCTTCTTTGAATTTGTTTGCATGAACTCTTGTGATAGGTCTGACGAAACTTGAATAGGATCTAAATATACCTTATTCCATGTGCTTGCGCCATCCTTATATATAATCTCATCAAAACTGATAGTCATCCAATGCATCATCAAGCTCATCAACACCAAACTGATTAAAGTTTCTTTTATTGCTAACACAATCCATATCCTCTTCATTTTTTTGTAGCTTCAGGTTCATCAATGGGTCTTCAGCAGGTATCTTATCACAATCTTCAACTGATGTCATGCTTTCATATGAATTTTGTATGACATCAATTGCTGCTGACTACTTAATAGTGTGGCTTTCATTATTTAAATCAGGGAGAGAAAACTCCTTATTCACAGTAAAGTCAAGCTAGTCCACCTCTGGTTCATATTTCAATAGAACTTTAAATTATGCATTTATACTTTCATATTCATTTTTTATTTCTCCAGGTAAAGCTAAGTTGCCTCTATCTCTTGTCAACTTATCTAATTCAATTTTGATGATGAACATGTCTCAATTATACTTCTTCTTTCCTTAGCTTGTTAAATAATCTTGCAAATCAACTTATATCTTCAAATTGGCATAACCTATCTCCTAAGGTTTCATAACTTCAAATCTTACTTTAGTGGTATACCTAATAGACTGATAAAAGCACAAACCGTGATATCACCTTACCACTTCTTCAAGCTATACTTTTCTAGTATCACTAATGCAACAGTGAGCAAGTCACCTCCTACAACAATCTTTATGTCCATGTAACAGTAGTTGGAAATTTTTTTTTGACATAAGTATGTATTTAAAATTAAGATAGTCAAATTAGGTAAAAAAAAAAAAGTCCCATTTACTGAGATCATATATGCATTCATGATATTAGAAACCTTAACTATTAATTATATTAACAATTAAATCATTAACTACATTGTCAATACAAGTAGAAGTGTTCAATAAAGAATATATATACATCAAATATATTATAAACCTTAACTACTAATCATATTAACAATTAAATCATTAGTTGCATATTGACAAAAATTGTCTTTTATGACTTAAATCTTCAGTGGCTGCACCTTACAATTTTTTATAATACCAACATAATTAATTATATAGTCATGCATTGCGAAATAAATGAACAAACATCCATCACAGAGACGCAAAAATCCCTTATCATCTCTACCAGCCATGGTGGAAAAAAAATGCCATTGGACATATACACCTTTTGACTTCAACAATGAAAGCTTATATTATCCATTCCTAATCACATAAAATTACAAATATTCCAAATATATATGATTTATTAAGATACAACAGTTGTTGTACCTTATAATATTTAACAACACCAGCATAATTTGCACTCTTATAGTGATTCATTAAAAACAAACATCCATCATAGAGACCCAAAAATCGCTCATTAACTTCACTAGCTAGGCAGGAAAAAAAATGGCATTTGACATATATAGCCTCTGACTTCAACAACAAGTGCTTATAAAATCCATTCTTAATCACATAAACAATACAAATTTATGCATTTATATACTTTATTAAGATCTCAACTGTGACTGCATCTTACAATATTTGAAATACAAGCACAAATTGCACTTTTATAGTCAAGCATTACGAAATACATGAACAAACATTCATCGCATGGACCTAAAAATTCATTATTCTCTTCACCAGCTAGGTAGGGAAAAAAAATGCTATTTCACAAAAGTAGAGCCTTTGACTTCAAAAAAATTTATCCATTTTTTTCATTCCCAATCATATAAACATTACAAAATTATACATTTGTATGCTTTATTAAGCTCTCAACAATTGTTACATAGTTGATACATCATATGATAGTGGTCATCAACATGATTTATCTATTAATTCAACATACATCAAAACCTATAATCCCTTGCAACAAAGATCTACAACACATCAGCACCAAATTTCATCTTATATATCCAAACCAAAGAAAACCAAAGCTATAAATTACATGCAATAGTGTTTAATGGAGACTAACCTCGTCGAAGCTCCAACACTAATCGTGTAACCAGGCTGCCGTTTGTACTCGCTTGTCAACAGCCTTGTGCCACCACCTAAGCTTGTCTCGTTCATGGATAAGTTCAAAATAGTGATGAATCTTGATCCTCAAACTTGATCATCCTTGATTGTTTCTAAATAGTTGCTACTGAGAAGTGAATGTTGTGTGAAAGTGTAAATCATTTTCCATAAGATTTACACTTTTGTAAAGAGTTATTTTCAAACATTACATAATGGATAATGAATTAGAGTGGATAATGGAGTGATGCAGTTGGTACTTCACACTTATCAATGCTGTTACAATTTAATTTTTAAGTTCTTTTTTTAATTTTAAATGAGCTTTTATAATTTTAGACTTCTGTACTAATGTTGTATATAACTTTATATTAACAATAGGGGAGGTCTCTAAAAATACCTTCATACTTTCTATTAAACTATAAATACATGAAAACTCAGGAGAGGTATGTAAATATATCCTTACATTCATAATCAATCTTTTTTTTTAATTTTTGTTTCTTCCTTTTTAACTAAAATAAATTGTACAAATTTAAAATAATCTATTTTTATTTTTCTATTTCTTATTGATTAAATATTTTTGTACTTAAGATTGCTTTCAAATTATAATTTAAAATATACGTTATTTAAGCTAATAATTAACTTTGAAAATTTTATCGCCCATATAACTTTTTAGTTTGTGTTAAGGTAACAATAAGATTAAAAAAGAAGTAAAAAATAGCACAATATTACTTTGAATTTTAACAATGAAAAATTAAATGAAAACTTAGAAGAGTGTAATTGGGAAAAAAATTCAAAAATAAAATGAATATAAAAAAAAGGAGGTTTTGTGAAGAGATTAGAAGGAGTCAAACTTAAGTGTGTTTACTTATTAGAGTAAAAGTGGAGAGTATCGAGTTTTTCCACTCTTATGTTTACATGCTTATTTAAAGGTGGGAGTGTAAATTCTACTTTATAAATTCTATTCTCTTTTAGGGTGATGAGTGGGATTCCCATTCCCATGGGGAGGTGGGAGTGGATTTTCACTCCCATTTATTTCTTCATTACCCTTCCCCTTAAATATAATGTAATTATATTTATTAAGATAAAATATCAAATATAATATAATTATATTTATTTAAATAACATAATATTAAATTTATTAAAAATTATAATTTACATTGATTATAAGTTAAAATTACTTAAAAATAATATTATTATATCTACAAAGAATTAATAATATTACTATATAATATCTTTATTTGAAAATATAACATTATTATATTTATTTAATTTTAATAGTATTATATTCATTTAATACTAATAATTAATAATAATAAATATTTTATTCTAAGAAAATATTATTTTGTACTATATTTTTAATAATAATGTTTTATTTGTGCTGCTCTTATTAATAATTTTTAATTTACATAATTAAAATTAATAAAAAAAATTTGTGGTTTACATAATTAAAAATATTAATAATAATGATTAATTTATATAATTAAAAATTTATAATAAAATAAATAGTATATTTTATAAATTATTTTTTTATTCACTTTGTAATTAGAAATTGTAATTATTTAAATAAGGATAAAACTATAATTTAAAATAATTCACTTGCAATCCAAGGCAAATTAAACACATAAATAAGATCTTGATTTCTATTATAAGCTCCTATTTTAGTATAAGTAAATAACTTACTCTTATTTCTCAGAATTTTCAATCCAATTTGAAAAATAACTACTATTTAAAATACTTGGAGTTAAATTGTTGTTGGACCAAAAATTACTGTTATTTACAAAAAAATTATATGAGTAGGGATGACAATAGAACCCACAAACTTATTAAAACCTGCTTGTTACGGGTAATTTTGTGAGTTGTGGGCAGATTTGTATCACAAATTAAAACTCGTACTAAGTTGAGGGTGTGCTTAGTATATGCTAAATATCTAGCGGATACTTGCAAATATATCCACCAAACCACACTTTTTTTTTCAAATATTTTTTGAAATTTTAATTAAAAAAATATTTAAACCTAAAAACATATAAAGTAAATAAATGTAAATGTGCGTGCATCATTTCTTTACCTTATTGCATGAATTATTATGTACTGATAATAATTTTGTATGAATTATTATTCTTTAACTTAATGCATATATTATTATAATTTTGTATGAATTATTATAATTTTCTATACATTAAGTTTCTTTAACTTATGCATGGATTGTTATAATTTTATTCTTTGGATTGGTGTTTAGAAAATATTAGTATTTATAAAATATTAATCTTAATCATTATTTTAGGAATTGTGTTATATGAGTGTTAATGGTGGTGAATAAAATGAAGATTTTAACTTTTAGAGCCTCTGTTGAATAATAATATTATATGATAATTGTTGTTAGTGTAATAGTGTTACTTTTGCATAATTGTGTTGTTACTTTTGGAAACTAATTTATGATATTTTTTTTTAATTGAAAGTACTTTTAAGTTCTGTTAAATTTGTTATTTCATACTTAAATTTAAGAATTTGCATTGGATTGATACTTAAATTTTAATTTTTCATTTATAATGATTAAATTTAGAATTAGATATTTTATGTGGATTTTATATTATTGTTATAAATTTATATATTGAATATTTTGAATTTTAAATGTAAGAATATGTAAAAAATCTATCAGATACCATTACGAGTTTGGTTATCATCAAAATCTGTAGTGATTTTTTTTAAAAATTTAAACCCATAGTGAGTTGCTAATGAGTGTAATAATTTAAATTTTGTGCAGATACAAATTTAGTAATAATAAACCCGCAGACAGATCCCTTTACGTGAGAGTAAATGATACCATTTGACCTAAAAACTTGAGAAGACATAATCTAGATTTTGATTTTTGAGATGAGAGACATTCACATATAGGGGTGAGTATCGGTTTGGTTTGGTTACGTTTTGGGACAAATTATTGATTTTGGTTCGGTTCGGATTGAAAATTAAAAAAACCAAAAGTCATTTGGAAAAAATAAAAGCCAAAATTGATGAGACGATTTGGTTCAATAACAGTTCGGGTTTCAGTTCGGTCTCCATTCGCATAATGATTTCGGTTTACTTATCGATTTCAATTTCCGGTTCAAATCTAGTTCATATTTATTTCAAACTAATTTTCTCATCTTCAATACATGTGCATAAATATTGAGGGCTTATATAATCTACAATTTCATCAATTACTCCTACATTCAATCAAAATATACCATAAACTATTACTATCACTACCAAATCATTCATTACCATCACTAAATTAACTTAATATCACCCATATATAAGTCCATAACAACATAGAAAATAAAAAATTCCAACAATGACACAAAAAAAAAAAACAGTGAAATATCCAATAACATCAAACAACATCCATAACTATAAAAAAATTATTACAGCATAAAAATTAAAAATTCACATTCTTCAACTTTAATAACTTCCAACATTTACACTTCCCAACCTTAAATCTACGAAAATAAAATTAAGATGAATAAAATGAATACAAATATAACTATAAAAATAATATATCAAATTCGTAATATAATACCTGTTAGTCTTTTGTCGCTTTTGAGAATTCGTTATTTTATTTCTATGTTTGGCTCTTGAAGTAGAAGAAGAAGTTTTTTTCTTCTTTTTATACCCACCCATCAGTTCACTCTTAATTGACAAACCTTCTCCAATTCAACTCTCATTACTCTTTCTTTCTCTCTGGAAAAACAAAAAAATTAACATATAAATTAATATTTAATAACTAATAAATTAACAAGGACAGTGAGTAAGTGACAGTGGCTTCCCCGAAATCAAAACACTCCAATCAAATTAACATATAGTTGATGCATGGTTATTTGAAAAAATATTGTTAAGATTTAAATACTTACGTATATTCTTATAAAAAAAAGAGTTCATCTTACATCTTTTCTCTTTTTTTTTTTTTGGGTTTGGTCTTGTACTACACTTAATTATAATTGTGTGAATATGCCCATATATTAGTTTAACTAATATCTTAAACATGTTTAATCACAGTATCACTGACATTTTGGAACTAATGGCAGCGGCAACAAATTGGAAGTGGCAACGACAGCGGCTGCAAATTGGACTGGAGAGTGGAGACGGCAAGATGGCTGTCAGAATAGAGAGGCAGTGAAGACTGAAGAATCGGCAGCAATGGCAATGAAGATTCGGCAGCACTGGCACCGGCAGGCTGAGATTCAGTTGCAAAGCTGTGATTTTCAAGAGGCAGTGGTTACAACGAATTGAGAAGGGCTTCAGGCAGCGCTGCAGCATTGCTTGAAAGTTGAAATCGTGAATGGGATGGCATGCGTGCGTGGTGTGTGCATATATATTTTACATAAACTTACAAAAATGCCCTTATAATCTGTTCGGATCGGTTTTACAGTTCTTTAGTCCGAAAACCGAACCAAAAAATTTGATTCGGTTCGATATTTATATATCCTATTTTCTGCCTAAAAAATATAAAATCGAAACTGAAACAAACCGAACTCAACCGAATTTTTTTCAGTTTCAGTTCGGTCTGCCCACCCCCAGCTTTAAGTCAAATATAGTCCATTTCTGTGTGGGAGTGGGTACCTGAGCCAGAGAAAACGTTAAATACTTTCAGTGAAAAAGGAGGGAACCCAAAACCCCCAAAACCCTAATAACCATTAGTTATAGACAATAAACACGCACCGCTTTCAGAACTCATACTCTAGTATTAAATGGAATAAATTGTACTTGTTCACCATTAATTTTTCTGTTGCCTTTCATTTTTGGTTAGTTTTGGTTTGTGGGTCTCTATGGCGAGGCTCCTTCGAAACGCTTCTTTACTCAGACGCTCTCTTCTCTCAGTCTCACCACCACACCCACACCCAGACCCACAGGTCACATTATCTTCCCTTAATTTTCTTGCAAATCCATTCCTCTTTGTCTTTTCTCATTCATTTTTCTCTGTTTGGTAATCAACAAAATTGAAGCTTTGAATCGTTTATTCTTAAAAGCAATTGCTGCTTAACTGTGCTTGTGACTCAGTTTTTTTTTTTTTTTTTGTTCTTTTCAGGTCTTTTTAATATTTTTTCAGATTGTTGCACTTATTAATTCATATTACTTTGTTTTTGGGTTATTAAAGTTATTTCACTTTTCTTCTCTAATGATTATTTATTTGTTTATGTTTGGTTTTGCAGAGCTTTAGGAGAGGGATGTTGGAAACTTCTACTCAGACTTGCAACTTTTCTTCCAAAAGTGCGAATAAGTTTCAATCCAAGCTTTTTGTGAAGTTTTATTGTTTGTAAAGTCATTTCCTGGGTATTTTTAGATTTTGTAATCTGAGATAAACGGATGCTTGTAATAGGAGATGTAAGCAAATAAACGAAGACCACTTAGATATATGCGTATTGAAGAATCGAATACTTTTGCATTTTGCCTGAGCTTGTGTTATAGTTTCACACAAAATGTCATGGCTGCTTCTTTTGTTTGCATCAATGTTAAGCTGATAACAATATCAAATTTTATAAATTTGAAGGTAAAAGAAAGTCTAAGTCTGATGGAAGTGACTCTGGTGAAGAGAATATGTCCAAGAAAGATCTAGCCCTACAACAAGCCTTGGATCAGATTACTAGCTCATTTGGGAAAGGGTCTATTATGTGGCTTGGTCGTTCTGTTGCTCCCAGACAGGTTCCTGTTGTGTCCACAGGTTCTTTTGCACTTGATGTAGCACTAGGAACTGGTGGACTTCCGAAGGTATGTTGCAATATTTTTGGTTCGTGTAAGAACTGCAAAGTTTGTGTTAATCAGTAGGTTTTAATAATTCTTAAATTTGATATCATATCCTGGTAATGACTTGTAAATGATAATTTTAAATGTTGATCAAAGAGAGTAGATTTAGGGATTGTTGCTATTTTTGCTTCTTGAAAGCATCCTACATCATTCTGTTCTTTAACTATAAGCCTGTGTTTATTGCATCACTTGTGTAAATATCAGTTAAACAGGAACAAGAAAAAAGGTAGGAAAAAGTGCTACTTAATAGTAATTGAGTTATGTTGGTCTTCTTTTTCAATTTTATAGTGAGAGGAGTCCTAACTCATGTTTCAATGTAGTTTTTGTTGTCTAACAACCTCATATCTTGCTTTTCAATGCGTTATGGCTTACTCTATCATGATATTTATTTTTATAGGGACGTGTTGTGGAGATATATGGTCCTGAGGCTTCTGGGAAAACAACCCTTGCTCTACATGTAATTGCTGAAGCACAAAGACAAGGAGGTTTATGATATTCTTAAAGATCTCATTGATTAAATAATTCTGTTTATATTTATTGTGGAAATGGTTGTTTGCCAATTCTCTAGTCATAAAGATAAGCATTTGAGTGATTGGATTTTCATATTGCACATTACAACTTCTTTTCCTACTTGGAAGGAATGTGAAATCAATAGAGTGTTTTTGTTTTGACAGACTTTGGCTTTAGCTACCATGATACTGAGACATTTGTCTTATGCTGTTTCAATGCAGGTTACTGTGTTTTCATCGATGCTGAGCATGCTCTTGATCCATCTCTAGCGGAGACTATTGGAGTAAAGACAGAGAATTTGCTTCTTGCACAACCTGATTGTGGTGAACAAGCTCTCAGTCTTGTGGATACCCTGATCCGGAGTGGTTCTGTTGATGTAGTTGTTGTTGACAGTGTAAGCAAGGTGTTTTGTTGGTGCATGCATTTTTTGCATGGTGAAGCATCTGGGTCGTCTTAAATACAATTGTTGGTTTTTTCTGGTATATGTTTTGTAAAAAAAATATATATATATATATATATGTATACTTTTTCATTAGTAAAAGTTCTCAATTTCATTTCAACTACTTCTTAGGTAAAAGCTTCTATTATTGCTTGTGGATGTTTTTAAGCAATGATTGCTTCTTGTGATGATGCATACTAATATACATTCTGTTTTCATCCTTTATGAGTCAAGAATTCTTTAGAGTAGGTGGTCAATATCATCAGATTTTGGTTATTTTTGTGAAGCAAGGCTTATTTCTTTATATATATATATATATATATATATATATATATATTTTATTCTGTATCTTTACTGACAGGTGGCTGCTTTGGTGCCCAAAGGTGAACTTGATGGTGAGATGGGTGACGCTCATATGGCAATGCAAGCCAGACTAATGAGCCAGGCACTTCGGAAACTGAGCCACTCATTATCATTATCTCAGACTATTCTGATCTTCATAAATCAGGTGTTCAATATCAACCTTAATAAAATCATTGATGAGTATTCAGTTTATCTATAAATTTTCATCTCTTTGTGAATTGCTTTTTTGTTGACCTAATTTTCATCTCTTGTGAACTGCATGTTTGTTGACCTTAACTTTTGAAGCTTTACTAGTTAATGCTGGAGTTCTTGATGAAAAATTGTTAAGATTATTATATCCCGTATGTTAGTCAATTTGGAAGCATTGTTGGAGCACTGACTTACATTGTTGGAAGCATCCGCTTAGAGGCATAGGCGAGAGTTAACAGAGAAGCACTTCAACTCCCTTCGCTTTTCTATTCCGATCAGTGATTTGAGCTCTTGTTACCAAAGTTTTTTTCCAGTTCTTAATTTTAATGGTTTGCATCTCAGAAATAAAGTTCCCTGTCAGAGTACATAAATTTCTGATGGTCATTTGGTCTATATTGAGAAATAGTCCACTCTTCCCTGAGGTAAATGTCTATATATAGATTCCTCCGTAGCTAATCTGTTGTGAAGTCCACTCTTCCTTGAGGTAAATGTCTATATAGATACCACTGTAGCTAATCTGTTGTGACTGTGGTTGATTTGGTGATCTGGAAGTAGCCTGTTCTGAACATTCCTGGATTGCGTTTGACCTGGGGTTGTCTCAGGTGTCAGCAATCAAGCTGTTCTTTGCCCATTCAATTTTTTTTTTTTTTAGTACTTTTTATGCTATCCCTTATTCTGGTTGGATACTTTATCAGCAATGATTATTTGTTAAATGTATTTGCTGCACTACCAAATCTTGTGATTTTGAGATTGAAGCTTTGACTGCTTCCTTAAGATTGGGCTGAGCTTGGCCTCTGTCATCCCAAGTTGCGGACATGGTTATGGCATAAGTTATAGTTGTTTTAATGTTCTCACTCCTTTGTCAGCAAAGTTATTGTATTCGTGAGAATTATTATATGAGTGCCACTATTTCTGTTTTCTTTCTTTCTGGAATATTCTTTTTTTACTAGCTGGAAAGTGAAGTTTGGTTCTCTTAATAAAGCAGTTGAGTGATAGCATTTATTGATTTTTAATTCTCAAATAACACTTATTGATTACAGGTGAGAGCAAAACTCAGTACTTTTGGCTTTGGTGGCCCCACTGAAGTTACGTGTGGCGGTAATGCCTTAAAGTTCTATGCTTCAGTTCGCTTAAATATCAAGAGAATAGGGCTTGTCAAGAAGGGTGAAGAGGTATAAACCTTATCTTCTGTCTCATTTCTTTCTACCCATGATTTTGTGCTGTAAATTTATGCAATATATTTCAAGGCATAGTCCAACACTTCCAAGTGCCATTAAACTTTAGGAGGGTATAAATCTGACCCTGCTAGGGCAGTAGGAAGGGCATTGCTAATCTGAGTAACTCTAATGGTGGTTAGCTGCAAGTTATTTTGTTGGCTTTTTCTTGGCCTGAGACCATACTGCTTTGCCATCTCTGCATGCTTGATGTGGCAAACAGGCCAAAAAGGGCTCTCATTTAGACCATTGGCCACATCTAAGAAATCCTATTCCGGTGAAGGTGATTAGTGTATGTACTTTTCCTGTATCTTTTGATCAGATCAATTTATCATTTATGTATATGCTTGTACCTGGATGAATTTTCAAGTAAATCTCAGTTATTTACTGGTGACCACCTATTTTGTTAAGATCAATCTTTTTATTGTGCATTTCTTGTTCTATGTGTCCTTTTGACATTTTTGTGTTTTGCAGACTACTGGAAGTCAAATTGCGGTGAAGATTGTTAAAAACAAACTTGCCCCTCCTTTTAAAACTGCCCAGTTTGAGCTTGAGTTCGGCAAGGGCATTTCCCGAGAATCAGAGATCATAGACTTAGCACTAAAACACAAATTTGCAAGTAAGGCTGGTGCAATGTTTACTTATAATGATCGGAATTTTCGTGGTAAGGAAGCCTTTAAACAGTTTCTGGTTGAGAATGAGAGTGTGAGAGAAGAACTTATGATGAAGCTCAAGGAGAAGCTTCTTGTTGACCACAAGGAACAAGAGACTGCAGCTACTGATGAAGATTCTACTGAAGAAACTGTTTCAACTATTTCACCTGATAGTACTGATGAAGAGGCAGCTGCTGCAGTTGAAGCTTAGGTGTACAGATGTGTTAAATATTGATGAAAGCTTCCCGTCTGTTGTTTGGTTGGTAGGATTCCTTTCTCCATCGGACCAAAGGTTCTTCCTGATTGATTGGCTGTGTTGGTATTTCAGCAAACAGTGAAGACAGATCTATAAACGGTCAGGAAGGCTTTGTGTTCATTATCTGCAATCTGGATGATATCCTGCTTGTAGTCAAATGTCAAAGTTTCCAAATGACAGTTTAAGTTGGATGGAATGTCTAATATTTCGTGGGGAAAAAGGGATCAAGTGCGGAAAATGCAGGGCAAGTTGTCCAAATTTTGAGTCATTTAGTTGCATATTGGTAAAATGAGTAGCTACCATTCTTATTGTTAATGATGTATATTACTGATTGTTAAATAGTACTCTCTTTTACCCTTTACCATATTTCGCATCTTCTCCCTTCACTATATTTTCATTTTGAGGTGGTGGAAATTGGAAAGTCCCAAAAGTTTCGTATCATTTTTTTTTTTATTTTGGGTTGTTGCATTCCAATGAGGTTGTTTATCTTGGTTCTAGCCGCTGGATTATAGTTTATTATTTAACAGATGAAGAGAGTTGATAGAATCAACCATGGTGATTGGTTACACAATTTGAAACCAGTATGATTAAAGAAACAGAGTGCTTAAATGATCATCAACCAAAATGTGAATGTAAAAGTCTTGCTGTGAAGAAAGAATGATTGATCGATCTAGCAGCTCTCTGGTATCACCTTAGTAAAGGAAAATCTGCCTTCATTGTATGTGTTACGGTTGTTTGTTAATCGTTTTTTTTTTTTTTTTATTTTTTCGGATAAGGAAGTAATCCCTCTCATTCATTTCAGATAGAAAACAAACGCAATATATCTGCTGGGAATTCATCCAGCCATATGACGGATTCTGAGTTTCTCAAAGCTTTCTTAACGAGAGAGTGAGCAAGAACATTATATTGTCTTGATATACGTTGGACTATTACCCATTGAAAATCTTGTTTGCTCCTTTCAATCTTTGATATTATTCTAACAAATTTATGTTCTATTGCTGGTTTTGTTGTTGGCAAAATCAGCCACTTCACTGCAGTCTTTCAATGATCACACCTGCGAGGCTTGCCTCTTTTGCCACCTCCATCCCCCATTTGACAGCTTAAGCTTCTACAAGAGAGGCATTCCCTTGTGTGTTTCTGACTGTTGTAGCTATCACTTGGCCTAATGAGTCTCTTATGACAGCCCCTAAACCTGTAACCTGCTGATCTTTAAGAACAGCAGCATCAACATTGAGTTTTGAGCAATTAATAGGTAGTGGACTCTATTCCAGCAGCTTTCTAGCTTTTTTACTTCTTATGCACTTTTTTTCCTTCACTTACACATCTTGATGAGCATCTATGACTGATTTAGCCTTAGCAGCTGAAAACAGGGGGTTTGGTTTCTTCCCCTCAAAGATGAGTTTGTTTCTTGCATGCCAGGTAATCCACCATATAGCTGCTACAAAATCAAGCTCATTCCTGGTCAGCGTACCCATTCATTTGTACCACTCAACATATCATCTCTAGTAATTCGTTTGATTTCAACCTCCAACTGAGTGCATTTCTAGATTTTCCTAGCCACTTTTCATTCCATAAGGGCATAGAAAACATCTTCACTACCAGCTTTGCACATTTGGCATATTGATTCCTGAAAAATTTTCCTTCTCCATAGCTTTTCTGTAATCGGTAATGCATTCTTGACAGCTCTCCACCTAAAAAAAAAAAAAAAAAAAAAAAGAAAATTAATTTTCTCAGGCAAGTTTAGTCTCCATATATTGTGTCAGTCATGAGATCCACTTGTTGAACCTATTAGGGGCTTAGAAAACATGAGATTGAAAGCTAACTGATAGCCACTCTTCACGGAATACAACCCCTTCTTATCATAGTGCCATATTATGCTCTCAGCATCCTACTTTGCAAAATTCAGTCTATTAAGCTTTCATTCCATTGATGATTTGGACGAATAAGCTCCAAAACTTTGGCTTCTACAGACAAAGATGGCATAAAAATTGGCCTAAAGGTTGTTGGCCTGGGTGTCCCAATTGCTTGATTGAATTTAAATTTTGTCTCCACTTCCTACCCACTACCTTAGTCCCTTTTGTGGAATCTGCCTGCTCCACAAAATACTCCTCCAGATGAATGATAGATTAGAGTCTGTTTTAGCTTTCAGAAAATCTGTTTGCCTAAAGTATTTGGCCTTAAAAACTTTGGCCTCCAATGAGTCCAGATATTGAATTAGTCTCCACTCTTATTTTGCAACTAAGGCTTGATTGAAGCTTGGCAATTTTCTGAACCCTAGTCCCCCTTTAATCTTAACATAACTCACCTTATCCCATTTTGCCCAATAGATCCCCTTCTTATCCTCCTTTAACCCCCTACCAAAACCTTACAATCGCTCTTTGGATGTCATTACATATACACTCATGGCATAAGTAGGTATTACTTGAGCTACCGTCTTCAGAACATCTTCTTTACCCCCATTGAAGAACAACTTGTGCTATCAATTGAATATTTTACTCAAAACTTTGAGCTTAATATCATTGAAGAAACTTGTTCTCTTTCTACCCACCATTGAGGTAGCCCCAAGTACTTTTCATGCCTTGAGTTTATATTAAGTTGAAAAATACTCTTTATGTGAGGTACAACTTATTTAAATTTATAAAAAAATTAATCATTAAGCCAACAAATTTCCTTAAGTTTAAATTACTTTAGTAAATTAGAATTTATAATGAGCCACTATAAGATAAAATTTAAAAGTTACCATAAATTACCGTAGATAAATTCTAATTTATCATGAATTATTACTTTACTATAAGTAAATTTTAGAATGATAATGAGAGCGCTTACACCAACAATGAAACAATGATATAAGTGCTTACATCAACAATACATCAGCGATGATATAAGTGAGATATTTATGCAAGGATAAATTTCAACCATTGATCTACAATTTTGGTGGCAAAATTCTAACCATCTATTTCTTTTAGGAAACTCTATAAATACCTCTATCCATTTCATTTTTTCATACCATCCAAAAAAGTTTTGATTCTCTTCTATTATAAGTTATAACATTTAAAAGTAGAGAAATTCTCAAATTAATACATAGATTTAAAATAATTTAGCGAAGTAAATGTTAAGAGGTAAGTAACAGTTCAATTACAATGTAAGGATTTCTATATTTATGTTTAATTTATATTTATATTTATATGGTTGGCTATGCCACATATATGTGATTATTTATTATTTACTCTTTATATGGTTGGCTATGCCGCCTATTTTGTCAATATTTATTATTTGATATTTATATGATCGACTATACCGCCTATATTGTGATTATTTATTATTTAAGATTGATATAATCAGCTATGCCACCTATATTATGATTATTTGTTATTTAATATTTATATGTTGGCTATACCACTTATATTGTGATTATTTATTATTTAAAGTAGATATTGTCGGCTCTGCCGCTTATATTACATGATAATTAATTTTTATATGCTTATGCCATAATTACATGTTGTGTCTATAAACTTTACAAATAGCATAAGTTGCATGTAAACATGCATGCTTTATGAATAAATAATGAATTTTAAAAAGATGAGTTTTAAAAAATAGGTTGTTGTATTACAAGGATGGCGAAGTTTCCAAAGAAGGCAAGCCCTCAAGATTAAGAAAAGAATAATTTTTTAAGGATGGCGATATGCAATGTCCAAAAGACCAACAATTAATTTAGGCTCAAGTACAAGTTATTAAAGAAATAAAAGATGTCAACCCGATATTGCAACATACCAATGGCTCTAATAAAGTTATTTTATACCCTAAGATTTTCATTTTAGGCTTTAATTAGCTCATTTAGTCCTTACATTGGCGGGTAATGATGAGTAGATCAAGCCGATGCCAAATCCTAACCAAGACAAGTGCATGTGGGCATATCGATCAGAAGATTGTAATGGGCTATATATGTCATATATTTTGTAACAAGTATTTTTTTACATGTTATATTCTTAAGTAAACGCTGTTCTATTTAAAAGTAATAAGATTTTAAATATTTTGAAACAAATCACCACATTTTATTTATAAAAGTTGGTTGTTACACTTAATTGCTGTTATTTGCCTACCAAGAATTTTAGCACTGAAAAAATGGATGATTTTTCATAGTTGGAAAGCTGTTTAGAAGCTAATCCATGACAATAAAAGATTTCTTTCTGCTGCTTGCAATCCTCAATGGAAGCCATTGTAAAGACCAAGCTATCATCGCAAAAAGCAAATGGGAGATTGTGATATTTCTATCAATCCTCAGGCTATAGATGTTGGTTTTAGAAAGCAATGAAAATAACACAGAGAAATATGGGATCAGTAAATTCCTAATTTCATTGCTTGCAATATCCGATTTTATACAAAGAAAAGAAACAAACAATGTCAAATTATCTCGCCTACATATCGGTATTTGATAACATAAATTAAAACAAATTGTTCCAACAATCTTGCAGTAATATTATTGACAAAGATAACCATAACTTGTTGTTTTTATTTTTGCTTGAATCCTCGCAGCGAAATATAGCATCGTCATCACTCCTCCTTGCTATTTTTGCTGCAGACACCAATCTTTTCTTCAATAATTCAAATCTAAATTTTGATAGTCCCTTTGTCAAAATGTCGACTAACCGATCTTCGATCTTGCAATGCACAAGCCTAACTTCATTATTCTTCCGGACTTCTCTAATAAAATAATACTTGATTTTGAAATGCTTTGTCTTTCCATGGAATACTCGGATTGTTAGAAATTGCTATGGCAGCTTGGTTATCAACAAAGATTTCAGTTGCATCATTTTGGATCATCTTCAAATCTGTCATAAGCTTCCTTAGCCATAAACATATTCAATTCACTGCAACATATTCAACCTCCGCAGTAGATCGAGCTACAATTTCCGCTTCTTTGAACTCCAACAAAAAACTCGAACCAAGGCTAAACAAGTAGCACTGATGTGCTCCTCATATCATCACAAGATCCAGATCTAATCATCGGCAAGAAACCATGCAAAACCAGACTTGTCTCGCCTTCTCAAACTTTATTCCAAGATCCAAAGTTTCCTTAATATACCGAGCACCCTCTTAGCACCTTATAGTGCAACTCACTTGCACAATGCATATACCTAGACAACGGACTTACAACAAACATTATATCGGTCTTGTTGCTGTCGGATACATCAAACAACCTAGAACACTCTCAGTATAATGCCTCATCAATCTTTTCAGCACCATCATCTTTACTAAATTTCTCATTTTGAGCCAAAAGAGTACATATTGACTTACAATCCTCAATGTTAAACTTCTTCAGCACTTCCTTGATATATTTTTACTGTCCAATGAAAATTCCTTCATGTGACTTTTGAATCTCCAGATCCTGAAAGAAAGCCATCTCTCCCAAATCAGTCATTTCAAATGTTTGCATCATTTGAACCTTAAATTGCTCCACCAGTTCTACATTGCTTCATGTGACAAGCAAATCATCAACATAAAGTGAAACAACTATCAATTCATGATTAATAACTTTGATAAACAAAGTTGATTCACTCATGCTCTTGTTAAAGCCTATCTTCAGCAGATGATCATCAATCCTCGCTGCACTGTGCTCTTGGGCCTCGCTTCAAACCATATAATGCTTTCTTTAACAAGTATACTTTCTTTGGATCATCAGCCACAAAACCCTCAGGTTGCTCAACAAAGATTTCTTCTTCTAAGTATCCATTTAGAAAGGTCGACTTCACATCAAGTCGATAGATTTTCCATTGCTTTTACGTCGCAAGTGCTGAAGCAATCGATGGTATCCATCCGTGCTACAGGTGCAAAAGTTTCTGAAAAATCTACACCAAATAGTTGAACATACCCTTTTACAACCAGCCTTGCTTTGTATTTGTTTACGTAACCATTAGCATTAAGTTTGGTTCTATAAACCCATTTCACACCAATAGGCTTCTTGTGTAGTGGTTCTGCTCTACCAGCTCCCAAGTTTGATTCTTGTGAATCATCTTGATCTCATCTTCCATTGTTACGACCCACTTTGGATCCTTAATGACCTCATCATATCCTCGTAGGTTTAAACACGACCATATTACAATTTTGATAAAATTTTGTAAGTGGTCGGTACCTCTTATCGGCTCATCATCAATTATATCATCTTCCCGCAATTTTAATTCTTCTTCTTCCGAACAAAATTGTTCAAGTGTCTACTGTAACCCAATTCCATCTTGCAGCTTCATCAAATTTGACATCTCTCGCTTACTATGATTTTTTCATCAAAGGTTGATAAACTCTATAACCTTTGGTGAGATTATCAGTATCCTACAAAGACTCCATATTCAGATTTTTATCCAACTTCCTCTTTTATATCTAGAACATGAGTAAAACACAAAAACCAAAAACTCTCAAGTTATGAATGGAGGGTTTAAAACCATACCGAGCTTTGAAAGGTGTTTTTCCTTTTAAAGCCTTTGTTAGTAACTTGTTTTGCGTAAATACAGATTGTATTGATGACCTCATCTCAAAACATCTTTGGCATTTCCTTCTCAAATAATGGACACCTTGCCATCTCCATAATTGTTCTGTTTTTCCTCTCACTAACACCATTTTGACTTACAATCCTCAATGTTAAACTTCTTCAGCACTTCCTTGATATATTTTTACTGTCCAATGAAAATTCCTTGCTGTGACTTTTGAATCTCCAGTCATAGAAAGAAAGCCATCTCTCCCAAATCAGTCATTTCAAATGTTTGCATCATTTGAACCTTAAATTGCTCCACCAGTTCTACATTGCTTCATGTGACAAGCAAATCATCAACATAAAGTGAAACAACTATCAATTCATGATTAATAACTTTGATAAACAAAGTTGATTCACTCATGCTCTTGTTAAAGCCTATCTTCAGCAGATGATCATCAATCCTGTTGTACCAGGCTCTTGGGGCCTGCTTCAAACCATATAATGCTTTCTTTAACAAGTATACTTTCTTTGGATCATCGACCACAAAACCCTCGAGGTTGCTCAACAAAGATTTCTTCTTCAAGTATCCATTTAGAAAGGTCGACTTCACATCAGTCGATAGATTTTCCATTGCTTTTGTCGTTGCAAGTGCTAGAAGCAATCGATGGTATCCATCCGTGCTACAGGTGCAAAAGTTTCTGAAAAATCTACACCAAATAGTTGAACATACCCTTTTACAACCAAACTTGCTTTGTATTTGTTTACGTAACCATTAGCATTAAGTTTGGTTCTATAAACCCATTTCATACCAATAGGCTTCTTGTGTAGTGGTGCGTCTACTAGCTCCCAAGTTTGATTCTTGTGAATCATCTTGATCTCATCTTCCATTATTGCAGCCCACTTTGGATCCTTAATGACCTCATCATATCCTCGTAGGTTTAAACACGACCATATTACAATTTTGATAAAATTTTGTAAGTGGTCGGTACCTCTTATCGGCTCATCATCAATTATATCATCTTCCCGCAATTTTAATTCTTCTTCTTACGAAAAAATTGTTCAAGTGTCATCTGTAACTCCAATTCCATCTTGCGAGCTTCATCAAATTTGACATCTCCGCTACTATGATTTTTTTCATCAAAGGTTGATAAACTCTATAACCTTTGGTGAGATTATCAGTATCCTACAAAGACTCCATATTCAGATTTTTTATCCAACTTCCTCTTTTTATATCTAGAACATGAGTAAAACACAAAAACCAAAAACTCTCAAGTTATGAATGGAGGGTTTAAAACCATACCGAGCTTTGAAAGGTGTTTTTCCTTTTAAAGCCTTTGTTGGTAACTTGTTTTGCGTAATACTGATTGTATTGACAGACTTCAATTCAAAACATCTTTGGCATTTCCTTCTCAAATAATGTACACCTTGCCATCTCCATAATTGTTCTGCTTTTCCTCTCACTAACACCATTTTGTTGAGGTGTATAGGTGGTCTGTAAGTTGATGTTCAATCCTGCAGACTTCGCAAAACTTAGCAAATTTATCACTGTATACTCAGTCCCATTATCGGACCTAATCACCTTGATTCTACAACCACTTTGGTTTTCAATCTATGTTTTAAACTTCCAAAACACATCAGCAACTTCGGACTTTTGTTTGAGAAAGTAAACCCAACATATTCCGCTAAAGTCATCAATAAGAATCATAAAGTACCGTTACCACTTAAGGATGTAGTCTTCATAGGTCCACAAACATCGATGTGAATCAACTAAAGCTTCTCAACCGCTCTACATGCCTTATTAACGAGGAATGGAAATCGGCTTGCTTTCCTAGTCGACAAACTCCACACACTCGTTGCTTCTCCTCCATTGAAAGTCATTCCTTGCACAAGACTATTTTTCTGCATATAATCTAATGCGGAATAATGACAATGCCCCATCCATTTATGCCATAACTCAGCCTGGTTCAAAGCACATGGATATGCACTAGATTCATCCTTGTTCTAATTTAAATTGAAACTTTTGCCGTTCATTTTCACAGAGAACAACACTATACCATTTGGGTCATTAATGACACACTTGTTATTCTTAAATACAATAGAATAACCTTTTTCAAGCAATTGTCCCACACTCAGCAGATTTTGATCAATTTTAGGAACAAGTAATACATCAAAAATTAACTTTATACCTTCTGAGCTTTTTATTGCAACAGTCCGTTTGCCTTTTACCTCAATATACCGCCCATTGCCAACTTTTACTCTTGACACCTCCGACTTATTTACTTCTTCAAAAGAGATTCATCAAAAGACATATGATTTGTACATCCACCGCCTATAAGCCGATCATCATTTGAATCGCTACTTGAAAAACAAGACACAATAAAAGTTGCTCTTCCCGTTGTTGATCCACCGCTTGAGCTTGATGTTTTTCTTGTTGTTTGTTTTACACACCTCTCTATATGCCCCATCCGCTTGCATGCCCTGCATTGAATGTCGGTCGAAACCAACATTTCTTTTGTGAATGAGAGGTTTTCTTACAGTAAGGACATGAGAAATGCTTGACCTTACCGCCACCATGGATCTTGCTTTCCCTTTCTTGTAATTCCTCTTATTCCATTGTTTTTCTTTATCGCTACCTTGTGCTTGATCGCTTCCTTCACTTGAAATAATCCTTCAACTGTATCCTCATTTCGTAAGCTCTCCTTGGTTCTTGAGCGTGCAAGTGCATTAATGAGCTCTCCCAATGTTATTGTTGATATATCTCCGGACTCTTCAAGTGAAGAGATTTTAGACTCAAATCTCTCGGTAAGGACACCGAATCTTCTCTACAATTCTTCTATCGGAAAACTCTTCCCGAGCATTCCGATCTTATTGGCAATCATCCGTAGCTTATCCGTATAGTCCTTAACCACTTCGTCTCCTTCATTTTCTGCATTTCAAATTCCCTTTCGAGTTCAAGACCGCATGTGTTTTGTCTCGATGTTCCCCGATATTCCGCCTTCAAAAGATCCCATGTCTGCTTTCATTGCTTCACGGTCATGATCTTTATAAAATTGCCTCGAACCTGCAGAATGGATGCATGTCTTGGCCTTATACCTCCTTTTTCTTTCATCCTTGTTATTCCTCATATGAGCTAATGGTGGATCCTCGAGGTCCGCTTCCACCAAGTCTCATAAGTCACACGCTGCAGTGTATGACTCTATTTTCACAGACCCATATTTGATAATTTTCACCGTGAAAACCGGAGGTGCGGATAAGAAACTATTTCCGCCATATTAAATTTGATAGAAGATTAAGTGTTTGATTTGGTCTAGCAAGCCTCACAGGATACACTCACACACTTTCTAGGTCCCTTAAGAATAAGGGCTCTGATACCACTTTGTTGGTTTTAGAAAACAATGAAAATAACACAGAGAAATTTGGGGCTGTAAATTCCTAATTTCATTGCTGCAATATCTGATTTTATACAAAGAAAACGAAACAAACTATGTCAAATTATCTGCCTACATATCAGGTATTTGATAACATAAATTAAAACAAATTGTTCCTACAATCTTGCAGAATATTATTGACAGCATAACCATAACTTGCTGTTTTTATTTTTGCCCAAATCCTGCAGCAAATATAGCACTGTCATCAATAGAATAAGCTTTGTCTCTCTACCTGTACCAATAAGTTAGAAAAAACCTCTGCACATATTAAAAACAGATATAGGCATAGCAGATACCCTCACAGGATACACTCACACACTTTCTAGGTCCCTTAAGAATAAGGGCTCTGATACCACTTTGTTGGTTTTAGAAAACAATGAAAATAACACGTAGAAATTTGGGTGTAAATTCCTAATTTCATTGCTTGCAATATCTGATTTTATACAAAGAAAACGAAACAAACTATGTCAAATTATCTCGCCTACATATCGGTATTTGATAACATAAATTAAAACAAATTGTTCCTACAATCTTGCAGATTATTATTGACAAAGATAACCATAACTTGTTGTTTTTATTTTTGCCCAAATCCTGCAGACAAATATAGCACTGTCATCAATAGAATAAGCTTTGTCTCTCTACCTGTACCAATAAGTTAGAAAAAACCTCTGCACACATTAAAAACAGATATAGGCATAGCAGATACCCTTGCCTTAAACCCCTTTGGGAGTGTATTAGGCCTTTTGCAACTCTATTTATAAAAACAGAGAAAGAAAAAGTGGTTATACAGTCCATAATCAAGTTTATCCATTTATTAGAGAAACCCAATCTTTCCGTAATATGCTTCAAAAAAGACCATTCAACTCTAAAGCCACTAAACGATTCTTTTTCCTTTTACTATGGCCAATTTTATGCTAACATTCATAACCAATAATTATATTATCTGTTATCACTCTATTTGGAATAAAGACACTTTGCATTGGGGATATATAATTTGATGGAAAATTTATTTAAGTCTATTGGCGATGACTTTGGCAACTAATCTATATATCACATTGCATAGGTTAAAGAAGGAGTCATTCAGTGACTTTTCTAGGCTTAGCAATTTTAGAAATCAAGACAATGTATGTAAGGCTGAGTGGAGTTATAGTACTTTGCTGTTTTAAGACCTGAGGACATGTTGCAATGACTCCTTATTTAACTGCTTCCCAATGCTCTTGAAAAAAGATAGGCTGCAGCCCATCTGGACCTAGGGCCTTTATTGTAAACATTTGAGAAAGCACTGATTCAATATCCTCTGTTGTGAAAGGCTACGCTAAGAAAGTATTCATCTATGTGTTCACATTTGCTACTATTCCCTGTAGAGAAGTATTTATCTTATTCGTATTTGGCCTTGAAGTAGTAAAGAGATCCTGAAAATATTTATAAAATCCGCTATTTACACATCCTCATTGTTTTCTAACCAGTTTCCTAAGCTATCTGCAATGTCTTCGATTTTGTTCTTTTTCCTCCTTGATGAGGCTTTAGCATGAAAGAATTTTGTATTTTTGTCCTTTTCTTTAACCACTCAGCCCTTGATCGCTGCTTCCAATACATCTCTTCATCTGCCAAAATATTTGAAATTTGCTTCTCAGTGCTTCTGATTTCATTACCTTTGTCATACTAGTCATTGCACTTTTTTGCTCATTAATTCGTTCAATTTCTTATCCCTACCTCCAAACTCTTATTGGCTTCATAATGTTGGTTGCACCATTAATCTGTTGGCAATGGATTAGAACATTTAGACATGACTAACTTCTTTGCTGATGTGCCATCTGAACCAATCCTCCTACACTATATTTTTGCAAGCTTCATAAGAACTCCACATATTTTTATATTAGATTCTAGGGAAAGTTATTTTCTCGTAAACAAGGCTCCTTTATCTCTCTTTAATCTTTATCATAATTGGGTAGTGATCAGATTCCTAATGAACTAAATTTGTCGCTATATCATTATCAAAATCAACTCTCCATTCTTGATTACAAAGAAATCTATCTAGCTTCTCCTTGATGAATTGTGGTTCAAATTATCTATTTGACCAAGTGAAAGAGTAGCCCCTTCTTCCCGAATCAAATAACTTATAATCTTGGGCAGCAGCTCTAAATTTAATAATTACTACCAGTAGAAATAATCTTTTATTGCAGCCTTTGAAGGCAGATTTAAGTTCAATAATATTTCAGTTTTTAAAATTTTGTATGAGTTATTGAATTTAGTTAATTCTTGACATTTTGCGAAATCAACGAACTTTAACTTACTAGATTCTTGGTATCTTTTGAAATCAATATAAATTTAGTTCATTATTTTATTTTGATATTCTCTTGAATCAACAGTATATTATAATTTTAAATTTTCACTTTATCAATTAGTTATCAAAGATAAAAACCTAGTACTAAACAATCTACCCCATCCACTACCAAGCTTTCTCTTTTTGTCCTTTTTTTTTCGATTTCAATTTATAAAAAAAAATAATAAAAAAAAAAAAATCAAACCTGCTACCTACCTAAAGCCACTTTCACAGCTGCTAGCGTTATTTTCCGTCGCTGTTCGACAATCAGCTACCACCTTCTGAGACAGAAACTGTTAATTGATCAAACTAAGCTATTACCTATGCTTTTTTTACCACTTCCGCCTTCAATCGCCAGATTTTGCCGCAGCTGGCTGACACAACCACCATCAATCCACTTCTCTTTACGGCTCAAACCTTTCTCACCATTCCACATTACTGACCGACGAACCGATCATTGAAATCAAAGCCAACACCAAACTGTTGCCTTTATCTATAATTTTTGGTCAAACCACTGCCTTTTTTGACAAAAACCCACTACCATTATACTCACCGGCCTTTAATCTTTCAAATCCACTAATCCTTGCTTGATTTTCGACCACCATCGCTGGAAACTTAAAACTTTTACTGAATTACCATTTTACCAAAAATTTTACCTAAAATGCCCCGAAGAAAAGCTCATCGACATGCCCTTCAGGCAGTAACTTACGATTAAGATGATATTTCTAGAGGTGAAACCATGGCCAGCATGATAGCCAAGATTGATATGTTAGCTACACAAATGGCAGAATACTAGCCGAACATCATCGCACATTAGAACATGAAGACAAATCAAGTGAAAGCTTCGCTAAACCATTCTCTAGACATTAACATAAAATTGAGTCTACTGATGATAGAAGATGAGAATCTAGGTTGATTATTGACATTCTTGAATTCTAAGGAAATGAATAGCAAGAAGAATTATTATTGGATTGGATTAATGTCATTGAAGAAGGTTTTGAATACAAGGAAGTTCCTGATATTAAGCTAGTCTCACTTGCTGCAACTCAGTTTTGTGGAAGGGCAGCAGCTTAGGGGCAAAAGACTAAACTCACAAGGATAACATAAGGCAAAAAGAAGATTGACTCTTGGGAAAAGTTGAGAAAGCACTTACACGAAGATTCTTACATCACAATTATGTTAAACTGTTGTGCCAACAGTTACAGAATTTAAGGCAGGGAAATCGATCAGTAATGATTACACCACAGAGTTCCATTGGTTAGTAGCATGTAATGACCTAACAAAAATAGAAGAATAATAGATTTCTCACTATTTTGGGGGCCTACGATCACAGTTTCAAGACCAATTGAATTTTCTTGATCAGTACTCTATATCCGAAGCACACCAACAGGCTCTGTAGTTGGAGACGTAATTTAGTCGGCACACCAGTGACTCAAGCTTTAGCGGGTCTCGAAGTGTTGTTCGTAATAATCTAAACTAGACTCCTCAATTTCATAACTTTACTCCTCTAAATTCTTCAAATAAAACTAGGAAGCCTAGTAAAAGTGGTCAAAGCAACGATACCCAATCTTTGGGTTCGACATTACACTGCTTCAATTGTGAGGTAAATAGGCATCGAATGACAAAGTGTAAAAAGGGAGGAAAGTACGACGAAGGCTTATTCGTAGGCATTAAGGAAAGTGAAAACTACCAGGAAAAGGAAATTGAAAAGTTCGTTGAAGAGCCAACTTTTGATAGCAGTGATAGTGCAAGGTCCGTTGAAGAACATGATGATAATGGACTAGTATTAATAGTAAATCAAGCGTTCTTCACTCTTAAAAGACAAGATAAAGACAAATGGTTACGTAAAAAAGAATGCTGTGTGGTCATAGACTCATGCAGTTGCAAGAAGGTTATTTCAGAAGAAACTGTAACTAAGCTAAGCTTAAAGATGAAACCTTATCAAACTTCATACAAGCTCACGAGGTTAAAAAAGGGAATCAAGTAATGTTGCTTAATTTCTTTTTCTATTGGATCAATCTATAAAGACTAAGTTTGGTGTGATGTTGTGGCTATGGATGCTTGTCATCTATTACAGGGTAGGCCTTGGCAGTATGCTTGAAATGTAGTACATGATAGGAAAAGAAATATCTACAGTATTATGTTTAACGACACTAAGATTATTCTTCTACCTAGTAAGGAGATCAATTGGGTCTATATTTTATTGAGAAAGGAGAGCCACAATAGTTCAAAAGTATCGAAAACTGTGACACTTATACTAGAAGAATTTCAAGATTAGTTCCTAATGAGCTACCATAAGGTTACCACCTGTCAAGTGATTGCCTCCCAGATTTCACACGCACTTTGAGGTATATTGTGATGCATCCAAAATAGGTATTAGATCTGTTCTTAGTCAGCAGAGTAAGCCTATAGCTTATTTCAGTGAAAAGCTAAATAGGGCAAAGGTACATTACAATACTTATCATATGGAGTTCTAAGCAGTGGTCGAGGCATTAAAACACTGGTGTCACTATTTGATTTATGGAAACTTTATTTTATACATTGATCATACCGCATTAAAACATCTCAAAAATGAAAATAAGCTTTCTCATCATCATGCCATGCGGTCAGCATTCCTTCAATAGTTTACTTTAGTAGTAAAACATACTTCTGGCAAATCCAACAGAGTAGTAGATGCACTTAGTTGACGATCTACCTTGCTGACACAAATGCATAATCAAGTCCTAAATTTGACATGTTTAGAGAGTTATATGCTATTGACCATTTTTTTCCTCATTTATTAGAAAAAAATTATGTAGGCTTCTACTTAAACTACCATTTGCAGAACATATTCTTTTTTAATGGTAATCGATTATGTGTTCATAATTCAAGCTTGAGGTTAATAATCAATGCAGAACTACATAACGAAGGGTATATTGGTCATAACAAAACTCTGGCTTTAATAGCCAATGCTTATGTTTTGGCTACTATGAGGCGTGAGGTTTATCATTATGTTGAGACTTATTGTATTTGTCAGGCTTCCAAGGGTACTGCAATTAATGCAGGATTATATATGTCGTTGTTGACATTAGCATGGATTTTGTCTTGGTATTAACTCATACGCAGAGGGGTATGGATTCAATATTTGTTGTTATTGACCAATTCTTAAAAATAGCTCATTATATTGCATGTAAAAAGACTACAAACGCCTTGACTGTTACTTGCCTATTCTTCAAGAAAGTTTATAGATTACATGGTCTACCGAGCTTTATTGTATTTAATTGAAATACATGATTTCTTAATCATTTTTGGAGAATAGTATGGAAGTTGACTAATACTCATATGAATTTTAGAAGTTCTTATCTCCCACAGACAGGTGATCAAACTAAAGTTGTCAATCGTTCTTTAATAAACCATCTACGAGGTCTAGTTGGCGATAATCGAAAAAAAAGGGATCATAAGCTATACCAAGTTGAGTTTGTTTATAATTGTTCTGTTAAGTGTAGTACTGGTTTAAGCCCTTTTCAGGTAAATTATAGATATAATCCACGAGCTCCCATCAATTTAGCCTCAGTTCTAGATTTAGTTTGCAAAAGCAGTAAGACAGAAGACTTTATTAAACAACTTCATACAGCTGCGCAAGAGTCTTTAATGAAGACTACTAAAGGTTATAAAATTGAGGCAGACAAAAGGTGTTGAGATTTAGAATTTCAGGTACGAGATCTTGTTTTGTTTGTCCTAACTAAAGACTCAATTGGAGATTACAATAAGCTTTCAGCTAGGAAAATTACACCTTTGAAAATTATGGAGAAGATCAATCCTAATGCCTACAAAGTAAAGCTTCCTGATCACATCTGTCACATAGATGTATTCAATGTCAAGCATCTTATTCCTTTCAGAGGTGATCATGACAATCCGAATTTGAGGGCAAATTCTCTCTAACCCAGGGGGGATGATGGAGATTAGGAATCCTTATCATATTTGAAATAATTTCCTTATTATTTAAAGATTATTGTTATTTTTTTTTGTTTAGGAATTTGTTTTTCTTTTTCTTCATAGTTTAGGATAATTACTACTAATATAAATAGCTCTTTATTGTAGCCTTTGAAGGCAGACTTGAGTTCAATAATATTTTAGTATTCAAAGCTTTGTGTGAGTTATTGAATTTAATTAATTCTCGGTATTCTAAAAAATCAATGACCTTTAGCCTTTTAGATTTGCAGTATTCTTTCAAATTAATGTGAATTTAGTTCGTTCTTTTATTCCAGTATTTTCTTCAATCAACGAAATATTTTCGCTACATCAGTAATAATGTCCAAATATGTTTCTTTTGGCTTGCTTTAGGATATCCATACGCTCTTATACATATACAAAGTTTCTCCCTTGTATTCTGGATTTAAAAATCTATATAATGCCTACTATAAGAGTTCATTTAAACTGCAATGTTAGCACTCCACATAAGAGCTAGGCCTCCACTCTTTCCAGTGCTATCCATTGCAAAGCAATTATCTACATATAATTGCCTATATGCCTCTTTAACCTGCCCAGACTTCAATTTAGTTTCACAAAAAAATAGTAGCTAAGGCTGCAATGTCAGAACCCCGAACATTCCAGCTTATTATTTCTTGT
This sequence comes from Murraya koenigii, assembly GCA_025617385.1. Classification (NCBI taxonomy): domain Eukaryota; kingdom Viridiplantae; phylum Streptophyta; class Magnoliopsida; order Sapindales; family Rutaceae; genus Murraya; species Murraya koenigii. Next base: position 9,908,048 of record CM046817.1, on the reverse strand, counting down.
CTATCGATGGGGTTGTTCGTTAGGCTCCTTCGATATATTCTCCATAAGCATTCTTTCTTCATGCACTAATAGTTGTGTTTTTCCTTCCTATACCAGTTTAAGCTTTGTTGATAGAGAGGTCGTGAAACAATAGTACTCCCCACTCACATTTTTTTACATTATGGACTTGGTCTAATTTGCTCCCTTATTGACCTTATAATTTCTTTTTCAATTACCATCCCATTTTCCCTTTTTTTTTCTTCATTTTTTCACTTCTCTAGGCATTAGCTCCATACAAGCTATAATTGTATTCTTGTTACAATCTATAGCCTATAACCTATTTCCCTCACCAACTTTTATTAATGCACCTTCACATATTCTTTCCACCTAGTTGTTTCTCATTGGTTTTGTATAAACCCCTATATCGGGTTGGGCTAACCCAAATCCACTTTCCCTACTTGGTTTGGCCTAACTCGTTTTTCCTTGAAGCTGTTTATGGTTTGCTGGTACAATGTTTGATGATCTTGTTTCTCACTTCTAGTGTTCATTATCTCGATTCTGCTTTGCTCATTCTGCTCTTGTCTATGCTTTCATCTAGACTCTATATGCTATGTCATCTTTTAGTTGCCTTTTATATTCTAAATATTCTTTGTATTGATGCCCAAACAAAAGTAAAATTTTGGTAATTTTTTATAAGCTGCTCTTATTGAAATTTTCCACAATCATCTAGTTTAAACAACAACTTTTTCATTAACAATTGTGTAATATCCACCAAGATTTTAATATGATCAAAAGAGCCAATGTATTCCCTTGTTTCATTTGTTTCCACTTCTTCTATTTTGCCAATTCTCCCTCCTATCTCCTGAACTATTTCCTTGTCCATACGCATGATAAAAATATTATGGATTTGCACCCAAAAAGAAGTGTGAGTGAAAGCTTGCTTTTTAATATCACCAACACCAATGGATTCCACAAGTACCATTAATGATCTATCAAAATGACATGGTCCCCCATATAAAATTCTCTCTTTTTTTTTTAATTTTTTTTTATCCTATGAAGCAAACTTAAAAAAGAAAATGTTGGCTCCCAAGCTTTGCACTTTCATTTCCTTAGTAAATCTCCAAGCTTGATGTATAGCTACTTTTATTCCTTTATGGAGCACACTATGTGTATGAATAATATTTCCAATGAGGCAGTGCACTGCAAGTTTTCTCCTTTCACTTTCATCCTTCCCACAAAGGTAATTATATTGTCTTCCTCTTATTTTAACGTTATAGCTTTATATTTGTGTATGAGCTCATCAGCATCCATACTTTCTCTTTAAAGCAAAAAGATTGAGCTAATTAAGCCTACTTGCATTCCCAACAGCCCTCTTTACTGCATAGATTTCCTACCTAGTGTTTAATGCCCCTTTTTAACACCATCTTTACTATACCTTAAAAGTTTCCTAACCACACTCAACCTACGAGTGGAATTCCTATATCTTACAAAACTCCTATATGCTTCCTTTCAAGGTTCCCTTTTAAGAGAGAAAGGTTTCACGGGATGAGTGAATGCGCAGCAACCCGTGCGGTACTTAGACAACTTCTAGCATAAAGTTGCTAAGTAAGCCTAATAAACTTCTCAAGCTAGTTAAGCAAAGAAGTTTGCAAGAATGCTAGAGAGAAGAAAAGAGTAATATGACCAATATGTGATTTTATTATTCACAAGCGAGGTCACAAGAGAGCTTTACACATATTTTTGTGATATGTGTGTGTGTGGGTGTTTGGGGTATTGGAGATATTTGGGGATTTTGGAGATGCCTAAATTGGTGGGTGCTTACCCTTATTTATAGTGTGGTTCTTTTAGTTTTAAAGTTATTCATACAAGTTATACAATTCAATTTGTACAAGTAACTATCTAGATAAGAATAAGGTTATAGATAGGGATAAGGATAAAATAATGATAAGGATAAGCATGGTGAGTTCTGGATATGTAGGATGCTAGAGACTTCTAGATAACGAGCTGGGCTTGCTAAGTGCACACGCCTTGTGACAGCCCAATTGCTAAGGCATCCGTACTTAGCACACCACGGCTGGCTAGTTATGTGGGGTGGTCCATTTCTAAGCGCAACCTACTTCTAAGTACATCCCGTTATTGGGTGTACCCATACTAAGTGAACCCGTATGCTTAAATTGGCTATCTTTAGTGGTGAACTTGAGCGACCTGTGACAATCCTCCCCCACCTATGCTCACGACGCTCTTGTTGCATCTTCATGCTTGTATTTTTTAATGTGGTCCGCGAATTGCCATAAGTCTTCTTCGCGTTTCCATGTTACTTCACTTTCGGAGAGATTCCTCCTTTTGACCAAGTACTCGTTGTATGCCGGTATGCCCATTCTCTGAGTCACTCGATCGGTAATGATATACTCCACATCATTGTCATACGAGGTGATAACGGCTGTTGGGGCTCTCTTCCATTCTCTGTAGTTTAGATCCTCCGTATTTTCGTGATATGGCTTGAGTAGACTCACGTAAAAGACCGGATGAATCTTCAATTTTTGTGGATGTTGGAATTGATATGAGACGTTACCCACACGTCGCACTATTGTAAAAGGTCCTTCGTATCTCCTTACTAACCCCTTGTGCACTTGTCGTAGTGTCTTGAATTGTTGGGGTAGGAGCTTGATTAACACTTGGTCGCCTTCCTTGTATTTGACGTGGCTTCTCTTCGTGTTAGTCCACTTGTTCATCTTGCGTGCTGCTTTATCGAGATATGCTCACGTGATGTCCATTTCCTCATGCCATTCGCGGGCGAGCTTATGCGTTGCTGGGCTTTTCCTCCCATAAGATGAGGCTATGGCATTGGGTGTCATGGGCTGAAATCCCATGATGATCTCGAAGGGACTCTTGCCCGTAGCCTCACTTCGCTGAAGATTGTATAAAAATTGGGCAACATCAAGTAATTTTGCCCAATCTCGTTGGTGAGCGCTTACATAATCCCTTAGATACATCTCGAGTAGGCTATTGATACACTCGGTTTATCCATCCATTTTCGGGTGGAAGCTTGTTAAGAACTTGAGATCGGTTCCCAAAATCTTGAAGAGCTCGGTTCAAAAGTGACCTGTGAATTATGGGTCTCGATCACTCACGATGCTCTTCGGTACTCCCCATAGCTTCACAATATACTTGATGAAGAGTCGAGCAGCTTCATCTGCCTTACAATCGAATAGTGCAGTGATAAAGGTTGCATATTTGTTGTAACGATCGACAATGACCATAATGCTTCCGCAACCTTCACACCTTGGTAGGGCCGAGATGAAATCCATGGATACGCTTTCCCATGGTCTTGAGACTAAAGGGAGGGGTTCCAACAACCCCGCTGAAAGTTACCGATCCGTCTTGTCTTGTTGGCAAACAAGACATGTCTGCACATACGCCTCAATGAATTCCCGCATTTACGGTAAAAAATACGAGGTTTGAGCTAGTGCGGTTGTACGCTCCACTCTCGGGTGACCAACCCACTTGGAGTCATGGCATTTTTTTATCACTTCTCTTCGTAGATTTCCCTATTTTGGCACAAATAGTCAATCTCCTTTAGTGAGTAGAATGCCTTCCTCTTGTCAAAATCTCCTTTTCTTGCTTTGGAGAACTTTTTCCAGCATGTCTTTCGCAAGAAGGTCTTGTTGAAGACCTTCTTTGAAGCTTAAGATAAGGTCAGACTTCGGCTACCTCATAATAAGTGTTGCCAATTCTACCTTGCAGTTTAGTGCATCCACAACGACATTGGTTTTTCCCAGCTTGTATTCGAGCTTATAGTCGAATTCTGCTAGAAAGTCTTACCACCGTGCTTGCTTGGGGCTCAACCTCTTTTTTGTTTGGAAGTAGCTTGTGGCTACGTTATCCGTTAAGATCACAAAGTGTGCACCAAGCAAGTAATGTCGCCACACCCATAAGAAATGGATGATTGTTGTCATCTCCTTTGCTTGCACGGTGTAGCGGCGTTCCGTGTCATTGAGTTTTCAACTTTCGAATGCTATGGAGTGGCCTTCTTGCATAAGTACTCCTCCAATGGCAAAGTCGGAGGCATCCGTGTGAACTTCGAATGACTTTGCTTGATCCGGAAGAACGAGGATAGGTACTTCAGAAATTGCCTTCTTCAAGCCTTCGAATGCACGTTGGCAATCTTCGGACCAATGCCATGTCCGATTTTTCTTGAGCAGATCTCTCAAGGGTGCCGCCTTGGTTGAATAGCCCTTGATGAACCGATGGTAGTAATTTACCAATCTAAGGAAAGATCTTAATTTGGGTATTTTGGTAGGAGATTCTCATTCAAAGATGACCTTCACTTTTGAGTTCTCCATCATTAGCTTTTCATTTGTTATGTTATGGCCAAGGAACTCCACTTTTCGTTGGGCAAATGAGCATTTCTCCATTTTAAGGTGGAGTTCATTTTCTCGTAGTACTTGGAGGACTTGTTGTAGATGTTGAGCATGTTCCTCAAGGATGGTACTATACACTACGATATCATCCAAGTATACGACAACAAAGTGGTCGAGGAATGGTTTGAGGACTTTATTAATAAGTGTGCAAAATGTGGCCGGTGCATTAGTAAGGCCAAATGGCATAATAAGGATTTCAAAAGATCCATACCTTATGACACATGCAGTTTTTTGTTCATCTCATTTGGCTATCCAGACTTGGTAGTATCTCGAACGTAAGTCGAGCTTGGTGAAGTACTGTGCCTTGCCGAGTTGCTCAAAAAGATCCGCTATCAAGGGAATTGGGTACTTCTTCTTAATGGTTATCTTATTGAGTGCCCGGTAATTGATGCACATTTGTAAAGAGCCATCATTCTTCTTTTGGAAAAGAACGGGTGCACCGAACGAAGCTTTTAATGGACGGATATATTCGGCATCTAATAAATCTGTGAGTTGTCTCCACACTTCAAGTTTGGGTGGCGCCATACAATAAGGAGCCAAAGCTGGAGGTTTTTGCGCCTTGCTCCAACTCTATTTCGTGATTCACCTCTCTTCTAGGTGGAAGCTTCCTTGGAAGCTTCGGAGGCATGACGTCCTTGAATTCATTGAGGACGGCTTGTATTTCTGATGGAACTTGGCTTGGGGTACTTGCGAGATCTTCCTCCTCGTTGAGCTGGTAAATGGAGACTAAGAAACTAGGGTCCTTTTTGAAAGTCTTCTTAAATTGCATGGCTGAGAGCGTCCTTTCTCTAATCTTGGTACGCTCGACAGGAACTATACAAGCTTTACTCCCATCAACAATGCTGAGGGAGTTCATGGCCGGTAGTGGGAAGGCATGGACTTTGTTGAAGAATTTCATACCAAAGATCATCTTGTAATCATCCATAGGCATGATGGAGAAATCAAACTTTCCGCTCTATGTCCCGATCATTACGTGCACGCTTTGTGCATTGCCCGTAATAGATTGGGCGGGTGAGTTTACCGCCTTGATTATACCTCCTTCCTTTGTTGTCTTGAGGCCTAGGCGATTGGCCTCATCTTTCATAATAAAGTTGTGCGTGGCTCCGGTATCTAATAACGCAAGCACTGTTTTACCGTTGATGTTTGCACTCACGTACATGAGCCTTTTCTTCGCATGTGCTTGTGGCTGGCTCTCGAGTGCAATGAGGTGCTGGAGGGTACCCATACTGGGTTGGTGTTCCTCTCCTGTGGGCAAATTTTTTCAGACAGTCGCGTACCAATGTGGACCGTTGTAAATGAAGCATTGGCTGCTAGGCTTAGGTGTATCTTTCTTTCCGTCCGCCTTACCTTGCCGGCTCTTGCCGCTAAGAGACTTTTTTTGCCTCCACTTCTTACAGTTGTGGCCTTTGTAGTTACGAGCCGCTCCCTAAACTTTGCCTTGGTTCAGCCTCTTGTCTTTGGCAATGACATTATCAAGAGATTGTACGCCACGCCTATCTAACTTTGCTTTGGCCCAATCTTTAAGGTCGTCTTGGAAATAGAAGAGGGATTCTTTGTCGGACATGTCGGTGATCTCTAGTATAAGGGTAATGAATTCATTGATGTAGTCACGAATACTACTTGTTTGCTTGAGCCGACGAAGGCGCTCTCTTGCCTCTTTCTCGGCATTGCTTGACGCAAAGTGCTTCCGGAGTTTTTGTTGAAAATCTGCCCAGGTATTGATGGCGCAAATTCCCTTGCCCATGTCACCATGCTTTCGCCGCCACCACAATTGTGCGGAGCCTCGTAGTAATATGGGTGTTGTACCCACTTTCGATGCCTCGTCTCATAAACCTACGGTATCGAAATATTGGTCTAGCCCGAATAGAAAGTTGTCTACAATGGTGGCATTGCGTGTGCCATCGTAGGTGTCAGGCTTTGACAAGTCAATGCGTTGCGCATCACTCGTGCTTGTGAAAGCTGGGCTAGCAGAGAGTGTGCACTTTTGCCATGCCCAGTTCAAGCGTACTTCATCTACTTTCGCATGGACAGCATGCAGTTCGTCTTGCACTAAACTGCGGAGTTTTATCAACTCTTCGTGGAATGCTCGAAACTCCCTCAAAGGGTGTTGTTTTGATCTTGCATGAAGGCCTTGATGGCTACCGTGAAGTCGGCATATTTGCCTTTAAGACCATCCACCCTGATCTCCAAATTGTCGAGGGTGTCCTGGGCCATGGACATTGATGTTTCGAGTGTGGTGACACGAGGCTCCAAGGCATCTATGGAGTGAGCCTTGGATTTTTCGCTGGTCTTAGGCTGTGTGCGACCCTTCTCACGGCCACAAGTAGGCTCCGGTAGAGCTTCCACACCAACAATGCCCTCTTGAGTTTTGCTAGGAAGATTGGCCATAGCTTTAGACGTGAGCTAGGTTGCGTGGGTGCAAAACCTTGGCTCTGATACCACTTATCACAGGATGAGTGAATGTGCAGCAACCCTTGTGGCACTTAGACAACTTCTAGCACAAAATTGCTAAGTAAGCCTAATGAACTTCTTAAGCTAGCTAAGCAAAGAGGTTTGCAAGAATGCTAGAGAGAAGAAAAGAGTAATATGGCCAATATGTGATTTTATTATTCACAAGGGAAGTTACAAGAGAACTTTACACATATTTGTGTGATGTGTGTGTGTGTGGGTGTTTGGGGTATTGGACATGTTTGGGGATTTGGAGATGCCTAGATTAGTGGGTGTTTACCCCTATTTATAGTGTGGTTCTCCTAGTTCTAGAGTTATCCATACAAGTTATACAATTCAATTTGTATAAGTAACTATCTAGATAAGGATATGGTTATAGATAGGGATAAGGATAAAATAGTGATAAGGATAAGCATGGTGAGTTCTAGATATAGAGGATACTAGAGACTTCTAGATAACGGACCAGGCTTGCTAAGTGCACACACCTTGTGACAGCCCAATTGCTAAGTGCATCCGTACTAAGCGCACCACTGCTAGCTAGTTATGTGGGATGGTCCATTTCTGAACGCAACCCACTTCTAAGTACATCTCCCCATTGGGTGTACGCATACTAAGTGAACTCGTTTGCGTAAATTAGCTGTCTTTGGTGGTGAACTTGAGCGGTCCGTGACAAAGGGCTCAAAGAAAGATGGTTTCTCGCAACACTAAGTTGCTATGTCAATTGAGGTAAGTTAATTGAGATTGTTTTTTGTTAATTGTTAGCTGAAGCGCTTTGAGATTTATTGATAAGTATTGGTGAGCTTTAGGAAATTGATGAGAATATTGACTTTAGGGTCAGCAAAACTTAAGAATGTGCACTAACTCGGGTAATGAGAGTTTGCTTTAAATTAACATTTTAGTCCACTAACTAATCTTAGCCACTGAGATATTTATTCTATCACCTCTCATCACATGTATGTTGGTCTTTATCACGTATAAAGATAGTGGAGCTATATTCACACGTGCATTTGACTTTCTACTTACACATGCGTTAGACTTACTCAAAAGTTAATTTAATAGTTCGTTTACTAATTAGTAATCAAAGTGGGCATAAATTGAAATGTGTTGGAATGAGTTATAATAAGAATAAAAATAAAAATAAATTATTTATTTGAACTTTATGAATCAAAATCCAAATGATTTATATTTTTATTATGTGTTTACTTTTTTAATAATTGTAATCTATTATTTTAAGTTATTAAAATGCCCTTAATTAAATATTATTATTTTTATTATAATAATTCTTATTATTATTATTATTTGAAAATATTTTTATTAATAATAATGAAAATAATAATAATTTATTATAATTATTGAGAATAAAAATAATAACAATAAAATAATTTAATAATATTTTAATTGAGAACAAAAGTGAAATTATGAAATTTGAGTGAGATAAAATAGTGAGTTCAAAAAAGGGAACTTGATTTCCAATTCCTTAGTCCAAAAAACATGTGTGGCCATATATTTCATTTTCATTACTTTTTATTTTAACAAGTTAATATCATTAATTATTCCCACTTCAAATTTCAATTTTCCAAATCCACAAATAAGATTTTATGTTAATGGTGCATTAACTAATAGGTAATCAGAATGAGCTAGAAATCATAATAAAAAATAAGAATTAGAATAAATTATTTACTTTAGTTGTAGAAATCAAAATTAAAATAAGTTATTTAATATGTTTACTTTATTTTAGAATTAGAATAGATTGTTTGAAATTATTAAAACGATCATAGTTGATTATTGTCATTATTTATTATAATAATTGTGATTATTATTATTATTACTAACATTATGAGAATAAGAATAATAACAGTAACAATAATATAAAATATTATAATATTTTAATTGAGGACAAAATTAAAATTATGAAATTTAGATGGATAAAATGGGAAGTTCAAGGGATAAGAACTTAATCTCATGTTCCATGATAATCAAGTTTTCATTTCTTAATTCTAAAAACTTGTTGGTCTCACATATTTCATTTCTATTCATACTTCTATTTTAACAAATAAATATCATCATATTTTGTTTATATTCATACTTCTATTTGAACAAATAAATATCATCAATCTTTCTTATTTCTAATTATAATTCCATAATTTCACGGGTAAACACACCATATGCTTAGAAATTATAGCATCACAATATTTGTTTGTAATGCCTAGATCTCCTTGGAGACAGGAACCACTGAAAAAACAAATAAAAAATTCATAGACTTTTCCTTTATTGTGAATCAGTTAGTCAATATTCTTTAGCAGATATGCTAATTCCTACTAAATACGTACAACTGATATTTCCTACCTTTTTTCCGCAGGTTTTTTCAAATTTCAACTACATAGTTTTCAACCTCTAGGGGCACTACCCTCTACAAGTGTAGTTGAAATCTTTTACTATAAGAACACTTTAGGACCCTAATTACATTTATTTACTAGAATTTCAGCCGTTTGCCCTAATGATCCAAACCCATTAGGTAATACTTCATTAGCAATAGTCTTTTAAGTCTTTATTTTATTATTATTATTTTTTTTTTCCCCAGAGAGAGACAGCGGAAGTTAAATCTAAGTCTATTTTTATTGTGATGATTGTTCTCTCAGACGACTTTCCGACTTGTTTCTATTTCCCAGCATGTATGTCCTTTTTTATGTGATTATGTCACATTTCGGGTTCAATTAAAAAATTACTATTTCACCCGATGTACTGCTGAAGAGGCAGCTGCTGTAGTTGAAGCTTAGGTGTACAGATGTGTTAAATATTGATGAAAGCTTACTCTTTGTTTGATTGGTAGGATTCCTTGTTCCATGGGATGCAAATTGGCTGATTGGTTGCGTTGGAATTTCAGAGAACAGTGAAGACAAATTTGTAAGTGACCAGGGCAAATTGTCCAAATTTTCAGTTAGTTGCATATTGGTAAATGTGTAGCTACCCTTCTCAATGTTACCAATTTGTTACTGATTCTTAAACAGTACCCTCTTTTACCCTTTACCCTATTTCGTATCTTCTCGCTTTTTTTAGATTTTTCATTTTGAAGTGGAAATTGGAAAGTCCTAAAAATTTCGGCTCTTTGCCTTTTTCATTTTTTGTCGTTGCATTCCCATGCCGTTGTTTATCTTGGTTCTAGTCGCTGGATTATGATTTATTATTTATTAAATGAAATGAGTTGGTAGAATCAACCATGGTGATTGGTTACACCATTTGAAATGAATAAGATGTAAGAAACAGAGTGCTTGAATGGGCATTAACCAAAATGTGAACAGAAAGAGCCATGTTGTGAAGACAGATTGATTGATCGATCTAGCAGCTCTTTGGTATCACCTTAATAAAAAAGAATGGGAAATTTATAAGATTGACCATACAGATTTTTTTTTTATTTTAAATTTAATCTCTCAAACTTTTTTATATCATAACTAGTAAAATACAAGATTTTTGGACTAAATTACTCCATCACTTTCATCAAATTTATAAATGAATGTCACTCTTAAAAACATTCTTCTAAAAAAAAAAATAACACTTTCAATACCCTTAACAGTCTCAATAAATCACTAAGCTCATCACTATCAACAAATCACTAAATCACATAATATATAATCGAAGATATAATCAATAACTAAAAAGTTTATTAAGGTACGCGTAATTTCTTAGATAATATTAATATTTAATATATTAAGTTTAACATTTAAACTCAAAATTGATATGGTTTTGTTGAAAATATTGTTATTTTTATTCATAAAACAATGTAATATCTTAAAACAATTAGTTTGGGTTGAGAAATAAAAAATAAATCATTAAAAACAATAGAAAATTTAAGTAAAAATAAAACCTAGATTTAGCGAGGTATGCTGGCTTAGTGCGACAGGCACCTGTCTCACTGCCTGTCGCACTAAACCAGTTTGTCTTATTATATTTTTATAAATCTTTTACAAATTATAACTTATACTATACATATCCGTTTTAAATATACTGTTTGAAGTTTGCGATGAGACGAATCAAAGAATATTAGTGGAATAGATACTTTTAGTACTAAAAGATAATAAAATTAAATCTGATTTTTAGTGCGACAAGCACCTGTCATATCAACATATACATATTACAGCAATATGCTTTGATTCGTCTCTTTGTAAACTTCGAAACAGTATATTATACGCCTAAAACAAATATATATAGTATAAGTTATGACTTCTGAAAGATTTATAAAAATGTAGTGGGACAGACTGATTTATTGCGACAGGTGCCTGTCGCACAAAATAATCATTGTGTTTTAGTGCAACAAGCACCTGTCTCACTGACTGTCGCATATAATCAGTCTGTCTCACTACATTTTCATACATCTTCCAAAAGTCATAACTTAAGCTACATATGTTCGTTTTAGGCATATAATATATCGTTTCGAAGTTTGCAATGAGATGAAATATTGGTGGACTAGGTATCTATTGGTACAACAGGTGCCTGTCGCACCAACGTTTAGTGCTGCAACAGGTGTCTGTCGCACCAACGTTTAGTGCGACAAGTGCCTTTCGTACTAAAAATCATATTCAATTTTACTATATTTTGATGTGGAAGGTGTCTATTTTACAAGTTTTGAAACAGTATATTATACACCTAAAACGGACATATATAGCTTAAATTATAACTTCCAAAAAATTTATGAAAATATAGTGAGACAGACTGGTTTAGTACACAAGTAAAGTTCTCTCTGCCTGTCGCACTAAGTCAACATGTCTCACTACATCTGGGTTTTATTTTTACTTCGAATTTCTATTGTTTTTAATGATTTATTTTTTATTTCTCAACCAAAACTAGTTGTTTTAAGATATTACATTATTTTATAAATGAAAAAAAAAACAATATGTTCAATAAAACTATATTAATTTCGAACTTAAATGCTAAACTTAATACATTAAATATTGATATTATCTAAGAAATTACACTAACTTTAAGAAACTTTCTAATTATTAATTATATATTCAGTTACATATTACTTGTTTGATGAGATATAGTGATTTATTGATACTGATGAGCTTAATAATTTGTTGAAAATGTTGAAAGTGTTGAGAGTGTGATTTTTTTATTTGGATTTTAAAGAGTAGCATTCATTTATAACTTTGATGAAAGTGATGAGGCAATTTGGTCCAAAAAAATTATATTTAGCTAATTATAATAGAAAAAAGTTTGAATTGTTAAATTTGAAATATCAAAAATTTATGTGGATATTTTTGTAAAATTCCTAAAAAGAATTAGCCTTCATTGTATGTGTTACTGTTGTTTGCTAATTATTGGTATTAGCTAAAGCACTTTGACATTACTTAATGCATACCAACGAGCTTTAGGAAATTGCTGAGAATGTTGATTCTTAGATAAACAAGCTTCAGAAGGTGTGCTAACTCAAGTATTGGAGAGTTGCTTTAAATTAATATTTTAAGTCTACTAACTAATCGAATATATAGAGAGATATATTTATTAAATTCAATATAGTACCCCTTACCCCTAGAGAAAGGGCCGGTCTCTCTCTGCTTCACCTCCAGAAAGGGATTCTTAAGGGGGAAGTTGAATTGCAGAATTGAAAAGTATTATATAATATAATATATTACTTATGTTTAATACAACTATATATTAATACATAATAAATATATCTCTCTATATATTATATAGAGAGATATATTTATTAAATCCAATATAGAAAATTGTCAGTCTCTCTCTGCATCACCTCCGGAGAGGATTTTTAAAGGGGAAATTGAATTGCAGAATTGAAAAGTGTTAAGCATGACACTTCACTTCCACAAGTCGAGTAAGATATTTTTTTATCACCTCTTTTCATGTGTATTCAATCTTTATTACGTAGAAAGATATTGTATGTTCATTCAGACATACATTTGACTTTCTTCTCTCACACATGCATTTGACTTACTCAAAAGTTAATTTAATAGTACATTTACTAATTGGTAATCGAAATGAACATACATCAGAATGGTGAGGAATGAAAATTAGAATCAATTATTTACATGAACTGTAAGAATCAGAATTAGAATGAACTGTGTTTTAATTAATGTTTTTACTTTATCTAAGAATCGGAATGAATTATATGAAGTTACTAAAATGCCCTTAGTTAATTCTTGTCATTTTTATTATTATTTATTATAATAATTTTGATTATTATTATTTAAAATTTTTTATTTATAATAATGAAATAATAATAATAATATATTATAATAATAATTATTAAAAAAATTACAAGAATAAGAATAATAACAATAACTTAATAATTTAATAATATTTTAATTGAGGACAAAAGTGAAATTATAAAATTTAAGTGAGGTAAAATGGCGAGTTCAAGGAATTGAGAATTTGATTCTCAATTCCTTAATCCTAAAAATATGTGGATCCTATATTTTCATTCTTATTCCTCTTTTATTTAAATTAGTAAATATCATCAGTTATTCTCATTTCAGATTTTGATTTTCTAATCCCACAAATAAACACACCATACGATTTACCCTTAACGGTACACTTATTAATAGGTAATCAAAACAAGACATGGAATCAAATTAAATTATTGAATTTAGTTGTAAAAATCGAAATAAAAATAATCTGTTTTGTCACTGATATGTTTAATTTATCTTGAAATCGAAATAAATTATTGCAAGTTGCTAAAATGACATTAGTTGATTATTGTCGTTATTTATTATAATAATTGTGAATATTATTATTATTATTATTATTATTATTAACAACAATTACAAGAATAAGAATATTAACAATAACAATAGTATAATAGTTTTTTAATTGAGAATAAAAGTCAAATTATAAAATTTATAGGGTAAAAGAGAGAGTTTCAACTACATAGTTTTCAACTTGTAGTTAAGAATTATTATAATAATTATTATAATAATTCTTAATTATTATAATAATTAAGAATTAGAGAGTTCAAAGAATATGAACTTAATTCATAAACTCTCGTGAGTATTAAGTTCTCATTCTTTAATATAAAAAATATGTGGGTTTCATATATTTCATTTCTATTTTTATTTTTATTTTAATAAATAAATATTATCAATTATTTTTATTTTAGATTCTAATTCTTAATTCCGTGAGTAAACACACCATAAACTTAGCATTAAAACTTTTCTATCCTTGTAATACTAGATCTCCTTTGAGACCCAAATTATCAAAAAGAAAAAAAATGGATTTCAAAGACTTTTTCTTTATTATGTTAATTCTTACTAAATATCATCAATTATTTTTATTATAAGTTTTAATTTCTAATTTCATAATTAAACACGCCATAAATTTAGAGCATTAAAATATTTCTATCTTTGTAATATTAGATCTCCTTAGAGACCGGAGCCATTAAAAAAAAAAAAAAATCGTAGACATTTCCTTTATTAAGTTGATTCCTACTAAATACGTACAACTGACGTCTCCTATCTTGTTTCCTCGAGGCTTTCAAATTTCAACTACATAGTTTTCAACCTGCAGGGACACCACTCTCTGACAAGTGACAAGTGGAGTTGAAATCTTCTACTACAAGAATACTTTTGAACCTCTAATTACATTTATTTACTAGAATTTCACCCATGTGTCCTAATGATCCAACCCATTAGGTATATCTATTGCATTAGTCTTCTAAGACTTTGTTTTATTTTATTATTATTATTTATTTTCAGAGAGTGTTAGATCTAAGTCAACTTTTTATTGTGAAGATTGTTCTCTTAGGCGACTTTCCGACTTGCTTCTTATTTCCCAGCATGTATGTACTTTTTTATGTCACTTTTCGAGTTCAATGAACAAGAATCCCAGTTGGGGAATGTCAGCAAGCTTTTTAATTCCTGAGGCCATGTGAACATGGAAATTTCTTGTTAAATGGTCCGAAACCAAGAAATTAAGACGAGAGCATACAGTATTAGGCTTCGAATAACAAAAGGCCACAGCCTTCAGGGTTTGGTTCATTGTTTTCGGACTATTAGGCTGGTGCTCTGCTGAGGTAAGAGTTTGAATTTTTCTCTCACTTTCAATTTTTTCTTTTCCAAATTTATCTTGTTTTATTTTTGATATGGTGCTAAAATCAGTGAATCTGGTGAGTTATTATCATTATTAATTTTCAAGTTATTGTATGTTTGATGAGAAGAAATTGGAGGAGAGGAAAGGAACAAAAAAAAAAAGAGAGAGAGGAAGAAAATAAAGAAAAAATAAAATTAATCTTAATTTTATTATTCGATTTACCATATAATTATCTCTTTTTACCATATAATTACCATATTATTTTGTTATCTCTTTCCTGAAATGGCAGTTGGTGACATGCTAACCCTTAATTTGTTGATGTGTTAATTGTTTTGAATATGAAGTTTAAATAAATAATTCATACAATTTATATTTTTTATATTATTTTTATTTGTTTATCACCCATTGTATTTGCCTAATTGTATCATTATTAACTTGTAAAATTCAAAATTAATTTGAAGTCAATTTTTGCATGTGTTATAGTCTAACAATTATAACAATAATAGGAAATTCCATTCATTCATTATTCAGATAGATAGAATTCAATAATGAAATTATGAAAGAGAGCCTAAATGGATATTATTAAAAGTTAAAAAGATAGGGGTTGACTCGTTTATTGGGCTAAACTATGAGGTAAGACCGCCTTTTACCTTTATTTTTTGAAAATGATCAGGACATGCTAGAAACCAACCGAAAGGGGTCTTGCTACGTTACAGATACTGTACCAAACAGAAACGGAAATGACAAGCAAGTGATTTAGAGGCTGCCAAGTGTAGAGGTATGTGACAATTTGACCGGTAATTATCCGGTTTACAGAACACCAACGAACTTTCAGTGCTTGGATAAGGGTTAATTTCATGTTTACCCTATTATGATTATTAATCATAAGTAGACACCAACTTTTGTGTAAGCCATCAACCTCACCCCCAAATGGTCAATTATTGTCCGATGCGGTTAATTAAACATTAGGTCAATATTAAAAAATAAACATAAATTTTTTTTTAAAAAAATAAAATTTATGTAAATAGACATAAATTTATTTTTTCAAAAAACTAAATTTTAGACAAATTAATAGTATAATTAATAAATAAAATTATATATTATGTTATTTAAATATAAATGTAAACTCTTAATAAAGAATTTTTTCATTTTTATTCCTATTTTTATGCTTTTTATTTATTTCTTTTTCAAATCCTTAAGGCTTTGAAAAGTTATTCTGATGTCTGGATAAAAAGATGCATTCGTATTAGATATTGTTATATTAACTCTAATAAATAACCCTATAACGATGATTTTATTTTTTTATATTTTTATTTTCATTGGTGAATTATTTTTTTGTCTACTTGTTTTTAGTTTTTGTTGTTTTTGTGATGGCTTTGAGCGTTCATAAGGAGAATTATTTGAATGATATTGATTTTTGTGAAGAAGTTGTTTTGTGCTTTGGTGTATAACTTGCTAGTAAAATTGATTTATCTCTATTGATTATCAAGTTAGATTCATTATGTGTAGTTTGTGAGATTTTCAGATTCATCAAATTAATGATTTAATAGTGTACTTTGAGTTATTCAAATTTTATTATAAAGATGGAATATTTCTTATTCCACTTGTAATCTTTAAGTTTTGCTATGATATGAATTATAATAATTTTTATTAAAAAAATTATAAGTAATTTAAACAATCAGTGCTCCAACTTCACAAAATTAGTTTATTAGTTAGCTTGGATGTTCGATAACAATTGATTGATGATTACATATATTTGCCACTAATATTATTAAATGCAAATAAAAAGATAAATAGCCTTTGGTATTTTTTTTTATTGAATAGATTTTGGAAGAGAATAATATATTCTCATAAATAATTAATATATTTCAAATTCACCCAATAGTTAAAGAAAGGGTGGAGCTTTTTGAACCCCTCAAAATTTTCTCTAAACTCATTTTCTAAATTAACCCATAACTAAAATTTAAATTTATTAATTTACTTCCTATGTGTTTGAGAATTCCAAAAATACACCTTAATAGAATTTCTATTCATTGATATTTTCTTAATTATTATTGATTTGAATTAACAAAGAGACTTGACTTTATCAATTAGAAGAATGTTTGCATCATGCAAAGATAAATTCAATTAATCATCTTCAATCAAATCTGTTTTTAATTATGAAATCGATATTCTATATTTTGTATTTAGACTAATTATTCTTTTTGAAAGAAAGAGGAACTTGTATATTCCCAAATATTCTTTCAAGAATTCACGAACCAAATAACTTATTTCAATTTTCAACAAGTGTTTATTGTTTTATATAAACTCCATGAATAGGAAAATAAGAGATATTTTTACATCCTGACACAATCTTTTTAAAGTCCAAAAAAATATTTTTGATATACCATATATGCAAATATAAGAAAATATTTTACATGAAAATTTGAATTAAATTTCTCTCATCAACTATCATATTTTCAATATCAAATTGAAAAAAATTCACATTAGTTTAAATAAATTGATGTTGAAATATGAAGTAATTTTAATATCGGCATAGATAAATATTGAAATATAAAATGATATTGATATGTTTCTAAAAGTAATTATATCAAAGAATTTTTTAAATAATAAAATGGTTCACCAAAAATAAACTTTAGTTAGTTAATAACAAAATCATTTTTTTAATAGTAAACAATTAAAATTGATTTCATAATTTTTTGATAAAAAATTATGATTGCTAAATAAAAAATAAATTTGATTTTAAAATATTCACATATTTTACTATAAGAGATATTTTACCTAATCAATTTAATTCAATTGTAGGGGGAATAATAATTTTTAAACTCTAATAGTATAAAAATTAACGAGTTGGTTGCGTGGTTTTACGTAAGAATTGAATGGGTGCATATAATTTATCAAAATATTCGATGGATATTGGATGGAAATGAACTCATCCAAAATTTTAAACATCGGTTGCCCACAATTGATTTTTATTTTAGCCTTTAATCTCAGCCATCTAATTTCAGTCTCTAAATCCAACGAATCAAAATAGATGACTGTTAGTTACAGACCAACGTAACTTAGCCGCGGCCGAAAGGAACCAGAAATAGAATCATAAAAACTGAACAGTGTAAAGTTCTTGTCCAGAAGATTTGCTGATTTAAGGATTCCATGCTTTATAAAATTAATAGGTGTTTTGATGAGGTATATATTACTGTTTAAATAATAAAATAGAAGCCTTCGTGCCACTTTCAAACTAAACTATTGTGTCTACATTTGGAGAGGGACTTGCGTGGGGCGGGCACGTTCGATCAACCAGACTTGCCATTGGCTGGTTTGATCGTTGGCGATAATTGGATCTATAAAATTAAATACTATGAGATTCATATATAATATTTAAAATTTAATGGGTCTCATGATAGGACCATCAGACTACACAAATATTTTTCTTGCAGAATGCATACCATCTTAATTCTGGAAAAATATGCACTTCTTCTGTAATGAAAATAGTAAAAATCATCATCTAAAATCTTATGAATATTTATATTGTATAAATAAAAATAAACAGATGAATATACGAAAGCTTATCTGAATTTATATTACTTAATTACTTTTTAACATTATGTGGTTTATCTTCTAAATTAATAAGTTTCTTAAATTATCTTTTAACCTTTTCTCTACACTCTATGATAGAATGTCAAAAAAGAATAGATCATTGTGTATGATTAAAGACCATATCCTCTTCCCTATTACTTTTTGGTATTTTTATTTTAATTTATTATATAAAATAATTATCCTTAAATCTCTATAAATTAAATATTTATATTCTATTAAATATATTAAAGTCTAAATTATCAAAAACCTTAATAGATCAATTTTAATTGAGCTTTAATTTTATATGATAGTTAATGACACATAATTATTTATATATAAGTTCAATATTAGATTAATAATCCAACAAGACGATCTATATTTTATTTAATGTTTTAGCTTAATTTTTTTAATCATTAATACTCAATCAAGTCCTCTTTTTTATCTATTGAATGCACTTGTAAAATCTCTATTTAATAATTATGGAACTCTTTCTTATGTATTGAGGATTGCCGAAATAAGCAAGAATAATATTTTTACGAAAAATATCCCTTACATGTATTTCAGTTGAGATACAATGGGCCAGTAGCTTAATCTTTGCCAAGTTGCAGAGTAGGTGGGTCCTTTACGGGATTCACAATTTTTTTAAAACTTTTTTAACAGTTTTCATTGCGATTCTAAAATAAAATATATGTATTAACAAAAATATAATTTATTTTTATTTTAATTTTAATTTATGTAAATTAAATAAATAATTTATTTTAATTCTTATTTATTATTTCTATTCCATTCCAGTACGATTTCTAGCCATTCTGATTATAAATTGATAAATGCATCGTAAAACGAAGTGAAACGTAAGGAATCCACATACTTTGCCAGTTGGGCATACCAACCCAGTTTGCTCTACACACCTGCTCATTCTTTTAATTTCAACAGGCACAAAATTTTTAATACCAGTGAAAATTTTCATACACTGATGGCATGTTTAATTTGAAAAAAATGAATGAAAAAGAGAAGAGAGGAATAAGGAAAAGAAAAAGAAATAAAAGCAGGCGAGATAATTTTATATTAAATCAAATAATGAAATTGACTATTTTTTACTCTTATTTTCTTTCTCATTCTCTCCTTTTCATTTCTATCATCTCTCTCCTTCCATTTCTTTCAACAAAATAAAATATGCGCCCCATGTCATTGCCACATACAACTAAATAAGGTTCAATTATAAATTTATTTGTTTATTGTTCTACGAAATCTTACATTACTAGATTCAGTTGTCGGACAAACTATAACTCACTTTGGTCTTGAGGAAATTCTTGAGATTGTATGACCAAGAAAATGTCAGTCAAAACCGCCGCCTGAAGGGTATTTTTTATTGCCCTTGTGAAGAAAAAATTAAGAAGAGAAAGAAGACATCAAGTTTTTAAAATCCTGGTGGTGATAGCGTGGCAGTCCACTATAGGAAATGAATTAAACCATGAAAAGGATGTGGTTTCGTGGGTTCATGTAGCAAAAAAGGAAAAAAAAAAGTAAATTTTCGACGTTGAACCATCTTTGAATGCATCTCTCTAAACTTGATTTTAAAATTGCAGTCAATTTGGACGACACATGATTTTCATTTATGGAATTTTCTCACGTTTACATGATTTATAGCTATTAAAAAAAAAAAAGAAAAGCAAACATTGTTATTAATAATATGTGATATGTGATGATGATCACAAGAGTACAAGTCATGGGATAGTAATTAATGTGATGTGATTGGCGGAAAAAAGAAATAAAAGGTGAGCCGCATATGCAACGATGGGTCACCCCCGCACGCCAAAACTAATTGACTAGTAATTTTGTTGATTGTGTTAAAGTATAGAAAAAGGGCCTGTCACCTGTCATTGTGCCAAGTCACCAACAACCCTTCTTACTGCTTCCTCGAAGGCTGACTCGTCCCATTCGTTCCCCTACAAATATTTACTTTTCTTATTT
Source organism: Murraya koenigii (assembly GCA_025617385.1). Classification (NCBI taxonomy): domain Eukaryota; kingdom Viridiplantae; phylum Streptophyta; class Magnoliopsida; order Sapindales; family Rutaceae; genus Murraya; species Murraya koenigii. The sequence continues at coordinate 9,887,616 of CM046817.1, read as the reverse complement.
GTTTTCGTTCTAACAAAATGTCAACACGAAGGAGATAAATAACTAACAAAATATTGATAAATATATCACTGCTATTTAATTAATTATTAAAACATATAATTTACCTGAATTCTTAATCTCAAGATTACATGATTGAAAGAAATTGAATCTGCGGCTATCTGGGTATTTGCTTCCACGGAGATCAAGCTTAAATTATCATCTATTTTCAATAATTCAAGTATGCGAATGACTAAATCCAGCGTAGGACATTCTCCTCTCACAATGACTCCAACATCGACCACTCTCCATTCTGAAGTTGATTCAGCCAGAGGACTTACACGTACTTGAACTCTTTCTTCAGCATTAACACTTGCTGCCGCTGCTGTTTCTCTGGCTTTATTAGACAAGACCTGAGCCTCTAATATCTGGTTTCTTCGACTTAATTTATCGACTTGAGCTTTCAATGAGCTCAAGTACTCTCTTGTGTTAATGAGCAACGATGCTTTATCTTTCTACAAATTAAACCAAAAAAAATGTACACATTTCATGTCATGTCATCTCATGATTCTATTGATCGATCGGTTATATATATATATCGTACCTTAGTTCCAGGTGGAAGCAGTGATCTGAGTGCGTGAAAGCTTTCATTAAGTTTTTCGCGCCTTTTCCGCTCTGATATCATATGGTGCAACTGAGTGCTTGTGGGGCGGCTTGGTCCGGCTGTATATTCATGTCTGGCAATGTTTAACCTTCTATAATACGAAATTGCTCGTTTCAGTATACTTTCCCGGCGAAAAGCAGTAATGGCTCTGATGGTTGATATTGGGGCTAAGGCCAAGTTAAAATTCTTGAAAGCACTGGCTTGGGGAGGTGCCAAATGTTGCTGGGGCTGTTGTTGTTGTTGGTGCTGCTGCTGCTGCTGTTGCGAGGACGATGATGAAGAAGTAGGAGATGTTAAGACTGCAAGAATGGCTCTTGTCATTGCATCGTGTTCAGTCTCTTGAGTGATTGGTAATTGAATGTTTTGTATTTGAGCAAACGCTTGCATGGCTATTTGGAGTGAAGTATTAGTACTAGTATTAGCAGCAGTGCAAATACTAGTACTTGTGCTTGCGCTTGTTGTTATTAATGGTTGCAAGTTGGGAACAACGTCAATAAGGGTTTCTGATAAATGGGATGTTGTTGGAATATTGAAAAGAAGAGAAGAGTATTCTGATGGGCTATCCATAGATAATGATCTTAATGACGATGAAGAAGATGATGGTATTGGTCGGCCTTCAGGAGCTGCTGGTGATTGTTGATCCTTGAAATCCTTTTGGAACAAATTTCTCATTTCTATTTCCATGTTACCCTAATCCAAAAAATATACTTGAATATATATAAGAAATTAAACACACAAGATTACCACATTATTAATTTAATAATGATTTCTTACTTGTGACCCTTCACACAAGCCTAGCTCAATTTCTCCAGATTTGCACGCCATGAATACTGCAGTCTGTCGTTGGTGAATAGAAAAATCAAAGTTAATTAGAAATAAAAAGAAATTTATCATCTTTTTCCTGATAATTAAATTATATGTTGTTATTATCATCATCATTATTATTATTATTATTATAAAGCTCGCAATGTAACTAAAAAGTGAAAAAAACTTATCAAACCTTAATCCTCGCTTCCTGCAAATAGAAACATTGGCATTAGTGTATAATGAAAAAAAAGAGCTGCTAGCTCGCTATTAAATAATATAATTAACTTAAATTAGTAATATATTGGCGTTAGTGTTTATTACTTGATAAAATAGCCGTTGCGATTCAGTGAATGCTAGTCTTTGAAGTTCCGGTGCGTTTACCTCAATGTACTGCTGACCGTTCTTGAAAGCAAGTCCTGGAAGACGGCTGCTGCAAATCAATTAGGAAAGTAAAAAAAGAGATTACTGCAAATCAATTAGGAAAGTAAAAAAAGAGATTAGAGGCACCCAGTAACAATTCCCGTTAAAACATAAGTGTTTCATTATATGTAGACGTACCCATAATCGACAAGGGGAACGAATGATTGACAGTAATCATGGAAAAGTCTCCGAGCTAAACTTACAGAAGATGAGCTAGGCAGATTGTTTTTTTCATGGTACCATCCATCCAAGAAGACTAAGCAACTGGCAGCAATAATAATACTAAAGAATCAAAATCATATATGCATGTATTGATATGTAAAAGAGAGGGGGGAGAGACAGAGAGGGTGGATATGTTATGTGTGTACTTTGATTGATGAGAATAAGACCATAGGCAGATGTAAGTGCAGCCAAAAGTTTGCATTACTGATTGGAAAAAGTTAGCGCGAGTAGCTTCCTCTAATTGGAAGGCAGTGTCCATGAAAACAACACAAGCAGCATGCGAAATTAATAGAATTTGCCTAAAATATGATCATATCTGAAAAAGGGATCATAGAGTAGTGAAGTAACTAGCATGAAGATATAAGAGAAAAGACAGAATAGTGATCAATGATGATAACAAGGCAATTAAGGACACAAAAAAAGGGAGAAGAAAGAGAATTGTTTGAAAATGGGGAATTTGAAAAGTAGAAGGGAGCAGAGCCGCCAGCCAAGGCAGAAGGAGAGGCTATGGCTTCAAGAAGAAAAGTAAATGGGTCAAAGTCCTCGCTTGGCCTTTTTGTTTGAAAAGAGTCAAGGGAGGAAGGCAGACCGTCTCTTTCCTCTTTTCTTCATTTTCCTTTTTTCTTTTTGGAATTTCTCTTCTCCTTTTATTGTTTTCAATTGTTAATTTCTCATAATTAGGATCCAAAAGACAAGTAGTAAATCTAAATCACCTGACATCGCTTAAGAGCAAGTTGGGTTGGTTGTACTCTAAAAATTATTTAAAACACTATAATTTTATTAATTTTTTTTTTTTTATAAAAATACAGATCATGTGAATTAATATTAAAGAGATTATGTGAATTAATATTAAAGATAATTTATTATAAGTTAATTGTTTATTTATATGGTCATATGGTATTTTAATTTTAATGATAACAAATCATGTATCATCAGTGAAATAGAAAATATATATATTTTATAATCTCACTAACACTTAAAAGATAAATATCATACATATGAGATCAAATTCAAATCACTCAATGGAAAAATGACACAAAGTTCATCAAGTCAATAACAAGTGTCAAAGGTACTAGTGATACGAACCCCACCAAGAGCTGATGAGACCATAATCAAATTAAGCTCCAAGATTATTTCTAATTTTAGGAATTAAATGGAACTGCGACCCATTACTTAATGAAATAAGAACCTTAGTATATGAGGATACCACAATCAGTTATGGATGGTTGGATTGATAAGTTAAAGATTGAACGCTACGGAAAATATGATAAGTTCAAAGAGTTCGTTTAAGAATTAAAGATAATTATACTCTCAAGTAAATTGCATGAAAAACTTCTTCTTCCTCTCTTATTGAAAGAGAATATATATAGGTTACAAAAAATCCTAATCGGAAACAAATCCTAATCCAATTGAAATAAGAAAAAAATCCTAGATAAATCAGAATCTAATCTAATAAAAAGAAAGAATCCTTAATAAATCAGGATCTTAATCTAATAAAAAAAGAAAATATCTTAAATAACTAAATAAATCAAAATAACTGATTTGTTGCCTCTTTTAAAAATGAAAACACTATCTTTCATTCTTAATGCGCCGATTTCATGGATTTGATTGCTCATAAAATTCAAGAGCTTGAATAATGCATTTATTGGTTTGAATATCTTGTGAGATTCCTTTAATAGGTCTTCATGAATTAGATTGATCCCAAGTTGCTTGAATTAACCAATTAAGTGTTTCTTTGAATTTCTTTACACGAGCTCTTATGACGGATTCAACGGAAACTTGCATAGGATCTAAATATACCTTATTCTACGTGCTTTTTCCGTCTTTATCCATAATCTTATCATTCCACTCCTCTTGAAAAGGAATTGTCCTCAAATCTTCACCTACGTCAAAAGGACTTAAATCAGAAATATTAATTGTAGCACTTACATTGTACTCACTAGGAAAATCCAGCTTGTATGCATTGTCCTTGATCTGTTCTAAGACTTGGAAAGGTCCATCCCCTGGAGATAACAACATGGATTTCCTTTGTTCTAGAAATTGTTCATTGCGCATATGTAACCATACCCAATCGCCGGGTTCAAAGACGAGCTTGTGTCGCCCTTTGTTGGCTTGTTTAGCATATTGCTCAGTTCTTTGTTTGATGTTGAGCTTCTCACATTAGTTACACTTGTAGGACTTGGCCATTTTTGGATTGCACATACCTTCTCTTCATCAACCTATATACCCTGTACACTTACAATAAATCCTAGAAACACAAGTTTATCGGTGCAAAAAGTACATTTCTTCAAATTAGCAAATAACTTTTCTTTCCTAAATACATCTAAAACAGATTTCAAATGTGTTGCATAATCATCCATGTTTTTGCTATATATGAGAATATCATCAAAATAAAAATAACAAACTAGCCAATAAAAGCCTGCAAAACATGATTAATAAGTCTCATAAAAGTACTCGGAGCATTAGTGAAACTAAAAAGCATAACTAACCATCCAAACAAACCATATTTTGTTTTAAAGGTAGTTTTTCACTCATCTCATTTTTTATTCTAATTAGATGATATCCACTTTTTAAATCAATTTTAGAAAATACACAAGAACCATGCAATTTATCAAGCATGTCATCTAGCTTAGAAATGGAATGTCTATACTTTACCGTTATGTTATTGATGGCTCGGCAGTCGATGCACATTCTCCATATCCCATCTTTCTTAAGAACTAATAAAACAAAACTGCACATAGACTCATGCTTTCTCTCATGTGCCATTTTTCCATCAACTCATTAACTTGCTTTTGAAGCTCCTTTGTTTCCTCCGAATTACTCCTGTAGGCTTTTCGGTTTTGAATGGTTTCACCAGGCACAAAAATAATTTGATACTTGATCCCTCGGATTGGAGGTAATCCATATGGTGTTTTCTCGAAAAAGACATCATCATAATCTTGCAAAAAAGAAGTAATAGAATTAGTTAAGATAAAGTTAAGCTCGTTAGTGTTCAGAAATACCTCTTTATATAGAAATACAATCATTGGTTGATTTGAAAACAATTCTCTTTTAATCTCACTTGCTCTTGCATAAAAGTTCTTTTGCTTTATATTTAATTTTATCTCAATTGCCTAAATTTTCTTTTCTTTTTCTATCTCTTTTTGCTCGGTATCTCTCTGAATTTTACTAATTTTTTTTCTTTTTCTTTCGCTCACTTTGTCTTTGTAAGCATACTTGGTCTTTATAAACATGTTTTGGTATTATTAGAGTAATAATGATCTTGCGTTGATTAAACCTAAACGAGTATTTATTGGTAAAACCATCATGCTTTACACGTCTGTCGAATTCTCAAGGACGCCTAATCAATAAGTATCTAGCTTGCATTGGTACCACATCACATAGTAATTTATCTTCATATTTACTAATCTTAAAAGACACTAGTATTTGTTTGCTCACTTTCACCTCGCCACTATAATTTAACTACTGCAATTTGTATGGCTGTGAATGCTTAAGTGTTGGAAGCCCTAACTTTTTCAACATGATAGTACTAGCAACATTGGTACAACTTCTCCCATCAATAGTCATACTACATACTTTTTCCTAAGCATAACACCTAGTATGAAAGATGTTTTCCCATTGCATTGTTTTATATTCTTTTACTTGTACACTCAAAGCTCTCCTAGCTACTAAAGTTAATTTATTAGAGACTGTATACTTTTCATCTTCAACATCCTCTAATGGTGGCATCTCATTATCTTCTGCTTCATCATCGGTTACAATCTCACTATTATCTTGTAACACAATAACTCTCGGATCTTAGTTTAGGTGCAGTAGATGTTTGTGGCCTCTTGTCTCACTTTACATAGCTCGGCTTCCATGGAGTGGAACTCAAGCTTGGGGTTGCACTGGTGTTACCCCTCTTCTTGAGTTGCTGCTCAATTTTGATGGCCTTGTGGATCATCTCCTTAATCTTCACATAATGTTGCAACTTAATCATATTTGCTCTAATCATGGCAACCTCTATTTCTTTGTAGTAATCATCTACGCTTCGGTTACCTTGGGTAAGACTTTGCAGTTTTTGGTACAAGCCTCAGTAGTAGTGGCTAGGTACAAATCGCCTTCTTATCAATGTCTTCATTTTATTCCACGTTTTAACAGGACGTTTTCTATTCCGTCTCCTAGTTATAACAAGCTGATCCCACCAAGCAATAGCATAATCTGAAAACTCAATCACAGCCAATTTTACCTTTTTTGCCTCAGAATTATTGTAGGAGACAAATACAAACTCCATCTTCTTTTCCCATTAAAAGTATGCTTCAGGATCAGATTCCTTAAAAAGATGAAATTTTCATCTTTATAACACTCACATTACCATTTTGATGTCTAGCTCTTCTATGATTACCTACAGAATCCTCCCCTTCACCATACTCATCCCTATAATATTCATCAACCTCTTCTCTAACTGAAACTCTCTCTCTTTTATGTGTTTGGGGAATGCGTTGTGGTTGCCTTGCACATGCGTTCTCTACTTGATCCAAACGCTCACGCATGTGCTCTAATTCAGCCTTCATCAGTCGTCTCCCCATCAAGGCTTGAATTTGAAAATTTTGAATAGTTGGTTATTGATCTTCTACATTTGCACTTCGTTCTTCGACTTGAGACATAGTTGAAATTTGCAAAAGAAGATTAGAAATAATATGGAAATGACCTAATTTCACTCCCTTACGAGTTTCACTCAAGAGAATGATTCACTCAATTCTACTCGTGTTTCACTCAAATTTATTTGCTTTTACCTTCTAATACGCTCACACTTACTTGCCTTTTTTCCACTTGTAATAATTCTCTCTTAGTTCTTATAAAAATAATCAAACCAATATAAAGATTTCAGCAACAATTCAGAAAGATTATATAAAAGAAATTCGGGTTTTAAAGGTGAGAACACAACGAACATGTATGATTAGGTTTTGGAAGCACAAAATAATAATATTTTTTTGGCAAAAATTTTCACACAATGAAGAATTAGACTTGAATTTTATAAAACACCAATAATGGAAATTGAAAGATTTTTTTCACTATATTTTTTTTACTTTTTTTTAATACACTAAATAACTGAAAATTAAAGGAAATTAAGGTAAGGAATTGATAGAATTTTATGGATTGAATGAAATAAATCACAAGGATGCAAAATTAAGAAACCCTAAATATTATTTATGATGCACTGTTCACGTGGCATTGCTCACAATATTTTTTTTTTTGAATTGAAATAAACAAGACACGAAATCTAAATAAGGATAGGCAAACACCTGATTAGAACCTTTGCTCTGATACCAACTGATACGAACCCTGCTAAAAACTGACAAGACCCTAATCAAATTAGGCTCCAAGATCATTTCTAATTTTATAAATTGAATGGAACCATTACCCGTTACTTAATGAAGTAAGAACCTTAGTATATGAGGACACCACAATCAGATATAGATGATCTGATTGATAAGTTACGAGTTGAACGCTATGGAAAATTCGATAAGTTCAAAGAATTCGCTTAAGAATTAAAGAGAATTATACTCTCAAGTAAATTGCATGAAAAACTTCATTTTCATTTCTTTACTGGGCTTGGACCATGGCTCCCGAACAATCTCAGTACATATGGCACAAGACGATTCCAGAGATCGAGGTCGGAATGGGATCGGGTGTTTTCACGTCTCACCATAGTGCCCGGTTTGTCTTTATTTATTAAAGTAAAGGGGTTACCCTTTAGCTCTCCATAAACACCATTCACAGACCCGTATACTATGCAAAGGAAAGAGATTATATATATAAAAATATATATATCTCTTTTATTGAAAGCAAATATATATAGGCTACAAAAAATCATAATCGAAAACAAATTCTAATACAATTGAAATAAGAAAAGAATCTTAAATAAATCATAATCTAATCTAATAAAAAAAGAAATGTATCTTAAATGACTAAATAAAATCAAAATAGCTGATTTCTTGTATCTTTTAAAAATAGAACACTATCTTTCATCTTTTAAAAATTTTTCATTTAAATTAATGTTATAAAGGGTGTAACATTCATCAATTTTGATAATAAATTCTTACAAGAACCTAATTTAATATTATATATTACATATACAATTAGTATAATTTATTACCCATCTCAACTATTTACAATGTTAATATGAGCTTTTTATTGAGCTTTTACAAAGTTTTGGTAGGTAATTATTGGATAAAATCTAACACGTATTTAAAGTTTAAACAGGTTTTTATAAGCACACTTAGCATTAAATTATAAAAAGAAAAGTATGCCTCATATCAACACTAACTCAAATTCCATAAGATAATTTCACATCGTTTAGAATGATTTTTTTTTTTTAAATAACTTATGATTAGGCAAATTCTTAAACTATGCAACAAATGAGTTTATTATGGACTGAGCATATAAATACTTGGTGAAATCCAAATATTCTTATGCAAACATTCTTAATTACATTTAACAGAAAAATTGTAAATAGTTTTTTTCCTTGTAATGGAATTACAAGACTAGACGCAAAATGAGCACACATTTAGGAATTTAGTTGTTTTCCTTGTAAATTGGTCATTTGCTTTGCAATGAGTTTTCTGCCATGCAATTTGCAAACACGGCGTAATGAATTGCATGTTAAGGTTTTTTTTTCCCCCTTTAATTGGAAAGTATAGCTTTCATTAATGACCAATAATGACTAATAATAAAATATCAACAAAAGGACTTAAGTATAATATATAACATAAGATCTAAGACTCTAACCTAAGTTAGGGTAACGTCTACAGACAATATAATTACAAGCCAAAAGGAGAAAAATTTCACACATTAAAACTACTTAAGTCATGAAGAAATTTTACAGAACTACTACCAGTCTCAATTAATAGAGAAAGACAATACTCAATACATTATAATATAATACTAACAACAAAACACAAACAAATAAAATAAAAAATCACAAACCCTCAACAACAAAACCTCTGGATGAGCCCTCGCCTTAAGCAATTAGCAATAAATCATTAGCAACTCACTCCAAGCCCTCGGAATGGATTCACACACTAAATTTTAATAACAACTCAAGTTATATTTTGTAATTAGGCATGAATTTCTCAAAATTTGAATAAATATTGATTCAGTTTAATAACCTCAAAGGTTGTACAAATCTCAAGTACTTCTTTCAATATATATATCTACACAACTCTTATCGGTGAATTGAAGCAGTCTATTGTCTTTATTTATGTGACCATGATTGTGGAGTAGTCACAATCATTCTTGCTCCATGAAATATTATTAAAGAGTTTCCATTCTTGGGATACAATTAGATCTTGATTGTTAAGGACAATTGACTTCGTTGCCGTATGGCCACGACCACCAATTTATAGTGAAGTACAAGAGAAAACAATAAAAGAAAGAGGTTTTTATGTTTGTGATAATGTTATTAGGGTACATTAAATTTAAAATCTTACTACTAATATAAATAATTAGTATAGAGCGAGTAAGTATCGATCCCACGAAAACTAAGCTAGTTTATTTATTATCATTTCTAAAATAAAAACTTAAAATAATAATAATAATAATAATAGAAAATTATAAATTAATCTAACTAAAGAAAACACCAATGACAAATAAAAGGTTTATGAATTTCTAATTAAATGGCACAAAATAAAGAAACTAACGTTAGAATAATTAAATTGTTTATGGTGAAATCCATCGCTTAAAACCTAGGAACATTCATGTTGTATCACTAAGAATCAATAATTATATATGCAGAAACTTAAATCCATAATGTTGAATTATTCTCTAGGGTCTTGTAATTGGCCTTCCAGATCAACACGTATATCATAGAGAAACCTTTAATTTCTCAGTGCACTCTTTCTAATGATGGAATACTAGACAAAATAGAAAAGATACGTATGACCTAGGGATCATAACCACTTATATAAACAAATTTTTCTATTGTCATTAGGTATTCCTAATTATGCCTATAATAGAATTAGAATACCATTAGATCTCTACACATTAAAAGTCCACATTCTATTAGATACATTAAAGCCCAAATTATCGAAAACCTAATTAGATAACTTTTAATTAGGCTTAATCTTATATAACAGTTCGTTATACATAATTATTCACATATAAGCCCAACGTTGGATTAAGGATCCAACATTATTGGATTAAATATAAAAAAATCTCCCACTTTATAAAATCATATAATTATGTTTTGCAAAAATAACCATATGAGCTCAACCTTACTGTCATTAACAAAATGTATTTATAACCAATCTGATCCATCAATTATATCAACATAGAATCAAAGTGGTCTTTGTTATCGTTACAACTATCGTAACTCGACCCATCAATGGTTATTAAGCTAATACAACTGAACGACATAGATTATGATGTGGATGTGTAGCATGAAAATTTCATGCGATATGATCTTAACATGCCTATTTCCAACTAGTCCACCTTAAATTTTAGTGAGATCAAACCGTACCAAAATCAAAATGTGAATAAACTAAAACTTTATTTTTATAGAAAATAACCTTAAACAACCATAAACTGTAATAACTGAAAAAATGCCTATATCATACGAGCATTTAAAATTACAAATACTCACTAAAACTGAATATTCTTAAATGACATGACTCTCATACAAGTAATGTTCTCATAAAACATTTTGAATGGCAATCCCTTAGTAAGCGGATTCGCAATCATGAAGTTCGTGCCAACGTGTTTTATAGACATTTGTACACTCTAAACTATATCTTTAACATTTAGGAACTTGATGTCTATGTGCTTTGACTTTGTTGAGCTCATATTATTATTGGAATACATTACTACTGACTTATTGTCATAAAATAATCTGAGTGGCCTATCAATACCATATACCAAGCGCAGCCCAGTGACAAAATTTTGCAGCTATATTTCATGATTGGATGCTTCATAACATGCTATGAAATCTACTGCCATTGTGAAAGAAGTTATAAAAGATTGTTTAATACTCTTCCAGGAAACAGCATCTCCAGCTAACATATAGATGTAGATCGTCATGGACTTCATACTATCTTGGCATCCAGCAAAATCGGAGTCAGTATATCCAATGATCTCAAGCTGATCCAACCTTTGATATGTGAGCATGTAGTAGTATTTTGTTCTCTGTAAGGACCGCAAGACTCATTTGACTGCCTTCTAATAGTATACTCTTGGATTATTTAAATATTTATCCAACATCCCAGTAACTTACGTACATATATGAGCATACATTAAACTTCATACTGTTGATGCATAAGGAATCTTCTGCATCTTTTTTTCTCAAAATCATTCTTAGAGTACTGATTGAGACTAAACTTATCTCCCATAACCACGGGAGTATCACCAGGTTTACAATCGTGCATGTCAAATCTCTTAAGAACCTTTACGATATAACTCTTTTATGATAATCCATGAATACCTCAGAAGCGATCCAAGTATATCTGTATGCCTAATACAAATGATGCATCACTAAGATCTTTTATCTTAAAATTCTTAGTTAAAAATCTATTGGTGTCGTGCAATAAGCCTATATTAATGCTGGTAAGAAAAATGTCATTGACATATAAAACTAAAAAAATATACTTACTCCCACAGAACTTATGGTATATGCAATCATCGACCAAATTAATCTCAAAACTGAACGAGATGATCATTTGATGAAACTTGAAATATTATTGTCAAGATGCTTGCTTGAGCCCATAGATGGATTTCTTAAGTTTGTAAACCATAAGAAACTCATCAATGTTACTATTAAGAAACTCTGTCTTCACATCCATCTAATGTAACTCAAGATTGAAATAAGCCACCAATACCATTATAATCCTAAAAGAGTCTTTCAAAGAAACTAGAGAGAAAATCTCTTTTTAGTCTATGTCTTCTTTCTGTATAAAGTCCTTTGCAATAAAACGTGCTTTGTATCTTACCACATCACCTTTCGAATATCTTTTGGTCTTAAATATCTATTTGCAACCAATAAGTTTCGTACCTTCTGGCAATGAGACAAAATTCCATATGTCATTATCCTTCATGGACTTTATTTCTTTATTCATTGTATTAATTCACTTCTGTAAGTTAGAACTTTCCATGACTTGATGAAAATTGATTGAATCATCTTCCATCACTCTAATGTCTACTTTATGTTCTTGAAGAAATATAATGTAGTTCATCTGGTACTCCACTTCTCATTTCTCTAATGGATCTCCTTAATGACATGGTTCTTGAGGTGGTAAAGTTTGTTCTTTTGAAATAATTTTTTATATGAGGGGTTCTTCAATAATGTCTTGATATGTTGTGTCTTGAACAAAGGCAAGAATGAGACCCTGATCAATGCCAATAACACCGGTGAGAATATTAACATATTCTTTTTCAAAGACAAAGTCTCTAACTATATTTCCTTTGGCAGACTAGATATCCTTAAAAAGCCATGCATTTCATGACTTGAAAATTGATTTAACCGTGAGATCATAAAACTTGTACCCCTTAGATCATTAGAGTATCTAATAAAATAATAACTCATAGTCCTAGAGTCCAGTTTCTTCTCATTAGGCCTATAAGGCATTAACAAACATACAAATGTTTTAGACTAGGCATCTTACCCATCTAAAGTCCGTAAAGGGTTTTAGTAATTATTTTAGTTAAAACCCTATGTAGGATATATGCTGCAGTTTTAAGTGCTTTTCTCCATGGTGATTCAAATAAAGTAAAATGACAAACTATACTCCTTAACATGTCTTTAAGCATCATGTTTCGTCTTTCAGCAATACCATTCATAGTGGGTGAGCCTGACATAGTATACTGTGGGATGATACTACATTTGTCTAAGACTTAGCAAATAGTCAAGGATGTTGTTCACCGAAACTATCATATCTACTATAGTACTCACCACCACGGTCAGATCTAACACTTTTGATTCTTTTGTTGAGTTGATTATCAACTTTAACCTTAAAATTTTTTAACATATCCGAGGATTATGATTTTTCATGAATAAGATATATGTAGCCATATATAGAAAAATTATTGATGAATATCATAAAATATTGTTAATCATTCTAAGTAGCGGTAAGGAATGACCCACAAATATCTGTATGTATGAGTTCTAAAATATCCAAAGTACTGTTAGCTTCACATCTTCTTTTATTAGTTTGTTTCCTTTCGATATAGTTAACACAAACATCAAAATTTGTAAAATCTAAAGGAGTCGAGAATTCAGTCAAACATAAGTCTCTTTATTCTTCGTCTAAAGAGATGATCCAATCTCTTATGCCATAATACAGTCGAACTCTCGTTGGTTAATTTTCTCTTTATACCTTGTGTACTCAATTGCAGGGATTCATTAAATGAAACAGTCGTATTAATTAAATAAAGATGATCATTACTTGATAAAGAATCAGAGCCAACCAATTTTGAATCATGAAAATAACTAAATTTTTTATTTCTAAATGAACAAGAACAACTAGATTGTCCAAAGTAAAATAAAAATAAAATTTCGTCTAGAAGATGAAACAATAAATGTTTCATCAAGATCCAAATAAAATCCAGTCTTCAATAATAATCTAAATTTTCCAATTGCTTTAACTTCTACTATTTTTCCATCACGCACATAGATGTATCTTTAACCAGTAACGAAAGTTTCGTAAGGGGACTGGAGCAGGCTACCATGAGACAAAGGATCTTCTTTCTAAAGCGATTCGATTCGGAACTATTATATGTCTAAGGTCCATTATTGGGCTTTCAGTAATTTAGGCAACCCTGCAAAGACACACTAATGTGCGTGGTTGTACTTGAATCTATCTACCACGTGTGCTTAAGTACCGAAGTTAAGTTAATCTCAGAAAAAACAAGACATGCTCTTCAGCTCTATAAAAGAAATAACTAGTACTTTTTGGATCACCCAATTTCTTTTGTTGTTTCTTTTGAGGTGTTATATTTAGAGCTTCCTTATCATTCTTTCTCTTTTTGCCCTTGTCCTTATACCTCATTGAAATTGGATTTTTCAAGAGCGTATTTATTTTTTTCGTTTCATTTTTGACAAATCTTTTTTCAATTTATACAAGGAACTCTTTAGCTTTAGTTATTTTTTCATACATAAAGTCTATGAATGCTACTGGAATAGTCTTCTTTATGATCATCATACACGTGAAATTTGATTTCTCCCACCTTCCCATATCCCTCATTTCATGTAGGATACTATCATTCGTAAGAGATGGGCAACAATTAACCTTTAACGCAAGATTAAGATCCATAACTACAAGAACTATTAAGATGTTCTCTTTCTAATACTTGAAATTAGAGCCATTTAGCTTAGGAATTGAATTAATATTGGTAGTAATATTAGCTGAAGTCATAACTGAATCTAAAGAACAACAAACAAACGAAATATGCTCTCATTAGTTTTAAAATTAAATTAAATTCAAAGAAAGATAAAATCCATCTTAAGATACTAGACACTCTATTAATATTTCATCTTTGAAAATATTAACTTATAAGTGATATCTTGGTGCAATAACCAAACACTGATAATAAGAACATGTCAAACAATAAATCTTCTTTTGGGCTGATTTATTGTTTACATATAAAGCTAAATAATCATTACGTGTTTATTACTGTAGGTGTACATGTAACTCTATCAAATATAGATTTTCCTTTGGGCAAATTGATATTTACAGAAATTACATACATACAACTATTTATATTTCAAAATAGGGATGGAAAAAAATTTTTGTGGGTACGGGGGCTCGTCATGTTAGGGTCGGGTATTGAGGATTTTTTTATTTTATAAAAAATTTGGGTACGGGTATAATTATTCATAACCGTTGATTAAACAGGTCGGGTATGTGTTTTAAATACTAAACCCATACCCGTGTTGAATCCTAGAAAATATATATTTATAAAGGGTAAAATCATCATTTTACACTCCAAGTCTCACTAATATCTCCACCTTTATGTATTTTAAGTCACTTAATATTTAATTGTCTATGTTTATGTGTATTTTTAATACTTTATGTATTTTAGAGATATTTTAGTCATTTCTCAATAAAAGAGAAGTCTGACAGCAAATGAATAACATTTTTGAACTCAGAATAACTGAAAACCTTAGGAAAGATATAAAGGGTAAAATCATAATTTTAAGATTTTAGTAGGCCCTATTGACGTGGCGTTGACTGCTGATGTGTCATTGACTGATGATGTGGCAGAAGTTTAGTGGACCGAAAAATAAGCTTACAATACATGCAATGCATTGAATCATATTTGTTGACTTTTGTATTGACCGATGACGTGGCAGAATATTAGTAGACTGAAAAACGCACATACCTTACATGCATATACACGGAATGACAGCCCTGGTGACGTGTTCCAACCAATCAGAGAGTGTCATGTGGCGCAATCTTGAGCATCCGAATTGTTTTCATCTGATGGCCATAATTTACTCGTTGTATCTATAAATAGAGAACTCTCCCCCTAATTTGATACCTTTGAATCCATTTCTAAGCTCTATTTTCTGAAATTTTTTCTCAATCTTGTATTTTCTTTGTATTTTAATAAAATTTTCATTTTACCCCTAGTTATAAAATGAGTAGCTAATTTATTTCCAAGCTTGGGTTAAAGGTGAAACCTCAACATGATCTATGGGCTTAATTTGGTAAGTTTATTTTCACTTTCTCTAATTTATTTAAATTGTTTTGACTTATCATAAACAAATAGTAATAATCTTATCTAAATATTACACTGGTATACCAGCTCCCTAGTGTAAGATTATTACTATTTGGCATGATAAGTACTTTATACTAGATTTATTAGAAAAAAAACCTCTCTCTAATTAATGTAGTAGGTCTTGACTCATTGTTGACATAAAATTAATCTACGTTAATTAGTGGATAGTCTTGCCACTTTGTCGACAGTTACACTGTTATTATCTAGTACAATATGTTATTGATACCACATTTAACATAAGATTATTTTTCCTACCACAATGAGCGCTTGATGTTATATTTATTAGAGTTAAGTTTATGAGAAGTTGAAATACCCCCTCATAAATTAATTATAACTAAAACCCAAGCACTTTATTGCATTGAACAAGTCCCAATTTATTCTTACCACTTTAATTTCAATTTTAGGATAGAATAAACTAAGAAATTTCATAACAAGCATATTAAAAATAATAACAACTCTACATAATTGAAAATTCATCTACTCGTGGAATCGACACTCGTCACTATTAATCTATACTTCAATAGATTCGTGCACTTGCGAGTTCAATAAAATTTGCACAATAAGTTTTTTGGCGTCGTTGCCGGGGTGATAAGTCATTTCAATTCAGAGAGTTAATTTTCTTATGCAAATATCTTTTTGTATTTTTATTTTCTTGTAATTTTCTTTTTATACGGCCGATTTAACCACCTATAAGTTTAGTTGATTTATGACACCCTATAAGCTAGTATATGGGAAAGCCTGTCACCTACCTATTGAACTCGAGCATCATGCATGTTAGGCCATCAAGAAATTTAACTTTGACATGCAGCAAGCTAGCTCAGAAAAAAGATTACAGCTAGCAGAACTTGAAGAAATTCGCAATGAAGCGAATGAAAGTCTTTCATGACAAGAAAATTATGAGAAAATCTTTTACCCCAAGTTAGAAAATGTTTTTATTTAATTCTTGATTGCATCTGTTCCTAGGTAAGTTACGCTCTCGATGATTTGGGCCCTTTATTATTCATACTGTTTTTCAACATTGAGCAATTGAAATTATGGATCTAAAGAATAATGTCATTTTTAAAGTTAATGGTCAAAGATTAAAGCCCTATCTAGAGTACCAACCACATGACGAAGATACCAAAATCAATTTGAGTGACCCACCAGATTTGAATTGAGACCTTTCCATTTCTTTTCATTGATTTAATTTCTTTTTATTATTTTATTTTACTATTCTTTTGTTCAAAATTATTTATTTTCTATTAAAGTATTTTTTATTACCAGTCATATTTTCTTTCGTTACTTATAATGAATACCTCAATCAGACAGATCCTCTCCAACTTAATCAATTTATACATGTGAAGCATCATCTAAACAGTTTGCTCCAAGGTTGTCAATCACATCTTTTTTGGGACCTACGACCACCAGCATTAGTATCCCACTTTGAAGATTTAGAAAGATAACTCAGGAAAATCGAATGTGGTATATATGAAATCTAATTAGAACTTGAGGCTTTATTTTATTTAAATCTGTTTTAATCTGTTACACTGGTTAAGTGGTGGATAACGGTACTCCGTGACAATTAAAGTCTATTACTTCAATTTTCCATAATAACTGATATTTTGAGTAATCGAAATGGATAAAAACACAATTTTGGAAAAGCTTCATAAACGATTTCCTTCACTTATTCAGAATGCTCTGTTTATAGTCTATAAAGCTCGGTTCGAATGCATGTGATTACTTATGAGCAATAACATCCCTTCTGACATCCGATGGTTAATTGAAGCCAAAGTACGATTAGAAGGTGAGTTACATCCCAAATTTATTGCATATATGTCTGGTTATCATAAGGAAACTACTCAATAAAATGAAGAGCTTGACAACTTCTAGTTGCTTCTCATAAATGTGCCAAAATGGAATGCAAGAAAAAGAAATGTACTTTAGGAATGATGTCTAATAATAGGGAAGACAAGATTCAATTCATTAGGGATGGCTTGAATAAAGAGTCATTGGATAATATCATTTTATCTCTTGAAACGCATCCCAGTGGATACGTATAGAGAGCAATTCTCCAGTTATGGCTATTATTCTAGAAAGAACATGCAAGATACTGTCTTGTTAATCTAACTATAAACGACCTCGTTTCATATATATATATGGATGGCAATGGCCGGGCCAGGACAAGGCCTGGCCAAGCCCGAGCCCGAGCCCAACATTAGAAACATAAGCCCGAGCCCTATAAAAGCCCGAATGTTCAAAATTAGGGCTTTTATAGGGTCAGGGCCGGGCTCGGGCTTTGTTTGGGCCTGACCAATTTTTTTTTAATATTTAAACAATTCCAATTTAAAATATCATAATATATTAATATTTAAAAACTTTAAAACCTTATTAAAATAACATAAATATAAAAATTATTCTAATCAACATCTTTACCATAAATTATATAAATAATTAAACACAAACAAAAATTAGATCTAATTCAAATAAAAACACAATTTAATTCAATAATTCAACTAAAGAGTTCATTAGTTTAACAAACAAATAAAAACATATAATTCGATTACACAATTTAAACAAGAAGTCCTTTAGTTTAAAAATGACAATTCACAATCCAACATAAAGGAAAAAAAATTACTCAAATACTTATGGGCATACGTTTAATTTTTTTTTTTTAAGTTAGGGCCCTGCCCTGGCCCGAATTTAAACGGGCTTGATATGTATAAGCCCGAGCCTGAATTTTGCCCCTTAAATTCGGGCCCAAGCCCTAAAAATAAGGACCGGGCTAATCGGGCCAAAATCAGGGTCGAGCTTTTTTGTCATCCCTATATATATATGAAAGAGAAAAAAATGTGCAATTGAAAAAAAAAAGAAAAAATATAATAATAATAATAATAATAATAATAATAATAATAATAATAATAATAAATGAATTGCACCTTATAATTTCCAAAAGATCTCTACTTTTTTCTCAAACAAAACTTTGTTTTTCTTATTGTCCCTTCTTTGCTAACTATATCCTTAACTTGCATTACATCCTGATAAAAGTCTTTTTTGATTTTAGGGATCTATAGTCTAAAGTAGAAGCTCGCTGACTATAGCATAATATAATGGGTGCTGAATCCGGAGAGTATATTTATAAAGGATAAAATCATCATTTTACACTCTAAGTCTCACTTATATCTCCACTTTGCATAAAGAAACTGGGACAAGATTTGAACTCGTAACAACTCAAAATCTTAGGAAAGAATACGGGCGGCAAAATCATAATTTTAAGATTTTAGTGGGCTTCTAATCGACGTGGCGTTGATTGGACATATCGTTGATCGGCATGTGTCATTGATCACGATGGTATCGATTGGATGATGTGACAAGTCTATAGGACCGAAAAATGAGCTTACAATACTAATGGACTAAATCATATTTGTTGACTTTGCATCGATTAATGATGCGAGAAAATATTAGTGGACCGAAAGACGCATATACCGTATATATACACGGAATGACGAAGACTATGGATGTTCCAACCAATCGAGAGTACCACGTGCTAATCATGCTGGGTCCGAATTGTTTTCATCCGATGGCCCTGATTTACTCGTTGTATCTATAAATAAAGGGCTCCCCCCCTAATCTGATACTCCTGAATCCATTTCTAAGCTCTATTTTCTGAAATTTTTTCTCAATCTTGTATTTTCTTTGTATTTTAATAAAATTTTCATTTTACCCCTAGTTATAAAATGAGTAACTAATTTATTTTCAAGCTTGGGTTAAAGGTGAAGTCTCAACATGATCTATAGGCTTAATTTGGTAAGTTTACTTTCACTTTCTCTAATTTATTTAAATTTTTTTGACTTATCATAAACAGAGAGTAATAATTTTATTTTAATATTGCACTGGTATACCGATTCTCTAGTGCAAGATTATTACTATTTGGCATGATAAGTACTTTACACTAGATTTATTAGAAAAAAATTCCTTTAATTTATATGGTAGGTCTTGACTCATTGTTGACATAAAATTCATCTAAGTTAATTAGTGGATAATCTTGCTACCTTGCCGATAGTTACACTATTATTATCTGGTACAACGTATTCTTGATACCACATTTAACATAAGATTATTCTTCCTAGCACAATGAGCACTTGATATCATATTTATTAGAGTTAGGTTTATGAGGAGTAGAAATACCCCTTCAAAAATGCATTGCAACTAAAAAAATATATATTAAGCTCATGATGAAATGTTGAGTGTGAATCCTAATACCCATATTGAAATGGGTATATGTTTTTTTTAATGGTGAATCTCTAACCTGTACCTATTCAAACCTTGAGTGGATATGAGTTGAGAACGAGGATGTTTACCATCAATCAGGTATGGGTACGGGTATTGGCATTCCCGCACAATACCCACTTCGTTGCCATCCTTATTTTAAAATAAATTAATTTTCACGAGAGATATTATTTTGGCGACATATTGTTTCAATTAATTCATCTCAAAATATATATAAATATACTAATATTTAAATTTAAAATTTTACAAAAAATTACCCAAATTTTTAAGAAAAAAAATTAGTTAAAAAGTGGTCAATTATTGACTGTTGGCCAATCCATAGTTGACCGAATTTGTATTGGACCGGTTCGGGTTGACCGGACCCGAAACCAACTCTTATCCTTTTTCTTTTCTTTTTCCTTACAAGCAGCTGCCATGGCCGCTACTTCTTCCTTCCTCACGCGGCGGCCAAGGCTGCCACTTTAACCTTTTGCCGCAACCTGGTAGCCTCAACTTCCTATTGGCGCGGCCAAACAGCCGTGTCTTTTCCTAATTCTTTTTATAGTTTCTCTTTATGCGGTGGTGATTGCCGCTGTTTCCTCTTTTTCCTCTGCCACAGTTGAACTCTTCAGCGCTGCCAATGAGGCGCAACAGTGCAAATCACACACCAACAACGTCGGTCACGCATGCCAACGCGTAAATCGCTCACCAACACGCGTTATAGGTTAGCCGTGCATGGTCCTGTGTTTTATTGCTAAATATACTAAAAGCCACATAATGGCCATGATACCTCAGCCATGAAACCATAACAGTAATGGTGGCGCCGACCTTAAAAAAATCTTAGAAACCATGTTCCAAAATTTGTAAGAACACGGTTTTTTAAAATTTTGAATTTAATTTATTTTCCTTAATTCCCAATTGTATTAAATTGAGAATTTCTGAAAATCTAATAATTTTAATCTATAATTTTATTCTCAAATTCAATAATATATGAATTATCAAATTCAAGAATACTAAAAAATTTAATCATTAATTAAAATATATTTGATTCTAAATGATCTAACATGAAAAGACTCTGATACCACTTGTTAGAATAATTAAATTATTTATGGTGAAATCCATCACGTAAGCCTCATGAATATTCATGTTGTATTACCAAGAATCAATAATTACATATGTAGAAGCGTTCCTGAATTGATAATGCTAAATTATCCTATAGGGTCGTGTGGTTAGCCTTCCAGATCAACATATATATCTTAGAGTGCCCTTTAGTCTCTCTGTGTACTCTTTCTGATAATAAAATACTAGAAAGAATAGAAAAGATACGTGTAACATGATGACCATAACCATTTATATAGACAACTTTTCCTGTTATCATTAGATATTCCAAATTCTACTAGAATACCATTAAGTCTCTACACATTAAAAGCTCATATCGTATTAGATATATTAAAGCCCAAATTATCGAAAACCTAATTATACCACTTTTAATTAGGCTTAACCTTATATGACAGTTCACAATACATAATTATTATTCACATATAAGTTCAACGTTAAATTAAAAATTTAACATTATTAGATTAAATATCCAATAACTAAAACTATGAAAATAATAATTTAATAAAAAACTTTGGTCAATGGATCATTACCAACACCAAATCCAGCACCAAACATGCACATAATATATATCAATTTCTATTGAAACTATTAACTATAGACAACAGTAAGCTTTGTTAATCTCTATATTTCTTTAATGTTTCATTAGGAAAATTAGGCAAAACAAGTTTTTCACCTAATATTTAACTATTAAATAATTTAAAACAAACTTTTTAAATTTAAGATATGGAAACATTAAGTAGAGAAATATATTAAGTTGATATAAACTATAAATACACAAGCTCGGTTTATTTAACCTATGTTATATTCTCCAATTGAAATCACTTATTTCAATTTGTTACTAATGATTAAAATATCAAGACAATTACAAATTAAGAATTTTAATCTAGTAATAGAATTTATTTAAGTCCTATCTAATTGGCCACTCAAATAAGTCAATAATAAAATTATAAATATGAATTATAGAAGAGCATAAACAATCTTAATTAAATAAATTGAATGATAGAAATTAAAATTAATTATATATCATGTCTGGGGTTTTGAATTCTCCCTCGATCAAATAGAAAATCTAGTATAACATAATTGAATTAAGAATAAAAGAGTTGATAAAATCAATCATAAAAATTAATCTAAGCGGCTGACTCTGCTCCAATTCCTTCCAGCTTCTCCTTTTTTTTCTCTTCTTCTTGTGGCTGCTTCTCTTCTCTTTTCTCTCGGTTTTTCTTCTTCTTGGCTGCCCTCACAAAGGCCGAATTCATGCCTTTATATAATGGTCACTTGGCCGACTTAATTATACTCAATTCATAAGGCATGAATAATGCTAATGCATGCATGCGTATTGCCGAATCTTTATCCAATTTCAAGCAATTTAATTTGCTTTCCTTTAATTACTATTAAGCTAGCAGCCACTTTAAAGCCATACACATGCTAATATGGCAATTGTTTCTCACGTGAATGCATAAGCTTTTGCATGTGCATGAATCAATTCCTTGCCTTCGATTTCATCGGCTTCAATTCTGTTGATGCAGTTTTTCCAGCCCGATATCACCCAAACAAATTCTATATGCATGCATGCCTAAATTGCTTTCTATTTAATCTTCACGTCTTTTTAATGTCATGCCAAAATATTTTATTCTTTAATTAATCATAAAATACTCTTTACACCAAGCTTTCCATGTCAATGCATGTATAATAATAAATTAAATCAAATTTTATTGATTTGTTTCAATTAAATTTCTTTATTACTTTCCCTTCTAATTATTCTGAGCATATTTCTTCTCAAATATTTTTATTTAATTCTTCTTTAGAATCAGACTTTGTTAATTTTAGAGAAGAAGAAGGAATAAGAGAAACAGTTATGGTTGACTTTTGAAATTGACTTTTTAGTCTAGTTAACTGTATTCCGATAGTATTTAGATTAGTATTACCGAAATTATTCTGTTGAATAATACTATGTAAATAAATCTCAGGATTATTAAGCTTATGTATTTTATAAGGTGAAGCTTTAATTTGGATAGGAGGATCACCATGGTCAATGATTATACTCCTAAGAGGTAGATGTTCTGCTTCTATAGTCCTATCACTATCAGAAATGTTCCATTTATGAATCTTTTTTTCTGACAACAATAGGGTTTGATTCTTTAAATGGATAATCAATGTGATTATCAGAAGCATACATCTCAAACCAATCAAAAAACAATATATGAGCTTTATGCAAATTTACAAATTTAAAATAAACTTCTTGAATTTCTTTTCTTTGGTTCAAAAAATGTTTAAAAAAACAAACTCTTTTATTTTTATTGTTATATGAGTAAAAATCATTGTGAAGAAGATTTTTTTTAAGTTCGAAATCTTTTTCAATCACATTGATTCTATTTTCAGTAACAACAGAAAATGAAGGAGAAGTTGGAAGAGAAGGTTCCGTTTCTTCTTGTTCTTGTTGACTGCTAGTGTAAATGGGATGAGTTACACTAGTGCTATAGCCAACAGAATGGATAAATGAGCTAGGTATATCCGAAATAGAAAACCTAGGTTGGCTGTTAACATTTTGAAATGGGAGATTTATTACTGAATGTATTTTGAAAATCTCCTTTCAACTGAATGAATGCTAGTGCTTGAATCCTTATCGGAGAATTTAGAGGATATAGATCTCCTAAAAGACAATTTAACTTTACTATCTAAATACTAAGTCACATTTTGCAACTCTATATTAGGCTTAAGTTTTTTTTGGAATCACTGGTTCAGTGGCTCCTTCAAGAATCCATTCTTCAAGAAGATTGACATATTTCTACTGGATGGGCTTTAGAATAACTATGTTACCTTTGGATAAGTTAGTCTACAAGAGAAGATTTTCATCTCTTTTTCACTGGTATTTATGTTGCGTATTAAACGCAGAATGCATGGCTTTGTATGAAATTTTAAAAATTAATGCAACAAGAATTGATCCTTCAACCATATGATAATTATGAGTTTTGATTTAAAGAATCATGCTTTTTAAAATATTTTTGTCTTTAAGGGAAACTGTTATGTTTAGATAACAGTTGAAGGAAATAGGTCATTTACAGAGACTTGATTCAATACTACTGAGCAGAGAATCATCGAAAGAAATAAATCTTCCATATCTAAGGACAACTAAGATTGAAGTGTTTAATCATTCTTTAGTTAATGGTTTTATTCTAACTTGAATTAAACTAATGTGACTATCATTAAAATTCTTTTCTTTTAAATGCTTTAAAGATTGTTCTGAAAACAAATGAATTGTTTCAAAAGGCTTTGAAAGGGTTATGTCACTTTCTTCAGTTTTAATGACATAATCATTATTTAAGAAATCAAGCTTTTTAGTTTATATATTATACCTTTAGAAATTTTTAGAAGTTCCCAACAATCAATGGCTTTATTAAAATCTTCAATTATGAATTCTTCCGAATTCACAACATGCTTTGAATCACTAGTCCTCTCGGAGGAAGAGCTAGAAAATGATGATGTTCTCTGAGTAGGGAATTTATGTTAAAACCCTATGATCTAGTTTTGGTTCAACAGGTAAGGCTACAATCCACGGCTAAGAATTTGTTTTACTGTCCTTCAACCAAATCGGGACTTACAACCAAAATCTACCGAGGCACCCAAGGTAACACTCACTACACCTACAGTGTTCAATCTTCACACAAGCTTTAGTACTGTGTTTGAGATTTATATATATATATATATATACATATATAAATTCCCTGGTTAGAAAATCAGGAATAGAACTTATATCACCTTTAACTATTACTCCTTTGGAAATGTAATGTCCTAGGAACTTGATTTTAGAAAGAATTTCTTTTTTGATAGTAGAATAATTTTTCTGACAATCATTCTAATATGCAGAAATATATTGTACTATTTGTTCTTTATTATTCTCAACTTGTTTTAAAATTCCTCCATAACCTAAGTCAGAGGCATCAGTCTCTACAATATATATATATTTAGTAATATATCATAATTTCATATCACAATATCAGCAAAAGATATCTCAATAGGAGTAATAGTTCCTTTAGAAATGTAATGTCCTAGAAACTTGATTTTAGTTTGAAATAAAGAGATTTTAGCACTTGAAACAACAACACCAATTTTTTTAGTGGCATAATAAAAAGTCTTTAAATGTTTGAAATGTTGACGAAAGAAGAAAGACAAGAGAGAAGGTATTAAACCAAGCTTGTTGGTAATTAAATTAAATTAAATTATATGAGTAAATTAAATTACATTATAATATATATATTTATTACACACTAAAGTTGTTTTAGATTCATTATATATATATATATATATATATATATATATATATATAATAGAAAAATGATGTGCAATTGAAGAAAATAATAATAATAATAATAAGTGAATTGCACTTTATAATTTATAAAAGATCTCTATTTTTTTATCAAACAATATTTTATTTTTCTTATTGTCTCTTCTTTATTAGCCATATCTTTAACCTACATTACATCCTAATAAAAGTCCTTTTTGATTTTAGAGAACTATAGTTTGAAGTAGAAGCTAGTAATATAGGCTAAAATAATATAGCGATACATAAAAAAAAAAAAAAGTTAACCTAACTATCATTTTATTTTATTAGGTGTCATATTATATTCTAAGCTCTGGACATTATTCTTAGTAAGAGTGTCTGATATTGTCATTCATTAATTTCTCCCAAGTTATCATTTTTAGAGTGACTATTTCTTTTGGGTTTATTTTCTTTTGAGAGTGTTACTTTGACCTGTGAGATTTTGGAGTTGACATGTCACACTTGAAAGTGGCTTAATTAAGGAAGCTTTGATAATCGATCAGTTTGCATGTGTTTACGTGACTGACTCATGTGAATGGTTGATGTGAGAGTGATATCTCTTTAGACTGTAGATAATACTTATACTTTTATTTTATTATTGTCATTAATTTAATTGAAGAAGTAAACATAATTGCCTTAAAAAAAAGTTGGTTGAATTTTGTTATCACTTAATTGTATGTTTGAATTTCGATTACTGTCATTGTATGTTTGAATTTTGTTATCGCTTAATTTGCTAAGGACTAGCAATAAGCTGGTTGGGGGGTGTATTGAGTCCTACATAGTATATATTTATAAATGGTAAAATCATCATTTTACACTCCAAGTCTCACTAATATCTTTACCTTTATGTATTTTAAGTCCCTTGATCTTTGATTGTATATGTTTGTGTGTATTTCTTAATACATTCTATATTTTAAGGATATTTTGATCATTTCTTAATAAACGAGAAGTTGGACAGCAAAACGGTCAGTATTTTTGAATTCAGAACAGCTAAAAACCGTAAGAAGGATATAAAGGGTAAAATCATAATTTTAAGATTTTAGTGGGCCCTACTGACGCGGCATTGACTGCTAATGTGGTGTTGACTGCTGATGTGTTATTGATCGATGACGTGGCAATGACGAATGATGTGGTAGAAGTCTATTGGACTGAAAAATGAGCTTCTAATACATGTAATGCACTGAATCATATTTGTTGACTTTTGTGTTGACCGATGACATGGCAGCATATTAGTGGACTGAAAAATGTGCATACCATGCAAGTATATACATGGAATGAAATCCCTTGGTGACGTGTTCCAGCCAATTAAAGAGTGCTGCGTGTCAAATCATAGGTGTCCGAATTATTTTCATCCGATGGCTATGATTTATTCATTGTATCTATAAATAAAAGGCTCCATTTCCCTACTTGGACACCCCTGAATCCATTTTTTGGGCCCTATTTTTTGTAATTCTTTCTCCATCTTTTATTTTCTATGTATTTTAATAAAATTCACATTTTATCTATAGTTATAAAATGAATAGCTAATTTATTTCTAAGCTTGGGTTAAAGGTGAAGCCTCAACATGATCTATAGGCTTAATTTTGTAAGTTTATTTTCACTTTCTCTAATTTATTTAAATTATTTTAACTTATCCTAGATAGATAGTAATAATCTTGTTTAGATATTGTACTGGTATACCAGCTCCCTAGTGCAACATTATTACTATTTGACACGGTAAGTACTTTACACTAGATTTATTAAAGAAAAACATCCCTCTAATTTATGTGGTAGGTTTTGACTCATTGTAGGTTTTGACTCATTGTTGACATAAAATTCATCTAGTTTAATTAATGGATAATCTTACTACATTGTCGACAGTTACATTATTATTACCTGGCACTACGTGTTTTTGATACCACATTTAACATAAGAATATTCTTCATGACACAATGAGTGCTTTATGTCATATTTATTAGAATTAGGTTTATAAGGAGTGGAAGTACCTCTTCATAAATTAATTGAACTAAAAAAGAAATATTAAGCCAATGGTGAAATATTGAGTGTAAAT
Source organism: Murraya koenigii (assembly GCA_025617385.1). NCBI lineage: Eukaryota > Viridiplantae > Streptophyta > Magnoliopsida > Sapindales > Rutaceae > Murraya > Murraya koenigii. Next base: position 9,860,046 of record CM046817.1, on the reverse strand, counting down.
CCTAAGACTCAAGTACTTTATTGCATTGATTAATTCCCAATTTATTCCTACCATTTTAATTTCAATCTTAGAATAAAATAAACTAGGAAATTTCACAACAAACACATTAAAAAAATAGTAATAACTCTATATAATTGAAAATCTACCTGCTTGTGGGATCAACACTCTTCACCATTAATTTATATTTTAATAGATTCATGAGCTGGTGAGTTCAATAAAATTTACACAACAATAAGAAGAAATTCTTGATAGAGGTAAAATGTTTTTACTAGGATAATCTGTACATGTTCAAGTACTATTCTGATCAATTTTTTTGGAAATTCATATCGGATGATGAGGTAAGTAATGTTATTCAATTTTGTCATTCTGAAGCATGTGGTAGCCATTTTTCTTCAAAGAAAATAGTTGCAAAAATACTATAGTTTTGATTTTATTGGCCTACATTATTTAAAGATTCACATACATTTTGTAAATTATGTAAAAATTGTCAAATGATAAGGCCCATCTCAAAACGAAACATGATTCCTTTAAATCTCATTATTGTCATTGAAATATTTGATTGTTGGAGAGTTTATTTTATGAACCATTTTCCATCATCATTTAGATTTGAATATATTTTGGTTGTTATCAATTTAAAAAAATAAATAAATTGAAGCAATTCTTTTTCGGTAAAATGATCACAAAACTGTGATCCACTTTTTAGAAGAAAATTTTTCGAGGAGATTTGGAATTCCTCGAGCCATCATCAATAATAGAGGTAAGCATTTTTGTAATTGGTCATTCAAGTCTTTAATGAAAAAATATGAAATTATACATAAAGTTTACACCCTTTATCACTCTTAAACAAATTGTCAAATTAAATTAGTGAATTGGAAAATAAAACAAATCTTGATTGAACGTGAGCATAAATTATTGTAGGCTATTAAATCTCTTTAATTCAAATATTGATCATGCTAGTAATGTACATAAATTACAATTGACTGAACTTGAGGAATTAAGGAATGATGCATATGAAAAATAAAAAATTATTAAAGAAAGAATCAGAGCTTTTCATGATAAACAAATTTTTGAAAACTACTTGAAATTGATAAAAAAAAAAAATGTTACTTTATAATTCTCGTTTTCAATTGTTTTTAGGGAAGCTAAAGTTAAAGTGAGTGAAAAATGTATACCCATCAATGGGGTCGTAGAAATTGAGAATCTAAATAATGATGTCATATTTTTGTGTTAATGGTTAGAGATTAAGGCCAAATATGGAATACCAACCACGTGAAGAAAATACAAAACTTAATTTGAGTGATCCACTAAATCTTAATTAATTTTTTAATTGGTGACTCAACTTTTATGGTTTTTTTTATTGTTATTTTACCATTTGATTATTTCTTTTTATGTCTCGATTGATGTACTCCACACATTTCCTAAGCATTATGATATTTCTTGCTAAGCATATTTGTTTGACAATTGTATTTTCTCTCATTATTTGACAATTGTACTTTAATGAGAAAAATCCTCTTTAATTGTGTTTTCTCTCATCATTTTTAATATTTGTCATGACTAACTCAATGAGAAAGATCTTTTTCAAGCATCTTAAAAACCTTCTACATATAAAATTTCACTTAAGAAGCCTGATACAAAGTAGTAAATCACATCCAATTTGGGATCTACGACAATTAACGTTATTGTCCCATGTTGAGGATCTTGAAAGACAACTTTGGAAAATAGAGGATGGTATATATGACATCCAGTTAGAGTTTAAGGTTAATGCAACAAAAAGAACGAAGGTAAGTTCATTCTTTTTATATTGTATTTTTTCTTTTTGTTACTGTATATCCCTTATGTTTGACTAGATTTTGTAGTGTTGATTTGTTTCTTTAATGTGTTTTGATTTAATTTCCTACATAATTGACGGATAACGATACTTCATCACTTTTTAACTCGATATCTTTAGTTTCCTATAATAACTGAAATCTCAAAACTAAACATGGAAGAAATACAACATAAATTGCACAAGCATTTTTCTTTTTCTCCCTTAGAATGCCTTAGGAAAATTTATAATGCTTGTTGTGAATGATTGTATTTGTTAATGATTAATTGCATTTCTTCTGACATTCGTTAGATAGTTGAATTGAAGATTTGATCAACATATGAGTTTTTTAATCCATTTATTTCTTATATGCCTAATTTTAGTAAAAGCACATTTACTAAAAGAGAAGAGTTAAACTATGTAAGGCCTAACTGTAATTGACCGTACTGTAAATCCTTAGGAAGAGGTGAAGATAAATTTAAATTAGTTAAAGATAGCCTAAGTAAAGAATTGTTAGATGATATCTTATGATCTTTTGAGAGGTATCGAAGCAGATATGTACATTGTGTAATTAAACGATTATAGACACTATTCCAAAAAGAATTTACAAAGTTTAATCTTAGGAATCTAACTCAAAAAGACATTGTTTGTCAGTTTATGAGAAAAAATTGATAGGAAGCCTAGCTTTGGCCTATAGAGGGCGTGGGCTTTCAAGCCATTATTAGACGTAAAGCCATAGGAATACGTGAGCTACAGTCGTAACTATTGGTAAATATCATTTTTTTATATTATTTTATCTTATGCATTATTGCTTTTGATGGTATGATTTTATGTCTAAACTATTTGCTTTTTTATTTTTACTGTTACTTTTTCTGTTTGCTTTTGAATTATGAGCCAAAGCTTCAGGTGCCAATTGATAAATACACCACCCGATTTATAGCTATGTATCATTATGTCTGCCATTAAGATCTTTAAATGCATGCTTCTTTTTCAAACCCCCACAAATTGTTTTTAAAAATTATTCTAATGGCAGCAACTACAAGTAGACAATTGAAGAATATGTGTGTGCTTTCTGGGTTTAGCTAAGGAAGGTAAACTAAGTTCGTTCAGACAGCTATAGATCTTGGTCATTTTATAGCATATAGAGTAAACTACACCTGATATATGGAGGAGGTGACCGAGGATTATCAAAGCTTGTCTTAAAAGTTACTTTCACTAGAGGAAGCTAAGTGGTAGGCATCATCCCAAAAGCCCTAAAACCTCTAGAATGTCTACCCGACCCACCAACAGGAGAAGAATTAGTCGTCTCAAGTATTCAAGAAAGACTATCTGAAATGCTAAATTATGATGAAGCTTTCATCTTCTTGTTAGGAGATACTGCAAATCTAGAGACATTAATTAGATTTGCATCTTTGAACATTCATAAAAAAACTTATTAGTTTGTTAAATGTTAATAATTCTTATAATGGCTTGCTAAAATTTTTTAACCATGCAATTAAAAATCGTTTTATTTCATCCACAATTAAAAAAACTCTATTTATGCCACTATTAAAACAACTCTTTATTTATGCCACTACTGCTAATGAGTTATTTGATCTTTTATACAAATTAGAGACAGATCCATGACCTTGGCGTTGGATTGGTTGACTGATGATGGTATCAGTAATAATAGCAAGAAGCACAAAATAACTCTCTGTTTGTAAATATTTTCTATTGCAATGTTCATGTAATGTCTTCTAAACACTACTTATTTATTTTAAGATATTGAGGACAATATCTTGTTTAGGTTGGGGGGAGAGAATAATTAACAGCTGTGTAATGTCTCAGTCCTGGTGGTGTTTTTACTAATTTTTATTGTAAAAACTAACCTTAGATCAATTTTAGTCGAGGATAGCTGAATATGGAGTATAATAACTCTAAAAATGTATCTTCTTATCTTAGAGTTATATTTCTATTAAAAAATTCAAAAAAATTCTAACATTTTCTTTTGAGCTTCTGCAAACAGTTCAGGTATAATCTTTTTTACTTCTTATTTTATTATTTTTCTTTATCTTTTTTGCCTTTTTGCATGCGTATTTAAATTATGAAATGTTAAGAATGATGTATAGATTAGGTTGGGGGTAGTGATAGTTGATGTAAATGTATAAATATGTATGTTTGGTTAAAAAAAACCAAAAAATAAAAAGTTTACTATATTGTTCAAGATATTTATGTAAAACGTTACTGCTTTTGAGATACATCATAATAGTCCAGTTTATATTGTATTTTGATTTTGAAATTCATAGTAAGTTGTTTTTGTTTCCTTTTATTTGAATTACTCAAATTTGTGAATTATCTATTTGATTATCAATAATTAAGTCATTTTGTTATTTATTCATTTAACAAGTATTATTAAAACATTCTTCTCACACATATTATGACGCATGCCATTGGGTTGTAAGTTAAAAATTTTTACAATATTTAGTTCTTTTGATTTGTTATAGACAATATCTAAAGTACTAGAAATTATTCTTTAAAAAAATAAAAGAAAGAAAAATATGGAAAAGAGAGAGAAAAAAGAAAATAAATGAATATGTTTAATTTTTTTATATGTGAAATCTAAGTAATTAAGTCCATATGAGTGTTTCAACACTTTGTACCTTAAGGCGGACTGGTCTGGGAGTCACTAGCCCAAATCTTGCTAAATGAGTTGTAGATATACTATTTGCTTATTTATCAAAAATTTGAGTAATTAAGTATGTATGAATGTTTTAACACCTAGTGCTCTGAGGCCAATTGGTTTGAGAATCACTTGCCAAAAACTCACTATATGAATTAAAAATGTAATATTTTAAATTAAATTATGCGAAAAATTTACTTGGATTCCTAATGAATAAGCAAACAATATACTGCTTAAAGATATAATCTCTAATGAATCAATGGAACAAAAATATTTTTTCGTTTGATAAAGCCTCATAAGTATTGAGTTAATTTCTTAAGTACAAAAGAAGATTTGATTATATTATGGATAATGAGTAAATGACAAAAAGTTAAAGTAAAAAAACTTGGGAGAATTTATTTATTTAGTAGTTTAGATGATGGATGAATAAATGTTAACTTGCATGTGAATTATCTCAATTTAATATAGCTCTCTAATTACTATCTATGGACTAGTAATAAGTTAGTTGGAGGATGTGAGTAAGACTAAAAAGTATATTTAATAAAAGTTAAAATTATCATTCTTTTAGTTTATAGTGTTAATTAATATGCTTACAATTCATATTCTATTTTAATGCTCTTCAAATATAATTTTATATAAATTATATTTTATTATGTTATTTTTTATCTTAAATATTATTTATTTTATTGTAAGTATATTTTAGAAATAAAGAATAATCTGAGCTCAAATCGAAAGGTAAAGAAGATGGATTGCAGTGATATAAAAATAATAAAATGAATTTAAAAAAAAAAAAAAAGAAAGAAAGGGAGCCACTTGTTGCCACTTGACTTATCTTTTGTTTTATTATAATAATAAAATATATTATAACAAAATAATAATGAAAGAATAAATTATCGGGAGGTTGGGCATTTGCTGCCTTTATAAGGCAAGGAGCGCAAACTGAGTAGAGTCATTACGCATAAGAGAAGAAAAGCTCTCATTTTTCTTTCCTTTATTTTTATTTTCCTTATTCTCAAATTTTCTTGTAATGTATATCATAAGTTTATTAAATAAAATGAATATTTTTCTTTTAATTATGAATGACTAATTTTCTAAGATAAGATGAAAGATAAAACTCAATGATTCAAATTATGGAATTGATTACCTTCTCAAATAAGTTTAATGTTTATTTTATTTATTATGTGTTTATTATTTTTATTTTATTTATTGATTATTTTTATGTCATATTAATTTATAGATCTAGATTTCCTTGGATATATATAGTATTTTATATGTCGATACTTCAATATGATTGTAATACATCATATACTTTATTCTTATATTTATCCATAACAATTGTTAGTTTTGAATTAAATGACATAATAATTAATTAGTAAATGAAATGCAAAATATAAATATAACAAAATATTATGAACATAATTTAAATACTATGAGTAGATCTTATAACCTTAATACTTTTTAGATTATTAATTATTTTTTGTACAATTAATTTTTATTAAATAATCAATTACTAAATTTATTAACTCCCAGTGGTGCGACCCTGGACTCACCAGATTATATTATAACTAGACACTCTTATATTTGTAAGTAAATCAAATATTTTTGAGTCGTGTTACGGATATAAGCATACAAGCATAAGGTCCAGATGTATAAGCATCACAACCAGTATAGAATTCAGGACTGTCTTCATTGTTGGTTGTAGTCTAGTTCAAGGAAGGCCTCGAAAAATTGAAACCAGGATCATAGCTGGCCATATAGGCTGATCTCATATCTTTACCTTTTCCAAAATGCATTGGTGGTGCAGGTGCAAAGTTCTCATTATATCTATTCCAGCAAGCATCAGTTGTATGTTTTGGTTTAAAGAAAATCTGGCAGTGTAAAATCCAGTGATTCATCAAGAGTTTCATGCTGCTGTCCAGGAAATATAGCTGCACCAATTGACATGTTACCAAAGTTTCTTTTGGGATGTGGTATAGATCTCGTTGGGATATATTGTCCTCTTCCAAAACCATTACCAAATGGACCATGATTAGAAGGGAATCCTCTGGGATGAGTATTGTGAAACATTACCTCGACCACCAAAATTACCATAAAAATGGCCTTGGTATCCTCCTTCATAACCTCTTCTTATGGCATTTTCTCTTATTTAAGTGTAACTGGCATGACACATATTACTGACATGTTGATCCTTTTGAGCTTGTTCTAATCTAGATTCATGAGTTAACAATAATGCATAGGCATCACCAAAGTCTATATTAGTAATCAGTAATTAAGGTAGTTGCATCAAGATAATGAATTGGATCTTTCTATTTAAAATCTGTGACACTGGATCTTTCTCTGATAATGAATTGCCAACATTGGTTAATTTGTCAGCCATAACTTTCTTTTTTAAGTAATAATCCTCTACACTTAGTAAATCTTTCCTAAGTCAAAGTCATCTCATATCTTAGTTCAAGAACTTTAGTATGCGACTGAACTCCAAACGTCTTTTTAATTGTTTGCCAAACAGAAAATGAAGAATCTAGATTAAGAACAAGGCTAATAATACCTTCATTAAGAGAAAAGAGTAACTAAGAAGTTGTTGATCCTGAGCTCACAAATTCAAATAGGCAAGATTCTCAGTTTGCTGAGTAGATCCATCAGCTTCTCGAAGAGTAACAAATTGTTCTAGTGCTGGTGTATCTCCATTGATGCAACCTTCAAGCTACCTATTATGGAGGAAAGAACTTGAGATTTCCAAATCATATAATTCGATTGATAAAGATTTATCAGAGTAATAACAGAAAAAGAGATTTATGAAGGTTGATTTGTATTTTATGTGTTTTGATTACTTGAACTGGTCATGCCTTCTCTTACCAGGAAAGAAAAGCATAAAATTTTTTAAGTGTTGATGTTTGCAAACTCCGAAACTAATGCAAACGACGCCGTTCCGTGAATATATATATATATATATATATATATATATATATATATATATATATATATATATATATTTTGGTTTTAATCAGAATCAAAACGACGCTGTTTGCTATGCTTCTCATCTCTGTATCAGCACTGGAATAGAACCCACAGAATCCCCTGACCATGGCACTGATGTATGAACTGAATGAACTGCAATACAATTGTTTTAGATAATTACTTCCATGTTGTTTTCTTATTCGAAGCACACGAAAGAGCTTACATGAAAAATATTCATGAAAATAATCATCAAAAGCACTTGAAAACATCCTTTCTTAACGTTTATTTCAACCAAAGATTCAATAAAACGGGAATGGCAATTTTAACAATCAAAAAGCATTTTTATTAGTGTTAAAAGAACTTTCAACCATATCGCAAATAATACCATTTTGACATAAAAATACCACCAACATTAGATCAAGTACAGTCCCAATTGAAAGAATTAAAAACACAAATAAGAAGGTTAAAAAGCAAAGAGTGAAACTAAACTAAGCTTGATCTTCTTGGATTCATCACAACTTAGGTAGACTATTTTGAATATATTATGTAAAATCTCTAAAATCTCAAGTGCTGCTCTGTTCTAACCTGAAGGCTTGTTTCGAACTCTTACGAAACCCACTAGGCCACTAGGGATTAAAAGAATCCCTGCAACTGACTCATAATTGATAATTTCACCAATCAAATTAATTTCTACGTGCCCAACCCAACCCAGCTGCACTGCAAAAAGGAGAGAAATTGGATCTTGAATTCTTTGCTAATCCAATAAATATGGAAGCCTTGAATGACACCACAACTTCTCATCAAAACACAACTAGTTTTACAGAGGAGATTGATCTTGAATGGATTTGGCTGTCGCGAGATGGCTCTCGGTAGTGGCGGTGGCGGTGACGGTGGCTGGGTATGCGTTATGGTGGCTGTTAGTTGGGGATTGCGAATGGCTATTTCAGGCGCGGGATTGTGAATGGCTGTGATCGATGAAGGAAAGGGGAACAATGAAAGAAATGGAAATATTTGGCAAGCAAAACGCGTCGTTTTTGGCTTTAGTGAAACGACACATTTTGAGTTTCCGGAGTTTGACCCAAGGTCTCAATTGTGGCAACTATCATTTTCGAATTTTTTATAACCTTCTGTTTGCAAAAAATAAAAATAAAATGATAAAAACTTTTCGGATCTGGAAAGTACCACTCAACTTGCAAAATGTCTAATACAAGTACCATTTATAGCACTAGTTTTACATAAAACAAAAAATATTATTAACTAAGTCATATGAAAGAACGTAATCAAATTGAGTGGTAGAATGTGTTGAGCTAGCACTATTGAGCTGTCTTTGCTGGGCAGCTGAGCTTCCACATTTAACTACTGCTGACTTTCCTCCTTTGGCTGCATAACGAGCTCTCTATCCGCAGCGTAAGAACCAGAATCAATGTAATATCGCAGGGCTTTATTTCAATAATTGATTGCCATTGTTATGTTTACTGCTTCTGCTTTTTTTTATAAGAATAGAGAAATCCTAGAGCCATGTCGAATTTTTGGGGAGAAGTTAATTAGAAACTGAAGTGATTAACTTCCTTCAAAACCGCTCTTCCAAAAAATTGCTCATCACGTGACTACAAAATCTAATTACCATTTGGGTGGTTACAGAACATCGGTGGATCGCCCATCCAGTTGCCCATGATGGTAGATATAGTGAGATATTTACACAACTCTTATTGGTGAATTGAAGCAGTCTACTGTCTTTATTTATGTGACCATGATTGTGGAGTAGTCACAATCATTCTTGCTCCATGAAAAGTTATTAAAGAGTTTCCATTCTTGGGATACCATTAGTTCCTGGTTGTTAAGGACAGTTGATCACTCTATTGCCGTATGGCCACGACCACCAATTTGAGCAAAATACAAGGGAAAACAATAAAAGAAAGAGAATTTTATGTTTGCATAAAATGTGAAGTGAGAAGAATAAACTGGAACACCAATATTCCACAATTCAATCAAATCATCTATTAGTGGCTCCAAAAATACATCAATGTCATTTCCCGGTTGCTTTGGCCCTGGTATTAATAGTGTTAGCATTATATTCTCATCAGACATACATACCCAAGGGAGAAAATTATATGTTACTAGTAAAATAGGCCAATAGCTGTATACAGAGCTAAAATTACTAGAAAGATTAAACCCATCAGCAGCAAGCCCAAACCTGATATTTCTTGGATCAGATGCAAAACTAGGCCATTTCTTATTAATGTTATCCCATGCCATTGAATCAACAGTGTCTAATTTTTCCATCTAAACTTTTATTAGTTGAGTGTCAATTCAATTGTTCCACTTTTTTAGATGACATAAACATCCTTCTAAGTCTAGGGATTATAGGAAAATAATGTAACACTTTTGTTGGTACTCCTGTTTTAATCTTCTTAGTTCAAGAATTTACTATCCATCTAAAAGTGTTACACTTAGGGCATGAATCTAAATTTTCTTTTTCCTTGGTGAAGAGACAACAATCATTAATACAAGCATGAATTTTTTTGTAACCACTATTAAAATCCTTAAGTAGTTTTTTCATTAAGTGTAGAGAATTAAGCAAAACATTATCTTCTGGTAACATGTCAAAAATAATCTAAAGAAGTTCACTAAAACTATTATCAGACAATTCATGTGCAATCTTATGTTTATACAAGGCAACAATTGCTGAAATTTTTGTATATTTTGAACATCTTAGGTATAAAGAAGTCTCGACAACTTTTACCTTTTCAGTAAACTCATTTTCTCCTAACCTAGGTGTGGCACCATTAATGTTGTCATTTAGGTTATCCATGACACCATAGTCTTGAAAATAAGCATCGTTATACATTTCATAAGTGTCTTTCATTTTCACATTTTTATGTTGTTCAGAAGTATTTGGAGCTTCTCCATGAAGAACCCAATTATGATAAGTGGAATCCATTCCACTTATCACTAAATATTCGTGTATCGTGTCTACATGTTAACGACAATAACATATACATTTTTTGCATGGACATACAATCTTATCATAATTTCCAGTATTTTCTCTAGCCAAGTTGAAAAATTTTTTTGCTCCATCTTGAAATTCTTTAGTATATTTACATATAGAAAAAGTTAAAAATAAAAAATAAAACTTGAAAACTAATAACATAAAATATTTACATGCTAAAATTATGTAATATTGTATTCAAATACAAACCTATTAAGCTTTACCCATCAACATGATATCAAGTGCTTACTTGTAATCTGTTTGATCTGTTTTTAAATATAAAATATTTTTTTTTTATTTACCTTGCAAAGAATTAGACTGCTCAATCTACTATATATAACAAATTATTTTTCTTACTCTCTCTCTCTCTCTTTTAACAAATAGTTATCAATAAAAATGACAAAAATCCTTTTTCAACTTTAACTTGTAAAAGAAGACATCATGACTATATGACATTGTTTAACAAAAGTAATAGCTCATACACAAACATATGTACATATATGATACAGCTAATATTTTTAAAAGATAAAAAAGTAATAGCTCATACACAAATATATGTACATATACAATACAACTAAGATTTATAAAAGATAAAGATAATCAAACTAATCATTTGCATGCTAAAAAATTATTCAATATTAAGCATAAAGGAATAAACAAACTTCCAATATGACGTAACAAAAAAAAAATAATATAAATTTTTGAAAAGTCAGTTTACCAGGTATACAAAATCTGGAGTAGTAAAAAGCAAATCCTAACGATTTGGGTAATGCTACAAAAAGTAAAATAAAATATTTAGTTTAATTTTATAAATAGTCATTAATAATTGCAGTATAAAATTAAAAAAAGAAACTAAATTGTAATACAAAAATTATTGTTTCTTCACAATTTTTCCTTAAAATTATAAATCAAATTCTATTTTTTTAGATCAATGATACCAAATAGTGATAGATGCAGTAACACTTCATTTTTCAATTTTTCACAATTAGTTAATTTTGTTGAAGAACGGTAATTGTCAAGCGTTTGATGACTATCAAACATGCCACACATGGTGGGCCACACTTAAAGTTGATAAACTAAATAAAATAAATTGAATTTTCTTTGACAACGAATCATGAAATTCATGTCCCAGATATTCATATAATTACTAAAAACCAATAAAATATCAGTGATAAGTTGGATCAATTGTCATGAATTCGATTACATTATTAAGGGCAAGAATCAATTGCTTCATTTTCCCTTTAAAGAAAGTCAAGATGTAGTTTAAGACTAATTTTTATATAAAAATTCAAAGAAAACATCGGTTATAAAATCTCAAAACACAACAAACAAATAATATGTATATATACAAAAATTTTAAAACAAAAATTATGTTTTTACCAATATTTTACTAAAGTTATAATTTAATTAATTTAATGATAGATTATATTAACTAAATAAAAAAATGACACTAACACTATCATTCAAACTTATATCCCAACAGAACGATTTCCAATTCAAATTAAAAAAATTACATATTAAATAAAAAGTTCTTACCTTTCCTTGTTGTTGATGATACAAACAATGATAATAGGAATTGAAAGAAGATTGAAAGTGAAATTGTAGAGGATGAAATATTAGGGTTAAAAGGGTATACGATTCCAAATAAGAGAAGAAAAATATGTAAATCTAGGGTATTTAGAAATATTGGTATTCTAAAATTATGAGATAAAATTAGAAAAAATTGAAAACTTTTGGAAGAATTTGATAACAGCCAAAACTCCATAAAGAATTAATGCAGGAGTGTTTTAGCTAGAAGAGGGAAATATGTAAACTGGAGAGAAATTAGTAAAGTGTTTCTATTTGTTTGTGGTAAGACTTACTTTCAACGAGAGAAGTCAAAGGCCATCTTTTATTATTTATTAATAGTAAATATCTTGTGTTATTGAAAATTATTTTCACAGGAATTGATATCTTTATGCTATTAAAAATTTATTATTTAGCGTAATCAACGACATTTTTTAAAAATAGGTTGTCTTATTATATAATAAAATATTTTAAGATAAATATTTAAATACCTTCCGTCTTTACATATTTTTAATGGCGTTTAATTATAATATGCTGTAACAACTCCACCATAGAAACTCATTTTTGTTGTGGTGCATTGAACTTTTTTATTCAGGTTATAAGGAAGATGTATCTCTTTGTAATTAATCATTTCTCTTAAGAAAGTAGTTATATTAAACTTAAATTGTATTAGCTTTACTTCAAGAGGCATGTCCTTTATTAATATTTATGTCCAGTAAATGCTATTTATAAATAGTGTCCATCAACTCCCACTTCACTTGGACTTACTTATTAATTAGACATATATAAAACTTAATTTATTACTTCTCCATTAACAACTTATTAAATTTCCTTGGATTCAATTCATCATTATTATTTTGGACAGAAATTTTAAGATCATACAACCATTAAGATATACCTATATTCTTAATTGATTTCTAATATCCATTATTTATGTTTCAGTTTCGACAAAAAATAATTTTAATTAACTACAATGACACATTTCCTAGTTTAATTTCTTAGGCGTCCCTAAGAACTTTTAAACTAGAAATTTCTTGCATATATAGAACACGTAGGTAAATTTTAATCCTATTGTATCTACATGCTTTCTGAAACTATTCAAATTTAACTCCTTAGTCATAAGGTCAACCACCATCTCTTGTGAAGAAATATATATAGTCGACCACTATTATATCTTATGTACAGTGATAACTAACATCAATATGTTTTCCTTTGGAATTATTTGCTCCACTTTTTATTGGATAAATAATAGGCTTATTATCACAAAACACATTGATTGATTTATATAGTAAATCAAGTTTCAATTCTTCAATGAAACGTCCCCATATAATATATGTTGTTGCTATACTACATGCTATATATTCAACCTCCATTGTATATCTAGCAACACATGTTTGTTTCTTACTTGACCAAGAAATTGCTTTACCACCAAAAAGGAAAACATGACTAGTTGTTAATTTACGATCATCTTGATCTCTAGCCAAATCTATATCAGAAAAAACTTTTACTACTAGATCACCCTTACTGAAAAATAATTTCATTATTTTTTTGCCTTATAAATATCTAAATATCCTTTTGATGACTTTCCAATGTTCTTTACCTAAGTTAGATTAAAATTGACTGACTAATCCAATTGCACAACAAATATCAGGTCTAGTTAACGTTATTGTATATATTAAGCTGCCTACTACTTGTGCATATGGAATTGTATTCATATCTAAATGTTGTCCTTTACAATAGGTGTGGATAATGCTTTGAAATTCTCTATATTAAATCTCTTAAGCACCTTTTCAATATATTTAGATTGATTCATATATAATATTCTAGAGGTTCCTCTTGAATATTTTAATTCATAAGACATAAGATGCTTCTCTCATGTCTTTCATCTAAAACTTTGATCCCAAACATGTTTTTTTTTTTTTTGTTGATCATTTCTATGTTACTTCCAGCCAATAAAATATCATCTACATATAGTGATAAAATTGTAATTTTGCTCCCACTTTTCCAGTATATGCACAATGATCAAGTTGATTTATTTCTTAGCCTATTTCTAGTATTGCTTGGTGAAAAGTGATATACCATTGGTAAGATGATTGTTTGAGACCATATAGAGAGTTTTTTAACTGATATACTTTATTTTCTTGATTATTTTTAATAAAACCTACTAGTTGTTCCATATAAATAGTTTATTTAAGCTCCCCATTTAAGAATGTAGTTTTAACATTCATTTGGAACAATTTAAGGTTTAACTTAGCAATTAAAGCTATAAGAATTCTTATAGATACAAGTTTAGCCATTGAAGAATAAATATCTACATAGTCTATCTCATATTTTTGTGTATAACCCTTAGCTACAAGGCTAGCTTTATATTTTTTTAATGTTCCATCAAACTTGAGCATTTTCTTGAGAACTCATTTACATCCTATAGCCTTTCTTCCTTATACGAGGTCTGTTAATTCCCAAACTTCATATATTTCATGATTGAGTGTTCATTATTGTGCTTAATGCTTTTAAATATATTGTCAATGTTTGAATAATTTGATAATACATAATGAGACCGAGAGGAGATTTATGTATTTTTGTTCTTTATAATATATGTCATGAATTACATGGGAGGCATAGATGTACTAATCTGATTTGTATAGTTAATTTAAGAATACAATAAAACTTAATGAGTTTTCATATTTTGTAACACATATAAAGATATAGATTATTAGTAGATGCAAATATATTTAACATTGTTTGAGAAAGGGTATCAAAGGAATTAGGGTTATTCAATTGTCATGGGTAATAATTTTCATTAGCATAGATAGATGATTAAATTGGATTGGTTATGTTAGATGTCCTTGTATTGATCTTTTGGTGATTTCTGTTACTACTTGCATATTTATTTAATTTTTAGTTGTTGTATTTAATTTTAATTTTTTATTGCTTATTCGATTGTTCAAATAAATTTGAGCTAGAATAATTTTGATAGCTAATAAGATATATAATCCCTATAAAATGATACTCTACTCTACATTATATTAACTTGCTAATTTACACCACAAGTATATGCAAATATATTCGATATTGCTGGAGAAATGGTATTAAAGGAATTAGGGTTACTTAACTATCAATATGGGTAATAATTTTCATTAGCATAAATAGATGATTAAATTAGATTAGTTATGGTAAAGTTGGATGTCCTAATATTAATTTCTTGGTGATTTATGTTACTATTGACATATTTATTTAATTTTTAGTTGCTTTATTTAATTTCAAATTTTAAGTTTTTATTTAAATTCGCTCATTTGATTGTTCAAATAAATTTGAGCTAGAATAATTTCGATATCTAATAGGATATATAATCTATGTAGGACGATACTTTACTCTACTCTGCATTATATTATATGTAGGACGATACTCTACTCTACTCTGCATTATATTAACTTACCAATTTACACAACAACAACAACAACAATAATAAAAAATTATTATTATTAACATTAATTAAAATGATTATAATAGTAATTATTATTATCAAAATAATTACTACTATAATAATAATAATAATAATCACAATTATTGTAATAAATAACGATAATAATCAATTAAGGTCAATTTAGTAACTTGCAATAATTCATTCCGGTTATAAGATAAAGTACACACATAAATGACAATAAAATTCATTCTAATTTTTATTCCCACCGCTAAAGTAAATAAATTATTCTGATTCTTATTTCTCATTCCGATTCTAACTCATTCTGATTACTGATTAATGAAGCACCATAAGATTCAAAGATTGTCTTGCTAAATATTGCTATACTCCATTACTATAAATAGTAATATATTATGAATTGTGCATCATACTACTCAAATCACAAGGTTTTATGCACATAATATCTTAAGATTCAAATAGTGTATTGCTGAGTGTACAACTGAATGGTATGCTTCATTGAATCAATGTAAATAGTCATCCCTATTTATAATCAAACTTAATTAAAAGAGTGAGAAATAAAACGTGAATCAATCAAAGCTTTTCACAACTCTTTCTCTCCGTTTCATGGTTAAATATCTTTCTAGTTCGTTAACTTCTTATTTGGATACTTTCAACTAATTTCAAAATAGACATACAGTTAAAGTAGGGGTTTTCGCAGATCGGATATTGCAAATTAGACATTAATCTATATTTGATCCATAATTTTATGGATTATAAACTTTTAATCCAATCCAATTTACAGATTAATGAAATTCAATCCAAATTTAATTCATATGTCTACGGATCATATGCGGGTTTGACTCAATCCATATCCAATCTACTAGTTTACAGATTAAAAATTTTTAATTCTGTCCAAACCACAAATTAATTATATAAAAAATGTAATATAAAACTAATTTTAGTATCAATCAAATTTAAAATTGAATAAGATTTAAATAAATTAATTGTTTAAATAATGCTAGAATAATACATTCAAATTTTCAAAATATAACACACCGATAATAAAAAATCTCATTTTCTTTAGATCAATCTATGAAAATTAATCACTAAAATTATGAATTTAAATCTATACAATAGTTGAAACACGAGAGCTTGGATGATGTATCAAAATGTTCACCTTCAATTTGTGCTTCATATTTTAACCTGAACAAAATAGACATAATTGAAATAAATAATAAATAAATATAATTATTAAATATTTATCCCTACTTACTATCCCATCATCAAATGCTATCAAGCTTCATCAAATGTTCTTCTTAGCTCCCAAAATCTCTGTATATGTAAGACAAAAGAAAAATGACAATATTTAAAAAATAGAATATCAATATAAAGTCAAATAA
This sequence comes from Murraya koenigii, assembly GCA_025617385.1. Taxonomy (NCBI): domain Eukaryota; kingdom Viridiplantae; phylum Streptophyta; class Magnoliopsida; order Sapindales; family Rutaceae; genus Murraya; species Murraya koenigii. The sequence goes on along the minus strand of CM046817.1, from coordinate 9,843,249 downwards.
TAATTAACAAATACAATTAAAGTTAAGTTGTTATATTTACTTGTCTCGATATGTTCAATTTCATCTATTATTTCATCAATGATTATTAGAGTTGAGCCATCTCTAATGTGTAAATTAGTTTTTCTATCATCCTTGTAGATAGTGAGCACTAATGTGGATCAAGAATATATCCACCAATGCTAAATGTTTGGTTTATGATTTTTTATTATTGTTTAGGAAGCTATATTTTTTTTTATTTAAATATTCAATTATTTTTATTTTATATGATCAACAGATAAGATATAATATTTGAAATTCTAAGTGTGCAATCAAGAGGGGGTAAATTGGGTATGTAAAAGTATAGTATAAATCAAGTATATCAATTCAAACTAATTTTCATAAGCAATGATAATTATAAATTTCAGCAATAAACAAGTAAGAGAAGGGATAGAGAGAAAAAACACAAATATTTTTACGTGGTTCAACAAGTAAATTAAGCTTTAGGATTTTAGCATCCAAGCCTCTTAAAGCTTCAAGTTCTTACAATTGATTTTTAAGGTGTCAATGAACATTTACAAATGATGTTTCACTCACACATATCTTTTCTCAAGTATTTTTCACACTTACAATCACACAATTTTGATCAAGGAATTCAAAGATTAAAACAAAACTCTCTTTTAGAGTGGATATATAAGTGATAGCTCAAATATAACTCAATGTGTATGAATTAACAAATTGAAAGCTCAAGAGAAATAATATGCATTGGATATAACTCAATGGAGATACAAAAATATCTTTAAAAATAAATTTGATTTGAGTTTATACAGTTTAAACTTTCAAATTAGTCATTATGAGCATTTTGAAAAATAATCGTTTTACCGCTAGGCTTAGGTGGTTAGCAGCTTATGTTACTGTTAGAGAGATTTTTCAAAATATGGTCGCAGTCAATTAGCCACTAGCAAATAGCAGGTTAGCCGTTAACTTTCTAGAATATTTTTTCAATTTCTGGGCAAAGGCAAGACATCCAACTAGTCGCTAACTCTCTCGAGTCGATATTTCAAACTTATAAAACATGTAGTTAGCTGCTTTCTAGGAAGCAGCTAGCTGCTATATTTTTTTCTTTGAAATAAAATTTTTAAAATTAGAATTTGGTCTTAAATTCTTTTTAAAATTATACTATAGCCCAATTCATTTAAAATCTTTTCAAAGAGGTCGATTTCTAGAATTTAAAAATTGTACTTATAGATTTCAAAACTCAAGTCTTTTCAATATAGTCTATAAAACTTAACAACACTAATTTTGATGAAATCATTTGTTTTATAAATATAAAACCTTAGTTTATGAAAATTAGTGATTTGTTTAGAGATTATGAAGTTTTTCTTGAGCTTTTAACAAGATAAATCATGCATACATAAATTTATACTAGCTTTACAATGATCATACAAACAATTAAATTACTTGAGCTGGTACATTTTTTATAGTTCATCTTCAAGTGCATCATTGTTCATGATTGAGCTTGATTTTGCTTTGATAAAATTTATCTTTCAAAAACGCGTAAGAAGATAAAATATAAATTGACCAAATTACCATTTTTACATGTAGTTTGTTATCATTAAAATCAAATATCACATAGCCTTTCAGGGTAGTAATATTGTAAAATATAAGATATGAGATATTATGTGATATGAGATAATTCATGTAACTTTGGGACATGACAGTATCTAGACGTACGATATGAGATATTGCCCTTCCGTTGAGGTTTGGGTATGAGATATGATGAGATAATTTGTGTAGTTCTAGGACATGACAGTACCCATATAGTATGTCATTACTCGTCTGTTGAAGTCTGGGTATGAAATATGATGAAATATATGAGATAACTCATGTAGCTCTAGGGCATGATAATATCCAAATAGTATGTTATTGCCCGTCCGTTGAGATCTGGATATGAGATATGATGAGATAACCTATGTAACTCTAGGGCATGACAGTACCTAGATAGCATGTCATTGTCCGTTCGTTGAGGTCTAGGTATGAGATATGATATTATATATGAGATGACACTTTCTTGTTTATTCGTGTAGCTTGGGGCATGACAGTACCCAAATAGTACATTATTGCCTGTCTGTTTGAGGTCTGCATATGACAAGATTATTCTCCTGAATACTTGTTTAATGACAGTTATAGAATACAATATTTGTAATTATAATATAACATGATTCCTTGATTTCATGTAGTGTTGTATATTATTATTATGTTAGTGCATGATTTGAAATTAAATGAGTTATTTATGTTTCTTATGATTAATTGATGAAATTATTTATTGGAATGATATAATTATTTTGAAGTAGAATTACTTTAAAAAATTACTATTCACTCACTGAGATCATTGAGTTTGATAATCACCTCGTTTTTGTTATATTTTCACCCCATAGGAGATTAATAGGTGCAGCAATTGACCTAGTAATGATAGTTATTTTGACATTATGGCCACATGATGGTGCTAGGAGTCGTATATGTTTTTGTTTTTGTTGCGATATTTGGGATTGCATAATTTTATTATAACAAAGGACAATTTATTGTATTTTGATATTGGATAATTGGGCGATATTCGATATTGTGGTCGTGAAGATTAGTTGTTAGAGTTGGTTATATAATAAATCATTTTGGGAGTGTTCATTTTACAAATTTACAAGTTGGGAATGCTATATTAATACAGGAGACTCTGACGAAGTTTCAGCAAAATTCTTGTTAGTAAGTTTAATATTAGTCGAGTGAGTCGAAATCTAGATAGACTCGCCTTGGGGGAGTCGGGGTGAGTCGTTTCAAATATGGTGTTAATATAATTATGTTTTAAATTATTAATTTATTAGTAAGTAATAATTTTATATTTTCAAGTTTTAGTTTTTAAATTAAATATATATATTTGGAATGGTGCTTATTTTGTACTCTGGAGTCTTTAAGCCTGAGTTTTTTTTTTTTTTTTGAATTTACAAATTTTATTTTTATGAATTTAAAAAAATAAATTTATATCTAATCCATTAACTATAAATTTTTAATCTAATTTAATCTATCAATTTACGAATTAAATTTTTACGAATAAAAAATTTAAGTAAGTCAGATCAAATTATGGACATCCCAAAGTCAAAAGTAAAATACTCGGGTTTAAAGACTTCGGGTAAGGATGGCAATTTGTCGGGTCGGGCTCGGGCCTTGTCAGGCCCGAGCCCGACCCGATCACTTAAACAAAAAGCCCGGCCCGATAAAAAATTTGATAATTTTTATTTCGAGCAGAGCTCGATCGGCCTCGATTCGGCCGGAGTCGGGTTAGTCGAGTCAGATCTGATACCTCAGTTTTATTTTATCTTAATTATTTGATTTGTTCACCTAGTGTTTCAGATATATGTTTAATTATTTTAATTGTTTGATTTATTTCCAAACACAGCATACCCACAACTTATATTCAAAATTTAATTTGCACTTGTGTCATTTGAAAAAAAATAAAATTCATCGTATACAAATAAAACTACACAATTCTATAACCCAACATTAAAAAAAAAAAACTTATGTTTTGTACAAATAAAAATATAGAATTCCACAACTCAATATAAAAAAAAAAAATCAACACTCATCTCTTGTACAAATAAAAATATTCATTCAATCTGTGATGTGTTATTTGTGCGTGTCAGTATAATTTTTTTAAATTTAGTAAATAATCGGGTCGGGTCGGACCGGGTCACATAAAGCCCAAGCCCGAACTCAAATTTTATCGAACTTAAAAATTAAAGTCCGAACTCAAATTTTAACTTCTAAATTCGAGCTAAAGCTCGAAAAATTCAGGCCGAATCGACCGGACCAAAATTCGAAGTTTGCCATCCCTAACTTGGTGCGAAATAAACGCCCCTCTGGGTGTGGTCCGACAAAAAATAGGATGCAATAAATGTAAACTTGGACTCAGATTTTACCATGTGGGAAAGCAGTGTCACAGGGCGCACATAGGACAACACAATTTCAGAATCAAGGTTAAATAAATGGGAGTGCTAGTGTTTAATTATCATTCAGCGTCCATAAGTTGATTAAATCTCAAGAATTCCCCTTCACCAATCTTTCTTCACCAGGTACGCATCGTTTCAGCAGCCAAACACAGTCGCAGTTTCAGAAGATCCTTGAAGATGTCTGTCTTAGTGTCAGTCCATGTCTCCCGAGAATTCAGGTAACAAATTGCTTGTTTATTTGTTAAAATCATTTAATTTAATAGTTTGTGGTTTCATTCGAGATTATCATTCTTGTTTTTAATTTTTAATATTATGCTGTAGTAGTTTTCTGATCTTTTTTCCCTAGCGGTTAAGCAGCAATAATTTTTTATCCCAAACAAATATGGGGAAAGGCTTGTGGGTGTATTACATGATGCTGAATCCTCTGAAATTGTAGTATTCTGCCATGGTTTTCGATCAACCAAGGTTTGGTGATTAACTGTTATAGACAACTAAATGTTAATTATATCAAATCAATTACAAAATTTGATTAAACAAATGCATGATAAGTTATCATATTTACAGTATATAACAAGACTGATTTGCTTTTATAGTTAGTGTGTGGCTAAAGTTTTACTGCTTATCTTTTTCGCTTCCCAGAATGATCTAAGTATTGTGAATCTTGTTGTTGCATTACAAAATGAGGGAATTAGTGCCTTCCGCTTTGACTTTGCTGGAAATGGTTAAGTCATGCATTTCATGGGAGATGCGAGTAAATGCTTTAGTGTCTATCAATGTATATGGGGACACCAAAATGAAGAATTTATGCCTTTCTGATTCATACTCTATTAGATGGTTGCATCATTCATGAAAGTTGCTGTTTGGTATTTACATTCTCTTGATAGTTTGAGGATCGCTTAGAATTCCACATTTCCCATCTTATGTTTAGCGCAGCTTTGTTTTGAACAATGTCAGTCTTGATGATTATATACATGGGTCACTGTGTTTTACGGTAATTTTTTTCCACTGCTATGCCTTCCAAGGAAAGTGAAGGTTCATTTCAGTATGGTAACTATTGGAGAGAGGCTGATGACTTACGTGCTGTATTCCAATACTTATGTGGTGCAAATCATGCTGTAGGTGGAATTCTGGGGCATAGAAAAGGTGTGATAGTTTATTCTAAGCATTGAATGTCTTGAAAGTTTACAAGATTAGATATATTGGAGAAAAAGGTTGTGTAAATGGTAAAAAATACATTAGTTTTCTTAAGGAGAGTTAATATAACTGAAATGGTATCTGGTATCTACAATCGTATTTCAGATTATTGACTAATCCAAGAAAATTGTACGATCTTTTGCAAAACTTTTGTCTGTTAGCATTAGAGTCCACTTTGAACTTGTAGTGACATCAAATGACTGGAACTTGGTTTTACTGAGTTCCTGCTAATGGATATTGATGCATTGTAAGATCTGCCATGAGGTTGGGGAAGTCATTAAACAAAAAAGTATTGATCCATTAATAAGTATCTCACAAGTATAAGCACTGACTCATTTGTTGCTTTGGCATATTGCACAATGTATAACTCTATTTTCTTATCATCCTACCTATTCTATGTCCTTGTTTGTTTGAACAGAGAAAGAGATTTCTATGTCATCATATAAGATCATATAATGTTATTTTGCTCTTAAGTAATTGTTGATTCATGTAATTGCAAGAGGTAGTGTTGTGCTTGTCAATGTTTTTGGCCGTTACGATTTGAAGGGGGGCATTGAAGATCGCTTGGGGAAAGACTATATGGAAAAAGTCATGCAAGATGGATTCATTGATGTTAAGAATCAAACAGGTAAAAATGACTTTCTTTCCAATATAATTGTATATTATGTAGCTAAAGTATTTGTTTGGCCAATGGTGACTGGATAAATTGACCATCTACATTATCATTTTATTTTGGTACTTGTTTTAATTTGCTATCTTAAAAAAAATAATAAATTAATAAATTATAAAAGAGGTACTATTTCATTTTTACCTTTGAATAAATTGCCTACAATAATGGGGAAGTCCTGCATTTCTCAAATTTCCTTTCCTTTCAGTTAGTCCTTTTGAGAATCTACAATAGAGGATAATGCCATCATCAATAATGGAGCAGCGATGCACCAAGATCTGTTCATCATTGTAGGCATGTTTTGATTGTCATTGTTTCCTCTCACATGAAGGATTGACCTTTTATGGTTATGTGGATATTTGATTAACACATGAATTTTGCAGGAGATGTTGAATATCATGTTACCAAGGAAAGTTTATTGGATCGCCTAAATACAAACATACATGAAGCATGTCTTCGTTTTGACAAGGAATGCAGGTGAAAAGAACAAATTTTATTCGGCTGACTATTTTTACATTTAAGAATTTTTGCTTGAGAATAATATTTCAATTGGTAGATAAACAAGTACTCAAGATGTTCATTGCTGACTGTTTTGTGACTTTGTGCAAAATGCTACAAACTAAACATGATATATCTATAAAGAATGTGATAGAAACGATGAGTAAATGTTACAAAATGTGGTTCATACCTAGGTTCGCATTAGTACTCTCAAAATTCTTAGATTTTTGAGGACAAAGCAATCAATGATTTGACTGTTTCTTGCTATCTGTTACATAACTTATAGATAATATTGATAGCACCTATTGGTATAATGCCATTGTCTATATTGGTTTCCTTTATCTGATATGATTATTTTTTTCCATCTTGCCTATTCATATGTGAAACTTCAGCAGTTCAACAGTAATGAACAATTTATATATGCATAGTGATAATATGTGGCATATGTAACTGATGAATGAGCAATGTTTGTAATACAGCGTCCTCACAATCCATGGAGGATACAGCATCCTCACAATCCATGGATCCTCTGACAAAATTATTCATTTTCAAGATGCACATGAGTTTGATAAGATCATACCAAACCACAAATTGCATGTTGTAAAAGGAGCAAATGATGGATACACTAATCATCAAGCTGAACTAGCATCATTTGTTCTGGACTTCTTGAAGGCATCTCTGAAGGTGTCTTTCATCCCCTTTCCATCTAACCATATATATGGAATTGTATTAGATGTTGATAGCTGGATTTCTGGGGCATTAAGCCTATTGACCTTGGTCGTGATGACACATTTAATTTAATACAGAAACCCACCAATAACAGAGCGAGAAGTGTTAAAGCTATACTGCCACATAGTGAAGATGTTAAAGCTATACTGCCTAGGTTTAGCTTGCCAGGGAAATAATACGAGTTCAAGTTGAAGATCTGAAGAACTTACTGAAAATATCTTCCTAGAGTTATACCAGAAGCCTCAAACTTATAAAACCATAGTTTTAGTGTATTTAGATCACAGTTTGCTACATTGCTCGACAACATAGGGTATTAAATGGAAAGAAAGATGATTATTTTATTTTCGCTAAGAATTACTCCTGGCAACTTATTTTACTTTTGGTTTATCGCTCATCAAAATGTTGTATTAAAGGAGAAGGGTGACTTTTTATTTTGTGCATTGAATTTAGATCAGCTAGGGTATGCCAGTAATTTTCATTTTAGGTTATTTTCTGGATTTCTATTAAAACTTCCAGAGATCAAGCTGAAGAATGAACGCATAATCAATTTCATGTTGTAACAAACATGTATGCCCTATGATACTTCTCAATAAATAACAAACAGGTATGTTGTTCGTAGTTGACATATAAAATTATAAATAACTCTAGGACAAATAACAATTGACGACAAATAATCTCTACCCTGCAACTGGAATTGCAGCTATCAACTAGTTTGGTCAAATATGCAAAATGCAATCATAGCATTAAAGTAAAACAGGTTCAAAAGCAACAGAATCATCATAGGGCTAAAAATCCAGCAGAGACCAATTGTATTCGACAATGGATTGATGGTGAAAACAATTTCAAGTTTCTGCACTTTTAACTAAAATGTTAGGTCATCCTCATACAAGCTTAGAATCCATTTGTCATCTTGAAAGGTTCAACTTTTCATTATACAACTTGAGCAGCTGAGGAGCTTAGTCTTCATAATGGTTCACAAAACTCTTTAGAAACATCTTATCAGAATTGTGAAACAATGTAGACAAATGATCATTCTCAATGAAACCATTTGACAACTAAGCTTCAACAACTGAGCCCCTCGGAACAATTCTCTTCTGCTAGTTGAAAGTAGTAAGCAACGGACGTTTAGCAACAAATGAAGCCTTGCAACCCATTTTCCTTACGAAATAATCCATGATTGCAAAAATCTTATCCTCAGACGATGCCATACACAACGGATTCTTCATAAATATTTTGAAAATCTCTTCCTCTGACAAACCCCACTTCTTATAAACATCTAGTTTTCTACCCCACATTGACTTCCCCATCCCCTTGAATACAAACATGGCCAAGCCAAACTTCGTTTCGTTAGGATCAAACCCCATTCTCTTCAGTTTCTCCACATTTTCCTTAAACAACTCAAGAGCTTAAAATAAATATGCTAGGCTGGATACAACGAAACAGATGAATGTGTGATTCTGGCACTCCATGTTCTCAAAAATCTTAGCATTTTGTATCACACAAGTATGGACATCATTTATGATTATACGCAGGCAAAGTTTAATACCTGAAACGGTGCTCTCATCAGACTTGAGTAAATCTTTAAGGAAATTAAAAGAAGGGATTATTTGTTTGCGTAAGCTTCTATACAAAATAGATGGCTAAGCAGATAAGACTTTGGCAAGATTAGGGCTTGAGAAACCTTTGGAATAAAAGAAATTAAATTTAGGCAAAAATGTTCTCTCAGTGGAGGATAAAAGAACATGTGGACGTCGTCTAATAAGGGTTGAAATCTAGTCCTCGAAAAACCTAATAAACTGAGTCTAGCATTTCAGAGATATTAAAATGAACTATCTAGATGCAGACAAAGCAGATTCTAAAGATAACCCACATTGGTTTATGAGATATGAAACAATTAATGAGTGTTCATTTGCATTGCTTAAGTTGAAATGTATTTGACAGCTACATAATTCGGTTAGACAACCAAGGTTTGCCTATCACGGAGAATAGTTTTGCAGAGAAGATAAGACATGGGATTTCAAACTTAAGACAGTCGAAGAAGAAAACTTACATGCATTAAGCCATTAATCCTTGGCTGCTGAGATTGCGTTTCAAAGTTGAAAGGAGTTTAGAAAGCAGGAAACCAAATATTAATGCCCTGCTTCTGGGCGAGTACAGGCCCATCTTCTCCGGGCCAAACTGGGCTTGATCTCTTGATGGGCTAGAATCGACCCGGGCTTGGTGTTTGATTTAAGATTAATTCTGTTATCCCAAAAAGTAAATTCAGCTGTTAAGATAATTTTTGGCAACAACAAAACAAACTCGCCCAAGTCAAACAACTAGCAAATTGAACACAGCTTGTGTCACTAGTAAATTGAACACAAATTCAAATGAAATGACCTATTGATTTATTAATTTAACATGTGACTGGTTTTGAAATACGAAACCCAGAACGTTTTATGGTGCAATGTTTGATCCATAATCGTTGTAATAATGTTTGAATTACGAAAATAAGTAAGCGTGATTTTGTTTGTTTGTGGTACATTCTTAGCAGATACACGTGTTGGCATACTGAAATAGGTGCATAATACCAATTTTTTCCCTTTATGTTTGGAGTTTGCTACCTTATAATATATGTAAGATACATTTAAGTTAAAACTAATAACTAGTGGTGGACTAATCACTCATTTTATAAGAAACCGTATCTTACACAAATTGTAAAGTAGCAAAATCCATTTGTTTGGCAGATACACTGGATTGTACATACAGGAAGTAAAAACCCAGAATATTTTCCCGACCTAGAAAAGTTCTATTCTATCCACCAAAATTTAAAGGAATTAATCCATTATATAACATTTGAAGGAAATGATTTAATTATATTTTCATATAAGCTTAACTTCTTCATACATAGTGAGGAAAAAAATTCAAGTTGGAGAAAGGATTCCACGATGAGAAAATGATACACTTTTGAGTGCTGCTGAAGGACTTAAAATGCATTTCTTGTGACAAACACTGAATCACCCTTTAGTCTGCTCTCTATCATCTCATTTGTTGCTTCAAATGTTGATCTTTGTTTCATAACAACTTGAATGCTATATCTCCTGAGCTTCAATCAGATAAATGAATCCATAAAACAGTCTTCTTCGCTGGAAGAATTGATTTGAGTTACAGCTGCCCTCATTGCTGCTATCACATCACTTAGACTGGTCTCTTCCCTTTCAACCTGATTCAAATAATTATAGACAATTGAAATTTCACTTGGCATATATTTCTAAATTTTACGATCCAAAATTAGTGGATGCAGCCTAATCCAAATTAAAATATCAAGTCATCACCCAAATGAGGTACTGCAGAAGAGTGATGTTACAAAGTTGGGATACAAACTTTGTATCCCAACTGATGTGGCATACACATGGCCGTCATACAAATCATCACATTGCAGTGAAATGGTAACATAAAAGTGAATTAAAGTGGATTGTAGTAATGCCAAATCAAGTCGGATACAAACTTTGTAAGCATAGTGTTTTTGAATGATATCTATATGCATTGTTTAAGTCATTAAGAATGAGTAAATTGAAACATAAAATCAAGTAAATAACAGGGTTCATAACACGAATATAATTTCAAACACTATTAAGTAACAGAAAACAACTATTACAAAAAAAAAAATTCAAACAGTATTTACCCAAGGTTTTTGTAATTTTTATTAATTCTTTTCTTCCTTCATTGTTCATTTTTCTTTTTCTTCCCAAATTTTTTTTTTTCTAATCCCATTCCACTCCTCTCTCCTCTTCATCATTGAACTCTCCGCCACAATGTTCATCACGGTAGCCACACCCAGCCTCGTGCAACAACCTCCCTTGCTTGCCTGGCTCGCCACACAGCCCTGATTTGTTAGCTGGTGGCCTTCTCATTATTATAACCAATTTCTTTGCACATAAGATTTTGGGATTTTCATTTGTAGGCATTATTTGAAAGAAACATGCCGGTAAATTGTTCAAAAATTGCGATGGTGGTGTTTTTTATTATTTTGTCTGGTGGTGGGTGCCTGTGGTAAATTATATTTTAATCATTGGGGAAGAAGACCAAAAAGAACAAGAATCTGATTTCTTTTTCGTGCTTTAAACAATTTGGTTGTCATATTTTTCTTTCTAAAATTTTGAATTCTATCATGTTGATTACATTGTTGCCCTCATAAACTAAGTTTTCTTAGGAACTGAAGTAATGACAGAGAGGTCTTGGGGTATATTTTTCAAAATTTAGGGAGGAGGATAGGCATTGGGCCAAACCTGAGGGAAGTAACAGGAATTTTCACATCATAAACCAGAAAAAGAAGTTTAAATGATTTACCTCTTCGATGTCATTATCAGATAAACATCCATCATCCAACCTTGAATACAAGCTTCTTTCTACGTCATTGTCTTCCTGCCTTCCATTTCTTCCTGAGGCAGAAAGAAAAGCATAAATTATTAAGCATGCCAGTTTTAGCCAAGTATCACAAAATAGTTGTATGTAAAAAGGAACAAGAATGATAGCATACCAATTCTGACTTCACCAACTCAATTCTCTCCTCCAAGTCCAAGATGTGATGTTTTAGTCCCTGGAAAGCAAGAGGAAACATATTAGATGAAAAAATGAACAATGCATTTTATATTGAAAAGTTAAATAAAAAACTAAGAACATCAGGAATGGTACCTCACGTCTCTGAAGTTCAACTGACCGAGCTAATGCCTGCCTTCTAGTCAATAAATTAGCAGGCCTCAATTTAAGAGGGCACATGTAATTCTTCCCACGATAGACAATAATCGCTATGCCTTTGGGAGTCTTATCTAAAGACACTAGCACTCCACCACTCTCAGCCTCTAAGGAAATTGCAATCTGCTTGACTTGTGCAAAACTTTTTCCTTTGACAATTATCTTTACCAACTCCCTGTACTTCCAATGCAAATGCATGTTTTCTATGGTACCACCATAAACTCCTCGCCTACCTGAAACAGAAAATAAAAAATGTTTTGTCTATTTCCCTTTGGGACAGTTAAGTAGAATCAAGGTGCCAATTATTACCTAGCAGCAGGTAGGGTTTCATACTCAGACCCATTTTATGAAGTAAAAATCTCTCCTCGTTGGTTATGGTTTCCAAGTCAGATGGGAGCTCTGCTGGGTCCAGACTTTCCTGTACTTTTGCTAGAGCCTTATCAGCCATTTTCAATTTCCTTTTCGCCTATAACCATCAACAATTGAAAATAAATCATTAATCTACAGTGCTACTGAGTATTATTATGAATCCTGTAGTCTTTCTGGTAAAATGTAACTTTAGTATAAATGCCACTTACAAGAGCTAACTTTTGCTTAAGATATCTGAGTAACGAATCAAGTCTACTCAAAGTTGAATCTCTCAACATTTCTTCCACATCTTCATAGCTTGGTTGCTTTCCCCAGCGAGAGGTTGCCGCCAATGTCTCGGCAAGGGTACCAGCAACCAATGGGCCTACAAAACCTTGGGCCTTGGACTCAATCAAGGCCGAGGCAACGTGTCGTGCTTGTTCTTCCTCATCTTGTTGAATATCTGTTAGTTTTGACCTCTCTTTCACTGCATCCGTAACAACAGGTGGTAAGAAATCATTACCCCTGTAAAATACAATAAAATCCTTGTTTCTAGAAAGCAGTGTTCCCCCTGTCAATTTCTGCATGCAGAAATGCAAATATCACGAGCGTTCAGAAAATATGGTCAGCAATTATCTGCTCAAAATTACAGGCAATTGGACCAAAAAGTTGCCAAAAATGAAAAGAGAGGCCAACATTCTTAAAATTTAGCACAACTGCAGTGAAATAAGAAAATAAGGTCATCTAGATACTGCAGAAAATATCAGGAATTCAATACTCATGCTCAACCGGAAGTAAGTCACATCTCACCTTGAGTTCCTCTGCCATCCTCTCATTACGTGTATTCATTACGCCGTGTTTGATAGCTATCTTTGCAATGGCACTTTTTTCCCATAGCTTTACCATGGCCTTAGCCAGGCCTTGCAGTTCTCTGTTCCTTCCTAGGACAATTCAAGTAAATACAAAGTCCTTAAGAGGGCATAATTTGGTGAAAACTACAGTCGTTTGCGTAAGATTTTACATACCAAGTGCAAAATGTGGAGGCAGTTTTCTAGCAAGTCTACGAAACTCTGTTGTTTCACAGTCTCTTAAACCAGGCTTTATACCATAAGGAAGAAGTCTGAGTGGGGGTTTAAAATCAGGAACCACAGGAGGAAGCAAGTCTGCATCAACAGGCAATGGCTCACGGCCAGGCCAATCTTTAAACCGTGGACCAAGCTCATCTAAAAAATAGTTGAGTTCACATAAGTCCATCAGTTCTTCTTTAGATAGGTTCTGCAAATTATTTGCAGAATCAGTTCCATAAGACTCCATGGTTGTACTTGGGCGTTGCTCTGAAACATTGCGCATTACTTCATTCGTAACATCTTGTGTCTGTAGTGTATGATTGTGTTTGGTAAAAGATTGTACACAAGGAAGTTTATAGGTCATTCCCCTGAACAACACTACTGAGCTGCCTGATCTCCATATAACCAAACCTCCGGTTCTTTTCTGAAGAAACATAAAACATAACTCGAGTAAAATTCTAGTTTAATCAATTCAACAAATACCTTATGAGCATTCCAAATAAGTAGAACCTGTGGAGAAATAGACAATTATAAACACTAACCTCTAGAATCTCATGAGTTCGCTTCATTTGAAGTGAATGAGGTTCTTCAAACTTCAATTTCACAACCTCATCCAACTTCCACTTCTCATGAATACTATCCACCAATGCTTGTGTAATCCCTGCACTCCCCACTTTTGTCCTCTCAAGCATTCGCAGAGAAATGTTCCGAAGTCTCCGCAATTCATGCTCGGGGATCATTTTCTCAGCCAATTCCGTGTTGCTTCTCTTTTTCCTACCCGAATTTCTCTTCCATGGCAACACATTTGGGATATCAACCACTTGATATCCCTTTATTTGATTCTCATTTAAAGAACCCACATCTCTGTTCTCGTCTTTTGATAACTCAATTGGGTTTGCATAAATTTTCGCATCGTCGGTGTTAAGTTCCTTATAATCACATTCTTTATCCAATTCTACATCTTCTTTAACAGCACTATGTAAAACAGTTTTTTCATAAGAACAAAGCAACCCATTAACATTATCTTCTTTTTTAGTTGTAATTTTAGTTTGAGGAGAATCAAACTTGGTTTCTTTGGAATCAGTTCCATGAATCCAAGGAGCCGAAACAAAACGATTTGGAAAAGCAGAACTAACTGGTGACTCCACGTCAGTCACCGGCTCATTTTTCACTACTTCTTCTTCTTCTTGCTGCTCTTGCCAAGGAAGCTTTTCTCTTGGTGAAATGACTTTGTGAGACCACTTGTGACGAATTTGCTCCAAGAAGCTTGGCTTCACCTTTCTCGTAGTCCTTGTCGTCTCAAGCTGAACTTGAATTGTGTGATGAGAAAAACAAATTCCAAATCTAATGCTTCTAAAGCTGTTTGAGGATTGGGGTTGAGGTTTCAAAGGAAGATAGTGCACAGTAGGTTGAGTTAATGGTGAATATTTGGCTTGAAGAGCCATAGCCATGGCCATTAAATGAAGACAAATGATCCAGGTTTATCCTATTGTATTTGCTTGGTTTCTACAATAGCTTCCATCATGCAACAACGATGGGCCGTAGCGGGCCGAAATGGCCCATTGCTGATTGTGCTTCTACGGCGTTAATACAAAAAATGTTGAACTATATGCACCCCTCAGTCTCGTAAGTCCTCTATTTCATTACAATTATATATAAAATACATATTAAAAAAAAATACTAAGAGAATGTATATATAATGTTCTAACTAGCTACCTATTACATCTAAAGGAAGAAATCTTTTAAATAGTTATTTTTTAAAAATAAAATATTACTTTCATTTATTCAATCAAATATGTGATGAATACAAAAATTGAGCTGTTATATTATCTAGTTATGATATAGAATCATTGAATTCTAAAGCTAATTTTGCAAGGGAGTGAGCTAAATCATTACAACCTGTTGCAGTATATTATATTTTCACTTTGACTCAATCTCTTTAGACGGTCTTGAACATCAGTTACAATCCAAAAAATCTTAGTTCTTGTGCTTTTTAAAAATGAAATTAAGTCCACTACTACCTACGAATCAAATTCAATAATCAATGGAAGGTATCCTACATTCTCAAAAATTTCTAGCCAAGTGCGGTTGCTTTAACTTGTGCATAACATCTTTATCGAAGAATTTTGTAAACTTCAAAGCTGCTGAAACAAACCTACCTTATGAAATCTTGATTACAATTTCGAAACTAGTTCTTTGCTGATCCATCTTTGTTGCTGCATCCACATTAACCTTAAACCAACCTATAGGTGGACAACTGATGAGATTATGGATAAAGATAACACAAACATGTGAAATAAGGTATATTCAGATTATATGCAAGTTTTCGTCAGACCCATTACAAGAGCTCGTGCAAAAAAATTCAAAAAAATTCAGAGAAGCACTTAATGAGCTATTTCAAAAAATTTGAGATCAAACCAATTCATGGATGCATGTTGAAGGAATCTCACAAGATATTCAAACCAATAAATGCCTGATTCATGCTCTTGAATTTTATGAGCAATCAAATCCATGAAATCGGCATATTAAGGATAAAAGATATACAACTATTTTTTTAGATAATGTTTCCATTTTTAAAAGAGGTAATAAATCAGCCATTTTAATTTTATTTAGTCTTTTAAGATACTTTTCTTTTTTTTTTATTAGATTAAGATCCTGATTTATTAAGGATTGTTTCTTTTTTATTAGATTAGATTCTAATGATTTAGGATTATTTTCTTATTTCAATTAGATTATGATTGGTTTCTGATTAGCATTTCGTGTAACATATATATATATATAAGAGAAAGAATAAATTTTTCATGCAATTTACTTGAGAATATAATTCTCTTTAGTTCTTAAATGAACTCTTTGAATTTATCGAATTTTCCATAGCGTTCAATTCTTGACTTATCAATCA
Organism: Murraya koenigii; assembly: GCA_025617385.1. Lineage (NCBI taxonomy): Eukaryota > Viridiplantae > Streptophyta > Magnoliopsida > Sapindales > Rutaceae > Murraya > Murraya koenigii. Next base: position 9,827,139 of record CM046817.1, on the reverse strand, counting down.
AACCATCCATAGCTGATTGTGGATTCCTCACATACCAAAGTTCTTGCTTCATTAAGTAACGGGTCGCGATTCCATTCAATTCCTGAATTTAGAAATGATCTTAGAGCCTAATTTGATTAGGGTCTCGTCAGTTCTTAGCGGGTTTCGTATCAGCAACTCCAATGCTTGTGAGAAATAATACTTTACTTTGAACAGTCTTGCAATTGAGGCATTGAAATTACTTTATAAGACTATCAATTGTTTATGCTTCAGCAAATGATAATTAAGAATCTTTCCTTTTATTTTTTAAAAATAAAAAGATTCTTTGAGTGCCAAGTGCTCGAGGACAATGCAACCATTAGCTTTATTTTGGCCTTGCTCTTTCTTCCAATCATATCTTATAATAAGCTAAAAACATCTCTACTTTAGTTTACTTATTATTCTTGACAAATTCCTTTAGGTAAGGGCTTTTCCAATTGTCGGGACGGGGAATGAGATAGACCAAGTACCCTTGTTTGAATTCAAGTTCTAGATCACTTAAAACCTTCTTGGTGCTTTAAGCTCATAGAATGGATCCATCCACTTTTGCAATTGGCTTGGTGTTGCATGCAGCCGTAGGCTTCAATAAGGAGTCTTGTTGAAAAATCAATAAAGTGGCCATAAAATTTGAAATTGCAACGACAATTTGAAATCCAGTAAAGAGTCTTGTTGAAAAATTAATAAAGTGGCCATAAAATTTGAAATTGCAAACGACAATTTGAAATTTGAAAAAGTTGGCATCGAACGAAGAAAATAGTTCCAACTGTTGAAGACCTTTTATATATAGCTCTTCTATAAATAGAGCTTCATCCTAGAGAAGTTTTACATTCTAAATTTTAGAGAGCTTAGCATCCTAAAAGATTTAGAGCAATTTAACTGAATGATTTTTGAGAGTGAGCAATGGAATAGTGTGAGCCATTGAAAAATATTTTCTTTTAAGCGTATGTGAGAGTATTAGGTATATTTAAGTTCTACAAAGTGAGGTTTCTTTTACTCAAATTGTACTCTAATAATTGTTAATTAATATAATTATTTTCTTTTACTCCTATGGATGTGGGCATAATTGTCAAACTACGTTAAATTCTTGTATCTTTTAATTTCTATAATTATTTAGTGCATTTGATTATGCATTCTACTTACAACAAATGGTGTTAGAGGCTAATGGGTCGTAATTGGGGTATACGGCGCAGTTTACAGGTCTGTACTATTCACATATATAATATTGTTTACAAATACGGTGGAGATAACTATTTATACTTTAGAGACAGCCTATTGTAAGTAGTGTATATATATGCATGTCTAAAAAGGTTCTGTCAATAAGACGATAAGAGATTATTTCAGTAAGACTGTTGTGACCTCTTTATTCTCCTGAAAACTTTCCTAATACATTCATTTACACAAAATTAACATCATAGAGACAATTTCCAAGTGTCAATAGTTGTTGAAATAGTAGAGAATGTGAACGACCAATCTACCTTAACTATTATGAAAGTTGTTTGTACAAGTGGTAGATCAAAGGAGTATATCCTAGAGGTGAGACTTGTTATCTTGTCATGTAGCACTGGTTGCATGAAGCCAAAAGATCAAGTTTAAAAAATTGACGGGAGCAACTTTAGTATGCAGCGCACGAAGTTATAGATTCCGTAATTCAAATTGATCTTAAGGTTACAGTGAAAGATAAAAGACATAAGTGTAATGCAGACATTTTGGGATCGTGTGAATGAGAAGGCTTTTGATTAGATTAAATTTTACTTATTCATAGAAATGAAATACATGGTGATAAGTTCATAATTGCTTTATGGTGTAGTTTAAAGGAAAAGTACTTTTGAGATGCTAGAAAATCGCATTCATACAGTAAACCAAGTGTATAGACTTTTGAAGGGTGTAAGAACCTACAATATAGTTATGTGAGCATTGTTTGGTAGGCAAGAAAACAAAGGTCAATCTTAGCACAGTTAATCACGATACTCGTGAGATCCTTGAATGTTCACAGCAATGTATAGAAACTGACCAAGATTGCATCAATTGGAGGTAACCATTATTAAGTTTCGTTGTTTCTCTAGATATGTGTGGGTGTACATTATACGAGCATTGGATGAGGTTCTAGAGATGTTCGTAAAATGGAAGAAACTGGTAGAGGCTCAACCTGGCAAAAGATAAAAGTATTACGTACTGATATTAAATGATATAATTGTGATATATTCTTACAAGCATGCTAAAATAAGAGTCTAAAATAACATTTTATGATAAGATATACTAGTGTGGTTGAGCATATGGATTATACTTTACTGAAGAATAATGTATCTTATCTAATGTTGGTTTAGATAAGAGGTTTTAGACTGAGGCGAAAACTGCGCAAGTCACTTAGAAAAATCAGATAGATAAGAGGTTTTAGACTGAACTTAGAAAGATTGAATTTATAATTGCTGCAATTGGAGATAAAACTCTTTTAGAGATGTAGTATGAAAAGTATACACAAGATTATGATTCCCTTCATATGCTTTCTTGCGGGATTCAATAGTAGAGCTTTGGCATATCAAAGATAAAATTTTGTGTATAGCAGAGATGTCATTTTTGTTGAAGGTTCAATGTATAAGGTTTCCAGTTCTTAGTAAGTGAAGAACAAGACTAATGAGATATTACAGATGATGGAGTTTGATGCAACTCCATATGACTAGACAGTTCTGTATCAGAGAAGAGTTAAACTTTAAAGGTAACACTAAGAGTTGAAGAAATTATTATTTCTATTAATGTCCCAGAAGAAAAAGAAACGGCTGATGATGTAAATAAAGATGGTAGTAACAAAAAGACCAAGAAAAGAAACCTGGATGGCTTACATAGCAGTAACCTTTGCACTTCTAGTTGGTGATAATGACATCCCCAATATTTTCAGTAAAATAGTACACAGTAGTGAAATAACCAGTGGAAGTTAATTATAGAAGAAGAGATGAAATCTCTTATTAAAATCGAACTTAAAACTTGTGGAGTTACTTAAGGGGAAAATTATTATTGACAATAAATGGGTATATACCAAGAAGCAAGGATCTCCAAATCAATCATTTATCCGATACAAGACAAGGCTCGTAGCAAAAGATTTTGTTTAGGAGAAAGGTATTGATTACAATGAAGTATTCTCTCCAGTTATAAAACATATTTTCATTCGTATCCTACTTGCCTTAGTAGTTGAATATAAGTTAGTGTTAACTTAATTGGATATTAAGACAACGTTCTTACATGGAGATTTAGAGGAAGAAATTTGTATGACTCAGCCTTGCGGTTTTAAAGTTACTGGAAAGGAGAATCATATGTGTAAATTGATTAAATCTTTGTATGGACTGAAACAGTCGCCAAGGCAGTAGTACAAGAGATTTGATCAATTTATATAAGAATAAAAATTCACCAAAAGCAAACACAATCACTATGTTTACTATAGACGACTACAAAACAGAGCTTTTATTTATTTGTTACTCTATGTCGACGATATGTTTATACACTACTAAAAAAATGCCCTTTAGTAATATTAAAATATTATCACTAATTACTTTTAGTGACACTTATTAGTAGTGTCAGTGATCTGATAGTCAGAAAAATAGTGAGACTTGAAAGTGGTGTCAGGAGTTACTATTACTATAATATTACAAATTTTATGACACTATAGTGATAGAAGTTACTAATAATTATTACGTGTCAAAAATTCGTACCACTATAATATTACTAATATTGTGACACTCTTGTAACAATATTTACAAACAATTATTACATGTCAATAAAATACAAATAGTAATACTTTAGTATCAATAAGTGCTATTACTATAATATCACTAGTTAGTAATATCACTAGAACAATCACCTCAATGAAACTGATACTTTATGATACATTTTTAATACCAATGACTTTTATTAATTTTCATTGTCATTTTAAGTTTTGTCAATCGAATGATATTATTAAAAAAAATATTGAAAGTAGGCTAAACTGCTAAAATGAAAAATTACATATAAAATTCATAACAAATTTTAAATAAGTCTGAATCAAACATTAATGCAAATATAATTTAAAATCAACATAATGACAGTTTAGAGAAATTAAAACAAATATTTCAAATATAATTTGAAATCAACATAATGACAATTTGTAGCAATCATTCAGTTATCCTGAGTACATTTACTCCTCGACCTTTGCCTTTCCCTTCACCTTCCCTACCTAAAAGTGCATCATATAGATTTAATTAGCTAGCATGCTATACAAATCAATTCTCATATATTCACAAGAAAAAAAATATGCTTATAATTTTACCTGATTATTGTATGCTACAATTAACTTTACAACATACGTGGCCCACTCATCGCGAAGTTGCGAAATATCATCCATAGTGTACTCATCACAGCCTTTGAACTTAAAAAATAAAGCAATGAAATGTATAGATATATTTTTAAATCTATTCTATTTAACATAAAAAATCTAGCTAATGCAAATAAAGAGTATCATTATAGTAAACAATAATTACCAAAACTGTCTTACAAGCTAATACTTTAAATTAATTATTTTACTTCAAATCAATATTAATTGTGCATTCAAAATATTGGGCTTCATATACCTTCCATTTATAATTCCAAGATTTGCAATCATTCTGGATTTACTAAAATGTTGTAACATACAAAGAACTTCCTCTGTTATCCCTAGGTACTATATATACAGATTGAAAATTTCAAGCATCAAGTATTTAGCATCAAACAATTCACCAATTAAACATCTTCACAAATCACATACTCTAAGTCAATTAATTTATCACAACCAGTGGCAAATGATCGATCAAAACTGTTCTGGAGCATAATTCATCCCACAATGCATTCTTCAACAAAATTCAAAAAAAGTTATAGAGGAACTTACATTGTTTTCAAAAATGTATAAATCTCGAATAATTTGTTGGATGTACTTCATCACATAATAGCCACATTCAAAGGTTTCAGGTTGTTTTGGATACTGAAAAAAAAATTAGTCTAAAAAATTTTGATGAAAGTAACAATGAATGTTATAACTTTGTTTCGTTAATACCTTAACAGAAACTCACTGTACAGCCATCTTTTTGTTAGTCTTCACTTGATGCATTGTTATCCCACTATAAGCAATAAATAACAGATGTGAACAAATGAATCCACAACCAAAATAATAATAATTAAATAGATGCCAGATTGCACACAGCAGTTTCTGTTGGACTAGTGTACTCAATAATCTCAGTACACAAATTTGAAGATTTAATTGTACCCAGATTCTGTTGATTGCTTTTTCTATTGCAAGTGTCCTAGTCAAAACAAGAAAAGAAAACTTAATTCTAAGGGTGGCATATTAGAAAAACTAAAAATACAATGTATAGGAATAGAATAAAAAGTGAAATATTTTCCTTCACTCACCTTAAAAAGCATATACGGAGTCCCTATTTCTATCTAGGATGTCAAAATTTCAAACCACAGATTTTGAGCGTGGACAACCTTCTTTGCCTTGCCCTGAATGCATAATAACAGCGGAGTTGACAATCAAATATTTATAAAAGAAAAAGGAAGGAAAAAGAAAGAAGGAATTCACATTTTAAAAATCTATGCAGTAAAGCCAAAAAGGAAAAGCTGAAATTACCTCTCTTTCATAATGTGTGTACAATTTCTCAAATTCTGAACCCCAGCAATCTGTCAGTCCTGGAGCTTCAGTAGGACAAAATAATGGCCATTGCCCATTAGTCTGGACTCTTTCCATAAATAGATCAGGCACCCAAAGAGCATAAAAAAGATCCCTTGCCCAGTGTTCTTCCTATAACGAAGATAATGAATTGCTTTTTTTTGAGTGATATAGTAACTGGATAAAATTTAAAGATTTAAGTATTGTAAAAATTAGAACAAAGCTGAGAGCACCAATAGTTATTGAACATCTACCAACTTAAAAATCCATCACAGTGTTACTCATGACAACCATATTCAAGTATCAATCTCACCATACCTTTCCATGATTTTTCTTAAGATCAAGGAACTCAAATATATCAGCATGCCATGGCTCCAAGTAAACAGCAAAGGCACCTACAAACATTAAAAGTGATATTTTATATATAAAGTACTGATAAGCATTATATATGCAGCATTATAAAAGTAAGAAACAACAGGGAAAATACCCTTTCTCTTGCTACCTCCCTGATCCACATAACGTGCAGTATCATTGAACACCCATAGCATTGGGACTATACCATTGGATGTCCCATTTGTTCCACGAATATAACTTCCAGTTGTACGAATGTTGTGAATCGAGACACTAATACCTCCAGCTGATTTGCTGATAACAGCACACTCCTTCAAAGTCTCATAGATTCCTTCAATACTATCATCTTTCATACACAGCAAGAAGCAGCTGCTCAACTGCATAATAAATCATCAAAAGTGATTCAGAATAGTTTCAGTGTAAATTAAGGAAAAGTCTAAATGACATTTATCGTAACTAAACATGCCTGGGGCCTTGGAGTTCCAGCATTAAAAAGAGTAGGAGATGCATGGGTGAACCATCTTTGGGACATCATATGGTATGTTTTAATAGCAGAATCAATATCATCCTTGTGAATCCCAATAGAAACCCTCATCAATATATGCTGAGGCCTTTCTACAACCTTCCCTTGGACCTTTAAGAGGTAGGACCTCTCAAGGGTTTTAAAGCCAAAGTAATCATAGTTGAAATCCCGATCATAGATTATCCTACTGTCAAAAAGAGCAGCATTCTGAAACAAAACATTAAAAAAAATAAAATCATTACCTGCCTCCCTTATTCAATACGCAAATTGTACATGTAATATTTTAAAAAAGAAAATAAACAAAGCAGAAAAATAGAAGTCAGCATATGATTTGGCAAGGGAAACCAAATACAATTCATAACAATCGACATGAAAAATATAAAATGAAAAAAGAATACAACGTTGCTAATTCACTCCTAAGATGCAAATGCATATGATTTGTACTCACAGTCAAACTGAGAAACTAAGATGCAAAGGCACCTGATAAAGATAGATGTTAAGAATTAAATATTTTTTAATCTTAGGATATTCGTGGAACAGAAAACAAGTGCTCTACATTCATAAGATACATATATCACATCAAAATATGACTTTAATTCAATAGCAATTGAATTTCCTAGTACCTTCATGATTATCTCATAAACATCATCAGCAATCAAAGGACCCTTCAGCCCAGACCTTTCATTGTAATGGTTATACATTTCTTTGATCCTGCAAATTACGCATCAAACCATCTCAAATGAACCACTGCCTCACTAAAATTTTATGTTACTCAAACAAGAGGCTGATTTGATTAAAAAAGGAAACAGAAAGAACTTACGTTTCCGAAAATGATTTCTTAGTGTTCTTGTGAATATTTGAAACAGCAATTCTTGCAGCCAACTCTATCAAAGATTTCAATACAACATCAAATAGATGAATACTAACAAAAACCAGCAATCGAATCCATTTAAAACCAGAAAGATAAATAAAGACCCAGATCTTGAAAAATCAAAGTAAACCTCACATAATAAAACCTAGATACAAAAAAATACTCACAGATGCATAATCTGGGTGATTAGTGGTCATGGCGGCTGCTGTTTCAGCGACCAATTCGTCGAGCTGGCAATTCAAGAATGTCATTAAAGATCCGACGACTTATTTCAGGAACTTAAAAGAAATGCACTTGCGTAAATTTAAATAATAAGGATAATAAATCAAATAAAAACTTTTATATTGACCTCAACTGTAGTAAAAATCTCAATAATCAGATAACAAATCATTTTCAATAAAATTTTAAAAATTTAAAAAATTAAAATTTTAAAAATTTAAAAAATTAAAATTAAAAAAATATTTGACAACAAGTTAAAATAAAACCATTCTAATAATTAATTGATAATAAATAAATAAATAAATATATATATATATATATATATAGGCACTCGCTGAAAGGTATCTGCCCACCTAAGAATCAAAAGAAGTAAAGGAGCAATAAAAAAAAACCAATTTCTCTTGTCTTTCCCATTCTCTCATCCCTAAACGAATGGTCCTGATTTGCCCCTTGTTTTGTAATCTATCCTCCTTATCTTCAATCTCCCACATCACATCAACATTCAAATTCCCTTCACTAGGCTTCTACAGTAGCTAATTAATGGGCACTTTCAGTTTCTCTCTGTCCTTTTCTGTTATGTTATTAATCATAGCTTCATGGCTGGCACTGGCAGAATCAAAGACTTACTGGGGGGACATTCAAGTCATGAAGGAGCTAAAGAACTCGCTTGATCCCAACTCAGTGAGTCCAGGTTCTTGCTTGAGCTCGTGGGACTTCTCAGTTGACCCTTGCGACAGTCTTTTCAGTGAAAAATTCACATGCGGGTTCAGGTGCGACGTTTCAGTCTCTGAGCTAAGCCGAGTCACGGAACTGAGTCTTAATCAGGCAGGTTATTCTGGTTCATTATCTACTGCTTCGTGGGACCTTCCTTATTTAGAAACCCTAGACCTTTCAAATAACTTCTTCTCTGGGTCTATCGCTGACTCGTTATCAAATCTGACTCAGCTAATTCGACTCGACCTGTCTAGAAACTCATTTTCTGGTGAAATACCCACCTCGATTGGCTCACTGTCTAGCTTAGTGGAATTGTATCTTGATTACAGCAACCTCGAAGGCACAATTCCTGCGAGCTTCAATGGCTTGTCAAGCTTGAAACGCCTCGAAATTCAATCAAACAAGCTCACTGGTGGGTTTCCCAAACCGGGTTCCCTGAAAAACCTCTACTTTTTAAATGCTAGCGACAATGCAAAGCGACGCAGTCGTAGCAGTGAAATCGGACCCCTCGTGTGCCGCTTCGTCTAAAGACTAGACCGATAATTAGCGAAGCAGCTTCACCGCTCTCGCTCGTATGAGTATTATCCAAAGCTAAGAATCCAACACGCCGTTAGAAGAACTTGCAGCGTCAACTTGGATGCCTTCGACGAAAACGAAAATGAAACTATCAGCTACGATAACGCCGTCAATTCGGCAATTAAGGTTTTAATTTATTTTTCAATTTAGGGAAAAATGATAAAAGAAAATAGAGTGTAAGATTTTCAGTATGATTTTTGAATTAATTGAAATCAACTTGGAAATAGACAATAGAGAATAGAAGATATCAAGAAAAGAAAAGCGAAAGTGAAAGCATGAGGGAAATGCAAGATAGTGATAAAGATCGAGTGTTTGGGTGTGAAAGCGAGATGAGTGAAAGTTAGTGTTAATTAGGTTTTGTTTTTCTTTTGTTATTATATTTTTGTTTTTAAAATTTTTAAAACGAGTGAATTAATTTAATTTAATAGGGCTTTATGGTTTGTGTTTTAAATGTTAAAATTTTAAATTTTAGAAGTCTCAAGCTCGAGTTGGAATTAAAATAAGTATTAATGAATTTTTTTTTATTTCTAATACTTTAGTGTCAGTGATTGTTGATTTTTAATTTACTAACACACTAGTATCAATAATCTCCAATACCTATTTGTTAACAGTACAAAATAGTGCATTTGTTCACAATTATTGATATTTTTTACCAAGTGTCGGTAAACTAAGTGTCAATAAATGTTATTTTTGTAGTAGTGATATCTTCGAAGAATAAAGGTGAAATTGAGAAATTAAAGAAGTAGTTAGCTTCTGAGTTTGAGATGAAAGACTTAGGGGATGCATAGAAAATACTTGGGATAGAGATTTATAGAGACAAAAAGAATAGGAGCGTGTGTTTGACTAAAAAATCTTATTTGAAGAAAGTGCTAGAAAGGTTCGATATGAATGAAAAAACTAACATATACTCTTCTAGTTCCTGATTTGAAATTAAGTTGTGCTTCATATCCTTTATGTGCTGTTGGTAGTCTTATATATATTATTGTGTACACAAGACCCGATATATTTCAAGTGGTCAATATGGTTAGTCAATGCAGGCATAATCCGAGTAAAAATCATTAGCTTACAGTGAAGTAGATTTTCTGATATCTTTATAAGATAGTTGATGTTGGGTTATTGTTCAAGAATGATTATGGTCAACAATGTATTGGGTATAGTGATTCTAATTTCGTCGGAGAACTAGATAAGCAAATATCAACAACAGGCTACGTATTCACATTGGGTGGAGGTCCGATCAGGTAGAGATTGATTTTACAATAGATAATTGCTCTTCTACTACGGAAGCAGGGTACATGGCAGCAACTCAGGCTGTAAAGAAAGTTATCTAATTGAAAGACTTGTTCTAGATTTAGGACTAATCTAGGAGAACATTGAGGTCTGTGAAACCAAAGTGCGATATTCATTGCGAAGAATCAAACATATTATGCTTGAACAAAGCACATAGATATAAAATATCATTATGTGGGGAAGTTATCGAGAGCAGTATTGTATCATTGAAGAAGATTAATACCAAAGACAATGCATCAGATATGTTGACAAATGTAACTTTTGGAGTTAAGTTTTAATATTGCTTATAACTAATTCAAATTCTTTGAATATGTTGAGTTTGAGAATTTTGAACTATGATTGGCTTGATCCCAGATTTTAGATACATAGACAGTCACTGAGATGTAGCCACTTTGGATATGATGATTCGTTGGTAATTGGCTCAGATTTGAATAAATTTTTACCAAGGTAGAGAATTGTTGAAAAGTCAATAAAGTGGCCACAAAATTTGAAATTGCAAACCACAATTTGAAATTTGGAAAGGTTGGCACCAAATGAAGAAAATAGTGCTAACTATTGAAGACATTATATATATATATATATATATATATATATGAAGCTCTCGTATAAATAGAGCTTCATCCCAGAGAAGTTTTACATTCTAAATTTTAGGGAGCTTAGCATCCCAAATGATTTAAATCAATTCAAGTGAATGATTGTTGAGAATGAACAATTGGAGAGTGTGAATAATTGAGAGATATTTCATTTCAAGTGTGTGTGAGAGTACTAAATATATTTAAATTTTAGAAAGTGATGTTTCTTTTATTCAAATTGTACTCTAACAATTGTTAATTAATACAATTGTTTTTCTCTTGCACTAATAGATGTAGGCATAATTATATAATTATGTTAAATTCTTGTGTTTTTTAATTTATGTAATTATTTAATGTGTTTGATTACACATTCTGCTCACAAGAAGTCCAACCTTGGACTTAACTCTCTTCGACATGCTGGCTTTATATCACCTGACGTTGGAAATTCGAGCTTTCTTAAAGTATTAAATCTCCAAAACTATAGCATCACTCGTGAAATTCCATCATAAATTAGTTGTTTGTGAAGATACTCTTAACAATAACTCAATTCGTGGAGAAATTCCTTCAAATATATCCAATTTCTCAAACCTTATTCACATATCGGTCTATGTTATAATTATTTGGTGGGGAAAATTCCATCATAATTTAGCTCCTTGTCAAATATTGAATTTCTCAAATTAGTTTCTAATCATTCATTCAACGAATTTCTTTAGCTTACAATAAACTAATGGGAGTATTCCTAATACTTTTGGAGGATTGAAGAATCTTGTCATCCTGTGATTGGCTGTCAATAATTTGTCTGCTATTATTCCTTCCTCAATCTTCAATATCTCTCCCATTGTAAGTTTCGAAGTAGGAGGGAGCCAAATTTAAGGCATTACTCCCCGGATTTTGGTTTTACTTTCTAAAATCTAATAAATTTTGGCATTAGTTTTAGCTAAATTATTGGAGTTATTCCACTATCAATACCTAATGCCCCGAAATTTGAGTTCTTCAAGTTATAAGAAATAAACTATCAAAGAAAGTACCTTGTTTGGAAAAGTTACAAAGGATTAAATTTATAGCATAAGTGCCTTAACTATAAATATATAATTGATAGTTATTAAATATAAATATGAAATTAATTAAATCTTAAATGTATATCACTATACGTTCATATGTAATAAAATATTATAAAAAATTAAGTACAAGTCAGCTCAACACTAAATTCAACTCCGTCGATAAAACATGATAAATATCAATTTAAAAAAAAAAGTTCACAAATAATTTTTTTTACGGGACAGCCACAAAATAAAGTTAAAATAATAAAAAAAATAATAATGTGTTCGGAATTAATGAGCACACAACAAGGTAAGCATCCTTTTAAAAAGTATATATACGCAAAATTCATAGAACATGGCAAATATCATTTTAAAAGAAATGTGTACACAAATGCATTGTAACTGTCTTTTGTTTTTGTAAATTAAATTTCATTTGGCCCCATCTTCTCTTTGCTATTTATGAATTGATCCACCATTGTTCTTTTGTTTTCCCTACTTCTTCTTTTCTACTTCTCTCTTAATTTCTCCCTTACTTCCAAATATTGCGGCAGGATAATAGCGGCTGGTGCAGTCAATCATTGCCCTGACTTTTCTTGTCATGATTCTACCCTTGAGTTTTATAGTTGAGTCTTTCATAGGTTGATTCAATTGATATATGACTAGGATTTGGTTGGTTTTTATTTTGAAGATTTGTAATGTTTTAAAGTTTATGAACTTTATGAATATGTAATTTTTCAAAACTAGTTGATTGCTTCAATTAAAGAAAAGAAAATGGACAAATAAACTTGAAGATGTTAGTTTTATGTGATTGGGGCTTGAACAAGATAAAGATTTTATTTTATTTTTTAACCTATAGAAGCATTCAACTTCACAACAAAGTGTGATCTACCTAAAAAAATTATCATTTAACAATAACTAAATTTATTAATCATGATGGAAGATACCTCAATAATCTTTACTGAAGATTATATTCAAACATCATTTAGGTTTTGATCAGTTGTGTAGTGGTAGGTGTTGATTTTGTTGGCTGGAGGTAGATTGACTTAAACAAATTAGTTTGTAGCCTTTGAATAGTTAAATTGTCTAATTATTTAGAAATTTGAAATAAATTGGACTTACTTAGTAAGCATTTTAACTCTTCAATCTTTTTAAATTTTCAATAAACAACAGGGCGTGTATAATGTTAAAAATTAAATAAACACATCCGCACCATTGAATCTACATTTCCGTTTAATCCAACAATAAAATGTTGTAGTCAAAAATCAACAAAAATTGAGGTAGCCCCACGAAACATTGGAAATATCGTTTTAAAAATAAAATATTGCACAAAATGTTTACCGAACATGGTAAATTAATATCATGTTAAAAAGAATATGTGCATATAACATGGTAAATATCATTTTAAAAATCAGAGTAAAGATAGAGGTATAAATTTTTGTACAAATATATTTGATGTGATGCAATTCAATTGGTTGGATTAATGATAAATTTGATAATATTGTAGAAATAATCAGTTGTTAAAAAATTAATTAAACTTTTGGTAAAATTTTGTTTTAAAAGTACTACGAGTTAATAGACATAATGTTGAATAAAATTTATTTATACACACTACTAGAAAGTATGTCAATAATTATGGCTTTAAAAGACATACCATGACGTTTTAAAACCATCATTTTAGGTAGTGACATTACAAGGTTTAAATTTTTTTATGACGGTTCAAGAATTGTAATCAAATATCCATTTATGATGATGATTAATTAACTAAACCATCATAACATGTCATATTTCTAATAATTTTAATGATGGTTTTTAACCAAAACCATTATTAAATGTCTATTTTTAATGACGGTTTTGTACAACACTATCATTAAATCTGTCATGTAATTCGGTTTTTAAGGACAGTTTTTGTTAAAAACCATCATAAAATATTTGGTTTTCTATGACTGTTTTGTTTAAAACCACCATTAAAAACTGCCAAATAATGATATTTCTTTTTAAAAACTGTCATTAAATGCGAGATTGAATTCAGTCTTATATGACGGTTTTTTTCAAAACTGTTATTGATTGGCCGTTTTTAATGACTGTTTTGAACAAAATCGTCATTGATTTTGAGATTGAACCCGATTCTAATGACGGTTTTGAGAAAAAAATTGTCACTAAATGCCAATTTTTATGACGATCATGGTATGGGTGTTTATAATGACGGGTTTATAAATAATAATGTAATTATAAAAAATTACAATAATTCAAAACAATTTATGAACTCCTTTTTTAATTTTAATTTTATATTTAATAATATTTTTACAATTACTTTTTTACATACTATAATATATACAAAATATTGCTTTACAAAAATCTTAGATAATAATCCTTCATGCATGTTTACAAAAATATTGAAATTCTAACAAAATCCACTATTAACCAACAAAATTCTCATACTCCCATGTAAAGAACTTTGTCAATCCTTCTTCTTCAACAAAAAACTAGCTCTCCCGCATGTAATCTAGCATCCACATCTAAATTCTCATCAAGTCTTCATATGCAATATTTTCAAGTAAATCATATCACCACTAGCAACCTACAACATTATTTTCAAAGAAAGAAAAAATAAACATATCAAAATCATTTATTACAAGTCCTAGTTAAATCGTGATAAGTTATAGACTAACCTTGAATTTTCAATTAATTAATTTCCATATGTAGCAGCAAGTTGCCATGTATACCTAGCCCACTTGCATTTAACTTCATCAATCTCTCCTTGAGTGTAGCTTTGTATCTTGACAAACTATAAAGCAAAAAATATATCAATTATTTAGTTGGGAAAATAAATAACTATTAGATAACAAATTTCCAATACCTTTTCTAGAATAGAGATATTAGTATTAGCCACAATGTCCCACGTATATTTCATCACATAATATCCACAATGCTCAACATTTTGGGGTTGACGAGGACACTACAAAAGGGAAAGTAATAGATTTAAATTATATAATGAACAAATTCATGTAATAATGGATTATAAATCTTATATAAAACTATTATGAATTTGAACTTAAGACTAATTTTCTTTACTTTGATTGCTTTCCACATGTAATTCTTCCAAGTAGTTCCTCCATGTGCCAGTCTAACCATTCTCAATGAACTTAATTTAAAAGTGAAAAGCATATATTAGAAACTAATATACATAAAAATCAAGAAAAAAAGCACAATTTTTTACTTACCAATCATGACGAGATTATGGATAAGGATGGCACGAGAACGTGGAATAAGGCATATTCAGATCCTGTGTAACCTTCGTCGGACCCGTCACAAGAGCTCGTGCAAAGAAATTCAAAGAAGCACTTAATAGGCTGATTCAAGCAACTTAAGATTAATCGAATTCATGGAGGTCTATTGAAGGAATCTCACAAGTATTCATGGCTTATTAAGGATGAAAGATATGCCACTGTCTTTTTAGATAATGTTTCCATTTTTAAAAGAGGCAACAAATCGGCTATTTTGATTTTATTTACTCATTTAAAATACTTTTCTTTTTTTTATTAGATTAAGATCCTGATTTATTAAGAATTCTTTCCTTTTTATTAGATTCTGATTTATTTAAGACTTTTTTCTTATTTCAATTGGATTATGATTTGTTTCCAATTAGGATTTCTTGTAACCTGTATATATATATTCGCATTCAATAAGAGAGAAAGAAGAAGTTTTTCATGCAATTTACTTGAGAGTATAATTCTCTTTAGTTCTTAAACAAATTCTTTGAACTCATCGAATTTTTCCGTGGCGTTCAATACTTGACTTATTAATCAGACCATCCATAGTTGATTGTGGCGTTCTCATATACCAATGTTCTTGCTTCATTAAGTAAAGGGTCACAGTTACATTCAATTCCTGAAATTAGAAACGATCTTTGAGCCTAATTTTATTAGGGTCTCCTCAGTTCTTGGCAGAGTTCGTATCAAATCAACAAGCACTTTTAAATTTTGACGCGGATCATGGTCAATTGAATAAAAAAAAATAACATTGGCCTACATATGAATCAATAACAACTAGCATCCGATGTGCTCTGCATACAAAATATTTATCATTGTAAATTCAAAATACCATAACAATCTTATTCACTTTGAATCTACAACTTACGATTCATTATATGGAAAAATGATGAGTTCTTTTGGCTGGATCGAGTCCATTATAGCTCCAAGATTTTTGGCCTCTTCCTTAGTGTCATGGGCACTTTCATCTGCTAAAAATTCTGGATCAACAAACCTGAACTTTTTTTCCGAATTGCGTCTCTTCATATTCTCATATAGGAGCCTGTACAAAATATAAACTAGAAATAATAATATACACTTTCACATCTGCAGATAGCAATATTAGAAGTTTTGTACAAGACATCACCTCATATGCACTTTAATGACACTAACTGATATTTGTAGAATATCATCTCTACCAAGATACATCATGTCAGTTGTAGAAATAAACATACTTGGATCAAAATGGATTATATGTCAAATTTCAAAGTTGGGCCACCGCCCTTCTAGATGGGCAGTGCCCAAACACGGCACACGGAGCTGTGTTTTGAACAGAAAAGAAAAAAAAATTATAAAATAAAATAAAATAATAATAAATAAATAATGCATAGTAGTCAAAATGAGGCTATAAATTGAGCGCCCCTTCCCTCATTTCAATCATCCCAAAAAAATTTATTTCCTCTTGTATTAGAGAGAATTTTGAGAGTTATTAGGTGTAATTGGGGTATTGGGAAGTGAGAATAGTTTTCTCCTAGTTATAGAGAGATTATAATTATTCTCTTCTATTATTAGAGAAAAGTTATTATTTTCCAGTATAATAAAATTATTTCCTTCTGTCTTTGCCCGTGGATGTAGGCTATAAGCCGAACCACGTAATTTCTGGTGTTCGGATTTGTGCTTGTTCTTTATTTTTCTTCCAATCTCACTTAGCTGTGGTTCTGCTTCACCCATAAATCTCCTAACAGTGGTATCAGAGTGAGCGAGGTTGCATTTTTTGAAATCGGTGTTACTGTTCACGTATATGGTCACTGTTCACGTATACGGTCACTATTAACGTATACGATTACTGTTCACTTATATGGTACTGTTCACATGAAATAGTGAGAGCCGATCCTAACTACGTTAGTTCGTGGTGAAAGCAATGGCGGCAAAATACAAGATTGAGAAGTTCAATGGAAACAATTTCTCGTTGTGGAAAATGAAGATGAAAGCTATTCTGAGAAAAAACAATTGCTTGGAAGCAATTGGAGAAAGACCCATAGAGGTAACTGATGATGCTAATTGGAATGAGATAGACGGTAATGCAATTGCTGATCTACGCTTAGCACTTGCAGATGAGGTGTTATCCAGTGTGGCAGAGAAAAAGACAGCGAAGGAAATATGAGATACTCTCACAAAATTGTACGAGTCTAAGTCACTGCACAACAAGATCTTTTTAAAGAGAAGACTCTATACTCTTCGCATGGCGGAATCTACATCAGTAACCGACCATATCAACACCTTGAAGACTCTATTTTCGCAACTCACAACGTTGGGTCACAATATAGAGGAAAATGAACGTGCGGAGCTTCTACTTCAAAGTCTACTAGATTCGTATGATCAATTGATCATCAATCTGACGAACAACAACCCGACGGACAGTCTAGTTTTTGATGATGTTGCAGCCTCCATCTTAAATGAGGAAAGCAGGTACAAGACCAAGGAAGATAGACATGTAAGTTTGTAGCAAGCAGAAGTGCTATTAGTGACGAGAGGGAGATCAACAGAATGTGGCCCTAGTAGGAGTTATAATCATGGTAGATCAAAATCCAAAAGTAAGAAGAATGTGAAATGCTACAATTGTGGTAAGAAATGACATATGAAGAAAGAGTGTTGGAGTAATCAGAAGAGTAGAGAGAATAAAGCACCTGAGTCATCAAATGCTAGGGGTTGTATGACTAGTACTTCAGATGATGGCGAAATTCTCTATAACGAGGCAGCAGCTGTTACAGAAGGCAGAAAGCGGTTAGCTGACGTTTGGCTTATAGACTTAGGAGCAATATGGCATATGACCTCTCGGAGGGAATGGTTCTACACATATGAACCAATCTTAAGAGGATCTGTGTACATGGGCGATGATCATGCCTTGGAGATCGTTGGTATTGGTACTGTCAAAATAAAAATGTATGATGGTACAGTTCGCACAATTCAGGAGGCACGATATGTCAAAGGCTTGAAGAAAAATCTATTATCTTTGGGACAAATAAATAGTCTTGGGAGCAAAGTCCATATTGAAAATGGGATGATAAAAATTGTCAGAGGAGCGCTTGTGCTAATGAAGGCAGAAAAGATCAGTGCGAATCTATTCATGCTTCAAGGAGAAACACTACAGGAAGTTGATGCGTGTGTCGCGTCAAATGGAGAAGAGTCAGCGATGATGTGGCATCTCAGACTTGGCCACATGTCAGAACAAAGTTTGAAGATCCTCTCTCAGGGACAGCTGCTTCCGGGACTCAAATCGGTAAGTCTACCTTTTTGTGAATATTGTGTTATAAGTAAGCAGCATAGATTGAAATTTAGCAGATCTTATGCTAGAAGTAAATGCATTCTCGATTTAGTTCATTTTGATGTTTGGGAATCACCAGATTTATGCCAAAGAGGTGCAAAGTACTTCGTTACTTTTATTGATGATTACTCCAGGAGATGTTGGGTGTATCCAATCAAGAAAAAGGCAGATGTGTTTCCAGTATTCAAGGAATTCAAAGCACGGGTTGAACTTGAATCCGGAAAAAAGATCAAGTGCTTAAGAACAGATAATGGTGGAGAGTATACAGATGGTGCATTTCTTGCATCATCGTAAGCAAGAAGGTATTCGGAGGCGGTTACAGTGACATACACTCCTCAACAAAATGGAGTGACGGAACGGATGAACAGAACTCTTACAGAGAGAATAAGAGCTATGTTGAGGACTGCTGGTCTACCTAACTCTTTTTGGGTTAAAGCAGCCAAAACTGCCTGTTATATGGTAAATCAGTCTCCATCAACAGCTATTGAGTTGAAAACGCCAATGGAGACGTGGACAGGTAAGCCAGCTGATTACTCTCATTTACATGCATTTGGATGTCCTATATATGTAATGTATAATGCCCAAGAAAGAACAAAGGTAAATCTAAAATCTAGGAGGTGTATCTTTTTGGGGTATGTTGATGGTGTAAAGGGGTATCGTCTGTGGGATCCCACTACCCACAAGATTGTCATCAGCAGAGATGTTATCTTTGTAGAAAATCAACTGCAAAAGAAAGATGGGGATAATAATACTGTGAAAGAAAAGTCAGAGACTACACCGGTATATGTAGAAAATAGTCAGGAAGATTCAGAGTCTTCTGAAGCAGCACCAGAGCACGAGGAACAAGAATCAATCGAGTCTGAGGCTCTAGAAGTTCGTCGTTCAACTCGAGAGAGACAACCAGCAACATGGCACTCAGAATATGTTACAGAGATCAATGTTGCATATTGTCTTTTAACAGAGGATGGAGAGCCATCAACTTTCCATGAAGCTTTAAACAGCTCAGATGTTACTTTGTGGATGGCAGCAATGCAGGAAGAAAAGCCATTGGAAACAAATGGGTCTACAAGATCAAACGTGATGGCAATAATCATGTGGAACGGTATCGTGCAAGATTGGTGGTAAAGGGATATGCTCAGAAAGAAGGTATTGACTTCAATGAGATATTTTCTCCAGTTGTTAAACTCACGATAGTCAGAGTAGTCTTGGCAATGTGTGCTATATTTGACCTACATCTAGAACGAGTTAGATGTGAAACCGCATTTCTTCATGGAGAACTTGAAGAAGAAATTTATATGCTCCAACCAGAAGGTTTTGCTGAAACAGGCAAGGAAAACTTGGTTTGCAGATTGAACAAATCTTTATACGGTCTCAAACAGGCACCGAGGTGTTGGTATAAGAGATTTGATTCATTCATAATGAGCCTTGGATACAACAGACTCAGTTCAGACCATTGTGCTTATTACAAGAGATTTGAGGATAATGATTTTATCATTTTGCTGTTGTATGTGGATGACATGTTGGTCGCAGGCCCCAACAAAGATCAAGTCCAAGAATTAAAGGCACAGTTGGCTAGGGAGTTTGAAATGAAGGACTTGGGACCAGAAACAAGATTCTAGGGATGCAAATTCACCGAGACGAAATAACGGGAAGATTTGGCTTTCACGAAAGAATTACTTGAAGAAAATCTTGCGACGCTTCAACATGTAAGATTGTAAGCCAATTTCTACCCCACTTCCTGTTAATTTCAAATTATCCTCAAGTATGTGTCCTAGCAATGAAGCAGAGAAGAAGGAGATGTCTCGAGTACCATATGCATCAGCAGTGGGAAGTTTGATGTTCGCTATGATTTGTACAAGACCAGACATTGCACAAGCAGTGGGAGCAGTTAGTCGATACATGGCGAATCCTGGTGGAGAACATTGGCAAACAGTGAAGAGGATTCTAAGATACATCAGAGGAACCTCAGATGTTGCATTATGTTATGGAGGATCGAGAGTTACTTGTCGGAGGCTACGTGGATTCGATTTCACAGGTGACCTTGATAAATGAAAATCCACTACTGGCTATGTGTTTACACTTGCAGGAGGAGCTGTAAGCTGGGTTTCAAAACTGCAGACTGTTGTGGCTTTATCTACGACAGAGGCAAAATACATGGCAGCTACACAAGCATGCAAGGAAGCTATATGGATACAAAGGTTACTTAAGGAGCTCGAGCACAAACAAGATAAAATTCCTGTGTTTTGTGACAGTCAGAATGCTTTGCATATTGCAATGAATCCAGCTTTTCATTCCAGGACAAAACATATAGGGTACAATATCACTTCGTTCGAGAAGTAGTGGAAGATGGAAGTGTAGATTTACAGAAAATCCATACCAAGGAGAATTTAGTAGATGTTATGACTAAGCCAATCATTACTGACAAGTTTATATGGAGTAGATCCTCTTGTGGCCTAGCAGAAACGTAAGCAACATGTCAATGGTAAAGCAGAAAGGTGGTGTGGAGATTGATTTGTTCTCAATCAAATCTCCAAGTGGGAGAATGTCAAAGTTCAAAGTTGGGCCACCGCCCTTCTAGATGGGCGGTGCCCAAACACGGCACACGAAGCCGTGTTTTGAACAGAAAAGAAAAAAAAATATATAAAATAATAATAAATAAATAATGCATAGTAGTCAAAATGTGGCTATAAATTGAGCGCCCCTTCCCTCATTTCAATCATCCCAAAAAAATTTATTTCCTCTTGTATTAGAGAGAATTTTGAGAGTTATTGGGTGTAATTGGGGTATTGGGAAGTGAGAATAGTTTTTTCCTAGTTATAGAGAGAGTATAATTATTCTCTTCTATTATTAGAGAGAAATTATTATTTTTCCAGTATAATAAAATTATTTCCTTCTGTCTTTGCCCATGGATGTAGGCTATAAGCCGAACCACGTAATTTCTGGTGTTCAGATTTGTGCTTGCTCTTTATTTTTATTCCAATCTCACTTAGTTGTGGTTCTGCTTCACCCATAAATCTCCTAACATTACAATGGATTCGGATGGATGTATCGCATTCTTAGCAAATGAAAAAAACACTTTTCAGAATTGGCGGCATACTTGGACTTGCTACGTCTTGAGAACCAATCTTTGATACCTAACATTAGAAAGAGAAAACCAATTAAACAAAAGATAATAATCTACTTATTTCAATATATGGTGCAATGAAATAATTTACCTCGTTATTATTTGTAATAACAAGTTTTCTAGGCCAAGCTACAATAGATCCAATAGCATGGCTTACAAGTAGAAGCTCATCACGAACCGATTGAGGTAAGATAGCATTTTTTTGGAATACAATATCAATAGACACATGAACATCAGTAGTTGCAAGTGATATGCCATGTACAGTTGGATTTGGTTCATTATCCATAAAAACCATTCCTTGAGCCACTATGTTATGGTCATTGTCTAATGCCAACTTACAAAAAGTACCCTATAATAAAAGTTAACAAACCAACAAATAATTACTAATAGTTTAATTATTCACAAAACAGCTGTAGAAAATAGACTACATGGCAGCGAAAATGTAACTATTTTAGTAAAACTAATCCTACTTCTATGTGGCAGAAAATAGCAAAGATTTTGCTGTTGTTTTAGAAGATTTTGCTATTTTGCTGTTGTTTTAGAAGTAAAACTAATCTTATTTCTACGTGGCAGAAAATAGCAAAGATTTTGCTGTTGTTTTAGAAGAAAAACAGTAGCAAAAACATAGTAAAATGAAGCAATTTTCTGCTGTGTTTTGCAAAAAATAGCATGATTTTTACTGCAACACAGCAAAAATAACATTAAAATGAAGCTATTTTTTGCTACAGTTTTTAAAAATAACATGATTTTATGGGGTGAAACAGTAGCAAAAATAGCATTAAAATGAAGTTTTTTTTTTGTTGTTTTACAAAAAATAGCATGATTTTATGAGGTAAAAAAACAGTAAGAACATCTTATAACTGTAGCTTTTTTACTGTTGTTTTGCAGAAAAATAGCATAATTTTTACTGTAAAATAACAGCAAAAAAAGCAATAAAATATAGTTGTTTTCTACTGCTGTTTAAAAAATATATATATATATATAAATAATATATATATATATATATATATATATATATATATATATTTTACTGTAAAATGGCAATAAAAACAGCAGTAAAATGCAGCTATTTTTTGCTGTTGTTTTACAAAAAAAAAGTATGATTTTTCTGCAACATAGCGACAAGAACAGTAGTAAAAAGAAGCTATTTTTGCTGTTTTGTAAAATAATAGCATAATTTTTACTGTAAAATAGCAACAAGAATGACAATAAAATTTAGCTGTTTTGCATTACTATTTTTGTAGAAAAACAACATGATTGTTGTTGCGAAACAGCAACCAGAACAGCAGTAAAAAAGGAAATTTACAAAACTAGCCAAAAAATTTTTACAAATATCTAAAATAACCATTTATATTTTTTCTATCATCCTTAACCATTTACTCTTTTTTTTTCCCCATAATACCCATCTCTCTCTCAAAACCAATCTTCCGTTAGCTCCCTCTGGCGGCCTCCGAACGACGATTGGTCGTCTCCGATGGTCTGTGAGCAGCGCTGAGCGGATTTTGATGATGAACTCAACTCCGTGGATTTCTATCATCCTCCATTTTATAATTTTCGGTAAGTTTCACTTCGTAAATTTTAATTTTTTTCTATTTTGATAAGTTTGATTGGTGAAAAATCAATGTATGGATGCATATAGATGAGCTTAGGATTGTTTGGCAATAAATATTGGAGATTGTTAAGTGAAATTTAGGTTTAAAGAGTGGTACGCCAGGTGCTCGATAAAATGCCCTTAGACTATATTAAATAGTTGATGGTGTATTGCAAGATTAAAGTGTTGATGGTGTGATTGTAAGGTGGAGTATAGGTGCAATAAGAGTATAAATCACAGACGCAGACAGGTAGAAAATATGCTTGCTGACAAGGCAGCCATCAGCACGCGATAAGCGGACATCGCAGCGCTCGAGCACGCGATAGGCACTGTCATGCAGCAGGCAAGCGATGGGCTCTTGTCGCGCGAGCGACAGGTGCCTGTGATATCGTGCGACAGGTGCCTGTCCCACGATATTACAGGATGTTAAAAAAAAAAAAGAAATCTTGGTTTTTTTTTAATTATTTTTAATTATCAGATTAACTAATTATAAATTTGATTTTTTGCGATCGTAATGGCCACAAAACCGAGCACTATGAAGATTCGGAAGCGAAACACTTCTCCGGGCGTATGACAAATACCTCAAAATTTGGGAATGTGATGGATGCTATCAAGAGGAAGTTAACGAAACAACAATTAAGATTATTCAGGAAAGATATATTTGGTCATTTCGCAAAGATGGATAGCTACGTGTTTAGTGGTGCAATCCTTCACAACGCGCTACTTAGGCAAGTAGCGTGTTGTGATGAAGATGATAAAAATCAGCTATGGTTTGAATTTAGTGGCCAGTTAGCACGGTTATCAATCGTTGAATGGTGTTTAGTTACGGGACTTTGCTATGGTACATACGACTTACACAGAGAAGCTAAATTTCCTGCGAATAACAGGTTGTGTGATTTTTACTTTGAAGGTAACTTAGGTGCTACTCTTAAACAATTTGATAAAAAATTTGAAGATTTTAACTTCAATGACATTGATGAAGTTGATGCGCTAAAGATCGCGTTATATTACTTTGCGGATAGAGTACTCAATGGTAGAAAAGATGAACGTGTACCGAATTCGTTATTGTTAAACTATGTTGATGATCTTGAGTACTTTAAAAGTCTTCCATGGGGTCGTTTATCCTGGAAAGTGGTATATAAAAGTTTGGACACTGCATTGAACCAAAAAGTGGAGGCTTTCCAGAGTAATACTCTTAAAGAAGTGAAGTATAACATTTATGGCTTTTGTCCTGGGGTGTGGGTGCGTTTCAAATACATATGGAATTTTTCTATATAATGTATTTTTTTTTATTTTTCCTAACTTTGTATTTTCACATGTTGTAGGCTTGGTTGTTTGAAGTAATTGATGGTTTTGTAGCAGAAAAGTGGGCCATCAAGACAAAAAAGAAGACTCCTCGCATATTGAAGTGGGAAGGTGTTTCCTCCTCGAAAATAAGTTTTTCTGAAGTGTACAAGTTTTACAACGACAATACACGTGTCGTAAGTATTAAGTTTTACTAAAGTGTATTACTTTATATGTGCGATGGCTAATTTCAATTATTTTATTACCAGGGGATTGTTAAGCAAACACTCAATCTGACTACGCAGGAGAAGGATATGTTATTTTGGAGAAGCGTAAAGGATTATGAGATATCAATCCCTTATTGGGTTCATAATGTGAGTTAATAATTGAATTCAATTATTATATTATTATAATTTCTTCATTTGGCACAAGTTGTTTAAGTTATCAACTGTATCAATGTTGCAGCATCACCCCAACATACCACTTAACAAAGATAAAGTGGACAATCAGCCACATGTTGAACATGATTATGAAACGCACCATCATGCACCAGAATCATATGAATATAAAGTGGACGATGAACTGCCTGTTTATGATGAATATGAAGCCGTAAGAGAGGTTAGATGCTTGAGATGCTATTTTTAACATCTAATTATTTTAAAACAATGGTGTTATACATAAAATAGATTTATTTTTATTTTTTTCTACAGTCGAAATCAAAGTTCTCGTATGATTATGTCATTCGTAGAATGAAGAGAATTGATCGTTCTATTATTGACATGAAAGAATTAATGACCAAGATAATGTCGGATTATATCAGCGTTGCACACATACCGACGTCTATTTTTGGGTAACATACTTAAATATATAATTGTCGTTTTATTATGCTATAATAAGTAATAATATTTATGTAATTCCTTGATTAGGTTTTCTTGAAGGCTCAGTGGAATAACGGTAACTGTGATCTGGATTCATTAGACTACACAAGTCTAAATAACTACATTAATGGTGGGGATGACACAAAATCAAAACCGTTCGCGGATGTTGATGTGGTGTGTATTACTTACATTGAACGTCCTTTAATATTTAAAGATTTGAACATAAAAATTTTGGATATGTGTCTTATTTCTACAGTATGCAGGTTTTCATTCCAATTAACTTACAAGGCGATCATTGGATTGTAGCCCGAGTAGACTTTGTACACAAGTGGTTCTCTATTTATGACTCATTAAAGGAACGTCGAGACGAAAAAGTTTATTCTCAACTATTTAAGCCACTTCAAAATATTTTTCCTCGATGGCTACAAGATGTTGGATTTTACAACCTCCGACCAGAATTACAGAGCGCAGAGCCTTGGAAATTTATACTAGTTAAGAATGTACCACAACAACAGCTATGAACTGGCGATTGTGGGGTGTTTATGTTAATGTTTACGATATATTTAATGTTCAAAGTATGATTTAATTTTGACAGTAGTCATGGATAATACTTTAGGAAGAAGATTGCCGTTGACATATTTAATAACGATATTAGATTGTAAATTATATATTTGAACAGTTGTACATATAGTGCGATTAATCTTATTTTGGGTTTGACAATTGTCCAACACTTATTATGAATAATCATTTGGAAAAAGATAATTTAACATGTCGAATATATAATAACCATAAGAGTTTAAAATATATCATATAATATATTCCTTAAATACATAAGACGCTACAATGATAATAGGCCGCTAATTACGATTCGTCGCAATGGGATTCTTACATCTTTTTCTGTTATGCCCGCGTTCCTTGCACCGAGAACACATCAACACGACCGTCTGTCAATTCCTCCCATGATCCATCAAAACACATTTGAAGAACAATTGACTCCATTAAGCTTAAGAAAGAAATAAATTAGTACTTAAAGAAAATTAGAACATGAGTTATTTTGAGTTAATACGAGCTTGGAGACGAACCCAGAAAACGTGGGACGGTGCACTGTCAGACGTGGGACGAGCGCTGTCAGACTTGTAATAGGTTATGTATGGCTACATATGATAGAAAAAGTTTAATTGGTTATTTTGAATATTTGTAAAATTTTTTTGACTATTTTTGTAAATTTCCCCAGTAAAATGAAGCTATTTTTTCAGTACTATTTTACAACAAAAGTGCATAATTTTTACCGTAAAATAGTAGTAAGAACAGCAGCAAATCAATGTTACAAACAAGAAGAAAATAGCAGAAAACATATCCTGAATATGATATACCTTCGATAACCTTGCAATTGCCCTGGCTCGATCCTTTGTAACAGGCCTGTTTTCACCTTGCCATTCACCAAGATCTGAACAATTATCTCGGTCTGATTGCAGTCGATTTAGTTAAAACTGAGAATCATTGAATTCCTTCATGAATTCTTTTCTAAATTCTATCATTCCTTGTGAGACAATCTTATCCACTTTCTGTTCAACAATATTATCTATATCCATTGTTATGGATTTACGTTTCGCCCTTCCAAAAATTGATGTTATGGTCACTCCATCGCCAGTAGCTTGTACACGACCTGGATGTTCTGGTTTTTTCAAAACCATATTGAGAATGTCCTCACCCGGTTGAAATGAAATTTCTCCATCCGCCACTTTTTTCTTTAACTTGGTCTACAAGACAAAAAGATCCAGGAATTTATAATATATTTATCATAATCTTATTAGTCAAATGCTAACTTCGAATCATAAACTTACTATTTTCTCAGCCTTCTTTAACATCTTTACTTCTAAATTCACCATTCTTTGTTTTTCGTGCTTCAACTCATAAGTCCTCTCGTGGTACAGGGTCATAAACACCAGTTGCTCGTTGCTACGATAAATTATGTTATTATTTAGTTCCCTTAATGCTACAATGTTAAAATAAGAAGAAATAAAGCAAGAATTGTTTAAACAGTAAATTACAATTCGTTCTTCTAAGCCATCATATCCTCCTCTGGAAAGACCATGGTTTAGGGTGACTTTGTTGCGCCAATCTGCCTGAGATTCACTAAGATTCTGCATTATCAAATGTACCAAAAAACATTATTTATTAATAACAAAAGTTATCATACCATAACGTAGTTGTATGAAAATATGACATATAAACGGAACTTAATAACCTTAAACTCTTTTGATTTCTTGAACTCAAAAAATTGGTTCCAATCTTCTTGAGGAATTGAACCCCATTCTGGGCCGGTTGGAGGATGCCTAAGAAGTTCAGGTTCATCTATGCTCTTTTGCACATGCCGTGAGCTTATACTTAAATTTCTTCTAAGTCTTGTTAAATTTCATCATAATAAATCTCTTCCTATCATCACCAACATCAAATTTGGCCTACATGCAAATGATCAAATATAATAAATTAGCAATTTCACTAATAAATTAGTAGTTTCCAAGATAATTATAAAAAAAGATATACATGTTAGAATACAAAGCATACATACCGTAACACATGCCCATAACTCGTTTTTAACCTCTGTAGGAACTTTTTTCCAAGTTTTATACATAATCAGAACCCAAGAACGAGACCAAACCCCAATCATGCAACTTAATTTTGGTTGCATCTTACCTATTGATTGTCTTTTGTAGTTAAAATTTACTTGAAACTTCTTCTCATTAGTTGTACCTTTTACAATTTTAGGCATCATAGTTCGACCTCGTTTCTTCTTTCCTTCGAATCTAAAGTAGGCACATCATCATCTTGAGGAATGCTTGAAGAATCCATTCAATCCTATAATTTAAAAAGGATTAGTATATCATAAAAAATTTTATCAAGAAATTAATTTCAAATAAAAATAATATAAACAAAATATATTTATAATTAAATCCTCACAATAATTTTTCAAATAAGCTAAACTAGGCTCTTCCACTCTATCAAATAAGAGGTAATCTGTTGCTCAAGGATTTTTTATCCATGAACTGGTCATATAAATTGTTGATGCTGTTTTCTGCTCTCTCCCAAGTAAAGCTGTGAACTTCTGCACTGGATGCTCGAGTAGGATTCCTCGCTAATCCCCTTCTTCCTCCGTTTACTGGAATAATGGCTTTCTTTGGCCTGCACTTCACGAAGAACAAATGTCAGGGGTCCCGGGTGTTTTTTCGGCGAAAACCATCCGACGCTCAAGTCAGTAATCGGGTTGATTCTTTTTGTATCCCTCTTGATTTGAGAGACCGGAAAAATAAGGGTGATCTAAGGGTAAAAATGATAGAGAAAATCTCAAAGATTCTCGAAGAAAAAGAAAAAGAAGAAGAACCCCTTAACCTTGTCCCTCGGCTGATATTTATCCTCCTATTTTCCTGCCCTTCTTCTTCTGGGACAGTCGCCCTCCGCATTAATGGTGCTTGGGTCCCTCTGACAGCTGGGGTTACCGCAGCACACCCTGGGGATGTGGGATGTCAGGTGGGTGTGGGTTCCTGTGGTCTAATGATGGTGCCGTGCACGCGTGTATGAAATGATGACACTGTGGGGGCGTGCGCCGGCCATTGGTAACAGTGATGAAGCCTTACGGCGTGGGGTGTTTGCCAGGCATCAATTGCCGTGTTAGGTTGTCGGGAGGAGGGGTCATCCTGTTTTAAGCCAGCTCTGCTCCAGTTTTGCCTTCCCTCCATGTTTTTGATAGTGTGACTAGATCCTGCTCGGAGGTTCGAAGACCTCGAGTAGAAAAAAAGGATCAGGGCTCGACCAGCCTTGGAGTGTTTGACCTTGACCAGCTTTGATACCTAGCGAGGGTATCTTCGTGCTAGCAGTCAAATCTTTTGCTATGACTGGGTTGACCTCGAGGAGGCCTGTTCGGTATCAGAGTCTGCTCGGTATTACCCAAACATAAATCATCTTCATTGACATCATCCATTGGAACCTTTAAAGAAGGCTCTAAAACAATTGGCCATCTTCGATCAACTTGGTCTTCAACGTAGAACACTTGTTTTGCTTGAGATGCTAGAATGAATGGGTCATTTTTATGCCCTATTCTTCGAAGGTCGACTAGAGTAAACCCAAACTCATCTACTTTGAGACCATTGCTACTTTTCACAAATCACATCGAAACATTGGAATTCTAAACTGATGGTTGTCCAGCTCCCATATCTCTTGAATAACGCCATAGAAAGTCATATTAGAATATATTGGATTATTATCTTTAGCAATGGAGATTGGTAAAGCCTTTGCTACTAAGGTCCTTGAATTGTTCGAAAATGTCGTGACTTGAATTGTTCAATTGTTGTTCAACGTTGGTAAAGAAAAAAAGAATGTATATTGTCAAAAAGTAAAAAAATTAAACATATTGGAAAGTTAACTTCATATATTACAAGTGAATACCTTAAGGCGCAACCAGCCAATAAAAGTTTTACTATTTTCCTCTTTTAGACTTTATGGGGTGCAACTCCTTTAAATATTCGAAGTGCTCACTAATACAAAAGTCTAATATGTTACTTAATTATAGAAAAATTAAATAAAATAAATGACATTAACTGAAAACAAAAGATAAAGACACTTACTCTATATAAGGTTGAACATCATTTGTATTTGCTAAAACATAAAGGTGTGCTTGCTGCCGATGCTCAAAAGGTACAGTTTCAACTTTACCTCTTAAAAGAGGATAACCCATCTCTGAGTAGCCATATGAAGCTTTCTTGTTTTTTTTTAGCCGGGATTCCAACTGCATTTACACCAGATAAATACTCTCTGCAAAACTCAACGGCTTCTTCCGCAATGTATGCTTCAGCTATATAACCTTCTGGTCTATTGCAGTTTCTAACATACCCTTTTAACTTTTTCATGTCTCTTTCAAATGGGCACATCCATCGTAAATAAACTGGCCACAAAGTTTAACTTCTCGAACGAGATGTACCATTAAATGAATCATGACATCAAAAAAGGTTAGAAGAAAATCTATCTCAAGCGAGCATACTGTTTCAACCACGTCAGCTTGTAGTTGATCAATTGTGGCCACATTTACAACTTGCTACACAATGCATTGAAAAAAAAAAAAACAGACTCTCATTATAACATTTTTAACATGATCTGGTAGCAATGCCTTTATAGCTATAGGCAATAATTGTTGCAAGAGAACATGACAGTCATGAGACTTCATTCCATACAACTTTAGATCTTGCATTGACACACGATTTCTTATGCTTGAAGAGTAACCATCAGGGACCTTTATCAATGATAATGTTTTACTAAATCTTGTTTTCTCTTCCTTAATGTAAACGACGCTGCAGTTAACTTATGTCTCCCGTTTTCAATTTTAGGCTCCAATTCACTTCGCATATTCAATGGTTTAAGATCCAAACGAGCTGCAAGTCCTTCCGTTGATTTTCCTATGCCATGTAGTGTACGGACAATACTCTCACATATATTCTTCTCAATATGCATAACATCAAGCACATGTCGAACATGAAAATACTTCCAGTACTCAAGGTCAAAGAATATAGACTTCTTCTTCCAAATAATCTTGTTAAACCGGGCA
The DNA here is from genome assembly GCA_025617385.1 of Murraya koenigii. Classification (NCBI taxonomy): domain Eukaryota; kingdom Viridiplantae; phylum Streptophyta; class Magnoliopsida; order Sapindales; family Rutaceae; genus Murraya; species Murraya koenigii. The sequence continues at coordinate 9,796,254 of CM046817.1, read as the reverse complement.
TTTGCCATTTTTCTTTCCCGAAACATTCAACCTCGATACTTTTGCAAGAACTGCTTCTCTATTTAATGGTACAAGTGCATTTTTATATTCGGAAAGGCCATTAAATTCTTTTTCCATATCACGATACGGATGTGATCGTGACAAAAATCTTTATGCGTCATAAAAGAAATCTTTCTACTATATTTTAGCCGAATAGAACGTGTTGTTTCTCCATATATTGGACAAGCTTTATAGCCCTTCACAGTACAACCAGCTAAATTTCCATAAGCAGGAAAATCACTAATTGTCCACAAAAGAATAGCTTTGAAGTTGGAAGGATTGTTGTCGGTATGCATCATAAACATCAACTCCCACCTCCCATAATAATTTTAAATCATCGATCACTGGTGCTAAGTACACATCAATATCATTGCCAAGTTGCTTAGGACCCGATATCAACGAAGTTAACATCATAAACTTCCGTTTCATGCATAGCCATGGTGGAAGATTATAAGTCACCAATATAATTGGCCAACAACTATACCTCTACTCAAGGAACTATAAGGATTAATCTCATCTGCAGAAAGTGCAAGTCGTATGTTCCTTGGTTTAGATGCAAAATCAGGCCATGTGTAGTCTACAAGCTTCCATGATGGAGTATCTGTTGGATGACGTAGATAACCATCAACTAATCTTTGTTCTGCATGCCAAGTTATATTTTTAGCTGTTTCCTGAATGCTGAACATTCTTGTAAACCTTGGGATTGGTGGGAAATACCATAAAACTTTTGCAGGCGCACCCGTTTTTATCTTTTCTGAGTTCTTCATTATCTTCAACCTGGACATTCCACATGTAGGGCAATAAGTTGAATCTCTGTACTCATGATACAATATGCATTCATTTGGGTAGAAATGAATCTTTTCATACTCCATTCCCAATGCATTCCATGTTTTCTTCGCCTTATACATGGATGTTGGAATTTCATTCTGGTCCGGAAGCATCTCTCATAATAGTTTTAAGTAACTCAGAAAAGCTTTGATCTAACCATCCACTCTTTACTTTCAAGGTGTACAGTGTTTGGGTAATATCGGGCAGGTCTCCTCGAGGCCCTTCTAGCTCGAATAAAATACCCCGAGGTCAACCCGACTACTGGCACGAAGATGATCTCACTAGACGTCAAAACTGGTCAAGGTCGAGGATTTCAGAGCGGTCCGAGCTCTGAGCTCTCTTGCCTGCTCGAGGTTATGAGGTCCGGCCAAGGCTGGACAAGGACGGGGAGCTCGAAGATTGATCGAGGCCCGAGCTCTATTTTCTGCTCGTTGTAGTCGAGCACTCGAGCACAACTGGGCTACGCAAACCATTGACCAGACGGAACGCAGGACCCGGCTTAGGTCGGTCTGACCCGTTCCCTCAGAATCCCGCACACCTTTTTTTATGTCAAACTGGGCCCCACAAGGGATGGTGGTGGTACTGTTGCCGATGGCCGGCACATGCCCCCACGGTGTCATCATTCCTTGCGCACATGCCCAACATAGTGATCTGGCCATGTGAAACAGGTTAAAGAGACAGCCGCGCATCCCCAGGGAATATTGCGCCAATCTCGGCTGTCAGAGGGACCCAGACACCACTGATGCGGGAACGGATGCTCTCGGAGAGAAAAGGCGGAAAAAACAGAGAATAAAAGGAAACGGATGGGCAAGTTGCAAGGGTTCCGAAAATTTACACAGGTTCTTCCTATCCTTACTTCTCTTTACTCTGAAAAAATTCCATATTTATTCAAAAGAGAAAGGCAAAAATCCTCTTTTTTCATTCTTCCGGTCTCTCAAACTAAGGGAGATACCAAAAAGAACAACTCGATTACTGACTTGAGCATCAGAGGGTTTTCGCTGGAACAACACCCGACGATCCCTGACCTCGTTTTCTGTGAGTACAGGTCCGGGATTCTCCCATTTCAGCGAAGATAGAGAAGCCAGAAATTGGAGGGCAATCTTGCTCGAGTTCGAGTTAGCCGCAAGTAGAAGGTTTTTGATACTGTTTGAAGATACGCGGGAAAACTGCATCAACATATTTTGGCACCGTCTATGGGGATCGGCACAAAAAGCCTGATTTCCTAATACGTTCAAGATACACAACGCAACGATGAGAAGAAACAGCCGAAGAGGAGTGAGTCCAGAACAATCGGTAACTTTGAGAGAAGTGGCCAATGAGGCCCAGAATAGGGAGATCCAGGAAAGAATGGATCGAATGGAGAAACAGATGGAGCCTCTGACCTCCCTATTACAAGAACTCAGGGAGGGACAGAGAAAAGTGTGTAATGATGTCCTGGAGTCCAGCCGTAGGAACGCTCCCGTTCGGGAAAATGTGGGAGATGAAGCTCAGAGACTTAGGGCACCAAATGCTGCAGTGAGGGAGGAAACAAATATGGAGGAAAGGGAGTCCCATCAGCACTTAAAGGATACAGTCTCGACCTTTCGCGCGGAAGAGTTGGAGGGAGAGGTGCGCAAATTAGCACAAGTTGTGGAGGACCTCCGGGGAAACGGAAAGACCCCAAGTTGGAGAATAATGCTGGACAACGAATCCACACTCTCCGCGAAGATCATGGGTGTCACGATCCCACGTGACTTCCGCTTCCCGGATCTGAAGTTCTCAGGAAAAAGCGCCCACTGGTGCATATAGAGAGTTGAACGACATGACAGGAGTGCAGGGTCTGTCGGCAGCACAGAGGTGCAGGGCCTTCCCGCTCACTCTTGAGGGAAGGGCAAGAGAATGGTACTGCATGAGGCTCCATAGGGAAGCATCTTGAGCTTTGAACAGATGTGTAGGGAGTTTGCAGAAGCAATTTTGAGGCGCAGTGACCACGAGGATGACATGATGGGTAGTCGAGTAAGGCGAGAGGAGGGAGAGTCCCTCCGGGAGTTTGTCAAAAGATACCATAGATCAGTCCTAGATCTTGGCGCGTTTAATCATCCCCAAGCGTTGAGAGGACTGAAAGATGGGATCCGGATGGGGAGACCATGGTATAATCTGCGGAGTCCTTCGATCCGTTCATATTCGGACGCGTATGAACAGGTAAAACTGGATATGAGCAGGGCAATGGAGCAAAGAGGAAGGAGAAAGGAGGTCCTGCCCGAGGAACACAAGCTCCAAAAGTAGCAAGGGACCGGGTTGTTCCGTATGACCCTTACTAGAGAGCTCCCCCACCGAGGATGGTTCCCCTACCACCTCGCAGGTCTCCGGGCCGGGATCACAGAGAGTACAGGCGTTATGACGACCACACATCCTGCAATCAGCCGCCAAGCAGACCTGAGATGAACCACAATAGAGCGGATCGCCCATTGCCACCCAGCAGAAGTTTCCCAAGGATCGGGCGATCACGGTGGTGGAGCGGAGCCCAGCTACAGGCGATACACGAGGTTGAAGGTATCTCTCGAAGAGATACTTCAAGTGGCTGAAGAGCGAGGACTGTTGAGCCCTCCAATGCCAATGGCCAAGTCAACTAGCAAACGGGACAAGGGGCGGTTCTGCCGATTCCATAGTGACCACGGCCATTCCACATCACAGTGCCGTGATTTGAAAAAGAAGTGGAGGATCTGGTTAGGAATCGGTACTTGGATGAGTTTATTGAAGGAGGGCATCCGATGGTTGAGCAGCAGCCAGAGGAAGATGATCGGGCTTACGAAATAGAAATGGAACCACCGTCCACGAGGGTGATCTCAAGAGGGCCCACGATGGCAGGAAGTTCAAATAGGGCTTGGAAAAACTACTGCAGATATGCTGCATTGCCGTAGAAGTCCTGTTCACTACCCATGACCAAAAGGCCAAGGTTCGGCGGTGCCTATTATGTGGACGGATGAAGGCGAGGAGGGCGTTGTACCCTCACGAGGATGCCACAGTTGTAAAGCCAACATTGCAAACAAGGAAGTTGACGAATACTAGTTGACTCGGGAAGCTCGGTAGATATTCTCTTCAAATCCACACTCGAGGATTTGGGAATAACAGGCGCGAGCCTCGAGCAGACGAGACTTCCTTAAAAAGATTCGGAGGAGGAAAGCCTAAGTCTTATGCGGGACGGTGCCTAGCGAGGTCGATTGCGAGGCCGAGCGAGGCGACTCGTGAAGAACGCTAAGGTCGAAGTCCCAAGCCTAAGTCTTATGCGGGACGGTGCCTAGCGAGGTCAGTGTAGGCCGGCGAGCGGCATCGTGAAGAACGCTAAGGCCGAAGTCCCAAGCCTAAGTCTTATGCGGGACGGTGCTAGCAGGTCGAGTGTAGGCCGGCGAGCGGCTCGTGAAGAACGCTATGGCGGAAGTCCCAAGCCTAAGTCTTAGGCGGGACGGTGCCTAGCGAGGTCAGTGTAGGCCGGCGGAAGAGGCTCATGAGCAGCTAGGACAAAAGTCCCAAGCCTAAGTCTTAGGCGGGACGGTGCCTAGCGAGGTCAGTGCGAGCCCGGCGGAAGAGGCTCATGAAGACGCTAGGACGAAGTCCCAAAGCCTAAGTCTTAGGCGGGACGGTGCCTAGCGAGGTCGATTGCGAGGCCGGCGAGCGGCTCGTGAAGAACGCTAAGGCCGAAGTCCCAAGCCTAAGTCTTAGGCGGGACGGTGCCTAGCGAGGTCGATTGCGAGGCAGAGCAAAAGCAGCTCACAATATATATATAGAGCCACAAAACACGAGCAGAACGTCGGTCCGGAAAGGCCAGAGCTCACGAAAGCAGGCTAAAGGCTTTCAGCCTAACTCAAGCAAATCTCTGCCGAGCATAAGTTTAAAGAACCAAACATGCGATGAGTACACTTGGGCGTAAAATAAAATAAAAAGTCCAATACTTACAAAATTTTTACTTAGCAAGTATATGAAGTCAATCCTACATACAAAATAAGAGAATATACGCACGAGCACAAAAAGGAAGTTGTTCAACATGTGCTTTTTCATTTCATTAAAGTGATTACAAGTACAAAAAAAAAAGAAAAAAAAAAAGAGAAGTTCAGGTAGCAGGGTTGTCATCGGCAGCAGCAGGAGGAGTAGCAGTAGGAGCAGCAGGAGGAACATCTCCAACAGCAGCAGGAGGAGGAGCAGCAACAGGAGGAACAACAGCGGGAGGGGCATCAGTAGGAGGAGGAGCGAGCTCCTTGTTATCAGTTCGGGGCTCGAATGGAGAAGCCTCAGACCATTGAGCCGAGGCCTCCTGGATGCGTAAGTACTCGGTCACACCCTCTTGGTCCTTAGATAGGTCGACCTCGGGGTATACTTTGCCCAGGGCATACACGAGGCAGTCATAGCTGAAGTCCACCCCACTGTTGTATTCCTTGGCGAGCTGGACTTTTAAGGCATCAATCTGCCCTTGGAGACGAGAAGTTTCCCTCTATAGGGTCTGCTCGAAGAAAGATTTCTGGGTGTCCAAGTCCTTCTGAGCATCGACCAACTCCTCACGAATGACAGTCAGCTCCTTTCGAACTAAGAGACCTTAGAATCAGCCACCGCTGTCCTCTCTGCAAAAGTTGAGTTCTCCTCTTGAAGCTTTGTATTCTCTTCTTTCAGCTCGCCCATGCCCTGATCTTGGCCACAGCTGCCGAGGCACGGAAGGAGAGGCCCTGGGCAGCACTGAGCAGCTCGTCAGCGTCAAAGGCATCCAGCCCATCAAAGAACCTATTGTCCAGCTCCTCATTGAAAATCCTCAGGTAAGGCTCCGTGCGACCAGTTTGACCCTGCTCCTGTACATCATCGGCTCGAGTGCGAGCCGGAGCCGTGGTCCTTGCTCGTCTACGTGGAGGACCCACTTCTGCTCGTCCTGCTTGCTGAGCAGAGGGGGCAATCCGAGCAGGAGGAGGCAGAGCATCCGCTTCTACTTGAGTTCTTTTCGAAGTTCCCGCACCTTCGACTGTCCCTACGCGTCGGTGCAGCATCTCACGAACCCCGGTCATGTCTTCACTTGGTATTAAATTGGACTCCAAAAAATTTTGGGGTGTCAGTGACTCCTGTCACGAGCTCGCGTTTGTAAGTCGCGATGCTGCGCGTGCTCAAAGCTCTCCCCCAATTGAATAAGAAGCACCCCAGGAGACTGCAGAAACAACCAAGGCAAAATAATGAGAACAGATGCAAGTAGGAAAACTAAAAGTAAAAAATTCACGAGGCAGATAAACGACCTGGAGTGCAAAAATGCTGTGGAACTGGAGGGACCCCCTCGCTGAGAGGTGCATCTTGCCCCCATTCTCCCCCAACGAAGAAGAATTTGCTCTTCCAGTTGCCACCAGAGGTTGGGAGATCAGTGATGGGCTTTTTACCCTTCAGGCTAGAGGTAAGATAATACCAACCAACATCCTTCGGGCTGTACTTCAACTGGTAAAGGTGCCTGATTTCCCCTACCGAGGGTTCACCCAAGTCGCAACGCTTCCACAACACAAAGAGTCCGGAAAGGACCCTCCACCCATTTGGGTTCAATTGCCCCAGGGCCAGACGGAACTTGGACAAAACCCGGGCAAAGTAAGGCTGGAGAGGCAGCCTGACCCCCCATTTAAAACACTCCAAGTGGAAGGTCGTGTAGCCTTGGGGGGGATGGCTGGGGATCTCACCCCTGCCCGGCAACCTTAAGTCCACACTTTCAGGTATGTGGTAAGTTTGCCTAAGTCTATCTAAATCTGAAGGGGTGGTCTCACATCTCATATGGTCAATGGGGTATCCCCCACTCTCAGACTTTTGACTGGCCCTTTCCCCTCGACGCGGCTGGGCCTCTGCCGCAGGTAATTCCCCCTCTGAACTAGAATCCCTTACGGGAATTATACTAGGGGGCTGTGCTTCACTAGAGGAGGACAAATCCTCCGGCAACATCCTACGGGCTTGTTGGGGGTTTGACATTTTTCTCCTAAGGATATAGATTACCCGAACTGAAGCCAGAGTTCAATAGAAGAAGAAACAGAATGACGGTAGGAAATAGAAGAAGGGCTTGTACCTGAACGCGAGAGAAAGTGTGGTTGGCCAGAAGTCGCCCTGACAAAAAGAAGAAGAAGAGTAGATGGCGGAAAGCAGATTAATTTTGGGTTTGAACGAAAATGAGCAAATAGAGGGAACAGTGAAGAAGTTGGGGGTTTTTAAAGAGGAGGACGCGTCTCTTCGACTGACGGCGTGCGTTTCGAGGGACACGACCTTTCGGGTAACGTCCTTCGAATTTTAAATGCACGGCTGGGATCTACCCACGTGTCCCGCATTAAATGCAAAATAATGGAAGTGGAAGACAATTGGGGAACGTGGGGAAGCGTAAAAGGCTACGAAGTCGGCCCATCATTAATAAGTTTCCAGTCTTATGTCATTTCACTCAAAAGACTAGAAGCCGGGGACCGTGTTTGGGTAATATCGGCGGGTCTCCTCGAGGCCCTTCAGCTCGAATAAAATACCCGAGGTCAACCCAGCTCGAGCGTAAGCCCGACCACTGGCGGGAAGATGATCTCACTAGGCGTCAAGGCGGTCAAGGTCGAGGACTTGAGAGCGATCCGAGCTTCGAGCTCTCTTGCCTGCTCGAGGTCATCAGGTCCGGCCAAGGCTGGACAAGGACGGGGAGCTCGAACATTGATCGAGGCTTTTTTGATGTCAGATTAGGCCCCATAAGGGATAGTGGTGGTACTGTTGCTGATGGCCGGCACATGCCCCCACGGTGTCATCATTCCTTGCGCACATGCCCGACATGGTAATCTGGCCATGTGAAACGGGTTAAGGAGACAGCCGCGCATCCCCAGGGAATATTGCGCCAATCTCGGCTATCAGAGGGACCCAGACACCACTGACGCAGGAACGGATGATCTGGAGAGAAAAGGCGGGAAAAACAGAGAATAAAAGGAAACGGATAGGCAAGTTGCAAGGGTTCCGAAAATTTACACAGGTTCTTCCTATCCTTACTTCCCTTTACTCTGAAAAAATTCCATATTTATTCAAAAGAGAAAGGCAAAAATCCTATTTTTTTCATTCTTCCGGTCTCTCAAACTAAGGGAGATACCAAAAAGAACAACCCGATTACTGACTTGAGTGTCGGAGGGTTTTCGCCGGAACAACACCCGGCGATCCCTGACCTCGTTTTCTGTGAGTACAGGTCCGGGATACTCCCATTTCAACGAATATAGAGAAGCCGGAAATTGGAGGGCAATCCTGCTCGAGTTCGAGTTAGCCACGAGCAGAAGTTTCTTGACACTGTTTGAAGATACGCGGGAAAACTGCATCAACATACAGTTTTACCAAAGCCTATAACTTTCTAAAGTTGCTACAACCTGGATATAATGGCTTCTCAGCCTCCTCAAGTAATTTCTAGAATGCGTCGGGATTGTTTTCAAAATTATCTTGTGCCCCTTGAACCATTTCAATAGTATTATCAACATGATCATATTCAACCTCATTTCTAATCGGTGCATTTCTACTTGCAGAAGGTCCTCTAATAAGTTCTTCCCTATGCAGAAGCCAATTTGTATAACTTTGATCGATTCCAAAGATAATCAAGTGAGTTTCTGTCTTTGAAGGAGTCTGGCATCCACATTCCCACACTTCAAGCAAGGGCAACGTATGTGATCCGGACTTGTTGTGTGACGGATAGCAAAATCTAAAATGCTCTTAACACCAACTCTATATTCTTCTGATCTTCTATCCGATGAAATTCAAGACTTGTCCATTGTAAACTCAAAAACAATAAATTGAAGTCTGAGGTTTCAATTACTACCTTATAAAAAATTGTCCTTAGATGTTCCCATGCAAAAATTGAACCTGTTTATTACCAAAAAATAAAAGGAAGTTAGTTTCGACATAAGAGAAAACAACAATAAAAATATGAATAAAAAAAATTGCAGGCAAAAATAGCACCTAGAAGTAAACAGCAGCGTGACAGAACCCATAAAGTTTTTTGGGTGCTGTCACACTGTTGTATTTGGGTTAAAACAGCACCGGCTGCTAAGCAACTGGACAGCTATTGTATTGGAGTTAAAAACATAACCACTTATTGTCTTTAACAGCAAATAGCAACTGGACAGCTCCAAGAAAATTATCTGGTTATTGTCCGGTTGTTGTAAACCAGCAAAAATTGGCAAAACAGCAGCTGGACAGCACCAAAAAAAATTTTTAGTTGCTGTCTGGTTGCTGTAAACTAATAAAAAATAGAACAGTAAAAAAATAAAAAACAGTAAAAAACCAGTAAAAATTACAAGAAGTGCTATCTTTAACAGCAAACAGTAGCTGGACAGCTCCCATAAAATTTCTTGATTGCTGCTGTAAACCAGTAAAAAAATAGAAACTGCTGCTGTCTGTAACAACAAATAGCAGCTGGACAGCACCCAAAAAAATTTTTAGTTGTTGTCTTGCAACTAAAAACCAGTAAAAAGTAGTAATTAGCTGTCTTTAACATCAAACAGCAGCTGGACAGAACCCAAAAATTTTTTTATTGTTGTCTAGCTGCTGTAAACCAGTATGAAAACAGTAAAAGCTAGTAAAAATAGAAAAAAAAAAAAGGTAAGAAACCAGTAAAAAAACTGCAACTGGACAGCTCCAAAAAGTTTTTTTGGTTGCTGTATAGCTGTTATTAACCAGTAAAAAAATGGCAACAAGAACAGCAAACAGCAACTGGACGGCACCCTAAAAATTTTCATGTTGCTGTCTAGCTGTTGTAAACCAGTATAAAACTAGTAAGAAACCAGTAAAAAATAGCAAAATAAAGTAAGAAACCAGCAAATAATAGCAACTAGTGTTGTCTTTAACAGCAAACAACAACTGGACTGCTCCCAAAAATTTTTTTGGTTCCTATCTAGCTGCTATAAAGCGGTAAAAAAAAGTAACAAGTGATGTCTTTAACAGCAAACAGCAGCTGGACAACATTTGAAAATTTTTTTTGTTGCTGTCTAGCTGCCGTTGACTAATATAAAAATATTAAAAAAAAAAAGCAAAATAAAGTAAGAAACCAGCAAAAAAACCAACTGGCATTGTCTTTAACAGCAAACAGCAACTGAAGAACTCCCAAAAATTTTGTTGGTTGCTAACAATAAATAGCAGCTGGACATTAAAAGCTAGTAAAAAAAGCAACTGGCATTGTCTAAAAATTTTTTTGTTGCTATCTAGCTGCTGTAAACCAGTATGAAAATAGTAAAAAATAAAAAAAAATAGCAAAAAAAGTAAGAAACCAGCAAAAAAACAGTAACTGGTGTCGTCTTTAACAGCAAACAGCCACTGGACAGCTCCCAAAATTATTTTTGGTTGCTGTCTAGCTGCTATAAACCAGTTAAAAAATAGCAATAAGTGTTGTCTTTAACAGTAAACAGCAGCTGGACAGCACCCTAAAAATTTTTTTGTTGCTGTCTAGCTACAGTAAACCAGCATAAAAATAGTAAAACAATCAGTAAAAAATAGTAAAAAAAAAAGTAAGAAACCAGGAAAAAAAGCAACCGGTGCTGTCTTTAACAGCAAACTACTGGACAGCTCCCAAAACTTTTTTTAGTTGTTGTCTAGCTGCTGTAAACCAGTAAAATAACAAGTGCTGTCTTTAATAGCAAACAGCAGCTGGACAGCACCCAAAAAAAATTTTTGTTGCTGTCTAACTGTTGTAAACCAGTATAAAAACAGTAAAAAAGCCAGCAAAAAAATGAAAACTGGTGCTATCTTTAACAGCAAACAGCAGCTGACAGCTCCGAAAAAATTTTTTAGTTGTTTTCTAACTGCTATATATCAGCAATAAACAGCACTTGGTGTCGTCTTTAACAGCAAATAGCAACTGGGCAGCTCCTAAAAAATTTTTTGGTTTTTGTCTAACTGTTGTAAACCAGTAAAAACAGCACTTAGTTCTGTTTTTAACAGCAAACAGCAACTAGACAGCACATAAAAAATATTTTGGTTGCTGTCCAGCTGCTGTAAAGTAGCAAATTACAACACCTGGTGTTTTCTTTTACACAAAAAATTAAAAAAATAAAAAGAACGTCTCCTCACAGCCCATGCATGTACATACACAGTTAATGGAGATTTGAAAACCAAATTAATTCATGATGAAGAAGAGTCATTAGACAGCAACCCTTTACATATCTAGCTGCTTTAATTTTTTCATTAGAATAAATGGAACTGAAGTCAATCAAAGGCTTCTATTTTTCTCTTTTTTCATTTTCATTTAGTTGAAGATGAACAATCCCGAGTCTTGCCAAGCAACTATCTTTAGGCCTTGTATGCGGTAAATGCATCACTTGACATCGTGGATTCAACCATTTCACCATATAACACCCAATTTACAATATCATCTAGAATATACAATATATGTGTAGGTGCAAGTGTATGTCATCATGTGGTTGCTTTGAGATTAAGAACCATCTATTATCTATAGTCATGTAAATAATATTTCAACAAATAACTTTGAAACATTTAAGATTGCAAGATAACTCACCGATAATTGAGCTGAAAATAGTGAGGAAATATAGTTATTTCAACCTGGAAAGATCATTTCTAGGGCACAACCTACTGCCTCCACTACTAGAAAAATGATATTTATTGACACTTAGTTTACTGACATTTAGCAAAAAGTATCAGTAATTGTGAACAAATGCACTTATTAACAAGTAGGTATTAGAAGTTATTGATACTAGTGTATTAGTAAATTAAACATCAATAATCACTGACACTAAAGTATCAGAGATAAAAAAAAATTCATTAATAGTTGTTTTAATTCCAACTCGAACCTGAGACTTCTAGAGTTTAAAACTCTAACATTTGAAACAGAGATCATCGAGCCATGTTGAATTAACTTAATTTGTTCGTTTTAAAGGTTTTAAAAACAAAAATATAATAACAAAAGATAATAAAACCTAAACTCGATCTCTCTAACTCTCACCCATCTCTCACTCGATCTCTCTAACTCTCACTCATCTCTCACTCGATCTCTCATGCTTTCCCTCATGCTTTCTCTTTCGTTTTTCTTTTCTTAATATCTTATGTTCTCTGTTCTCTGTTGTCTGTCACACCCAAACACTCGATCTCTCATGCTTTCCCTAAATTGAAAAAAAATTAAAACCCTAATTGCTGAGTTGACGGCGTTATCGTGACTGATAGTTTCGTTTTGGTTTTCGTTGAAGGCGTCGAAGTTGGCACTGCAAGTTCTTCTGACGGCGTGTTGGATTCTTAGGTTTCGATAATAGTCACAGAAGCGAGAGCGTTGAAGCTACTTTGCTAATAGAGAACCGAACAGAGCTGCTTTGCTAAGTGTCCTGTGACTGGCAAGAGAATTCAAGGGATAATTGTGCCTTCTTTTTAAAAAATTGTTTAGATAATTCTTAGTATTGGTTTTCAATGTTGAAGAAAATGCCTTGTAAGAAATTGTTACAAAAAAATTTTGGGTTTAATAATTTTAAACAATAAACCCATTGGTTACAGTAAGAAATAGGCTGACAATAGCTGCTAATTAGATTAGGTTGGAATGTTTGTACCTGTTTTGTGCCCTACCTATTCAGGAGAAACTTTTTAGTAGTTAATTAGTTGACGTCGTTGTTGAAATTATTAACTCTTGTTTGGCAAACGGATCTGCCTTTCATATATCCCAAACCACTAGGAATTGATTAATTGTTATGCTGTAGTGAGTCTAATTTACATTTTGTTAGGTAGCAACCGATATTCAAGCATTTTGGTTAAAGTTGCTAATTTTATGTCGGCCGTAATGGAGGTACTGGAGAACTGTTCAACTGTATTAGTGATGCAATTTGCTACTTTTTTATTACTATCTTTATGTGAACTGCAGGTTGTCTTAAATATGTATTTTACTTAACTTTCAGTCATATAGAGATATTAGTTCAGTGATTGCCTTGGGCTATTTTTTAAATCAAAGAGACAAAGACTGCTTGCTTACATGGACAAATGAAAATTTAATACCTATCTTTGTTTGTGGTGGTGGTGGAGGTGGACCAAGTATTATTTTGTAGAATACATAAAAGCCACCAACATTATCTTCACAGAGTTTCTACTGCATTTCTTTGATGATTGTGTTGGTGAAAACTGAGAGTCAAATTGATATTTAATTGTATTGTTTATCTTAAAATCATTATGGAGTCATTATGAGTTTGTTTGAGGACATTAACACCTTGCTTACCAAGTATGATAAGATCTGTTTCTCGCTGCAGATTCCTCACTTGAGACTCATTGAATATAAGAGGTCCAGATTGTCCGAAAGCAGGAGGATCGTGAACCGTGCTTATAGTGGAGTATTGTCTAGAGGTGCTTTTAGGGAAAGGTTTGTTATTATTGAAGCTCAGAATCTCAACTTTTCTTTGTTAAATTTTTCCATTTGGTAATGTTGCTCTGGCTATCATTACTTTTTAACAGAATCATTCGTGCCTTTTTGTTGGAAGATTTTTAATAGAGAATGACTATGATAGAAATTACCTAAGTTCATGCTTTTCTGATTTATGTTATATATGCATGTCTTAATTTAAAATAATTACATTTTAAAGTATAGGTTCTGATAAAAGATTATGTTATTTATTGTATCAATTTAATTAAACTTATTAAGCTAACAACTTGTAATAAATGAACAGGTAAAAATACATATTATGGACAAAACATGGATGTTCTGTGATAGATTGTCGGATAAGTATTATGATGGGGGTGATGATTTCTTGGAGTTTGCCATTATTAATTTAGAAAATAGAATGTCGATTAGATGTCCTTGTACCTCTTGTTGCAATACTGGAGTTTTTGACTCCGAACAAGTGAGGTTACATCTGTTTAAAAAAAGTTTTCTAAAAGAATATTTAATTTGGAATTGGCATGGTGAGGAGGACCCAAAACCTACATCCGGAAAGTGCCACGACCAGCCACAAAGTCGGCGTTTTAAATGTCCATATTACGATGAATTTAGGTGACATGGTTCATGATGCTTTTGAGCATTGTGATAAAAATCCTAGTTCTTTTAAAGATATGCTTAAAGATGCTGAAAAACCCTATATCCGGGTCAAAGCATTCAAAGTTATCGAGTTTAATGAACTGCATAATATAAAAGGACTTTCTACTGGTCGATAGTGGGTTTTCACCTTATTGAAGTGCTCAATGAGATATTGCCAAATGATAATAGTATGCCTAAGTCTATGTATGAGGCCAAAAAAACAATGAAGCTATTAGGCTTAGATTATGAGAAAATACATGCATGCCCAAATGATTGCATTCTTTATAGGAATGAGTTCCAAAATCTTAGTGAATGCTCAAGCTGTGGAGAATCTAAGTGGCAAATAAAAAAATATGCATAAAAAAAAATTAGGAAGGGGGTGCCAAAAAAAGTGTTATGGTATTTTCCTATAATTTCTAGGTTTAGAAGAATGTTTCAATCACTACAAACTGCTGAGAACTTAACATGGCATGAAAATAAAAGAATTAAAGATTGCAAGCTTCAGCCACCAATGAGACTACTCGCTTGGCGACTAATTGACAAGAAATGGCCTGATTTTTCCCAAGAGCCAAAAATCTTCGGTTGGCTTTATCATCGATGGGATTAACCCACATAGCACACTTAGCACGACTTACAGTTGTTAGCCTGTTACATTAATAACATATAATCTTCGTCTATGGTTATGTATGAAGAGAAAGTTTATGATGTTATCTCTATTGATATCTGGCCCTAAACAGCTTGGAAATGATATAGATGTGTACCTAGCACCTTTAATTGAGGACTTGAAAATCCTATGGAATGTAGGTGTCGATGTTTTTGATGCATATAGGAACCAAACTTTCAATTCTACGGTCGTGTTGATGTGGACAATTAGTAATTTTCCAGCATATGGGAACTTCGTCAGGTGTCTTGTTAAGGGATACTATGGTTGTCCAATTTGTGGGATAAAAACATGTGCATATTGGCTGCTGCATAGTCGAAAAATGTCATATATAGGCCATAGACAGTTTCTTGAAAACCCTCCTAAGCCTTTGTTTGGAGTTTAGATCTTAAATTTGGTGGCTGAAATTCACACCAAGTTTGGGAAAAAGGTCTAAAAAAAGCGAAAACGTGGTGAAGGAAAGGGTGAGGGTGAGGGTGAGGGTGAGGGTGAAGGTAAAGGTGAGGGTAAGGCTTGGGTTGAGGGTGAGGGTGAAAGCGAGGGCGAGGCGGGCGGGGCGTGAGGGCAAGGGTGAGGGTGAGGCGAGGCGAGGGTGAGGCGGGCGAGGTGGGGCGAGGCGAGGGCAAGGGTGAGGGTGAGGCGAGGCGAGGCGAGGCGAGGGTGAGGGTAATGGGGATGTAGCTCAATTGTTGTACAAAAGAAATCAATTTTCTTTGACTTAGAAATATGGGAACACTTGTTAGTTTCGTCATCAATTAGATGTGATGCACATTGAAAAAATGTATGTGAGAGCATTTATGGCACATTACTTCATCAACCGGGGAAAACAAAAGATGGAATTAATGTTAGAAAAGATCTTACACATCCAAACCTTAGAGAATCAATGAACAAAGCTTTTATTGCATTAGCTCCTGATTAGCAAAACAAAGTCATCCCCCCAGCCCCATACACTTTAAGTAAGAAAGAAAAACAAATGTTCTGCAAAACCTTGCAAGATGTCAAAGTTCCTGATAGTTACTGTTCTAATTTTAGAAATCTTGTTTCAATGGATGATTGTCGTCTTCACGGGCTTAAGTCTCGTGATTGTCATACCTTGATGCAACAACTACTACCATTAGCAATCCGAAATTGTTTGCCTCAAAATGTTAGAACTGTCATAATCAGGTTGTGTCTCTTTTTTAATTCATTGTGCTCTAAGGTAGTAGAGCCTGATTCTCTAAACCAATTGCAAAAGGAACTTAAAATCACCTTATACAATCTAGAACAATACTTCCTACTTGCTTTCTTCGATATAATGGTCCATTTAACAGTCCATCTAGTAGAAGAAGTTAGGTTATGTGGTCCGGTTTACCTTCGATAGATGTATCCATTTGAGAGAGAAATGAAACCTATAAAGGGTTATGTTCACAACCGAAATCGTCCTGAAGGTTGCATTGCCGAGTGCTATATTGCTGACGAAGCACTTGAATTTTGTGCTGAATACCTTTCAAGTTGTGAATCAATTGGGCTGCCTACTGGTTGTGTAAATGATTTTACAGTTGAAAGGCCACTCAGAGGTGTAAATATTAAGGTGGTTGATGCTCCTACATTGGCACAAGCACATCGATGTGTTTTGGTGAACACCCTTGAGATTCAACCATACATAGAGTATGCGAACACAAACTCCTACATTAGCTTCTGTTAACTTTTGTTGTAATCTTAGTAATTAAAAAGGTATAATTTTGTTAATTCTGTATGTATAATTTTAGGGAGCATTTGGCCTTATTGCAATCAAAGCACCCTCGTCAAATAAAAAAGCCTTTATGGTTGCTAACCGAGCACTCTCGTACATTTGCTGATTGGTTGAAACAAAGGTTAGATTTGCTTCATTAGGTATAAAAAAAGTTTCCAAGTAAAAGTAAACAAACTTTTCCATTTAACTAATTAATGTCATTTTATTTTTTGAAACTATAGGTAAGAGCTAATAAAGAAAATAATGTAGCGGTTGAGGAAATAGTATGGCTGGCAAACAAACCACGCTCAAGCGTGGTGACATATGAAGGGTATTGTATTAATGATTTTAAGTTTGGTACGAGAGCTCGGGATACAAACCGTGTAACACAAAATAGTGGTGTTCGTGTTGTTGCCAAAGCTTTACAGATTTCGAGCTCAAAAGACAAAAACCCCATTCTAGGGATATGGGTTTTTATGGGGTTATTGATGAAATTTGGCAGCTTGATTATTTGGGGGTTAAGAAAATTCTTTTTAAGTGTGATTGGGTGGATGATAGGGGGGTTAACAATGATGAGTTAGGGTTCATCGTAGTTAATTTAGATCGAATAGGTTATAAATCGATAGTTTTATTCTAGTTGGTCATGCAAAGCAAGTGTTTTATGTGAAAGACCAGCTAGATAATAATAAATCAATTGTTTGTTCAGTGAGTGAAAAATGTAATTATTCAAATGGGGTTGAGTATGATGACATGGATGTGTATGCGCCATTATCCAACAATCTTCCAGAGTGTAAGTTAGACGTGGGTGATGAAGAACATGTGTAATATCAGATGGTGATGTTTTCATGTAAATATTGAGGCAGAAAATGAATAACACATTTATGGTAACTTGTTAGCACTATTTTCCTTAATTAAAAAACTGATTTATTAATTATTATTCTATTAATTATACTGATATCTAATGCGCTTATCTATTTTATGCATTTGCAGATTAGTTGGAGACATGGCAGAAAATGATGAAAGGGAATATAATCCAGATCTCGAAGGAAGACCAAGATGAAACCTTACAAAAAAGAAAGACTTGCATAAAGGAGTTAATGAGGAGACTGAGCTCGCGTACAATTCTTATGGAGTTCCGGTTGGAAAGAAGATAAACGACCTGAGGAGTTACATTGGGCTGATTATACGGGAAAGAATTCCAATCATATACGATGATTGGAGGAAAGTGCCACTGGACATCAAGGAGACATTGTGGTCTCATTTTCAGGAAAAGTTCAAGTTGAGTTTGAAGGCCAAAACCCAAGTGTTGAAATGGATAAGAGTTGCATTAAGGTCCTTTAGAAGTAAGTTGGCAAATGAATATATTCTGCCCAATGCAAACAACTTAAATTCTTTAAAAAAGCCTCCTCTTGAGTATGAGGCAATTAGAAAAGAAGATTGGAAGAGCTTTGTTGATGAAGTTTTATCCGAAGACTTTCAGGTATTTTTTAAATTATGTGAGTTTGATAATATCATTGAGAGCTTTTAAATGAATTTTAATCGATATCCACTTTGTATAGGAAAAAAGTCAGACAGCAAAGGATAAAAGAGCAAAGAATCTGTACAACCATCATTTAGGCGGTCACGGGATATGCTGAGGTTGTTGCATAAAAGAGTAAGTACAATAACTGCTATAATATAAACTTATAATATTGCTAATACAAATAATAAGGTGGTTCCGAGTAGTTTTCAATCTAATTTTATTGATATGTTGTAAAAGTTAGAGCTCGGAGTTTCTGAGCAAGAGATTGACCGTAGTGAGGCTCGGTTATTGGCACACAAGAGAAAAGATGGAAGTTACACCCCTGACGTGCAACAAGTAGCTGAGAGAATTGTAAGTTTCTACCACTACTATTGGATGTGGCTAAATGTTGAGTACTTAGTTTTGTTTTGGATTGGTCTTTGTTGGGTATTGTCTTGACTTTGGAATATTGATTACCTATTGTTTTCTGTTTGTCAACATGGCCCTTGTAAATGTTTATCCATTGTGTGCCATTAACTAAGAGATGTAATAGAACTGATGACATTTCATGTCTTGGCTTTGGTGCTGCTGGAAAAGGACTACAATTGCATTTATTTTGGTACTGGATGTGGCTGAATGTTGAGTACTTAGTTTTGTTTTGGATTGGTCTTTGTTGGGTATTTGGCTTGACTTTGGAATATTGATTAACTGAATGCTACTATTGTTTTTTGTTTGCTGTTTGTCAACATGTCTACATGCAATCTGACTTGAAATAAAAAATTGCCCAATAGAGATTCCACCTGTGCATGTTTTATGTCTTTTACACGTACACGAAATCTTTTTGTGTTTATTTTGCAGAGTGAGCTAAAAAGTCAAGTTGAGCAAGGAACATTTGAATCCCAAGGACCAAATGATATCTTAGGTGAAGCACTTCAGAAGAAGCCTAATGGAAGTCGAGTGCAGGGCTTAGGTCAATTTATCACCCCAGCCATGTATTTCAATATTCCTAATCCTACTGAGTTGGCACGAGAACAGAGAATGTATCAAGAGATTTTTCACTTTATGCAAGCTCAGTTAGATCAAATGAATGCAATGATAAATGGTTGCAACAACACTGAAGTTGGCAGTTCCAACTTTCTTAACTCCAAAGGTGGTTGCAATGTTAAGATGGAGATAAATCGTCGATCCCCTACCAAATTAGTGACTAAAGCTACTCTAAAATCTGCCAAGAACATCAACTCACTGTCCCTGCCAGCTCCTGCCCAAATTCCACCCCAAGTAGATTGTGAAGCCACTTTAAAACACACCCCAAGAAGATCTCCAAGATTCACTCCTTTAAACAAGAAAGCTGATGGTCTTAAGTCTCCTGCAGATGGTGTGATATATCTGTATCAGGAGAAAGGAACACCAAAGGAACCCATTGTTGTGAAACCAGTGACAGCAAGGAAACTTGTTCTGAGAAAAAATAGCCGCGGAGCTGTCAAAGTAAGAAAGGAGACCAAGAGTGCACATATGGAAATCTTTTCTTTGATGATTGAGAGCTCCCTGCCACGGTCGATTATGATTGCACATGATCTCAAAACTTTTGGTGTGCACTGGGAGAGTAGATTGGACAAACAAATTTGCAATGAAATCACAGAGTTTGCAGAGCTCTCAAATTCGGTTATTGAGATATGGATCAAGTAAGAAAAAAAAACTTAATTTAAGCATTTATTATGTTTTCTAATTTTAGACATATGTTATTTTATCTCTTATAAAATATATGAATAAGTTTCTTTTTGTATAGACACTTGTATGAGGAGATGGATAATGGTGAGGGCTATATGAGGAGATGTCAAAGGCTATGATGAGTACACTATGGATGATATTTCGCAACTTCGCGATGAGTGGGCCACGTATGTTGCAAAGTTAATTGTAGCATACAATAATCAGGTAAAATTATAAATATATATTTTTTCTTTTGAATATATGAAAATTGATTTGTATAGCATGCTAGCTAATTAAATCTATATGATGCACTTGTAGGTAGGGAATGTGAAGAGAAAGGCAAAGGTCAGGGAGTAGATGTTTGTGGGATAACTGAGTGATTGCAATTAAATGTTCATTATGTTGATTTCAAATTATATTTGAGGATTTGTTTTGAGTTCTCCAAACTGTCACTATGTTAATTTTATATTATATTTGACATATTTTTGTTACTATTATATTTTTATTAATGTTTGATTAAGACTTATTTAAAATTTGTTACAAATTTTATATGTAACTGTTCATTTTAGTAGTTTAGTCTATTTTTAATATTTTTTTAATAATATCATTAGATTGACAAAAATTAAAATGACAATGAAAACTAATAAAAGTCATTTATATTTAAAATGTATCATTAAGTATCAGTTCCATTGAGGTTATTGTTCTACTGATATTACTAACTCGTGATACTATAGTAATAGTAATTATTGACACTAAAGTATTACTATTTGTATTTTATTGATATGTAATAATTGTTTGTAAATACTGTTACAAGTGTCACAATATTAGTAACACTATAGTGTCATAAAATCTGTAATACTATAGTAATAGTAATCCCTGACCCTACATTCAAGTGTCAGTATTTTTCTAACTCCCAGATCACTGACACTATTAATAAGTATCACTAAAAGTAATTAGTGACACTATTTTAATATCACTAAAGGCCATTTTTCTAGTAGTGCTCCTCGAATGGGAAGGAAAGTTCGAGCTTTGGCTGTGTAATTCTGTGTCAGTTTACAGAAACAACACATCATCAACATCATTAGATCATTCAATTATACATACAAGGTAGGGAGAGTAGTAAAAATATTTCCTCACGTTCATCAAATATATATTGAGGAAAAAATCTTCAGAAATTGAACTGACCACTTATATTCATGTTTTTTTTTCACTTCTCAGAAAACTGTGAGTAAGAATATGATTACACGAAGCATTTCATTAGCCACCTACAGAGGAAAAAAACAAACATGAATTTATATTTTACAATAGCATACGAGTAGGGAAAATTGAAAGCAATTGTTTTGATTACATTTTCTATCTAAATAAATCACTACTAGAAAAATGACATTTACTGACACTTAGCAAAAAGTATCAGTAATTATGAATATATGCACCTATTAACAAGTAGGTATTAAAAGTTATTGATACTAGTGTGTTAGTAAATTAAACATCAATAATCACTGACACTAAAGTATCGAGATAAAAAAAAATTTATTAATAGTTGTTTTAGTTGCAACTCGAACTTGAGACTTCTAGAGTTTAAAATTTCAACATTCAAAACGCAGACCATTGAGCCATTTTGAATTCATTTAATTTGTTTGTTTTAAAGATTTAAAAAACAAAAACATAATAACAAAAACATAAAAAAACCTAAATGCTGGATCTCTCTAACTCTCACCCATCTCTCAATGCTTTCCCTGTCGGAGGAAATGCTCGATCTCTCTAACTCCGGGAGTGGATTAGGAGACGGCGGAGGAGACGGCATCCCAATCGGAGGTGCTGAGGTTGCCGCGATTGAGAGAGAGCCACTTGGCACAGTAGGCGTTGATGATGGCTAGGGTTTCGTTGGTGGTCCAGCAAGGCGGTGGGACGTCACCGTTTCGAGAGGAAGTGAGGTTCCTAGACATCTGAATCATCGAGAAATCGGTCGTGTTTGCAGATCGGTAGTGAGGTTCCTAGACGTCACCATTTCGAGAGCCATGGGCTGTTTCTTCTGTTGCATTCGTATCAGAGACGATTGCCCTCGTATTTCTCATACTACTCGCGCCAATAAACACACCTTGAGCTTCATTTTGGTTCGATTTTTAGAATTTATGCTAGAAATTACTTGACTCAAGATTTTGTGTTTCTGTTTTCATCTCTGTTTTGATCTGAAGGTAAAATTTGTTTTTTTTTATTATTATTTTTTAATTTTTTTGAATATAATTTTTTTGTTTCAAAATTGGAGTTCATTTGTGTTTGTTTTGATAGAGAAGAAGAGTCTTGGAGTAATGATATTGAAAATCAGCGTTTGGAATCTCCAGAAATTGATAAGAACCTCAAGGATGAGGTAACTATTCATTTGTTTGTTTTGAATTTTGATTATGTATGTGGAAGCTGATGTGTGATCTACGAACAGCAACTGCTATCAATTTCTGGAGATGAATTTCTGGCGGGGTGGGGGTGTTTTTTGCATTGTGTTTGTTGTATGTTTGGATGCTAGGAAAGTATGTGAAAAGAGAAGTGAATGGGTTCAATCTTTTGTCTGTAGATGTTGTGGCTTTATGGTTGGTATGTTGATTGGTTCATTCATTGCTGCAATTGTTTGACATCGAACTGCATTCGGTGTATCCTGCTCATGTTCATTGTACAAACTAGATGCTAAAGAGTCCAATGATTGGATGATATCTTATTTTTATTGCTTGCTTTTCCGAAGAGTAACAAAAGATAATTTAATGATGTGCGGATGTGCGGATGCAATTTCAAAGTCTGGAGGAGGCATTGATGGTTACACCAGTAGAACACGACACATTGTGGTGTTTGGGAAATGCTCATACTTCTCATGGTTTTTGACTCCGACCGGGATGAGGCCAATGAGTATTTCAATAAGGCAACTCGATACTTTCAGCAAGTCGTGGATGAGGTCTTGTTTTTCTATTTGCAGGTGACTAGTAAATATTAGATATTATGATATGTGTGAAATAATAGATTTGCGATGACTAGTAAACATTTTTGTTGTCGATTTTGATGTGACACTTGAATTGGTCGGAATTTGAATGTAGCTGTAAATATAGCTTGAGATTACTCTATTAGAGTATCTTAATATGATACTTCTTCCTTTTCTTTTCCTTTTCAATAAATCTTGGATTTTGTTTCTAATGCACCTTCTTTGTTATTTACTAAATTCTTTTGGGTTTTAGATTCAGCTTGCAAAGTTCTTGGACACTGCAATTGATGCATGCTAAGAGAGTCAGGCAGGTCGGTTCGAGTTCAAAATCATATCTTCTTTCGTTTTCACTTTATTGTCCGTATTTTATTATTTATTTTGGAATTGTTGTTATGTACGGATAATTCGTAATGGGTTCTATCAAACCAAAAATGTGGAGCATAAAGGCCGGTATTTGCTTTCTTTTCACGAAAATTAGACTTTGTAATTTTTTTTTTATAATCACAACTCGAGCAATTCTATTCATGCACATTGATGTGGTACTTATAGTGGCTATTTAATTTTGAGTTCAGCCAGATGAATCAAATTATGGAACCATCAATGATTGATGCTCGTTAAGCATGTTAGTTCTAGAACCGAAGCTAATAAAGCTATGGAGAACAGGATAGTAATTGTTAGTTTAAGACCAAAATTTGTTTGAGATGTATTCTGTGATCACACAGGCATAAATGTTGACCAGTTGGGAGCGATATGTCTATTGTCCTTGGATGTGCTGAAAGATTTTAGCTTTCCACAGGAGCAATTCACTAGAATTGTATATATATCTTAGTTTTAATCCTTATTTGAAATCTATGGTCATTTTGGATTTCAATTTTTGTTCTCTTGGACGTCATAAACTACATCAAGAATCTAGATACTACTTTTTGTTTCTTAAATTTGTTGTTTCCTGGAAGCTAAACAAGTGCATTTGGTAGCCTAAAGGAACTTAACCCATGTGGTGTGGAATTGCTCCTCATTTCCCCCCTGTACATGCAGTTTATCAAGTGTCACATTTTCTATTTGCTATTTTAGCTTTAACTAGCATTACTCGTTAGAGTATCTTAATATGATCTTTGAAATCCTATCTCTGTTTGTGGTGGTGGTGGAGGTGGACCGGGAATTGCAGTAGTCTGTAGGAATTGCATCTGCGACCACTGCGTGACCTGAGGGCATGTTCTTGATAAGAGAAAATGAGTCCTAATTTGCCTGGCGATGGCTGCGATTCTTCTTGCTTGTAGCATAACTAGCGGTTGGAGCTACTGACCTGGCAGCTGCGATTATTCTTGCTTACACCTAGCAGCAGTTGCATTCTCTGCGATAGGAGCTGCGGCGAGCTGCACCGATTCGCAGTCTTATAGTTGCTTGTCTTGCGATTCTGCTGCCTAGCTGCAGCGCTTCTTGTTCTGACGGCGACAATTGCAGTTGCTTGCTGCTGCAGCCTAGCGATGGCTGCATTTTCTTCTTCTGCTACACATAGCGACAGCTGCATTCTTGCGATGAAGCTGACGAAGCTGCTTGTCTTTGCGATTCCTGCTGCCATAGCTGCAGCGCTTCTTGTTCTACTGGCGGCAACAATTGCAGTTGCTGCTGCTTCTTTGCATGGCGATGGCTGCATTTTACGCTCTTGCGGCACTGGCGGCGATTGCTTTTGCTGCGATTGGGCTGCGGCTAGCAGCTGCGATTCTTCTTCTGCTACGCCTAGCGACGGCTGCGATTGTTCTTTGCTTCTTGCTTTCGTGCTTTCCTTGTCAATATTCGAGGTAATGCTCATCTGTAAAATTTTCTTTACTCTCAATCCTTAATTTTTTTCCTGTTTTCTTAATTTTTTGGTCTTCTTTGCGGAACAATGACGGTTCACAAAAGATCTCAGGAGATGCACTGAAAGATCTCTACAAGTCTTTCATCTCTAATTATCCTATTGTATCAATTGAAGATCCATTTGACCAAGACGAGTGGGAGCACTATGCCAAGCTAATCGGCGAGGTTGGAGAAAAAGTACAAATTTGTAGATGGGCCTGGGAGGGATATGATCTTTATTCTTTTTTTTTTTTAAATATTTTAATCTTCCTTAAATTTGTAGATGGAGAGCCTGATTTGTTTATGTATGAAAGTAACAGTGTTTTGTCATAGAAATTTTATATATAATTGTTCATTTTAGCAGTTTATTAATATTCTTTTTTAAATAATATCATTAGATTGACAAAACTTAAAATAACAATAATAACTAATAAAATTCATTGATACTAAAAATGTATCATAAAGTATCAATTTCATTGGGGTGATTGTTTTACTGATATTACTAACTCGTGATACTATAGTAATAGTAATTATTGATGCTATAGTGTCATAAAATCTGTAATACTATAGTAATAGTAATTCCTGACACTACATTCAAGTGTCAATATTTTTCTGACTCCTAGATCACTGACACTATTAATAAGTGTCACTAAAAGTAATTAGTGACACTATTTTGGTATCACTAAAGGCCATTTTTCTAGTAGTGAATGGAACCAAATATCAATTACCAACCAAGCATCCTCAACAAGTCATTGAGTAACAAAACAGCCATTATACAAATTTGAAATTGCTATATTAAACTGTTCCATTCATGATTCATGCATGATTTGAAATTACTATAAAATGTATGCAAATTTGAATTACCTAATGCGGCTGATGGCGAAAGAACATGGAGGCAGTGTAGATAGAGACGACAGCAGCTGTTTTATGGAACTGAATCAGCTTAAGAATGGCAAAGACTAACAGTAGTTAAATTAACCTTGAAGGATAGAACAAGGAAGTAAATTGGCTCAAGGACGGGTACACGCAGGCGCACCTGAACGAATTTGTTAGCAGCTGCAGCGTGGGCATTTGATAGGTTAGGCAGGTTTAGGGCTGGTGTGTGTGACTATATGAGTGAATGTGTCGTTGTGAACATTGAAGAAAAAGAGTTGTGTTCTTGTCGTTAGCTAATTGAAGAAGAAGATAAGGAGAGTTGACCGTTAAATAAATTATGAAAATGAACTTTTTATTTAGGAATGTTTATTTAATTTTTTTTGTTTTATATTATCATCAGTTAACATATAATATGGTATTAAAATAAATATATTTTTATTTATTTATTTATTAGTAAGTAGTAATATCATATTTACAAGTTTAATTTTTTAATAAAATAAATATTTATTTCATTTTTTTGGGATCACGAATTTTTACAAATTTATAAAAGTAAATCTACATCTAATCTATTGAGCACAAATTTTAAAATTTTTAATCTATTCTAATTCTCCGATCCATCAATCCATAGATAAGATTTTTATGAGTCAAATTTTTCTAAATTACATGGATTAAGTGCATCAGATTGGATTGCAAATACTTCTATGAGCAGGCAAGGTAAATGATCGATAGCAACCACCAAATTTGTTTGAGCATCACCAATTTTTTTTTTTTTTTTTGTGATTGAAGCATCTTACATGTTAAAAAGCCCGCCGCCAAATACGATATAAGTGGAAAAGCTGTGCCAAAAAATAGTTTCTTTTTCAATTTAATAAAATAAATTTTTATAAGAAATCATCATTTAAATATTAAACAATAAATAAAAAATAATAAAGTCAAGTTATATATATATATATATATACACAACACCTATTTCCCTATTGGTATCAGAGCCAAGGGAGGATAGTGTTGTATAGTTTAGAACGTCTAGGTTAAAGGTCCGTGTAAAGGTTGAACACTTGCAGGAGAGGTGAATGTTACATCTGGGTGCCGCAGTAGCATTTGGTCGTAAGTCCCCATTGGTTGAAGAGCAATAAAACCAATTCTTAGCCGTGGATTGTAGTCTTTCCTGTCTGTCTAAAACTTGACCATAGGTTTCTAAAATGGATTCTCTACTCAGTAGAGCATCATCCTTTTCTAGCTCTTCCTCTGGGAGGACTAGTGATTCAAAGCATGTAGTGAATTCAGAAGAATTCATAATTGAAGATTTTAATAAAACTATTGATTGTTGGGAACTACCAAAGATTTCTAAAGAGATGATTTATAAAACTAAAAAACTTGATTTTTTAAAGAATGATTATGTCATTAAAATTTAAGAGCATGACATAACACTTTTAAAGCCATTTGAGACAATCCAATTGTTCTCAGAACAATCTTTAAAGAAGTTAAAAGAAAAGAGTTTTAATTATGTTCACATTGGTTTAATCCAAGTTGGGATAAAACCCCGACTAAAGAAGGATTGGATACTTCAATCCTGGTAGTCCTCAGAGATGGGAGATTTCTCTCCTTTGATGATTCCTTGCTCAGTAGCATTAAATCAAGTCTCTGTAAAAGACCCATTTCATTTAGCTGTTATCCAAATATAACAGTTTCACTTAAAGATAAAAATATTTTAAAGAGCATGATTCTTCAAATTAAAATCCATAATTATACATGGTTGAAGGGTCAATTCCAGTTGCATTGATTTTTAAAATTTCATATAAAGCCATGCATTCTGCATTTAACACACAACATAAATATCAGTCAAAAAGAGAAGAAACTATTCTCATGCAGACTGACCTGTCTAAAGCCAATACTGTCATTCCAAAGCTCATCCAATGGAAATATGTCCATTTTCCTGAGAAATGGATTCTTGAAGGAGCCACTGAACCAGTAATTCCAAAACAACTTAAACCTAATACAGAGTTGCAAAATGTGACTCAGTATTCTGATGGTAAAGTCAAGCTATCCTTTAGGAGATCTATATCTTCTAGATTCTCTGATAAGGATTCAAGCACAAGTATACCTTCTATAGAAAGGAGATTTTCAAAGATACCTTCTGTGATAAATCTTCCTTTCCAACCAGTAAAGAGTCGACCTGGGTTCTCCACCTCGGATATACCTAGTTCATTTATCCATTCTATTGACTATACCACTAGTGTACCACATCCCATTTACACTAGCAAGCATCAGGACAAAGAACAGGAAGAGAAAGAACCTTCTCCTCCTACTTCTCCTTCATTATCTACTGTAATAGAGAATAAGATTAATGTCATCATAAAAGAGTTTGAAGTAGATAAGAATCTTCTTTATAATGATTTTTATTCTTAAAGCAATAAAGAAAAAAGACTTTGGTTTTTCAAAAATTTCTTAAACCAAAGAAAAGAAATTCAAAAGAATTATTATGAATTCGTAAATTTGCATAAAGTTCATATTTTCTTCTTTGATTGGTTTGAGATGTATGCTTCTGATAATCACATTGATTATCCTTTTAAAGAGTCAAATCCTATTGTTACTAGAAAGAAAACTCCTGAATGGACTCTTTCTAATAGTGATAGGACTATAGAAGCAGAACATCTACCTCTTAGGAGTATAGCCATTGACCATGGTGATCCTCCTATTCAAATTAAAGCTTCATCGTATAAAATTCATAAGCCTAAAGATTCAGAAGTTGATTTAGATAGTATTATACAACATAACAATTTATGTTGTACTAATCTAAATACAATAGGAAAACAGTTGACTAAACTGGAAAATCAATTCCGGAAGTCAACTATAACTGTTTCTCCCATTCCTTCTCCTATTCCTTCTGCTATTCCTTCTTCCTCAAAGCCAACAAAGTCTGATTCTGAGAAAAAGCTTAAAAAGCCTATTTTTGAGCCTTTCCAAGTTTCTAAGACTAGTCAAAAGCTAGTCCAAGAATCTAAATCAGATTTTGCTAAAGCTATTCGTGAACAACTTGATAGGATAGAAGTTTCTTCTTCCTTAAGTAAAGTCCAAATTGCTCCAGACAGTGCACAATCTAGCAAGATTGGTGTACTGGATTATGATCAATCTTCTATTACCTCTTCAGAAATAGAATCATTTAAAGAAGAACCCCTTCCTAAAGCAAACAAAATTCATTGGGAATTGGCTCTTCCCAAAGTCAGATCTCCACCAGATTTGGCTATTGATAACAGACCGAGTGCTTTAAATCAATCAAGGTTTAATGCATCTTCTGTCTATGAATGGAACATAAATGGAATGTCTGAATATAACATTCTTGGGTTGTTGCAACAGATGACCATGGCAGCCAATGCCTATAAAATCTAATCAGGAACTTCTGACAAAGCCATTGCAGAAATCTTGATAGCTGGGTTTACTGGTCAACTAAAAGGTTGGTGGGATCATCTTCTCACTAAACAGTAACAATCTGATATTCTAAATGCAATTCAAACAGAAGAGTATGGAGCACCCATCTGTGATGAACTTAATGAACCTATTCAAGATGTTGTAGCTACCCTGATAGTTATAGTTTCCTTTCATTTTATAGGTGATCCTTCTCACCTAAGAGATAAAAATAACTTGAGATGCAAGAAACTTAATGATTTTCAAGAATATAAATCTACTTTCTTCACCAGACTCTTTCTGAGAGATGATGCAAATCATGTCACTTGGAAAGAAAAGTTCCTTGCAGGGTTACCAACCCTCTTGGGTGAAAAGGTTAGAAACTCCATTAAAGCCTTATATGATAACCAGATTCCTTACGACAATCTCACCTACGGTGAACTTGTCAGTTACGTCAATAAGGAAGGTTTAAAGATTTGTCAAGATTTAAAACTTCAGAAAAGATTAAAATGGGAGCTTAAAAGGTCTAAACAAGAATTGGGCAGCTTCTGTAAGTAGTTCAATTATGATCCTTTTCAAGCTTCTACCTCTAAAGACTGCAATAGTAAATGTTCTTCTAAACCTTACAAAAAACATTACAAGTCGAGAAGAGATAAAAACCCTTTCAAAGACTCTAGAGAACCTTATTATAAGAAGCCCTCAAGGCCTTATAAGAATAAAAGGTCCTCTAGGGATAAATCCAAACCCAAAGCCCCTTTCAATTACAAAGAAGTTACTTGTTTCAAGTATAATAAAAAGGGTCATACTGCACAATACTGTCGTATGAGCAGAAAAGTCCACAAGCTCGACCTCGAGGAGGAAGTTTTAGCAAAGCTAGCTCCTTTGCTAATTGAGTCATCCAGTTCTGAGTCTTCTATGACAGGAGACAATGAGCCTTTACAAATTGATGAACTAGTAGACTCTGATTCTGAATCAGAATACAGTAGCTCTACTAGTATTGATTCTTATTTAAAGAAAGTCAACGTGTTGACTAAGGAACAAGAAACTTTTCTTGAGTTAGTCAAACACATCTCTGATCCTGCTGTTCAAAGAGAATATCTGGATAAACTTCTAAAGACCTTAGAAGTAAAAGATAAAGCTGAAACATCTAAAGCCCCTATTCTTAAAAAGAACACATATGATCTTATTGAAATCCTAGACAAGAAGAAGACAAAAAAGTCAACTTCTAATATTCAAGATCTTCAAAAGGAGATCAATGACATTAAAGTTGAAATAAAAGAGTTGAAAGAAAAACAGAAGAGTGATTCTGAAACAGTTCAACTTCTTTTACAAAGACATTTGCAGGAAGATTCTGATAAAGAACCAGAATCTGACGATGGCAATAAAAATGATCAAAACCTAGAAAACATCGAGTCTGTTCCCGATGATTTTTTATTTTTTTTAAAACAAATTACAACAAGAAAATATTTAATTAAAATTACTTTGATCTTTTCAAAAGACTTTGAGATTGACACCATTGCCTTCTTTGACACTGGTGCTGATTTGAATTGTATTAGAGAAGATATTGTCCCAAAATGTTTTCATAAGAAAACAAATGAGAGACTATCTGCAGCAAATAATTCAAAATTAAAAATCAAATCCAAAGTTGATGCCTCTGTTTATAATGGATTAGGTATCAATTACGAGCCTCTGAACAAAGCTTTAAAATGGATTAGGTATCCAATATCTAATAAAAAAAATTTATTACAAAAATTGCATTCTGCATTCATATTTTCAAAGTTTGATATGAAGTCTGGATTTTGGCAAATTCAGATTCATCCTAAAGATAGGTATAAAACTGCATTCACTGTTCCATTTGGACAGTATGAATGGACAGTTATGCTTTTTGGTTTAAAGAACGCCCCCTTAGAATTCCAGAGGATTATGAATGACATTTATAATCCTTATTATGAATTCTGCATTGTTTATATTGATGATGTGTTAATCTTTTCTCACACAATTGATCAGCATTTCAAACATTTAAAGACATTTTATTATGCCACTAAAAAAGCTAGACTTGCTATTTCAAGTTCCAAAGTCTCTTTGTTTCAAACTAGAGTCAGGTTCCTAAGATATTATATATCCAAAGGAACAATCATGCCTATTGAAAGATCTCTTGCATTTGCAGACAAGTTTCCTGATAGGATTCTTGATAAAACTCAATTGCAAAGATTTCTTGGTAGTTTAAATTATGTCCTTGAATTTTGTCCTAACATAAACAGGATATCTAAGCCTTTGTATGATAGACTTAAGAAAACCCCTGTTGCATGGACAGAAGAGCATACTAAAGTTGTAAAGATAATAAAAAACGTTGTTAAAGAAATTCCATGTTTATATCTTGCTAATCCTACTTTACCTAAGGTTGTAGAGACTGATGCATTAAACTTAGGTTATGGTGGAATTTTAAAACAAGTTGAACATGATAAAGAACAAATTGTAAGATATGTTTCTGCTCACTGTAATGATTACCAAAGAAACTATTCTACAATTAAAAAGGAAATTTTATCTATTGTTCTATGCATTACAAAATTTCAAAGTGATCTCTTAAATCAAAAATTTTTACTTAAAATTGATTGCAAAGCTGCAAAATATGTTTTAGAAAAAGATGTCCAAAATATTGCATCAAAATAGATTTTTTCACGATGGCAAACTATTTTGAGTATTTTTGATTTCGAGATTGAATTTATTAAAGGTGATTTAAATTCTATTCCAGATTTTCTAACGTGGGAATTTTTATAGAATAGATAATGCCTCCAAAGAGAAAAGATAAGGGCAAAGCCCCTCTTAAAGAGTCCTCTAAAGATGTCATCTCGACACCTTCTAAACAAAAGCTCATTGACATGGTCGAGGAGCAAGAAGCCCAATCTAAAGCCACTTCTTCCGAGGAACAGGTAAAAGAATGGATGCAATCTATTTCTAAATCCCCCGAGCTCCTGCTCGCTTTACAAAGTCAAGCTTTACAAAATCTTTCTCAAACTAAAGCTCTTTCTCAAGTTCCTGAGAAAGAAAAATCTATTTCTAAAGAAATTGTAAAGTCTTCTTCTTCTAAAGCTGTTGTTTCTCAAGAAAGCTCCTCTTCAAAGATTGTTGTTTCACAACAAAAGCTTTCTCAAAAGTCAGACTGGTTTAGTAAAACTTATCACCAAAATGTTTTAACAATAGAATATGGGTTTTATCATACTAATCCATTTCAAGCTCTTTCAAAGTTTTTCCCCAAAGGCTGGTTTTTCAAACCATGGGATTTAATAAAACCCCAGCCTGACTATCAAGCCATTCTCGAGTACACAGAGTTTGTCAAGTTTAAACACTTATTTCTTAGTGAGTCTCATTCTGAGCCAGTATACTCTACTGCCACAATCTTAAAGGTTCTGAGTCCAAAGCAGTGGGGTGATTTACTCTACAATTTCAAATTTGTCCCAGTAAGTTTTGAGACCTGTATAAACCACAGCCGGTCCTTCTTATATTGGAACTACCAACAGGCTTGGTTTAATACAATTTTCCTACAAAACCCTAAAAAGACTCATTCTTGGTTATTTTTCTTCAACCCAAAAATAACCGTCCAAAACCTTCCAAATTGGTTTCAACAATGGTGGAACTATTTTGGACCTTGTCCAGAAATCCTAACACCAAATGCCAAAACTTGTTTGGATCTTTTTAAAGCACATTATAATCCTTCTAAGTCTGAGAAGAGGTTTCCTCATTTTCTCTGTTTTTGTACAAATTTCTTTCTTCCTTGGTCTTGGATGTGGAACCTTCAATACCACACTCAAGATGCCTAGCTCATTTTACAAAGAACCTTTAAAGTCAAATGGTGGTCGAAATTTGATGAGAAGACAAAACTTTCCCATCTGAACTGATTTTGTTGAAAACATCAAACAAATCCATTTAACGATATCACAAAAAGAAAATCATTGATGTTGCCGCATACTTCGGTTTCTTCCTTTTTAATTTTTTGTACAT
Source organism: Murraya koenigii (assembly GCA_025617385.1). Lineage (NCBI taxonomy): Eukaryota > Viridiplantae > Streptophyta > Magnoliopsida > Sapindales > Rutaceae > Murraya > Murraya koenigii. Next base: position 9,763,756 of record CM046817.1, on the reverse strand, counting down.
GTTTGTCCAATAAGATGACTACTAAAAGAAAAAATAAATCAATATTCAAGCTGTTCGTGGATTAAGAAGTCAAAAAAGACAATTTGTAACTTGTAAATTTGTCAATTAATATACTAAAAAGTGAAATATATGTAATTGAAAGCTAGCGAATAACATGTTGGAACCATAGCTTAAATCTTTGATGTAGCTTAAATACAATGAAGGAGAATGTTAAGAAAGGATTTAGATTCGGTGCTTAGCTGACTTTATTGTTAATATTTTATAAAAATACAACTCGTAGTTACTGGATAAGAATATAAAACTAATTAAATTTTAAATGTATATTGTTATGCATGTATATGTTGTAAAAGATTATGAAGAATTGACTGGTGTAAGTTCATTGAAAAAACAAGATAAATAAACACCAATTTACAAAGAATACATGCACAAATAAAGTTAAAATCATTAAAAAATAATATAATACATGCACAAATAAAGTTAAAATCATTAAAAAGTAATATGTTCATAGAATGAGCACGTAACATGTTAAACATCCTTTTAAGAAGACAATATATATATACAAAATATTCATAAAACGTTTTACAAAGAATATTTACACAAAGCAAGATCTAGTTACCTTGCGACCGTACCTCTCATGTTTGTTGTAATGTTAAATTTCATTTGGCCATTTCCTCTCTTTTGAATTTACGATTTGAATTCATTATTTTTCTTTATTTTCTCTAATTCTTCTTCTTTTTATCTTTTCTCTTAGTTTCTCCCTTGCTTGCAAATAGCACAAGGTGATAGCAGATCATGTAGTAAATCATTGCCCTGGTTTTCCTTAATTACCATCATGGTTCTACCCTTGAGTTCTATAGTTCTTGGTTTCTCATAGGTTGACTCAATTGATATATATGACAAGGATTTTGTTGTTTTTCTTAAGATCTTTTTTAATTTTTTTAATTTTTTTTAAGTTGATGAACTTTTGTGAATGTGTAATTTTTTAAATTGGTTGATTGCTTGACTGAAAGAAAAGAAAGATATGTGCACAAAATCTTTATTAAAGATGATCGTCAAATATCATTAAGAATTTTATTAATAGTTCAGTGGTAGGCATTGGTTTTGCTAGCTGGTGAAAAATTGACTTAAAAGAGCTAGTTTGCCTCCCTTGAATTGTCTAATTATTTAAAAATTTTGAAACAAATTGAACTTACATGCTAAAATTTTTTAACCTTTTGCCCTTTTTAAATTTTCAATAAACAACAAGTTGTGTATAATGCTAATAATTAAATACACACATTTGCACCATTGAATATACTTTTCCATCAAATCCAACAATACGCTAGTTTGGGATTGCGGTAGCTAATTAAATAAGTTACGTCTACTGTGTGGATAAAATAAGTTGTTAATTAAGAAAGCAGCTTAATGTTTGGTAAATTATGTTGTTTTTATTATTGTAAGTTTGAAACATAGAATACATGTATTTGGTAAAATTTTATTATACAAGTGCTATTTTATTATATAATTACCAAAATATAAAAAAAAGCATAAATTTAAATTACATTTTACATTTAGAATATGTTTATTTTTTTTAAAATATTGTTTTTAAAATAGGTAAAATCACATAAAGTGAAAAAAAATTCAATTAATTAAAATATAATGAACTTCATTATTACACAAAATATGATAAAATTTGATACTTATACATTATCCAAATAAAATAAAAAATAATATCGATTATATTCACATTAAAGTGATATTTGAGATAACGTATAATAGTTGTAACGGTAAGTTAATTGGATAGGTGGTAATTTAATATCTAATTATCTATATATTAGGGTTCATGAAAAGTAAGATATAATTGTCTTTTTACTAAAATACTAAAGTTGTAATAAGAACTTTAAAAAAGTATAGTTACTTATTTTAATAAACTATTTATAAAAGACAACATCGCATCTACTTTTAAAAGTTGCTGTCAAATAAAATAAGATACTTTTACAAAATTTACCAAATATAATTTTCAACATTTAAAAATTATGAAACAAACAACTTGATAAGTTTCAACCTTAGTACCAAATGGGGCCAACAAAAGGTTGAAGTCATAATGTAACAAAAATTGGGATACCTACATTGTAAATATTATTTTTAAAAAAAATAGGGTGCCACTATTTTCATAAACCTACCCCACCTCCATAAAATGATTACAATACTTCACATTATGTTACAAAATTACAAATTAATAATAAGTTTGAACAATTAATTCATTAAATAATTTTTATAATATTTTCTTTCTTTTCTGACTTGGTCTTTTAACAATCTTTAACTATTTAAGATTATTTAAAGATAAGTTTAATTTAACTATTTCATCCTTATAATATAAAATAATTAAATGATTATATTATTTGTCGAGTTTCAACCTTAGTTCCAAATGAGTTTAATGAAAGGGTAAAGTCACAAAATCAAAAAAAATTGAATACCCCACGGTGTAAATATCATTTTAAAAAGACAATAGGGTGCCACTCTTTTTATAAACCTACCCTACCTTCATAAAATGATTATAATAAATTTACATTATGTTATAAAATTCCAAATTAAGAATAAGTTTGAGCAATTAATTAACTAAATAATTGTTATAATATTTTTTCTTTTCTATCATAGTCTTTTAACAATCTTTAAATATTTAAGGTTACTTTAAGATAAATTTAATTTGACTATTTTACCCTTATAATATAAAATATCCAAATTATTCATATATATATAATTTTAAGTAATTGTTTAGGCATTTAGTTTTATATTTTATGTAAAATTTAATAATTTTTGGTATTTCCCATGTCGGAATTATATCTTGTTTAGGCAACCTTATTGATCAAATATAATAAAAAATATAGTCTCTAATCAAATAAATTGCTACTTATAAATCATTAAAATATAAAAAATTTGTATAAAAATTATTAAAGGTAAATTAAAATTTTAGATATTTTGGTACTTTTACTTTATGAGGGTAAAATAGTCATATTAATTTATGTTAAAGCAACCTTGTTGATCAAATTTAATAAAAAAATAGTCTAAAAAAATAAATGAATATGGATTGAATTGATTTATTTTTTAAATTTCTTCTTAATTTGAATTTTTAAAAAATAATGTGAACTTATTGTAATAATTTTTTGAAAATGGGGTGAGTTTATAAAATTTGTGGGATTGAAATCATCACCCAATAAAAATATTGCACAAAATATTTCCATAACATAGTAAGTATCATTTTAAAAAGATTATGTGCATTATAACATGCCAACTGCCAAGTATCATTTTAAAATTAAGAGTAAAGATAGAGGAGCAAACTCTTATACAAACAAATTTGATTGGATCAAGGGCTAGATTAGTAATATTGTATTTTAAAAATAATTATTGTTAGTTATGCTGTAGAATAATCACCTGTAAAATAAACAGTTAAATGTTTGGTAAAATTTCTTTCTAAAAGTGTTATAAGATTTAAAAACAGTCATATATATTTAGTAAATTTTCTTGTTGAACTGTAGTGAAGTACAAATGACTAAAATGGGCATGATATTGAATAAAATATATTTATATATTTATAAAGATGTATATATAATATTTTTTATGGTGTATTAATAACTGATAATAAAAATAAATTATTACATTTAATTAATTTTAATTTTTATTAGTTATTTCAAAATAATTAGTATTTGGTAATAATAATAACCTCTCTAAATTTAATAATTTTATTTCCTAATTGAATAAAAATAATTTTATAATATTAAAATAAATATGAGAATATATAGGAAATTGTATTAAATATAAAATTAATCTTTAAATTCAGATGTTGAAAAATTATTCATCACGTGCTTTTCAAATTCTGTTGTGGGATATGGTAATTGTGCTAAAAGTAATTTTTTAAAAAATTTACCAAGCGCTAAAATTAATTTTTATATTTTTAAAATCACTTTTGGTTCTCACAAAAGTGCTCTCAAACAACCCTAAATGCCTTTGGGTCCATAAGACTTTTTTGTATTTATTTATATTTTCATTCAAGAAATAAACTTATGCTATATTATTTTGTACAAAAGTTTGTAATTCTGTCGTTACTCTAAAAATAATATGTGCACAAAATGTGATAGATATAATAATCTGGCAACTTTTATATCCTTACTACAAAAGAAAAAAAACGAAAAGCAAGGCCATTTTCTTGGTGAATTTATCATTGTTTTTTTCTAATGTATCATTGCTCAGTTTCAAATGAATTCATTTAATAAATTAATGATTATTACTGTGCCAATTAATCAAGCTTAAGTATGAGTTGTCTCAAGCGCAATAATAGATATTTTTTTAGATAAAATGCTAGATGAATATTTCTGATATTAGTGAACACACCGCTCATCGTATATTGTAACTATAGTACAGATAATACTTTATGATTAGGATTAAGATGGTTCAAATCTCAAATTTCTTGTAAATCCAAACCATGATTTTTTTTTCATTTAATTTGCAACAATAAACATAAAAACTTCCATTACAGGAATGCACTGTTAATTCTATCAAGATCCAGTAGATAATATCGAATATGGTGAATTTAAGTAAAGAATTTTAAAAATCTCCAAAAAATAATGGGAGGTCTTAGTCTTTCCTCACAGGTTCTTTTTTTATGAAACAGACTTAAGAATGGAAGGATGGTAGCCCATAGGGCTGTGTACTCACACATGAATTGGGCGTCTTTGTAGTTTTAAGTCCAAGTTATTTAGTTCAACCTTTTAGTTAAGTTAGTGAGCTTTAATGGTTATTAGGAGCCTTTAAAAGCAGGACTTCATGGAACTGTTCCGTAAGTGCAAAACAATCACTTTAGAAGAAGAAAACAAAAGTAGTCATCGAGATATCATGAAAGGTAAAGGGAGAAAGCTAGTTAATGGATGTCTGTTCGGTAGAGTTTTGCACCCGAGAGAAGTTAGTAAGGAGGGACTTAAGGCAGCACTGCAATAAGTATGGAAAACAGTGGAGGAGGTAAAAATTGAAAGCCTGGCAAACAATATATTTATGTTTAAATTTTCCTTTGAAGCAGATAAAAAGAGAGTTTTGTCCGAAGACCGGTGGCATTTTGAACGAGCGTTAATAGTTCTCAAAGAGCCAAGTTGTATAGGAGAAATAACGAAGCAATCATTCACTCATTCAACCTTTTGGGTGCAATTCCACAATATCTTGGTTGGACGTATGGAACAGGAAACAATTAAAATTATGGGTAAAGCCATTAGTACATTAGAAGCAGTTAATGCAGATAAAGCAGGAGAGTGCATTGGTCAATATGCCAGAGCAAGGATCTTAATTGATATCACACAGCTAATGAAAAAAATTATTTATTTAGAGCAGGAAGGGGAAGAAGATATTCTAATTCCAGTAGTCTGTGAAAGACTACCACACTTTTGTTTCCGCTCTAGCCTTATTCGGCATCTATATAAAGAATGTGATAAGGGGCAACCAAATTATAAGCTTGCTTATGTGGTGTGGATATAGGTAGTCCAACTATTTGAGAAATCCAGATTAATTAGAAATGAGGAACAATGAGTACAGAAGCAATTCGTCCCCTCATTAACAACGTACAACTTTCTCAATCGAACAGGGCCAGTGCAACAGAGTATAACCAACCTCATATCAGAAGGATACACACATGGAAATTACTCCAAGGAAAGGGAAAGGAAGTAGGTGAAGCTCATTTAATGCATAGCCTGCAAGAATTAAGAAAACAACTAATAGACTGCAACAAGCTACCTTTGGTAGCTGCCAATGAAAAGCCCCCTAGGCAGCTAAGTAGTAGCGAGGGAAAAGCAAAAGAGAAATGGTGGGAAAATGAAAACATAGCTACAGATGAGAATTTGGTTAACGTGGGCTTGGACTATAGGAATACGGCCCAAGACAATAAAGAAGAAGAGGGTACAGATAAGGGGTTAAGCAGAATTAGAAGTGTTATGCACTACATTATAAAAGGCCCGAACAAAAAAAAATGGAAATAATTAAATAGAGGACATATTCGGCTAAAAAATCTTATTATGAGAAAAATAGGTCAAGCCCAAGCCGAAGAAGAGTCAAAATAATCAGCCGTATTGAACCAATACAAAAGTAAGCTCAATAGCATTCATCTTCAGCAAAGCTCAAGCTGAAGTAGGAATCAGTGGCAGCAGAAGATATAGAGATGTCAATCCTAGTAATTACAGATATATCGACTGAGGTTGATGGACAGCCCCACCGACAGCCATGAATATTCGCAGTTGGAACATAAGGGTCTTGGAGAGTTCCCGGACGTTCTTAGCTCTACAAAAAATTCTCCAACACAGGCCACAAATTTCATTTATGTGTGAAACAAAATTAACATCTATGCAAATGTCAGAAATAAGCAAGAAATTGAAGTTTGAAAGTTGCTTTGCAGTCAATAGAAACGGCAAGGGAGGTGGATTGGCAATGCTTTGGAATAATGATGTCAATGTGCATATCACTTCATTCAGCTCCCACCAGACTGATGCCCAAATTCAGAGTGAGAAAGGTAACAGGATGAAATGCAAAGGGATTTATGGATATCCAAAATGGTTTAAAAGAAACATACATGAGCTTTATTGAGACGATTAATAGGTTTGTTTGATACCCCCTGGCTTTGCTTTGGTGATTTCAATGAAATTTTGCATCCAAATAAAAAAAAATAGGGGGCTATGACAGAAACTTGAATATGATTAATGAGTTTATAGAAGCCTTAAAAGACTCTAATTTGATTTATTTAAGGTGTAAATGTTATCTCTTCACCTGGGGCAATGGTAAATTTGGCCTTGATTTTGTAAAAAAAAGACTAGACATGTTTTTGTGCAATAAGAGTCGGAGTTAGAGATTTGATGAACAAGCTGCCATTTATTTAGAAATATTGACTATAGACCATTACCTTATAATAATGAAGGTGCAAGAAAACAGCAGTGGATTGAGCTACATAAAAAGAAGTTCATCAAGAGTCTACTATAAAAATATGTGGAGCACCTATGAGACTTGTGAAGATATTATTGAAAGGGAGTGGAGTTGACATGGCAATGGGAGGCATGCCAACCCTGTCCAACTTTTTAAACAAACAACTAAGTCTTCAATGGCTCAATTGAAAAGCTGGAGCAGAGAGGACTTTAGAGGGAGAAAAAATTGAATGAGCTGGTGGCTAGACTTAAAGAGCTGAGGTATAGTGGAACGCAATATGACAATGGAGAATAGATCAAGAGTCAAAAAACATTTTCACAACTTTTTAATTGATGAAGAAACATACTGGAAATAAAGATTTCGAGCAGATTAGTTGAAAGAAGGTAATAAGAATACCAAGTTTTTTTTTATGCAAAAGCTGAAGGCAAAATAAATTAGGTTTTTCAATTTTTAAATTAAAACCTTTTAGGACCGATTTCATACAACATATAAGAATTAAGTAATCTAGAAATTCATACTTTGATGTTTTGAGAAGATAAATAATTGAGAGTTGTAGATCCGCCTCCAAACGATCTTCCAGACTATGACTCAAGTTTGATCAACACTGGACGTGTGGGCGTCTGTTTCACCACTCTCCCAAATTGTAACTAGCACCTCTTAGATGTTTTCTTTATTTTTTTTAAAAACCTTAGGGTTCTCTTCTCTCTCAATTTAAGAGTATAAAGCCCCTTTTATAATATCTTATGAAAAACCCTAGTATGTTAGGATTAATATTTCTATTTAAAATAGAATTCCTCTTTTAACTATCTCTCCACTTACCTAAAAGTGGAAGGAATGTGTAACAAACTAGGAGACCACCTTGTAAAACACTACAAGCCCCCATTTACACTTTAATATAACATACTAGGCCTTAAGAAATATTATAATTATAATTTTCATCTAATATGCCAGTTTTTCTTGCTTTTGGGTCTAGTGATGGTTTTGTCAATTAAATGAGCTAACCCGGGGATCATTTGGGAACATACAATAGTGGCTACAATAATTAAATTTGTAATTAAACAAAGATAATTATTTAATTCCAACTCTACTCCACTATAAGATTGGAACTGACCTTCATAATTGTATGCTCGAATATAATTCGCCCAAGCCACATTGGTTTCTTTACTGCACAATCCTTTATACCACATCGTTAATTTAAATTGATATCTCAATTGTCCAATCAATTTAATTACATCTTTTTCCTTGATACTTACTGGTTTTCTCTAATAATCATTTTCAACATACTTATTTATGTTGAAACACTTTGGCCAGAGAATTCTATGAGCAAGTACTGAAAACCCATCAAGAGATGTGTCGTACAAATTCTATATTGTTAATCTATAATTTCAATACTTATAATTGCTCTTATTAAGATACCGGGTAATCTTGACTACATGTGTATGTCATGCCCATTGGTAACTCAAATGAAATAACAATTACAATCATGAAATCATAACTAACTCAAGATTAAGATTACAGTAAATCAATGCCTATGAGATTTAATAAGTCTGACAGTTATTACTAAGTTAATTAAATCTCATACGTGATCTAGTTCAATGTAGACATACTACATCAATAAATTCATACATGATTAAGACAAATCACTCAATGAATTTATTGCAGTCTATACCTAAATAAAGTGCCCAACTTTATTTATCAACTGCGAACTTAATTTATTTAATCATAAGATAACTTGTATTTATGTCTTCGGCGAATCCACATGGTGATCGCATAAATACATATAATATGATTAAATGGACTTTGCTCAAAATATTAATATAATTCAAAATATCTGAATAAATATTTGAAATATTTTATTAATCGGAAAATTAATATGCTTTAAAGAGCACATAATCCCAACAATCTCCCACTAGCTCTCAAAGCATATCTGGCAAATTGCACATGCTTGTAGGACTCTAAGTGTAGGTTATAACCTTTCTATACTATATCCATATGAGATAATACTTCCTCTTAATGTGTTTTTTTGTTTCTTGTGGTTTCTTAGTTCTTTTGATTGAGCCACTGCACCATTATTATCGTAAAATAATTTAAGTGGTGCACTTGCAGCAGATACCACCTCAAGATCTCGAAGGAACTCATGAGCCATACCGCTTCTTTGCAGACCTTAGATGCAGCCACATATTAAGCTTTTGTTGTGGAGTCTCATGATACGTGATTGTTTCACACTCCTCCAACTAATAGCTCCACTTCCTAATGTAAACACATAGCCAGAAGTAGACTTTTTAGAATCCTTATCTCACATAAAATCAGAATCAGCATAACCCACTGGAGTAAGTTCATCATTTGGATACACAAGCATATAATCCTTAGTTTTTTTCAGATACTTCATTATGTGCTTGACAATGAGTCCAGAGTGTTTAGGTCCGTGATTAGATTGATATCTGCTAACCATCCTAATCGCAAAACATGTGTCTGGTCTAGTGCAAAGCATGGCATACATGAGACTTTCCACAGCTTCCGCGTAAGGAACTCCTCTCATGTTCTCTATCTCCTCAGAAATTTTAGGTAATTAACCTTAGAGGATATAATTCCATGTCTGAATGGTAATAAACCAATCTTGGAATTTATCATGCTAAATCTATCAAGTATCTTATCGATATAGACCACTTGAGATAAAGCTATCGTTTTATTCTTCCGGTCTCGTAGCAACTTGATACCAAGAATATAACTAGCTTATCCCAGATCTTTCATATCAAATTGTTTTGCTAGCCAACTCTTTTATAGTAGTCATTACTCCTACATCGCTTCGATAAGGAGAATATCATCTACATAAAGATTTAGGAAGGCTACAGTTTTTCCCTGAATTCTTTTGTACACACATGGTTCATCAATATTCTGAATGAATCCAAACGATTTTATCGCTTGATCAAATCTGATGTTCCATGACTGGGATGCTTGCTTTAATCCATAGATGGATCTTTGCAACTTGCATACCAAGTGTTCTTGGCCTTTTTGTATGAATCCATCTGGTTGCTACATAAAGATGTCTTCTTCAAGATGCCTATTAAGAAAGGCAGTCTTGACATCCATTTGCCAAATTTAATAATTTAGCACTGCAGCAATATAGAGCAGAATTTTGATAGATTTAAGCATAGCAACAAGAGAAAACGTTTCTTCATAATCGATTCCCTCTTTTTGAGTGAACTCTTTGGCTACTAATCTTGCTTTAAATACTTCTATCCTTCTGTTTACTCCTATTTTCCTCTTATAGATCCACTTGCATCCAATGAGTTTTACCTCATTTGGTGTCTCTACAAGTTTCCAGATTTTATTGGAATACATATATTCCATTTCTTGATTCATATCCCTTTTCCAATGTTCAACATCACTATCTATTAGAGCTTTATTGTATCTAGTGGGATTTTATATATGTTCATATGAGATAGCCGTATAGGTTTCTCTTAATAATATGTATCTTGTTTGGTAATCTAGTTACCCTCCCACTACGATGAGGTTCTAAAAGTGATAATTTGTTCAGGGATAATCCTTTTGTTAATCATTCTTGCTTTTTTCTATAAATAGAAAACTAAGCATCAATATGATCTCCTTACTTATGATTTCTCTAGTTTTACCTCATAGGTTACAAGTCATTTATATAGTCTTCCTCAAGGAAAGTATAGTGTATGTTTACAAATACATTCCTATCTTGAGGTCTATAAATTAGGCTTTCCTTTATTCATTTAGAATACCTAAAACATGCATACTTTTGAACATGAATCCATCTTTTTTGCCTATAATTTTAGTATAAATACTAGTAAATCTCCAATTATAAATGCGTTACAATTTAAGTTTGTGACATATCCATAATTCTATGGAGTATTAGGCACTTATATAGATAAAACTAAGTTCAATATTCTATGTAGTTTTTAAATACTGGTATCTAGAATAAAAAAGGTAAATGATAAATCACTAAGTATACATCTTATTTTATCCAAAAGAATTTTGTTTGTCCATATAATGACATTATTATGTCATTTTACAACCAAATGGACTTTGAATTCTCTATAGAGATATTCTTTGCTTTGATTAGATCGAAGTTCTTTTATGTTCTTGTCTGATTGCTTCTTTGTCTTATCCATGTACTCTTTTGAATTTCAAAAGCCATGGAATCATGACACATTTAGACAAACATAAATGATCTGAATATTTATCAATTGGATTGATAAAATACTCATAACTTCTACTTACATGTAAACTAATTAGTCCGCATACATTTGTATGTACTAATTTCATGCATACAATATTACGCTTTCTTTTAGCTCAAAATGAGATACCTTGTCATATTACTCTTCTAAATAAGATTTGTAGAGTATCAATGATCAATCCTCAAATAGGTCAGGAATGACTTATTATTAATCATTCTCATGAAATCTTATTATAGTTTATTTGACTTAAGCATAAATATTAGAGGTGCCATTGGTTTTGGAAAAACATTTCTTTTTCTGCGATAAATAATATACTTTTTATCATTATATCTTGCTTTGAACAGATCAATAGACTTATATGATATTAATTGTCTTTGTAACGTAAAAAAAATGAGTTATTAACAGAGGATCAAAAAATAACAGTCTGCTTCTGTTTATTAAAAACAAGCCACCAAAATTAAATTCCTCTAATGTTTGGAATACAAAGACAAATATCAAAACTCAAAGTCTCATAAAATTGATCTATTCCTCTCAGCTGATATAAACTAGTATCTTTTTCTACAGTTGCTTAAAGCTTTTTTCATTTAATCTCTTGGTTTCCTGAAAACCAAATGAATTTACAAATAAAATTTAGTTATCTCAGAATTCACTATAGAAACTGAACTACTTAGGAAGCTTAAAGATTTCCTATACCTGATTTTAATAATCTTAGGACAATCTTTCTTTCGATGGCCCTTCTGTCCACACTTGAAGCACTTGTCTTTCGACTTGCCATCTTTTCTGGTAGACAGGTTCCTTATGTCAATTCTCTTTTGCCTACCCTTGTCTTTCGACTTAGGCCTTAAAGAGAATTCCTGTTTAGGAAGTTCTTTGCTATGATAATATTCTTCTATAGCATGTAGTTCGTACATCAATTGAATTAAGGTCATATCTCTATTGCTTAAGATATAGCTGACCTTAAACTCTCTGAATGTATCAGGTAAAGATTCAATCACCATGTTGATCTTTGTTTTATCATCGATTTCAACACCACGAATCTCAACTTCATTCAAATAGTCCATCATTTTGAGGACATGATCACGAACTCTTGTACCCTCTTCCATCTTGGTGTCGATGACACGCTTTAACGCCGCTTCTCAGCGTAATCATGATTCTACCCAAATCTGATGGAGACTAGCCAATATTTCAGATGGTCGCTTCTATGCTTCGTAGTTTGTTCTCGTAGCTCCATAGAAATCGAAGCCAATATATAGCGCTTAGCCATTTTGTTAGCCTCGCACCATTTCTCATAAGACTCCTTCCGATTTCTATAATCGTATAACGTTGGTAATCGGAGGGCATCACTGGGTCGTAACATATTTCTAGTCTTTAAGCAGTGAGAATATTAAATAGATTGCGTTTTCAATCTAAGTAATTGTCACCAGTGAGTTCATTTTTAACCAGGATGATTAACAGTGGGTTAATAGAAGACATTTTCTGAAAAATAAAACATACATGCATAAATATATTAATATAACATTCACAATAAAATTCTAAAATGTAAAAAACCATAAATGCATTTTATTTTATTGTAACGATAATCTGATACTGCTTTAGCAAGCTATCCGTTGGGGAAGTCATGCCGCCACTTACCGCACTCCAATTAACCATTAGATTATTTTATTTTCATGTCGTAATATGATAAATAACTATCGCTTATCTTTTAAGACCAAAATTTTGTTAACAGAGCTTCGTTGGGAAGGTTAATAACAAATTTTGTTGAGTGTATAACCATTGTTTCAATCTACGTATTTCACATATCATGTAGCCACCGTTGGGTGATCAATGATTGAAAAATATTTCGATTTTATCTTTAAAGAAGTTCATCAAATAAAATGTCTAATATATATACCTCCGTATGGAGCATCACCGTATCATGAAGTCGAGGTATATATATAATTTTATTATTGAACTAATAATGGAGCCCGTGGGAAAATTATCTTGAATTTTCCTCTCCCACTCAATATTTTAAAGTTTGGTTTTTCCTTTTAAATCATACATATATTGTTAATTGCATGCTTCTTATAATATTATCTAAGTGATATCTTATATTATTAAGTATTTTCCAAATCTCAAACAATATGCATGAATTCATGTTATATGAATGACATATATTATTATGTATAGAGTGGCACTACCTATTCTATATAACATGTTATCATGGTATGTTCACATCCAAAAACACAACATATAGAAAATTTAAATAATCTCAATTCATGGTTTTCCTAATAAAATATTAACCCTAAGCCTAATCTCCATTGGGCTTTATGTCAATATCTTCTTCTCTTGGATTATCTTTGTTGATAGCCTTGGCTAATATGGGCTTTAAATTTATTATTGGTCTAAATTTTAATTTTAAAGAAAATAAAATAAAATTTTAAGTAAAACTTTTGGACCAAAAATAAATTTAATTTGTTAAACTATATCCATGCATTTTAATCCATTAAGCCCAAATTTTATTGGACTTAAAACTAGGATTTACCAAGCCCAAAAACCGTTTCTGGACTTAAATGCATAATAGTTAAACTAACTTTACCCAAGCAAAATTATACATAACTAAAGGGATTCAAGCGATATTTGCCACTCAAAAAACCTAATCTGCATTTTTCTTTCCGCTTTCTTTCCATCGCCATCAGCAAAGAAACCGCTGAGCTTCCGTTCGTTCCTTTTCCGGTGGGCACCCACCGCTGTCAGCGGAGATACTCTACCGCCGGTCTGGAATTGCTCCATCCCGCGTGCGGCTCTACTGCCTTCCGCTTCCAGTCACTGCTGCTGTCGGCGTGAGCTGCACCTGCCGAGCTCGCTGCCCGCTGCTCTCTACCCGCTGAGGCTCGCTGCTGCGTGAAGCCACGCGTGCCATCAGCTGCCGCTGCGATGCACGCCCTGCCGCTCGAGCGACCAGACCGCTGCAGCAAGACGCTGCGCCTGGCTGCGCGAGCATCCAGCTCGCTCGCAGCGACGCGTCTGCTGCGCGAGCATCCAGCTCGGCTCAGTAGCGCGCGGATCGCATGCTGAACAGCAGCGCATCCTCGCCGCTTGCCGCGGACGTGGCTGTTATCGCTGGTTTTTCCACTGTGGTTCTTGCTCCGAAAATCTTTTTTTTTTTAATTTTACAGATTTCAATCTAATGCTTTACAAAATAATTTTTGAAACATAAAATTAAATCAAAAGGAAACATGGTGATAATAGACCACCCCTTTTGTTACAAATCTAAAAAAATACAAACAAATCTCTAACCATGAATTGAGACAATCCAAGCATGCTTTATTCATATATTAACAAATAATATATATCTAAATAAATTGTGCCACTCTAATACATAATTAACAAGATAGGTTTCTTACATAATTCTTATATATTATTATGAGATGGCTCTCATACCAATTGAAGGGAAAATAAACTAGGTTTTTTAATTTTTAAATTAAAACTTTTTAGGACCGATCTCATACAACATATAAGAATTAAGTAATCTAGAAATTCATACTTTGATGTTTTGAAAAGATGAATAATTGAGAGTTGTAGATCCGCCTCCAAACGATCTTCTAGGCTATGACTCAAGTTTGATCAACACTGGAAGTGTAGGCGTCTGTTTCACCACTCCCCCAAATTGTAACTAGCACCTCTTGGATGTCTTCTTTATTTTTTTTTAAAAACCCTAGGGTTCTCCTCTTCTCTCTCAATTTAAGAGTATAAAGCCCCTTTTATAATATCTTATGAAAAACCCTAGTATGTTAGGATTAGGATTTCTATTTAAAATAGAATTCCTCTTTTAACTATCTCTCTACTTACCTAAAAGTGGAAGGAATGTGTAACAAACTAGGAGACCACCTTGTAAAACACTACAAGCCCCCATTTACACTTTAATATAACATATTAGGCCTTAAGAAATATTATAATTATAATTTTCATCTAATATGCCAGTTTTTCTTGCTTTTGGGTCTAGTGATGGTTTTGTCAATTAAATGAGCTAACCCGGGATCATTTGGGAACATACAATAGTGGCTACAATAATTAAATTTGTAATTAAACAAATATAATTATTTAATTCCAATTCTACTCCACTATAAGAAAATACTATATGCTCGAATATAATTCGCCCAAGCCACATTGATTTCTTTACCGCACAATCCTTTGTACCACATCGTTAATTTAAATTGATATCTCAACCGTACAATGAATTTAATTATATCTTTTCCTTGATACTTCATCGGTTTTCTAATGATCATTTTCAACATACTTATTTATGTTGAGAAACTCCGCCGTAGAATTCTATAATCATAATCGAAAACCCATCAAGAGATGTGTCGTACAAATTCTATATTGTTAATCTACAATTTCAATACTTGTAATTGCTCCCACCAAGATACTGGGTAATCTAGACTACATGTGTATGTCATGCCCATTGGTAACTCAAATGAAATAACAACAACAATCATGAAATCATAACTAACTCAAGATTAAGATTACAAGAATCAATGCCTATGAGATTTAATAAGTCCGATAGCTTATTACTAGGTTAATTAAATCTCATATATGATCCAGTTCAATGTAGACAAACTACATCAATAAATTCATACATGATTAAGACAAATCACACAATGAATTTATTACAGTCTATACCTAAATAAAGTGCCCAACTTTATTTATCAATTGCGATCTTAATTTATTTAATCATAAGATAACTTGTATTTATGTCTTATGCGAATCCACATGGTGATCGCATAAATACATATAATATGATTAAATGGACTTTGCTCAAAATATTAATACAATTCAAAATATCTGAATAAATATTTGAAATATTTTATCAATCGGAAAATTAATATGCTTTAAAGAGCATATAATCCCAACAAAAGCCTCTGCTCGAAAGAGGAAAAACAAGTTTTAAGGTATAGAAGACAGCCAAAAGAATTGGATGGAGAAAGGTCAAGAGGTAGATGAGAGTTTTGTAATTATTTTGCCAACTTGTTCACCACATCTAGACCAGACAATACCAAAAGCTGGCGGAAGCAGTATTAAAAAGATTGGCCCCAAAAGTCACTGATGAGATGAATGAATGGCTGCAACAGCCCTTCACCAAAGAGGAGATCCTTAAAGCACTCTCTTAGATATACCCTACCAAGGCCCTGGGACTTGATAGTTAGCTAGCTACCTTTTACTAGAAACAATAAGATATAGTAAAAACTGGGGTGGTGATCTCTTGCCTTCATATCTTAAATGAGCAAGGTATAATAACTTCTTTGAATTATACTTATATTGTTTTAATCTAAAAGGTTAAGAAGCCCAGAAAGGTGAGTGAATTTAGGCCTATAAGTGAGACGACCCGTCCCATTCCCAGAGGCGACCTATCTTAAGAAACTGAACTCAAACATTAAAAAAAAAAATCTTATTAATGATAATTCTACCGAAATTTTGGCAGAACCTTCCATAAACATATAACATTCCCAAACCTGCAATTACAACACAAGCACACCCAAATAATGTATTATACATCAAATTACTTCAACCAGTCTTATCCAGTAACATATCCAATATTACACATGTTTCATAATTCTTATATCACATCCCCAGTATAATTCCAAAATAGGATGATTATACATTAACCAAAAGAAAAATAATTATTCTACTGTCCTCAGACAACCTCATGTAGCCAAAATGACTCCAAATATGTATACTACGGGTTAATCGTTGTACTAGTAATTTCTCACGGTGAGGTGGGGGAGGGAATGAAGGGAATAAAATTAGATTCCACTCCCCAATTGCAACTGCCTCCTCTTAGATGTCTTTGTATTTTTTTTCTTAAGATCCCTGGGATCCTCTTCTCTCTTAAGAGAATAATACAATTTTTATAATATCTTATGAAAAGCCTTGGTATGTTAGGATTAGGATTCTTATTTAAAATAGAATTTCTCTTTTAACTATCTCTCCATTTACGTAAAAGTGGAAAGAATATGTAAGTAACTAGGAGACCACCTTGTAAAATATCATAAGCCCCCTTTTACACTTCAATATAACATACTAGGCCTTAACAAATATTATAATCATTATTTTTTTGCTTTTGGGTCCAGTTATGGTGTTGTCAATTAAATCAGCTAACCCGGGGATCATTTGGGAACATACAATAGTGGCTACAATAATTAAATTTGTAATTAAACAAAGATAATTATTTAATTCCAACTCTACTCCACTATAAGATTGGAACTGACCTTCATAATTGTATGCTCGAATATAATTCGCCCAAGCCACATTGGTTTCTTTACTGCACAATCCTTTATACCACATCGTTAATTTAAATTGATATCTCAATTGTCCAATCAATTTAATTACATCTTTTTCCTTGATACTTACTGGTTTTCTCTAATAATCATTTTCAACATACTTATTTATGTTGAAACACTTTGGCCAGAGAATTCTATGAGCAAGTACTGAAAACCCATCAAGAGATGTGTCGTACAAATTCTATATTGTTAATCTATAATTTCAATACTTATAATTGCTCTTATTAAGATACCGGGTAATCTTGACTACATGTGTATGTCATGCCCATTGGTAACTCAAATGAAATAACAATTACAATCATGAAATCATAACTAACTCAAGATTAAGATTACAGTAAATCAATGCCTATGAGATTTAATAAGTCTGACAGTTATTACTAAGTTAATTAAATCTCATACGTGATCTAGTTCAATGTAGACATACTACATCAATAAATTCATACATGATTAAGATAAATCACTCAATGAATTTATTACAGTCTATACCTAAATAAAGTGCCCAACTTTATTTATCAACTGCAAACTTAATTTATTTAATCATAAGATAAATTGTATTTATGTCTTCTGCGAATCCACTGGTGATAGCATAAATACATATAATATGATTAAATGGACTTTACTCAAAATATTAATGCAATTCAAAATATCTGAATAAATACTTGAAATATTTTATTAATCAGAAAATCAATATGCTTTAAAGAGCGCATAATCCCAACAATCTCCCATTACCTCTCAAAGCATATCTGGCAAATTGCACATGCTTGTAGGACTCTAAGTGTAGGTTATAACCTTTCTACACTATTTCCATATGAGATGATACTTCCTCTCAATGTGTTTTTGTTTCTTGTGGTTTCTTGGTTCTTTTGATTGGGCTATTGCACCATTATTATTGAAAATAATTTAAGTGGTGCACTTGCAGCAGATACCACCTCCAGATCTCGAAGGAACTTACGGAGGCATACCGCTTCTTTTGCAGCCTAAGATGCAGCCACATATTAAGCTTCTGTTGTGGAGTCTGTGATACATAATTGTTTCACACTTCTCCAATTAATGGCTCCACTTGCTAATGTAAACACATAGCCAGAAGTAGACTTTTCAGAATCCTTATCTTACATAAAGTCAGAATCAGTATAACCCAATATAGTAAGTTCATCACCAGAATACACAAGCATATAATCCTTAGCTTCTTTTCAGATACTTCATTATATGCTTGACAGCAGAGTAGTGTTCAGGACCAGGATTAGATTGATATCTGCTAACCATCCCAATCGCAAAACATATGTCTGGTCTAGTGCAAAGCATGGCATACATGAGACTTCCCACAGCTTCCGTGTAGGGAACTCGTCTCATTTTCTTTATCTCTCAGATGTTTTAGGTGATTGATCTTTAGAAAATGAAATTCCATGTCTGAATGGTAACAAACCAGTCTTGGAATTTTCCATGCTAAATCTAGCCAATATCTTATCGATAAAGACCTTTTGAGACAAAGCTATCGTTTTATTCTTCCGGTTTCGGAGTAACTTGATACCAAAAATATAACTAGCTTCTCATAGATCTTTCATATCAAATTGTTTTGCTAGCCAACTCTTTATAGTAGTCAATACTTCTACATCATTTCTGATAAGGAGAATATCATCTACATTAAGAATTAGGAAGGCTACAGATTTTCCCTGAATTTTCTTGTACACACATGGTTCATCAATATTCTGAATGAATCCAAACGATTTTATCGCTTGATCAAATCTGATGTTCCATAGATGGATCTCTGCAACTTGCATACCAAGTGTTCTTGGCCTTTTTGTATGAATCCATCTGGTTGCTGTATAAAGATGTTTTTTTCAAGATGCCTATTAAGAAAGGTAGTCTTGACATCCATTTGCCAAATTTCATAATCTAGCACTACAGCAATAGAGAGCAGAAATCTAATGGATTTAAGCATAGCAACTAGAGAAAATGTTTCCTCAGAATCGATTCCCTCTTTTTGAGTGAACCATTTGGCTACTAATCTTGTTTTAAATGTTTCCATCCTTCTGTTTACTCTTTTTTTCCTCTTATAGATCCACTTGCATCCAATGGGTTTTACCCCATTTTGGTGTCTCTACAAGTTCCCAGATTTTATTGGAATATATAGATTCCATTTCCTGATCATAGCCCTTTTCCAATGTTCAACATCACTATCTATTAGAGTTTCATTGTATCCAGTGGGATTTTATACATGTTCATCTAAGATAGCTGTATAGGTTTCTCTCAATAATATTTATTTTATTTGGTAATCTAGTTACCCTCCCACTACGATGAGGTTCTAAAAGTGATAATTTGTTCAGGGATAATCCTTCTGTTAATCATTCTTGCTCTTTTCTATGCTTACATAAATAGAAAACTGAGCATCAATATGATCTCCTTATGATATCTCTAGTTTTACCTTATTCGTAGGTTATAATTCATTTACATAGTCTTCCTCAAGGAAAGTATAATGTATGTTTACAAATACATTCCTATCTTGAGGTCTATAAATTATACTTTCTTTTATTCCTTTAGAATACCTAAAACATGCAAACTTTTGATCATGAATCCATCTTTTCTGCCTATAATTTTAGTATAAATACTAGTGAATCTCCAATTATAGATGTGTCACAAATTAAGTTTGTGACTTTTCCATAATTCCATGGAGTATTAGGCACCGGTATAGATGAAACTAGGTTCAATAGTCTATGCAGTTTTCAAATACTGGTATCTATAATAAAAAAGGTAAATGATAAATAACTAAGCATATATCTTGTTTTATCCAAAACAATCTTGTTTCTCCATAAAATGACTATTATGTGACAATGTTCATTATAAATGAGAGTTTATCCCATTTTACAACCAAATGGACTTTGAATTCTCTAGAGAGATATTCTTTACTTCGAACATATAGAAGCTCTTTTATGTTCTTGTCTAATTGCTTCTTTGTCTTATCCATGTACTCTTTTGAATTTCAAAAGCCACGGAATCATGATCCGTTTAGACAACATAAATGCGATGATGATTTATCAATTACATTGATAGAATACTTATAACCTCTACTTACATGTAAACTAATTAGTCCGCATACATTTGTATGCATTAATTCCATGCAATATAATATTACGCTTTCTTTTAGCTCAAAATGAGCTACCTTGTCATATTACTCTTCTAAATAAGATTTGTAGAGTATCAATGATCAACCTCAATAGGTCAGGAAAGACCTATTATTAATCATTCTCATGAAATCTTATTATAGTTTATATGATTTAAGCATAAATATTAGAGGTGCCATTGGTTTAGGAAAAATATTTCTTTTCTTAGATAAATACATATACTTTTTATCATTATATCTTGCTTTGAACAGATCAATAGACTTATATGATATTAATTGTCTTTGTAAAGTACCAAAATGAGTTATTAATAGAGGATCAAAAAATAACAGTGTACTTTTGTTTATTAAAACAAGCCACCGAAATTAAATTCCTCTAATGTTTGGAATATAAAGACAAATATCAAAATTTAAAGTCTCATAAAATTGATATAGTCTTCTTAGCTGATATAAACTAGTATCTTTCTCTACTATTGTTTAAAACTTTCTTCACTTAATCTCTTGGTTTCCTAAAAACCAAATAAATGAATTTACAAATAAAATTAGTTATCTTAGAATTCACTATTGCATTAATTAATAGAAACTGAACTAGGAAGCATAAAGATTTCCTATACCTGATTTTAATAATCTTAGGACAATCTTTCTTCCGATGACCCTTCTGTCCACACTTGAAGCACTTGTCTTTCGACTTGCCATCTTTTATGGTAGACAGGTTCCTTATGTCAATTCTTTTTTACCTACCCTTGTCTTTTGACTTAGGCTTTAAAGAGAATTCTTGTTTAGGAAGTTCTTTGCTATAATAATATTATTTTATAGTATGTAGTTAGTACATCAATTGAATTAAGGTCATATCTCTATTGCTTAAGATATAACTGATCTTAAACTCTCTGAATGTATCAGGTAAAGATTCAATCACCATGTTGATCTTTGTTTTATCATCGATCTCAACACCATGAATCTCAACTTCATTCAAATAGTCCATCATTTTGAGGATATGATCACGAACTCTTGTATCCTCTTCCATCTTGGTGTCAGTGACACGTTTTAATGCTGCTTTTCTGGCAAAATCAGTATTTGCCCAAACATCTGATGGAGACTAGCCAATATTTCAGTGGCTGTTTCCATGCTCCGATGTTTGTTCTGCAGTTCCATAGAAATCGAAGCCAATATATAGCGCTTAGCCATTTTATTAGCTTCGCACCATTTCTCATAAGACTCCTTCTGATTTCTATAATCATATAACGTTGGTATTGGAGGACATTGCTGGGTCAGAACATATTTGTAGTCTTTAGCAGTGAGAATATTAAATAGGTTGCGTTTCCAGTCTAAGTAATTTTCACCAGTGAGTTCATCTTTAACCAAGATGATTAATAGTGGGTTGATGGAAGACATTTTCTAAAAAATAAAACATACATGCATAAATACATTGATATAACATTCACAATAAAATTCTAAAATGCAAAAAATCATAAATGCATTTTATTTTATTGTAACGATAATCTAGTACCGCTTTAGCAAGCTATCTGTTAGGGAAGTCATGCCGCCACTTACCAGACCCAATTAACAATTAGATTATTTAATTTCATGTTGTAACATGATAAACAACTATCGTTATCTTTTAGGCCAAAATTTTGTTAACAGAGCTTCGTTGGGAAGGTTAATAATAAATTTTGTTGAGTGTATAACTATTGTTTTAATCTACCTATTTCTCATATCATGTAGTCACCGTTAGGGTGATCAACAGATTGAAAAATATTTCGATTTTATCTTTTAAAGAAGTTCATCAAATAAAATATCTAATATATATACCCTCTGTAGGGAGCATCACCGTATCATGAAGTCGAGGTATATATATAATTTTATTATTGAACTAACAATGGAGCCCGTGGGAAAATTATCTTGAATCTTCCCTCTCCCACCGAATATTTTAAAGTTGGTTTTTTCTTCTAAAACATACATATATTATTAATTGCATGCTTCCTATAATATTATCTAAGTGATATCTTATATTATCAAGCATTTGCAAATTTCAAACAATATACATGAATTTATATTATATGAATGACATATTATTATGCATAGAGAGGCACCACCTATTCTATATAACATATTATCATGGCATATTCACATCCAAAACATAACATATAGAAAATTAAATAATCTCAATTCATGGTTTTCCTAATAAAAAATATTGACCCTAAGCCTAATCTTTATTGGGCTTCATGTCAATATCTTCTTCTATTAGATTATCTTTGTTGATAACCTTAGCTAATATGAGCTTTAAATTTATTATTGATCCAAATTTTTAATTTGAAAGAAAATAAAATAAAATTTTAAGAACAAATTTTAGACCAAAAATGAAATTATTTTGTTAAACTATATCCATGCATTTTAATCCATTAAGCACAAGTTTTATTGCACTTAAAACTAAGATTTACCAAGCCCAAAACTATTTTTGGACTTAAATGCATAATAGTATACTAATTTTACCCATTCTAAAAATATTACAGAAATTAAGGGTTTGAGTGATAATTACCACTCAAAAACCCTAATTTCATATTCTTCTCCAGCCACCATCACCAACGAAACCAGCAGCCTTTCACTATCTTTTCCGATTAAGGACTGTAGCTCATTGCCGGCGAGGGGCTGCTGCCGTTATAGCTACATCCTGCGCGCGCTACTGTTGTTTTCCGGTTGGCCTCGCTTGAGCTACAGCTGTTCTTTATGGATGAATCGCGCACGCTGATGCCTGCTGCTGTTGCCTTCTGCTGCGCGCTGCCTGCTGCTGCCGTGCATTACCAGCGCGCGTGGGCATGCTGCGTGGGCAACGAGCTCAGGCTTGCTGCGCGAGCAGCGCGTACGGGCCTGCTGCGTGAGCAGCGAGCGCGGCCCTGCTGAGCACGTGGGCCTGCTGCGAGCTGTGCGCGGCCTGTTGCTCCTAGTTTTGCTAGCTCTGTGTGTTCTTATCGAAATCTATCCCTTTTTTTATTTTACAGATTACAATCCCAATGACTTACAAAAATTTTAAAACATAAAATTAAATCAAAAGGGAAATATGATGATAATAGACTACCCCTTTTGTTACAAATCCAAAACAAAAATACAAACAAATTTCTAACCATGAATTTAGACAATCCAAGCATGTTTTATTCATATATTAACAAATAATATATATCTAAATAAATTGTGCCACTCTAATACATAATTAACAAGATAGATTTCTTACGAAATTCTTATATATTATTATGAGATGGCTCTGATACCAATTGAAGGGAATAAAACTAGGTTTTTCAATTTTTTCAATTAAAACCTTTTAGGACCGATCTCATACAACATATAAGAATTAAGTAATCTAGAAATTTATACCTTGATGTTTTGAGAAGATGAACAATTGAGAGTTGAAGATTCGTCTCCAAACGATCTTTCAGGCTATGACTCAAGTTTAATCAATACTGGATGTGTGGGCGTCTATTTCACCACTCCCCAATTGCAACTGGCTCTTCTTATATGTCTTTGTATTTTTTTCTTAAAAGCCCTGTGATCCTCTTCTCTCTTAAGATTATAATGCTCTTTTTATAATATCTTATGAAAAGCCCTGGTATATTAGGATTAGGATTTCTATTTAAAATAGAATTCATCTTTTAACTATTTCTCCATTTACGTAAAAGTGGAAAGAATGTGTAACTAACTAGGAGACCACCTTGTAAAATATCACAAGCCCCCTTTTACACTTCAATATAATATACTAGGCCTTAACAAATATTATAATTATTATTTTCATCTAATATGTCAGTTTTTCTTGCTTTTGGGTCCAATGATGGTGTTGTCAATTAAATCAGCTAACCCGGGGATCATTTGGGAACATACAATAGTGGCTACAATAATTAAATTTGTAATTAAACAAAGATAATTATTTAATTCCAACTCTACTCCACTATAAGATTGGAACTAACCTCCATAATTGTATGCTCGAATATAATTCGCCCAAGCCACATTGATTTCTTTACTGCACAATCCTTTGTACCACATCGTTAATTTAAATTGATATATCAACTATCCAATTAATTTAATTACATCTTTTTCCTTGATACTTAATGGTTTTCTCTAATGATCATTTTCAACATACTTATTTATGTTGAAATACTCTGGCCAGAGAATTCTATGATCAAGTACTGAAAACCTATCAAGAGATGTATCGTACAAATTCTATACTGTTAATCTATAATTTCAATACTTGTAATTGCTCTCATCAAGATACCGGGTAATCTTGACTACATGTGTATGTCATTCCCATTGGTAACTCAAATGAAATAACAACTACAATCATGAAATCATAACTAACTCAAGATTAAGATTACAGTAAATCAATGCCTATGAGATTTAATAAGTCTGACAGTTATTACTAGGTTAATTAAATCTCATACGTGATCTAGTTCAATGTAGACATACTACATCAATAAATTCATACATGATTAAGACAAATCACTCAATGAATTTATTGCAGTCTATACCTAAATAAAGTGCCCAACTTTATTTATCAACTGCGAACTTAATTTATTTAATCATAAGATAACTTGTGTTTATGTCTTCTGCGAATCCACATGGTGATCGCATAAATACATATAATATGATTAAATGGACTTTACTCAAAATGTTAATGCAATTCAAAATATCTGAATAAATACTTGAAATATTTTATTACTCAGAAAATCAATATTCTTTAAAGAGCACATAATCCTAAGTCTGCAGGTAGATTTTCGTCTGCAGATCCACTTATTTTACAGAAATGATATAATTACTTCCTATATTGTAATTCGAACTAATGTCACAAAAATAACACTTAAAATAAATATTCGTTCTAACATTACAACTCTCAATTTTCTCGGCTTACCGTATTAACCCCGTATTCGTAATTTACTAATATAATCTGAAATTATACTACCCTTAACATCATAAAATTATCAATTTCTCCTCAATTCATATTGCAAAAACATCCTCAAAGCTAAAAATTATGAAATTACCCTCTACGCATGAAATTACCAAAATACCCCTCTGGTCAACGTTGACCGGAATTCACCCAACGGCGATGGATAAGCTCGGACTAGACACTTCTTGTCGAGGTGAGTTCAACGGTACTGGTGGTGACCTCCCACACGCGGCGGTGGCGCAGGATCGAGCCCGTGAAGCCGCAACACTTTGGGGTCATCGATCGGCAGCAAATCGGCCTCCTCGGTGTCGGTGGCTGGTAGGGAATGGAAGATGGTGAGGTGGGAAATCTTTTCCAAACGGTGGTGCGGCCAAACATGGCTGGAATCGGCCGTGATAAACCCGTGGAAATTTCGAGCTTTACTGGCGGTGTTCCGCGCGTTTTCCAACAGCAAGAATGTGTGGGGTGGACGACCGGCTCACAATCTTTCGTTTGACACCTTGCTCGGCAGATGAAGTGGCTGGAAATGGAAGAAACTGACGGGTCGGGTTCACGGGTTCGGGTCGGGTCAAACAGGTGAACGTGTTAGCTCTCCTTTCTCTCTCGGTTTGTTCCAATTTTTACCCACTTTTCCACCTTTTAAACACACCCAAAATATCACCTAGACCCCCTCTTGATTATCACATAGACCCCCTCTTATTTTAATTATTTACATATATAAATAAAACAAATGCATATGTTAAAATAAGGTTATGTAATGTGATCTACATAATTGTTACTAAAACTATAAAAAATAAGCTTAAAGACATTCTCTATCATATCATTTCTCCAACATAGAGTGCCTTTATTCCAAATAGACTCATATATGATAATATAATTATAAGTTATGAATGTCGTCACTGATTAGGCATAGTAAACGAAAGAGAAATGGGCTTGTTTCTTTAAAGCTGAATATTAGTAAGGCTTATGATAGAGTAAAATGGTTGTTCTTAAGACAAATTTAAATTAGGATTTACATAATCTTTGGGTAAATTTAATAATGATATGCATTATAACATCCTCATTCTCTATTATTATCAATGAGATAGCAAAAGGCACCATTCATCCTTAAAAAGGCCTAAGGTTAGGTTGCCCCATCTCCCCTCGTTTGTTTCTAATGTGTGCAGAGGTATTTTCTAATATGCTGCTAAGTGCTTAAAAGAGAGGACTCATCCATGGTCTAAAATTTAGCAAAGACATCATAATATCTCACCTTTTGTTTGTTGATGATAGTCTCACTTCAAAGGAGCATCAATTGATGACTATTTTTCTCTAAAAAGATTTTTGAATGTTACACTATAACATGAGGCCAACTCTTCAACTATGATAAGGCCTCCATCTTTTTCAGTAGCAATATAAATAGTGGAACTATCTCAGTAATCAAGCTGAGATTAAGCTGAGAGTAATTAGCAAAATTTCCAGCTAGCAAAACAACTTTTTTTCATGTGAGGGTAAGGAAGTACTCATCAAGGCTGTAGCTCAGGCAATTCCAGCCTATGCCATGAGTGTTTTCAATCTCCCACTAGTATGTAATGA
This sequence comes from Murraya koenigii, assembly GCA_025617385.1. NCBI lineage: Eukaryota > Viridiplantae > Streptophyta > Magnoliopsida > Sapindales > Rutaceae > Murraya > Murraya koenigii. The sequence continues at coordinate 9,736,687 of CM046817.1, read as the reverse complement.
CATCCAGTAAGCAATTGCTAGATTTTGGTGGAGCAGTAGTAGGGACAAGCAAAGTATCCATTGGGCAAAATAAGAGAGATTGAGCCCAGCCAAGCATAGGGGAGGACCGTGATATAGAGATTTCACAAGTTTTAACCAGGCACTATTAGCTTAACAAGGTTGGAGAATTCTACAGTTCCCTAATTCGCTGGTAGCCAGGGTTCTATAGGAAATTACTTCAAGAACAATCAGTTTTTAAGTGCAAAACTGGAATTAAAGCCTCGTTTATTTCGAGGAGTGTATTGTGAGAGAGACAAGTAATTCACAACGGGATTAGATAGAGGATTGGGAATGGCGAACAAGTCCATATTTATAAAGGAAATTGGATTCCAAGATTGGTAGTGTCATTTGGATACCACCAAATTTAAAACCTTACTACTAATATAAATAAATAGTATAGAACGAGTAAGGATCGATCCCACGAAAACTACATTAGTTTTATTTATTATCAATTTTAAAATAAAGACTTAAAATAATAATAATAATAAGATAAATTAATCTAATTAAATAAAAAATCAACTATAAATAAAGGAGCGTTTTATAAATTTTTAATTAAATGACATGAACTAAAGAACCTAAGACTATGAAAATAATAATTTAATAGAAACTCTTATTGAATGATAAAGAAATAATAATAATGAAACTTTGATCAAAGTATCATTCGCCACTACCAATATGCATATAATATATATCAATTCTATCATCAATTTCTATTGAAATTATCAACCATAGACAACAATCAACTCTGTTAATCTTCATCTTTCCTTAATATGTCATTAAGCAAAACAAGCTCTTCACCTAATCTCTAATCATTAAATAATTTAAAACAAACTTTTTAAATTTAAGATAATAGAAGCGAGAAAGATATTAGATTGATCTACACAATAAACACATAAGCTCGGATAATTTAACCTAGATTATGTTCTCTAATTGAAATAATTGATTCCAATTTGTCACTAATGATTAAAATATCAAGACAATTGCGGATCAAGTATTTTAATTTAACAATAAGTTAAGTACTATCTAATTAACCACTCAAATAGGTCAAGAATAAAATCATAAACATTAATTATAAAAAACATAAACAATCTCAATTAAATATTAATTATATGACATGTATGGGGTTTTGAATTCACCCTCAACCATATAAAAAAAATTAACCTAACATAATTAAATTAAGAATAAAAGAGTTGATATAACCAGTCATGACAATTACGGATCAAGTATTTTAATTTAATAATAAGTCAAGTATTATCTAATTGACCACTCAAATAGGTCAAGAATAAAATTATAAACATTAATTATAGAAAAACATAAACAATCTTAATTAAATATTAATTATATGACATGTATGGGATTTTGAATTCACCCTCAACCATAAAAAAAAAAATTTAACGTAATATAATTAAACTGAGAATAAAAGAGTTGATAAAACCAGTCATAGAGATTAATCTAAGCGGTTGCACTGCTCTAATTCCTTATGGCTTCTTTTTTTTCACTCTGATTTCTTCTTCTTCTTCTTGCGGCTGCCTCGGCTGTGTTCTTTTTTCCTCTTGTCTGCCCCTGGATGTTCTCTCTCTTTTTTTATCAAAAGCCAAAAGTTGGCCTTTATATAGTGCTTGGCTGAATCGTCTATTAATAAGGCATGCATAATTAAGCTAGCCACCACTTTAATGCCATGCACCTTCAAATCATGGAAAATACTAAGATTTTCCATTATTGCAATGCACATGCAATTGCCATTTTAATGCCATGTCAAAGTATTTGTTTTCTTTATTAATTAAAATATACTCTTTATACCAAGCTCTACATGATAATTAATTAAATCAAATATTCCTTAATTTGTTTCAATTAAATTTCTTTATTTCTTTTTCTTCTGATTATTCTGAATAAATTTATTCTCGACTATTTTGATTTAATTCCCTTTAATCCCAAAGTATACCTAAAATAACAAAATATAAAAATTAAGATAGGAATTAACATAATAAAATATAATTTAATAAATTAACTAAAATAATTATGATATTTATGACTAAAGGCAGGAAAAAGATAGAATAATTAATAATAAAATATAAAGAAAATATGCACTTATCAAATGCCAACATCCTTCAAAATATCCATCTTTGCCAACTAATGCTATTGTCTCAAAGTTGATTGATGCTAATAACTAGTGGAGTGAAGGTTTGATAAACCAACATTTTGTGAAAGAGGATGCAGAGATGATCAAGAGAATCCTTCTCCCCAAGAAACCAATGGCATATCAAGTATTTTGGCACTATGACAAGAAGAGGAACTACTCTGTCAAAAGCGGACATCAACTGGCTCTGAAAATTAGTTATCAAGATGACCCAAGCTGCTCAAACTGAAAAAAACAAATCAATGGTCAACCATCTAGATCATGTCCTTGCTAGAAAAAATCAATTTTATTTTTCTTTTGTGGAGAGCAACAAAAAATCTTCTTCCAATAAAATTTTAACGAGCTAAGCCAAGTGTTTGTAATGTGGACTCAAGAAAAATTTATTGGAGAGTTTTATTAACATAAGAAGCACAACTAAATGATTTAATTCAACAGATATGTTATTACAGAAGCTATCAGTTGTTGAAAATTCTCTGTCCAGGTGATAATATCATTTTGGGGTCAAAGTGAGTTTTCCTCTGTTGAAAAGTGTTCCATTTTGAGCCAAAATGGTTAATCCATTCTTCTTTAGTTGCATGATGGCCAAGATATTGCTTAAATTTGATGCTAGCATTAACACAAAACTGCAATATATCTTTGTTTCTGCTATCAAAGGCCTCCCAGTTATCAGTGCTTGCATCCAAAAACCCTACTACGTAGAAAACTTCTTCTTCATCTGGTATAACTGCTGACATTCTTTCAACCCATCTACATGAAATTAAAACAATATTATTAATAAAAACCATAATCAAAATATGTCGTTTTTACTATTATCAAGCAAAATGATGGTGATTTTATCACGCTTTTGTTCAAATAGCATTTTTCTTGATAATTATACTTCTTCCAGAGTCTTACTTGCTTCGGAGGAGAGGGTAAACAAGAACAGTTGACGAGGTAAAGTTCCGCTTCAGAAGAATGTTCCTGAAGACACCTTTGTCAAAATCTGTGATTCGAGATTTTGGTATAAAGATATTTAGCCATGGATGAGGGATATCCCACATTCCTTTCTTCCGAAGCACTATCTCTTCATCGTGAACTCTATTTAAAAACTCTAGGTATGTCACATCCTTCTCGAAAACAAATCTGGGAACAAAACCATTTAAGCTTTTCAGCATTTGTTTCACTTTCTGTCAACAAATAAACGAAATATTAGTATTTTTATGTATATATATATATATATGGTCATTATCTAATAAAGAATTTCTTATTCTATTAAAGTAAGGAAGTAGTTAGAAAAGGAAAAACAAATATAAATACATTACAAGATGAGTGATGAAAGACATTTGTGTTTTTCTTGTTTTTTAATTTATCTCTTAGTTTATAAATGTGTAAATCATTATCAGGTGAGGGTTCTCGGATTTATTTCTTTATATATCATTACAGTATAAGATGATTGATGGCTTACCTTATCCTCGTTTTTGTTGTCGTAATACATGGCTACCTCAATAAGGTAAATGATGCCGTATTGGTTTATGAGGGAAGTTATCTTTTGATGTTGTGACTGTGGATAAAAATATAGAGAACTTTGGCTCATTAAAAGTTGACCTTCCAAATAATCCGGCATCACTTTATGGGTAGGTCCAGTAGCTGAGATCAAAGTTTCTTGGTCAGTGCTGAAAGAAGAGAAATCACTGTAAAGTATACGTAACCACTTAACCTGCAGACAAAAGTAAAATGAATTAATGGATGCTAAGGCAATACATGTACAATTTAATTATTCATTTTTAAATATAAATTAAGCATGGAAAAGCAAGTGTAAATTAAGGCTTAATTAAGTTCTCAAGCAAGCTAATTAATTAAGTACCCTTTTCTTGGCCGGCTCCACGACGATTCTTGCTCTAGTTATAATACCAAATTGACCTAAACCTCCTAGGACTGCGTGAAACAACTCTGAATCCTTTTGACGGGAGCAAGTCACAAACTCTCCTTCTCCTGTGAAAATGAAAGGCGTGGTGTGCCATTTTTAGGTTACAATATTTTGACTCAATGGCAAAATAATTAATTAATACTAGATAAATAATTCATTTATACTAGAACTTTTTTATTTATGTAGTTATTTTTTCTTAAAAGATAGGGAAATAGACAAAGTACAAATCAATTTTTACTTCTTTCAAATTTCTATTCAATGGCTAGTTAGATAAAACTGCCAGGTCTTTTTTTAATTTCTTTTATATTATTTTCAGTATTTTCTTCTACAGTGAGAGATTATGATGAAGATTGAAGAAGGGTTAAGGGCTTTCTTTTCTTGAGAAAAATTGAATATTGGCTAAGTTTCATTCATACTAGAACAAATTTTGAACATAATCACTGAGTCATTCAATAATCTCTAATATTATGACACGATGCGAAAACTGTGGTTACTACTAGTAAGTTCAACTTTTAAAATACTTTATGGTGATATAAGAAATCTTGGGTCGGTGATATAAAAAATCTAGGGTCCAACATGCGAATAAAAAATAAATATTAAGTAAATAGTCTATGAAATATGATGACATACCATGCTTTGTATATTTACATGTTATTTTTATATTATGACTCATAAATCATGCTATTTTTGTTTCGGAATACAAATTAAATGTACCAACAATCAAGCACCCGCAATACCATTAAATTTCAATTCCATAAAAGGAAAAGATGTAATTCTAATTTCCTGCCAGATAGATTATAATAAATGTTTCATAAAAGAAAAGATGAAGAAAAAAAATAAATCCAATTAATTATGAAATTAATTGTCAACGGTAAAATCTTGGTAAAATCTCTTTTACACCCGCGGGCGCGCGCACACAGAGATATATATAATTTTTTAATGAAATATTATGATATATCCTTGTAATATACTAGATACATTAAAGATATAGAACACAGGGCGAATACGCAAATAATTTATTCTAGTATAATAACAACTTTGCGAATTTGCGATAATACACACTGGCCTAAAAATGCTCATCAGTTTTGAATTAATATAAAGCCCCTAAAAAGTCTATAGCTTGGATCAAGCTCAACAAAATGATTTCCAGTTTTGACTAAAATGTCGAAAGTGATGTGCATCCCATATTTAAGTAGAGGTATTAAACTGTACGAAACTAATGGGGTTGGTGATTTTCAATTCAATCTAGCTTGAAGGCGATAGATTTGGATTATTCTGAAATTTTCTATTAAAACTTATATATAATCAAATCAACCATATTGACTTTTTCATTAAGATTGTAATTAATAAAAATCAGTAATCTGTTACGATTACCAAATAGATTATATTTGTCAGTTTTAAACAAAATTTCTATGGTAATTTTTTAGGCTTTATATTATTTAAAGCATTAAAAAATTAATTAAATGAAGAATGAGTACTTTACTCCCTTTCAGAATTTTTTGTTATTAATTTTATGTTTTGTTTGGTATTGAAATTGAATAACTGTAACTTTTAAATTATAGTATTAAATTATTTGATAAATACTAGTTATTGCAGCTTAAAAACCAAGTTGATTTATCATACATTTGTATTATAAAAAAATCTATAGTATATTTACTAATTTTACAAAATTATTATTTAAAAATAATATTTATTACAAAATATTAACTTTTATTGTATAGTTATAACTTTTTTTCCCTATAGTACTTCAATAGCAAAGAGCACCTTAGTCCTAATTGATTTTTAGTACAAGAAAAAAAAAACATCATTAAAAGATAAAAATGACCTTTCGATACTTTTATAAATTAAAACTAATTATTTATCAATTAAAATGTCCAATTTATGTTATGTTTTTTCCATCATTGTTTGAGTACTAGACATGGGCTAAAGTGGTACAAAATAAATTCTAAGAAATAACACATCATAGTCTGTGATACAAATAAGGATTCTCTTCTAAATTTTTTTTCCCTCGTAGTCTTTTTTAGCAAAATAAGTTGTTAAGATTAAGGGTATGTGTGGAATTAATTTTAAGAGGCTTCAAAGTAATTTTAAAAAACTAAAAGCTAATTTTTGGTATTTGGTAAATTTTTTTAGAAATCACTATTAACAAAATCACTATATTCTATAGCTCATTTTGAGAATCGCTTTTATAAGTAATATAATTCAATATATATCCTCATACATATTATAAAAATTCAAAATTATCCTTATTAATTAGAAAATAAAATCATTGAAATTATTGCCAATTATATTGTGATAACAAAATAAAAAATAAAATTAATAATATAAAATATTTATTGTAGTTATCAATTATTATTATATATACACAATTAAAAATTATTAATATGTAAATAAATTTTTTTCAATATTATATCAAATTCAATCATTTTCATTTTTACAACAGTTTAACAGTAAAATTTATTAAATACATATTGTTTTTAAAACTCACAGCACTTTTAAAAATAAATTTTACCGAAAGTTTAATTAATATTTCTATCACACAGTTAATAATAATTATTTTAAAAGTTACAATATTACTAAACTATCCTTAAATTTTAATGTTGACAATTAAGTCAACTTTTTCTCACTTTATTTATAATGAAATCATTTTGTTTTTAACTAGATTGTGTGATAAGTGTAAAAATTCTCTCATAGTATTTTTTCTCACCTAGTAAATTTTAAATTTTTTATTGACAATAAAGCCAATTTTTTTCACTTTATTTATAATTAAATCAATATTTTTCACTCGATTTAATAGATTTCAGAGATTAGGGAAAAAAGCATTGGAGAGGAAATACCTGTTAAAACGTCTAACTCAAGAACGTTTGTTATCTGCGGGCCTTTCCGGTGCGTTTGGCCGCTAATTCCAGCATTAGAGAGCGTCCCACCGACAGTAAGATACAAATAATCCGTCCAAGAAACCGGCGAAAGCCCCTGTATAAGAGTAGCGTTCAGCACATCAATCCACAGTTGCTCGCCGCCGATGTCAGCATAAAATCCTGAAAAAGGGTCTCCGCAGATCGAGATTCCCGTCCCGTTCCTGAAATTGTTCAGAGAATTCATCTGCACTACGACGCCGTTATTGGCCTGAGCCTGGCCCCATATTGAATGAGCCTGGCCTTTTGCTGCGATGGTGAATGGAAATGAAGAATTGTATGATAAATTTATTAGGGTTCTGATATCATCTACAGATGACGGATAAAGAACTGCAAATGGCTTTTCTTTAATAATCCGGCCGTAATCGATAGAGGCTAATTTAATGGCACCAGAGTCTGTGTGAAAACTACCTTTGAGCTCGGGTGGCACTGAAATAGCCAATATGGTTGATGTTATTATAAAGCTTGTGAAGAATAGTGCTATCAAATATAAGGTAACTGGAGAACGTGTAGCCATATTGCTTCAAGAAAATAAAGAAGAAAGGGAAGCTGTTTTTGTTGATGTTATTGATTGAGAGAGTGCGGTGAACTTTATTAATGAGAGGTCTTTATATAGAAATTTATTTGCCTATCAAATATTGATAATTATTCTTAAAAGCACGTGGTTAATTCCGCTTTGTTATCCAACAATCAAATCGAACACAAGACAATTTATAAAACAACCATGCAAGGTAAATGATTTTTTTTGTTATGAGCATTTGAATTAATTACTTAATTAATTCATGTGTGCTGTGTCTTTAAAAATTACTTAAAATGTCTATATTATGTTCTTATTAAAATATAATCAACTTTTTATTTGGATAAATGCAAAAACTTTATTAAGATAAAAAAAAAGCATTAATATGAAGGGTCTTACTAAGCTACATATTACATAGCTTATAACAAACCCAATGTAAGTGTCTGTGATGATTACCTTTAGGCCAGTTGCAAAGGGTGCAAGAAGGATCAAGCTCTAAATGACTTTTTTAAAAAATTAAAATTATTTTTAATTTATTGGTCCGTTTATTATTAATTACATAAAAAATCCATTTAAGTTTTTAAAATACAAGCATTATCTCTTTCTTAGTTCCTTCTTTATTCTTTTTTCACTAAAAACTCTTAATTTGTCATTTATGTGTTACAATAGATTCTCCTATCTTCCTCTCATTTGTTAATTTCTTTATCAAATTAAAATAATTTATGATAATTTCTTTATCTTATTCTCTTTTAATTGTTAAAGAATTTATCACTATGAGCAAACCTGTCGACAAATTATACAATCGCTACGAAGCCAAACATTAATGCCATCAGGAGGAAAGCTAAGGATGTGGAGACCCATAGGAAACGTCGAAGCGTGATTCGCAAGGAAATCAGCCGCAAAATTTGCCTCGCGATAAATATGACGTAAAGAAACTTGCCATTCTTGAGCTAAAAGCCTTAAGATGCTGCTGATAAGAGGGGAGGAGGCATTATAACACCCATCTTTGCTTTGCAACAATTGAGTAACACACATACTGTCCACTTCAACCTGAAGCATCCGAATACCTTTATTCCAAGCTAAAGTAAGGCTCTGATAGAGGCCCCACAATTCAGCAATTGTAATTAGCAGCTCCCAATGCTCATGCTAAAACTTTCTATCCATTCCCCAAAAGAGTTCCTGATTAAGCCACCCGAATTTACAACTTATTATCATATGTATTGTGCATGGACTTTTGATTTTATAAAATATACCTAGAGATATTAGAAGAGTACAATTCAGGGGTAGGGAGTTGGCAATTTTTAAGCTTAGAATATGGTCAAGATATCTATACTCATCCCTATTTTCATTACTCATTTTTATTCCTATAACAACTAAAATTTGCCGGCACTTTAAGATTTTAAGTCAATTTTCAAAATTTGGAAACGAAATAGGGATATCCCATGTTATCCCTTCATGTGAAAACATAAACAAAGCAACTAATTTTTTCCAACCAGTCGGATGCATTCTCTGTTACCTAAATAAGGAATCGTAGGTTTGAAGAGTCAAAAAGGGTTTTCTAGTGTTTCTAAGGGTGGCTAGAGTTAGTGTTAAGGTCTAAAACCTTAGAGAGAAATTCTATGAGGGTGTTTCTTTTTTTATCATTATTAAGAGTTTGAGAGCTCTTAACCTTTGTAAAGGACAGGTCCCTTGTTATTTTTATTATATGTTATTAATAAAGTAAATACCGTGCGTTTGTCTCCATGGATGCAGGACTAACAAAATCGAATCATGTAAATCTCATGTGTTCATGTCTTTCCTGTTTGTTCTTGAATTGTTTTGCTGTAGTTCGTGTGATCTCTTATTGAAGTTTGTTAAGCGTTTCTTTATTTGCTTGACCATTTATATGGTCATGATCTAACCATCATCATTACTGAACGGTTTTAATTAAACCACTCCGAGACACCACTTAATGTATATTTTAGTTTCTTAGCCCATAGTTCAAGTGCTTCTTATTCTAAATACGTTGATTTGATTATAAACGAGAACAAGTATAATCCTCTTTTTGGCCTGCTCGATGACGATTCTTGGTCTAGTAATATTATATCAAGCTGGGCTAATAAAAACCTCCTAGAACTGCATAATCAATTCAGAACAGGGGAGCATGTCACAAAGTCTCCTTTTCCGGCATAAAAGAAAGGCGCACGCCACGCCATTTTTAGGTTAGATCACACAATTACAAAATAATTGAACGACTCAATTGTACTACTTAAAATATGTTTTAAACATATGACTTGAGTCATTTTCCAATATTTTCTAATTTATTAATGGAGAGATATTGATAATTCATTACCTTTAATATGTTGTTTATGTTCATTACCTGCCTCATCCAATGCATATCGTAAGTTCTTGTGATCTAAATTCCATTTAGTTACATTTTATTTGAATAATAAAATAGATAAATAAGTAAAAAGTTGCAATAGCTTTTTCGTACAAAATGCGGACGTATAGAGGCTGATTCAATGGCAACAGCGTCTGTACTGTATGAAACTTGTCTCTGAGCTTGAGACGCTGAAATTGCCATATATAGCGGGTGTTACCAAGCTTATAATGAATAGTACTGTAAAATATATTCTAATTGGACAACTTGTAGCCTTTGCTGCAACGTAAAGAAGACCAAACAAAATTGTTGCTGCAGCCTGCAAGGGAAGTTAATCAATGAGATTATAAGAGCACTGAATTTTCAGCATTGACAAGAATTGAGCTTTGCCAAAAGTTCAATTTTCCAGTTTCTTGGCACGCTCTCCAACTTCAATAAGATTTGCCGACATTCTTCTATTCTTTATTCCGAATACAACATAAACTAACTATCTAACCTTTGACTTATATTTTATTCGTCCTTTCACCCGGCTCTGCGACACGGGCGTTGACTCAATATATTACTATTTTTAATACCGATTGTCATCAAAATAAAACAAAAACTTGAAAGTAAAGTAATTGTTGTTGCAATTTTTTCTAACTATTTTTTTTTCAGAACTTCTTCGACATCAAGCTTTGTAAACTGTTTTCTCCTTGATGTGAGGGTCTCCGATGTTAATTGTCCTGCAAATGAATAAATGGTCAAAGTGTGTCGAGGTTGCTAATGATAACCCCTCGAATGTTTAAGTTACCTCCTCTTACTCAATTTCTAGATAGAGAGTGTTTAAAGGGAAATGGACATCATTTTTATATTCATTTTATGTCTTACGTTCAAATGTGGGAGGCCTTTGCCTTTACAGACAACTTGAAGCATTGAGGTAGAGGAGTTATCATAACATGTACCATTCCTATTGTGACAAGTCATAACATGTACCATTCCTATTGTGACAAGTGTCTACAAAGCCCTTGCATAATAATACCTATCAATATGTGCCAATACTTGTTCATGACAAGTATTCTTTGGGTGATTGTCTTTATTTTTTGCTCTTGACTTTTAATGGGCTTGGGTTTGACTTTGGCCTTTATAGGCTTTTCAATTGAATCAACATCAATAGGACTGTGCCCATCATAAGTTTCTTCTTTTGCGATTTTCATTTCTCATCTCACATCATCCATCCAAGGCTTTCTTTCTAGTGTGTCTATCTATTATTAAGTTTTTTTCTATCCTCCCGATACCCCCTTGGACAGGCATTTCGCTATCCCGATTGTCTATTGTTCCTCATTGAGAGGATTGGTTTAGCGGCATATTGCTCATAAGTGAATTTTTGCAAAGTCTTTGCCCTTAGGCACATATTTTCTAAGTATTTGACCTTAGATTCTTTTAGAGAATGACCGTATGAAATTTTTTTAACAAGATTTGCCCATTGGTGTATGTGTAAAATTTGCCCGTAGGCATTTCTTTTAGAATGTTTGCTCGTAGACCCTTTAAGTAAATTGTTAGTTTCCCTTTAGGCTCATTTTGTAGTATGTTTGCTGCTTGTATACTAGTTTTATAGAATTTATAGAATGTATATTTGCGCATATGCTGATTCCATAGAATATTGTTGTCTCATAAGCTCATTCTGTAGAATATTTGTTTGCTTGTAGTTGTATTTTGCACAATGTTTATTGGTTTGTAGACTCATTCTGTGGAATATATGTTTGCCCCATAGGCATACTCCGTAAAATGTATATTTAGCCCATAGGTTCATTCCATAGAATGCATATTTATTCCATAGCCGTATTTCATTAAATATATTTTTGGCCCGTAGGCTCATTCCATAGAATGTTCTTTTACTCATAGGCTCATTTAGTAGAACACTTGTTTACGCATAGATGTATTCTATAGAATGTTTGTTGGCACGCAGGTTCATTCCATAGAATTTATGTTTACCTATAGACTCTTTATATAAATTACTTTCTATGTACTTAGGTTATTCTCGTAGATAATAGAATTAAGTCATTTTTATAGAATCATACAATTAGCCTTTTGTTGATTCTTGCCTTTAGCCAATTTAAATAGTATACTTTCTAAGTACCTAGGTCATTATAGTAGTGAATAAGCCTAGGTCATTCGTAAGTAAACACATCCTTAAGCAATGTACATAGAATTCTTTCTAAAATAATTAGGTCATTCGTATAGAGAATTGAACTAAGTTATTTAATCTAGAAAGCTTTTGTTGGGCTCATTTTTTTATGGACTTTTAGGCTTTTTATAATTTTTTATGACAGAGCACCCCTTAAGTCTTACTTTTCAGATTAAAGAAGTAAGACTTTTTAGTTATTTATTTTAGCGTTATTAGGCTTTTCCTTTTATGCATTGAATTTCAAAATCTGAAATTTCTCGAAAGCATTTATCCTACTAGGATCAGTCTATAATCAATCTCAAATAGCTTACTATAACTATGTAGAATTTATTTGATAGCTTTATATAATTTATCTTAATTTAACGATTATTAAATTTCGTAAAGAGAGAAAGAGAGAGACACACGCACAAAGTAGAGAGAGAGGTATAAATAACTTTTTTAAAAACGACTCTTGATTTTCTAGAGTCTGGGTGAGAATTTCTAATAGTTCTTTGACGAGTTTCTATAGAAGCCCTTTGACTACTCACTACCGAGGTGTTTTATTTCATTCTTTTGCCATCTTTTTCTTTATTTTCTGCTCTTCTATGCTCATCATGAACATTTTTTTCCTTTTTTACTCTTTCTTGTAGAACCTAAATCTTTTCACTAAAGGACATCACTCAAAATTAAGTTATTTTGAAAATAAGCAAATTTACAGAGAAGTGCTCTAGCTAATCCTCGTAGATACTTGCACTTAGGCATTTTCAAATATTTTATCGATACTTGCCTTTAACCAATGTTTTAAACACACACCCTAGAGAATTTTTTCCTTAGTATATTTTTCAAGGATTTTTCCCTTGGTTAATTATTCCCATAAAGAATAGGCCTGAAGAACTTGTTCAGTAGTTATTCTAAGGCATTTTATTAAGACTTGGCCTGAGGCATTTTTTCAAAACACTCCTTCAGGCCTATTTTTAGAACATAACTTTAAGCTCATTAGTCGGCTATTGTCCTGGGTCATTTTAATCGACATCCACTCTTAAGCACAACATTCACTTTTAGGCATTTTATTTAAGACATGTTGTTATGTATTTTAGTCGGCATCCACCCCTAGGGGCTTTAGTTAGCACTTACCCAAGTCACTCTTTAAAAAAATGGATTTATATAATTTTTATGGAATTATGCCCTTGGTGTTTGTCGATGACTAGCCTTTTTTGTCATTTTTACTTAGAAAATTTTCTAAGTACTTAGGTTATTCTTTGTAAAGAGTAAACCTAAGTTATTCTTTTATAGAATTACTTTTGGCAGTTTGTTAAAGACTTACCTTTTGGCTATTTTACTTAAAAGTATTTTCTAAGTATTTAGGTTATTCTTTGTAAAGAATGAGCCCAGGTCATTTCTTATAGAATTATGTCTTTAAGTAGTTTCTAAGTAGCTATTTTATTCTTTAAAAAGAATAGACAAAGGTCATTCTTTGCAAAGAATGTATTTAAGTCACTTCTTGTAGAATTATACCTTCATTGTTTGGTCAAAAACTCGCCTTTTGGACATTTCACTTATATTTTCTTAGTACCTATGTCATTTTGTAGAATTACGCCTCTAGCACTTTTTGCAAGACTCACCATTTGTGCGTACCTGGATCATACTCTATAAAGAATGGACTTCAATCATTCTTCACAGAATTATGCCTTTGGCTCCTTTTCAAAGGCTTATTCTCGAAGCATTTTACTTAAAAATATTTTCTAAGTACCTATTTATTCTTTGAAAAGAGTGTACCTATGGTTTTTTCTGTTAAATCAGGCTCTTATTTGTTTTGACGCATCTTGTCTTTAGACATTTTAATTAGAATATTTTTTAACTACTTATGTCATTTTTATAGAGAATAGACCTAATTTATTTTTGTTTAACCACGGCCTTAAGCGCTTTAGCTAACATCCACCTTTAGGTGATTTAGTCAACATTTACCTTTAGGCCTTTTCATCGATATCCGCCTTCAGGAACTTTTTTAGCATTGCACTTAGGTGCTTTAGGCAATCATTTGCCTATAGATGTTTTAGTCGACATTCACCCTTAGGTGCTTTAGATATTTCACTTAGAATTATTTCTAAGTGCCTAGATCATTTTTTGTATAGTTACTCCCTTAGCGTCTTCAGCAAGACCTGCCTTTTAGGTGTCTTATTTATAAGGGTTATTTTTTCGCCATCCCCCATATGTTTCAATAAATATTACTGTGTATCCACTTATTTCAACAATGACAACCAAGCACCTATTCCATTAGATTTTGCCGTTTAGTTTAACAAGCCAAGGGTAAAATGGACATTGTACAATAAACGAATAAAAAATTAAGTTAAAGTTGTTTGCATGGAAGAAAGAGAACTGTGAGAAGGAAGAGAATGGTATTGTCATTTCAGAAAAAAACCAACTTCAGTTCTGCAAAATGTACTACGTATGAGAAAAATTAAAGTAAGATAGAAGGAAAATATTGTGTGTTTGAAATAATTTCGTGCCAATTTCTTAATCCCCTTACCTACCATATGTTCCTTTTTTAAGAAGCTTAACGGTTACATAGCTCATTATATTGTGAGATAGTATGAAAGTTTGCAGCTTTGGTCTGCAAACATTGAGGTGAGTTTTTTATTTTGTTCATATGGATTATTTTTTATTGGAATACTACTGTATACATGTTAGATTACATGCATGCAAGTGATATTTATGTCAGATTTAATGAGGTTTTCTAGGTTTATGTGTTTCTTATGTTGAAATTGTTCAAGCATGCTCTGTTTGGTAATTTATGCCAATAACGTACAAAAATTGATTGTTTCCATGTTATTGAAATGAAAGCAACGTACACAACGAAACTTCATTATGTGAATCAGGATGAGACATAAAGCTTATCCATTACCTTTTTTTTCCTGGTTCATACTCCATTTATATATTATAATTGCATCTTTGACTATTATATTATGCCTGCAACTCCAGGTCCTTAATCAAAGAACATAAAGTTCATTTCCATTTACTTAGTTTTGCAATTTAATTGGATGGAAGCTGAGGTGAAAATTTTATTAAGGAAAATTTTCAATTAGTATGGCATGTCAATGATTCTTTTTGTTGTTACTAACATTAGGTTATGTGAATTTTCACATTAATAAAGTTTATATAGCTTGTATGCCCTCTTTTGTAGCATGTATATGATTTTTTTTTTTTTGCAATAATATGTAAGATTAGTTTTACATTAAGCTAATTTTAACTGTAGATGGTTAAGGATGATAGTGAACTAACGACTGTATTAATAAAATTCATGGGAGAGACACACAATATGAAAATAATTGATCCAGAGAAAATAAACATTATTGCCCTTATCAATAAAGTTATGCACATGGTGTTTCAAAGGAATTTAAGCTTTAATGAGAGATTTAAGCTCACTTGAACACAGCTGTGGGATAATGATTGCACTAACATACGTAGCGATGATGAACTTTTTCAGCATAGTCCTTCTACAGCCACTATGGCTTCTATGAAACTCATTTTGACCTAGAGATTATGCCAATGCCAGCTAACTCATCAGCTAGAAAGTCTCTTTTCTCATAGGCAGTTACATCACTCTTTATAATGCCACAATAGAAAACATTCGACTAGAAAACCCCACAACTATTAACTTTAATAGTCCTATTAATGAAACCTAAAGCAGTGATATCTTATTGAAACTTGCACCATCTGATCCATTATATACCTAGTCAAGTCTTATTTATTCTAATGCATCCTTATAAAAAGACTTGGTAAAAACTTTTAAAAGATCACCATCTTCCTACTAAAAGAGTACCCCTTGTAATAGTAATGACACATAAATGCATATTGAAGAGAGTGATGAAGAATATTCTAATTTAAGGTTCCATACCTTTTTTGATCAGCAATAGCAGAGCTTCAATTTATTTCAATCACTGTCTCTTCCTTTCATGATAGAATCTCAGTCCACCAAAGAGAAAAGTAGTTAGTTATTGACGAACCACTAATTTTAGAATCATAAGCCCTATTATTACCAAACACTCAAAACTATGAATCCCAAGTTTTACAAGCTTCTAATCCTAATTTGAGGTAGGTAGAAAATCAACATTTGCAACAGACAAACCAGTCCAACTTTAAAGCTGATGAGCCTGTAGTTATGACCTAATGATAACATGTTCAACATATTTGATAGTTATGATAAGTTTCAGCAAAATATAGAGCAACCTAAGTCAGATGTACAAGTTACTAGTCCAGATGTTAGTGAATTTGATCGTGATTTTGGTGATTATTTGTTATCAAACATATGATAGTGATGACAATGAATTTGTCTCCTGTTCTAATGAAGATGGTGATAGAGTAATTGAGATGACCCGCCCCATTCTCAGAGGTACCTATTTTGAGCAACTGAACTCAAATATTAAAAATCATCATATTAATGAGCGTTCTACCAAAATTTCGGCAAAACCTCCCCTAAGCATATAACATTTCCAAACCTGCAATTACAACATAAGCACTCCCAAATCATTTATTATACATCAACTACATTAACCCAATCTCATCCGGTAACATATCCAATAATACACACGTTTCATAGTTCTTATATCACATTCCTAGTATAATTCCAAAATAGGAAGTTTACATTAACCAAAAGAAAATAATTATTCTATAGTCTCAAACAACCTCATGTGGCCAAAATGACTCCAAACTATGTATAGCTGCTGGGTTAACTGTTGTACCTGTAATCTCCTAGGGGGAAAATATAATAAAATGGAATGAGTGTAAAACTTAGTGAGCTCAGTGAGTGGATAGTAGTTTTTGAAAACATAAAATATTTACAAAAATAAATACATCGCTTGTAAAATTACTTTTCTCAAATAATTATTTTAATGTAAAAATTCCTTTATTTTCAATCATATTCTGAACATAAGCAAAACTGATACTGCCACAAAATCAATAAAAAAAATCTCATATTGCAATATCATCTGATACTGAAATGTCAAATACTAAGTAATACAAATATCCTTAAACAAATACCCAGGGAATAATCTAGTCATATCTGAACCTCAACGAACGGTAATGATGTACTATCTGAGTACCATCATGCCCGAAGCTACACGGATAGACGAAAGGACGTACCATCTCATGCTTATCAGCATAACTCATACCCGGATCTCAATGGACGTGTTATGATGGTGCTATCTGGCGACATTGTGTCCGGAGCACCCGGTCTTATATCTCAATATCTGTCTGCATGCATATGCCCCCAAAGGGCAAAAACGCCCAAACACACGGCCCAAAGCCTATATGTGTGTTCAGACGGGCCCCAAAGGCCTACTATCTCATCTCATCTGGAGGGAACGGGTATTTGCTTAAAACTTAAAATCATGATCGAAATCATTATATATATACATTTTAAACCATGCTTTAAGTCATACTCGAAATCAATATATATATACATTTTAAATCATGCCAAGATCCATCATATACTCTTTAAATCATGCTCAAAATAAACATATATACACTTTTAAATCACGCTCAAGATCAAATCATATACTCTTAAAATTATGCTCGAAATCCACATAAAAGTACTTTAAATCATTTTCGAAAATCAATCATCTCTTTTACCATTTTAAAATCGATACGGAGCATAAATAAATAAATATAATTTAACGAAATATTTATACAGAATAAACATTTAATTTCGGAGAACCATTTAACGAAAGCACTTTAAATATTCATTTCACGAACAAGCTTTACTATATAAAAATCAAATAATTTTAATATATTTCACTCACAACTGACAATTTCAGACTCGGCTATCACCCAAGTCCGCGGGTAGATTCTCGTCCGCAAATCCACCTATTTTACAAAAATGATATAATTACTTTCCATAATTATAATTCAAACTAATCCGATAAAAATAACGCTTAAAATAAATATTCATCCTAACATTACAACTCTCAATTTTCCCGGCTTACCATATTATTCTCGTATTCGTAATTTACTAATATAATCCAAAATTATACTACCCTCAATTTCATAATTTACTAATTTACCCTCAACATCATAAAATTACCCATTTATCCTCAATTCAGATTACATAAACATCCTCAAAGCTAGAAATTCTGAAATTATCCTCAATATGTAAAATTACCAAAATGCCCCTATGGTCAACGTTGACCTAAATTCACCAAACGGCAGTGGGGAAGCTCGGGCTAGACACTTCTAGTCGAGGTGAGTTCAACGGTGCCGGTGGTGACCTCCCACGCGCGACGGTGGTGACCTCTCACGCTCGTGCAGCCACGGCTCCTTGGGGTGATCGATCGACGGCAAAACGGCCTCCTCAGTGCCGGTGACTGGTCGGGAATGGAAGATGGTGAGGTGGGGAAGCTTTTCCAACCGGTGGAGTGGCCAAAGACGGCCAGAATAGGCGAAGATCGTCCACGCAAACCCACGGATGTTTCGAGCTTCATCGGCGGCGTTACACACGTTTTCTGGCAGTAAAATAGGTGAGGGTGGACGGCCGGCTCACAAGCTTCTATTTGACACCTTGCTCGGCCGGTGAAGTGGGCGGAATGGAAGAAAACGACGGGTCGGTTTTGTGGGTTCAGGTCAGATCAGTGGGTCAAACATACACTCTCTTGGTTTACAAATCCGAGTTTCACCCAGTTTCACTCTTTTAAGCACCCTCCAAATATCAATTAGACCCCATTTTGATTAACACATAGACCCCCTCTTAATTTATCACATATACCCCTCTTATTTTAATTATTTACATAAATAAATATAACAAATTCATATGTTACAATAATGGATGCGATGGATGCTAAAATGATGTACTATCTGAGTACATTCCTAGTGATGAGCATGTTCAGTTCCTTGTTGAAAACTACTTTAATAACTTAACTAAACTTGCAAATGCTTTAAGGAAGTTTATAGTGCATGAAAGGTTTAAGACCATGAAAGACAAGTGTAAAAGTACTAGAATTTCTATTGGTTACAAAGAACATAGGTGTCCTTAGTATTTACATGCAAGTAGAATTATAATTCAAAAGATTTTTATAGTAAAGCAATATCATAATATCCATACTTACATAAGGCTGTAGAAAAATCCATAATGCACAGCTAAGTTTATAGCCTTGCAATTTCAAGATGCAAGTCTTTCGTGCCTTAAAACTAAAGTCAGTTTTATTATGAGTGAGGTAAACAATATGTATGAATTTATAGTTGACAAGCAGAAGGTATATCAAGCCAAGAAAATTACATTTCAAATATAATGGGACAGGCTTTCATTCAAGCTATAGGCTCATCAAATCATATGCATGGATTATCCTCAACAAGATGCCAAATGCCTTGGCTGTTATGCTTGTCATGAGATTGGATGGTAATCAGGTTAAGACATACTTTTATTGATATATTATTTCATTTTCATCACTCAAAGAAGGCTTTAAAGTGGTTGCAGATCTTTCATTGGCATTAATGGCTATCATTTGAAATATCCATATAAGGTATTCTTCTTTCATCTGTTGCATTTTATACAAATACTAATATTTATCTTATTGTTATTTGTGTGTGTAGTGTTGAAAGCACAAGTCCATGGACTTAGTTTTTAGGACACTTGAAAGAATATATGAAAGATTCAATGCAATTTACCTTCATGTACGATAGGCAAAAAGGAATTCAAAATGCTTTTAAGACTCAAGTATCCTAATGCAAATGTCAAATTTTTAGCGAACTTAAAGTCCAAGCATCCAAAAAATTGACTTTAAGGTTGGTATTTGGGAAGTCGCTTAAGCAGCTAATTAGATTCATTTTGAAAGAGCAATGGAGAAAATCAAGAGTTCAGATGCTGGTGCATATAAGATACTTAAAAGAGCGCAACCTAAACTTTTTTCAAGACATGCATTTAATAGAGCTTCTAAATCTGACCAAGACATGCATTTAATAGAGCTTCTAAATCTGACCATTGTACTAATAATATAACAGAGTCATTCAATGTCTGGATGGACTTCAATTGAAAGAAAATGATGAAGAGGATGATAACCAGAGGAAAAAAAAAGGCTAAAGCTTGGCCATCTGAAATTTCTAAGAAAGTGTATGAAAAGATACAAAAGAATAGGCAACTATCTAGAGGCTGTATTATAGCTCCTGCAAGTGAGTGGTTGTATGAGTTGAAGGCAAATGGAGAACTTAGATAGTTAATCTAGAGCATTATTCATTTAATTATAGTTTCTAAGATGTCAGTGGGTACCCTTGTGTGTGTATAATGCCTTGTATAGTATACAATAAGACAGACTAAGAATAGTTTGTGAACCAGTGTTTCAAAAGAAAAGCTTATTTGAAATCTTATGCTAGAATTATCCAGCCAATTCTAGACAAAGTCAACTAGCTAGCAGTATTTGGTGATGAGATTTTGCCTCATTTAGGGAATAACCAGCTTGGAAGGCCAAAATTAAATCAAAGAAGAGAAGCTAATGAGGTTCCTCCAAAAAAATGAGATGCAAGATGCAATGCAGGTGTTGTCATGAGTTTGGTCACAATAAGGAAGCTTGCCCAGTTAATCCAGACAATGCAACAAAAAGACAAGACACTTCCAGGTACAATTATGAATAAAACTTATATTTTTCCTATTTCATAGATGCCAAAATCGCATACTGCTAATATAATTAATTTTGTATTTTGATTATGAATTAGAACAACGTCAAAGCTTACAAAAGGGCAATTACAAAAGGAACATAAATTGAAATTGGTAACATGAAAACAACTTTCAAATCTTAATGTAGAGTTGTATTTTTTATTTGTATGAGTTTTGATTATTGTTATTATATGCATATATGTTTTAACCCTGTTGGTTGATTTTATATAAGTAAGTACTAATTTTCTTGTGGAAGAAATGTAATTTTGTAGTTACTTTTATCATTATCTAACTTACAAGACCACTATAAAGGAACACATCTCAAGGTCATTACATTCCAACAATTATAAGAGTGACTAATCCATTTGAAAGTCAGTGACTAATTATCTATTGAATTAGCAACAGTCAACAGTATCTCAGAAATTTTATCTAGTGTTCGGCCATATAACCACTTTGGGGATTCAAATTCTACTGTAAGAAGGCCTGAGCCACATGGCAGCTGGATTGCAGTTCAAGGTAGAAGAATTATGCAAAGAAGTAGTGTCTAACAAGGAGGGAATGATGTGGTTATTTGTAATGGACAGACAAGCCCATTGGATAAGGGAAAAATACCAATTTTCCCACCATGGAGGGTATGTTATTTACATTATATTTTTCAAGAATCTTAACATTATTTATAACTAAAATCTAAACAAGAATTTAATACCAATTATTGTCAACTTTTTATACAGCTATGAATTAATTGGGATATGTCATTGGCAGTAATTAGTAAGGTAAATAGTGAAAGTATATGTGATAATTGATGACACCTTTCACAATACCACGACAAATTGTAATTGGATTGGTCAATAGTTATTTTGTAGTATTAATAAATTTTTTAATCGTGGTATTATGAATGAGTCTAAAGACACTATTATATAGGTGTATTTGGAGTTATTGGTATTTTGAAAGTTATTGAGTATACTAAAATTAGAAGCTTAACAGATGTACCAACAACAGTTTTTTGCTTTTTTGTAAAGAATTTGCAGCAATTGGTATTGTTTCCAAACTATTATTGATGCTTTCAATGATTAATCATATATTTCCAATATCAAGTGTTATAAAATGCATGTATTACAATAGTAGTGGTGATATGAAATCATATCATTGATATTATATGTCAATTATTAGCATTTATTTTCTATATATTACCTTTGGTGATAAATAATATAAAAAATATAAGGATGATAATCATGTTGACACATCTCTTTATTGTCTTTAAAATACTTTCTAGAGTATCAAATCTATTATTTACTTCATTTCTTATCACTTCAGTTGTGTCCATGCCATTGTCATCATCATGTGTTTCTAGAAATAAATCTCATTAGCTTCATTATTAGTTAGTGACCACCATTTGAAAAATTCATATTTGCCTGCTCTGTAATTGTAGAATAGCTTGTTTGTGAAATTTTAATTACTGCCTTATATCCACAATAACGTCTCTTGTTGTAGAACTTTATAATACCTTCATTTATGTCTTTATTATATGGAACACCATGGTTGTTTAATGAAGAAAGGCTTTGATTTATGTTTGATGCTTAGGGTTTGCCATGAATGTTAGATGTACTAGCTGAAATAGGAATTAATTGATAATGATTTACAATGTCTTAGCTATAGTATATGATTGAGATGTGAACTGATTGAAGAATGATTAACTCTTTAGTTATAAATTGGTGTTAGACATACAATGGGCAAATTTATGAAAGCCAATTGCATGTGTTATAAATTTATTTAACTCGTTAAGGGCATAATGGTTATATCTTGTTACCATTATGAGCATTTGGGCAAGCAATTGAAACTTGTAGATTGACATTAATTTTTTACATGAGTAAAATGTTAATTTTTCACTCGTAAATATGAAATTACTTTATGGGCAATTTAGACTTTTGGCTAGAACAATTTTTCAAGAATGTTTACTAATTCAACATACATATTAACAGTGATCGATGCCATTTTTCTAATTTAATAATTTCAAATTCAAATTGTGGGCAAAATTTTCATTTGACAAATAACAGTTTGGCTCATTAAATTAAATGGAAGAATCTAATGGAATGGGTGCGTGATGATCATTGTTGAAACAAGTGGGTGTGTGGTAATATTTGTAAAAACATATGAGGGGTGGCAAAAAAAACTATTTATAAAATAAATATTTTCTAATAATTATGTCACTCTTTATAAAGAATGGACTTACATCATTTTTATAGTTATGCCCTTAGTGCTTTGTCATTGACTAACTGTTTGGGCATTTTAATTAGGAAAAAAAATTAGTTTTTAGGAACCTAGGTCACTCTTGTGAAGAATGACTTAGATAATTTTTTTTTAATAGATTTGCACCCTTGGCATTTTTTCAAAGACATGCCCTTTACTCACTTTAAAATTTTTTCTAACTACCTAGATCACTTTGTAAAGATCATACCTAAGTCTTTTTTTATGGATTATGCCCTAATCATTTTGTTAGAGACATGCCAATTAGGATTTTACTTTTAAAAAATTTTCTAAACACCTAGGTCACTATTGTAAAGAATGGACTTAAGTTATTCGTTGTATAGTTACGCACTTGGTGTTTTCTTCAAGACTCACATTTTGGGTATTTTATTTAGAAAATCCTAGGTCACCCTTATAAAGAATTGATCTATGTTTTTTTTTTAATATATTTACGCCTTAGCGTTTTGTCAAAAACATGTCTTTTGAGTGTTTTACTTAGAAATTTTTTTCTAAACACCCACATTACTCTTACAAAGAATTGAGCTATGTCATTTTCATATATTTATGCCCTTGACATATTGTCGAAGAGACACCATTTAGGCATTTTACTTATAAATTTCTTTTAACCACATTTATCACTATTATAAAGAATGGAAAAAGGTCATTTTTGTTTAGTTACAACCTTGGTGTTTTGTCTAAGATTTGTCTTTGGGCATTTTACTTAGAAAATAAATATTTTCTAAGCTCCGGAGTCATCTTAAGAAAGAATTGACGTAGCTTTTTTTTTTTTATATATAGATTTATGCCTTGACATTTTATTGAAGACATGCCTTTAGGTGTTTTACTTAAAAAAAAACAGATTTATGCTTTTAGTGTTCTGTTGAATGCACAACTTTTAGGCACCTTAATTTAGATATTTTTTCAAAGCTCCTAGGTCATTGGTATAAAGTATGAACCTGGGTCTCTTTTTTTTTATATATAGACTTACAACCTTTCACTACTAGAAAAATGGCCTTTAGTGATACTAAAATAGTGTCACTAATTACTTTTAGTGACACTTATTAATAGTGTCAGTGATTTGGGAGTCAGAAAAATACTGACACTTGAATGTGGTGTCAGGGATTACTATTACTATAGTATTACAGATTTTATGACACTATAGTGATAGAAATTACTAATAATTATTACGTGTCAAAATTCAGTATCACTATAATATTCTTGAACTCAATATTTTTAATATTTTTATATTAAAATCTGAACTCACTATAGTATTATAGCCTTAATATTTTTAAAATCTGAAAAAATCAATTCTATACATTAGATTTTAAAAAATAATTATAAAAATTATAACAATAGCAAATCCTGAACTCAAACATTTCATCATGTACAGAAGCCCTAGCCTAACAACATCACTCACACTCACACACTCATAGATCATCATGGACCCTCAATCTCAGCCGTTGATCTGATCTCACCACAATGATGATGTTACTAACATAGTAGTAAGCAGGTGTTCCATGCGAGATGAGGTTTCTGGAAGAACAACAACGACCTCCCATTCCTTGCACTTTATTACATTATCCACCCAACACAAAGCAACGGTGGTGCATTATTTCTGTTATTTGACATCAAGAAGAGGAAAAAAATACAATAAGAATCATTCTTTGACAAAATGAACAAAGCAAAGTCACTCAATTTCTACCATAGACATGCTAAACTTTACGCGTAATGATCAAAAAGATGCGTAGCAACAATTCAAACAGCATAATTAATTGAATCCTCAGCTAAACTATAAATAATAAAATAATAAAATAAAATAATTGCCATGTTATAATGGATTGAAGAGAATAACTATCTTAGAACTGTCTACTTCATTATAATTTTCTGTGTCATAACTAATAAATTTTAATTGGGCACCTACCTTAGGAATTGGTCCAATTCTACTTATCAAATCACTAAAGTTCCAAGTTAACAGAGCCAAAGAAGAAACACAAGGAACATAGCAGGATAGTGGGGGCACATACCCAGCCTAGCACTCAATTTATCAAACTGCTCCATGATGTACAAGATGCATGTGTGCCTCAACGATATAGCATGAAAAGTTTCTGAAAGTTCGTACATGCTAGAAACATTTTCCAAAGATATATCCTACAATGAAAATAGAAAATTTGATTAGAAAACTACTACTTCCAATTTACAAGCAGCATTGAGGGTATTTTAAAAAAAAAAATACAGCCTTCTATGCTCACCTGTGCAATGGTATATTCACAAAGTTGCTTAAGTCCCTCCAAGAGATACTGATCAGTCGCTCTAAGGAGATCTTGTGCAATATCCAATGTAACATCTACAGATCCAGTGTAGATAAATATGCAGTAGAATAATCCAGTAATTCCAGATGTTCATAGGAAAGGATTTATAAGGAGCTTAAGTTAAAGGCACATAATTCATCAAACCTCATCATCAACTCGAACACTTCCCATCTAATGTTTGGAATTTCAATGTCCCTAACATCCTTTTCCTGCAG
Organism: Murraya koenigii; assembly: GCA_025617385.1. Lineage (NCBI taxonomy): Eukaryota > Viridiplantae > Streptophyta > Magnoliopsida > Sapindales > Rutaceae > Murraya > Murraya koenigii. Next base: position 9,711,265 of record CM046817.1, on the reverse strand, counting down.
TAAATCCACATAAATTAGTTACAATATGCATATCTTAAAAGCATCTACACTTTCGAGTGCTTCAATTTGTATTGGAAGATAACACCACCAAATGATTATGCTTTTGAGTTACCAGAAAATGTCTGCAATTAATGTTTTATAAAAAGGCAGATAATTTTGAACTTAAATTTTGTATAATCCAAAGAAATGATATACTTCAGCCACAAAGTCAAAGATTTTGACAATGCAGCACTCCCTTAGCCAACATTTTTTAAACTTTAGTACAACAATCCCACCCTACACACGCAAATACAAAAGAGAAGATGATTGAAGAGTGGGGTTAGGGGCTAAGACAGTATACACAGACACTCACCCAGTAACCACCATCAAACATTGCATGGAATGCATCCGAAGATGCAAGTAGACAAATTCGGTGGGCATAGAAACGTCTTCCTGCAGATAAAGGAGGCAATTTTATAATTCAAAGAGAGAACTTACGCTAACAAAACACCTAAGGAAAAAATAATTTAGAAAGTGTTTCCAACATATATCTGCGAATTAAGCAAGAAGAACTCATATTATTGAGAAAGTAAATTTAAACCTTCAACTAGAAAGGTAACGTCCGAACAACGTAGCATTGTTTACAAACTGGTCCCCTAAATAGACACGCACGCAATCGATCGTCATCATAGGCACGAAACTCTCGATGAATACTGAACTTTGAAAGAAATTTGCTAGTTTGTAAGAAATTTTCTTTGTATCCAGTTGAGTTTTGATTATTTCTCTAATAGATTTGAAGGAAGATTATGAAATTACTAGGTTTGACTCGGTTTCCATTGTAAAAGGCTTTTAAATGATTCCTGTGTTTTCTTTTCTTGAAAAATTTAAGTTCCTCAACATACATAAAGCCTAATAAATAACAAACAGAAGTTGCACTTCATCAGAGAACTCTCATTTCCATTTTACATTTTCATCAAAAGATAAGGTATGTAAATAACCATTTCTTAAACCTCACCTGAGGCGTTGGAGATGGGGAGCTGCATCTGAGAAGAAAGAGTTGTTGCTTTGTTTGCCAACTTGAACAAAGCCACAACACTATCAAGTTGTTGCTTTGGGTTTGTTGAACCCGGAAGCCCGAAGTAACTCGATCCCGCATGAAAATGAATAGTTATAGCACCAATCACACCAATATGAACATCTCAACTCATTTTGCAAAAACTAAATCAGAACAAATGCATGGCAATATGAACCTAAAATTACCAAAAGGTATAACTGGGAATGCAACATACCACCACCATCAATAAATATAGTTCTCCGATCATCGAGGAACACGGATGATATGCAAAGGGGGTGGCACATTATATCAAACAGGTGATATGCAAAGCGAAAACGCTAAAAGAGAAGATAAGAAAGGGAATGAGAAGAGAACGGTCGGCAATTGCAGAGCGAGCATGCACTTGACCATATCTTGAGCAGAATAAGCACCGATCTGGAGCTCCCAGAGGCCTTGGAGGCAGAGGGCTCCGTCGAGGGTGACATCAGCGACGAAGAGCCTGGAGTTGCAAGCAAGGGCAAGGCAGAGGAAGGAGGCGAGGGTGGAGATGCGGCCGGAGAGTGTATCACATTTGGCCTGGAGATCGGAGGTCTGGACGGAGGCAGCGGAGGAGGGGACAGAGTAGTGGAGGTAGAATAAGGAGGCGGCGAGGGCGAAGAAGAGATCGGAGAGAAAAGGGAGGAAGGAGGTGGATTCGGAGAGGAGGATGGAGAGGGAGAGGAAGAGGAAAAGGAAGAGGACAAGTGCGGACTGGAGGGAGGCGAAGAGGTGGATGGGGGAAAGCATTGAGAGATGGGTGAGAGTTATAGAGATCGAGTGAGAGATAGGTGAGAGTCAGAGAGATCGAGTGAGAGATGGGTGAGAGTCAGAGAGATCGAGCTTTTTGTTATTATATTTTTGTTTTTAAAATCTTTAAAACGAATGAATTAAGTTAATTCAACGTGGCTCAATGGTCTCCGTTTTGAATGTTAAAATTTTAAACTCTAGAAGTCTCAAGTTCGAGTTGCAACTAAAACAACTATTAATAAATTTTTTTTTATCTCTGATACTTTAGTGTCAGTGATTATTGATGTTTAATTTACTAACACACTAGTATCAATAACCTCTAATACCTACTTGTTAATAGGTGCATTTGTTCACAATTACTGATACATTTTGCTAAGTGTCAATAAATGTCATTTTTCTAGTAGTGTTTGTGATTTTTTTAAAGACAGCATTTGGGCAATTCACTTAGAAATATCTTTTAAGTACATAAGTCATTCTTGTAAAGAATTGACCTTGGTCATTTTTGTGTAATGAGTTATGCCTTGGCATTTGGTTGATTATTCGCTATTTAGGGTCTCACTCAAAATGTTTTCTAAGTACTCAAGTCACCATTTGTAAATAAGTGACCTTGATCATTTTGGTATAATGAATTACGCCTTGGTATTTTGTCAATGACTTGATATTTGGCATCTTATCAGTGACTTACCATTTAGCATCTCATTTAGAATATTTCCTAAGTACCTCGGCCATTTTTTGTAATATTACGCCCTTAGCATTCTATCAAAGTCTTGCATTTTGGCCATTTTACTTTAAAAGTATTTTCTTAAGTACCTAGGTCACTCTTGTAAAGAAGGGACCTAGGCCCTCTTTTATAAAGTTACGCCCTCAGTGTTCTATTAAAGACTCACCTTTTAGGTGTTTTAAAAATATTTTCTTAAGTATTTAGGTTATGCTTGTAAAGAATTGACTTAGGCCATTTTGTCGGTACTTGCCTTTAGACGCTTAACTTAGAGCATATTATAAGTACCTAAGTCACTTTTGTATAGAAAATGACCTAGGTCTTTTCATAGATTCATGTCATTGGGCATTTTGTCAATACATGCCATTAGGCACTTCATTGAGATATGCTTATAAGAATTTTGTCAAGATATGTTGGCCTTGGGCATTCTAATAATACAAGCCTTTAATTAGGCCACTAGTAGAGTTGCAACTAAGCATCACAATAGGGATAATGAATCCCTTGGATTGTTAGATGACTCCATATTTCACATTGGGATAAAGGATTTGAGTTTTAATGGAGGTTAGGAAGATGTAAGGAGACTATCAATTTGCAACCCAGCTTAAATCATGACCCTTATCATTGGATATAGATCTCTGCATATTTTAAACTTTCATCTTTATCTCTTTTTTTTTAATATAATATATATTATTTATTTATTATTACAAAGCAACTCTTTTTTTTTCCTTTATCTCTCATTTTTCCGTTCTAATATCTCTTTATTCTCAAAATATACCTACAATAACAAAATATAACAATTAAGATAAAAATTAACATAATAAAATATAATTTACATAAAACTACATATGATAAATATTAAGATAAAACTTAAGTTATGTACACACTTTCTAGTACTAATCATACCCCCCAACCAACCAGCTTATTGCTAGTCCCTAGCAATTAAATCACTATTTTAAATTAAGAATTATAAAATTCACCTACAAGTTAATAATTGTTCATCTATCCTCTAAACTACCAAATAAATAAATTATCCTATTTATTTATTAAGCTTTTTTGTCATTCACTCATTATCCAAGATATCATCAAACCTTCTTTTGTGCTCGAGAAATTAACACAATACTTATGGGGCTTCATTAAAAGAAAATAATATTTTTTATTCTAGTGATTTATCAGAGATAATATATTTATTAAGCAATAGATTATTCATAAAATTTAAAATATTATATATTCAATCCATATAGCTAGCTTGGGACCAATGACTCCCAGACCAGTTGGCCTTAGGGCACTAGGTGTTAAAACACCCCTACGGACTTAATTACTCGGGTTTCAGATATAGTAAAATTAAACACATTTCTTTTTTTTTTTCTTCTTCTTTTTTTTTCTTTTTTTCTTTTCTCCTTTTTTTTTTGAAAAACATAACACACTTTCCACTACCTTAGAAATTATCTCCAACAGATCAAGAGAACAAAATATTGCAAAAAATTTTAATTTACAATCCAATAGCATGTGTCATAATGTGTGCATGAAAAGAATGATTTAATAATACCTGTTTAAATAAATAATTGACAAAAAAGATTTAATTAATGATTATCAAGTGGAGAATTCATAAATTTGAGTAATTCAAATGATAAGGAGCAAAAACAACTTAATATGAATTTTAAATTCAGAAAATAATATAGACTGGACTGTTAGGATGCGTATCAAAAGTAGTGACTCTTTACACAGCCATCCTAGACAAAAAAAAATTGTTTTTGAATTTTTTTTATTTAAAAAAATAAACAAAATACATACATTTACAATTTACATCAACTATCCCTAACCTCCAATCTAATTTAAACATTATTCTTAATATTTTATAATTTAAAGATACGCATGCAAAATGAGAAATAGAGAAAAGAAACATAAAAGAAGAAGTAGAGAATATTATACCTGAACTTGTTGTAGAGCTTAGAATAAATTTTTTTTTTAAAAACATATAAATAAAAGACTTTAAGACTAAGAAGATGCATTTCTAGAACTACTCACTCTATATTCGGCCATCTTCGACTCAAAATTTATCCAAAGTTAGTCTTTACAAAAAAAAAATTACTAAAAACATCACCATGATTGACACATTCCACAATTGTCAACTATTTCCTCCCCCCAACCTAAATGAGACATTGTCCTCAATGTCTTAAAGGAAAGAAGTAGAGCTTAGAAGACATCACATAAACCCTAAAAAAAAAAAAATTTACAAATGGAGATTTAAATCCAATTTGCACTTCTTACTACTGTTATTGTTATCATCTTCAGTTGACCAATCCAATGCCAAAGTCATGGGTTCTAGTTTCGGTTTGTAAGCTTGTAAAAGATCACGTAATTGATTAGCAGTAGAAACACAAATAAAGATTTTTTAAACTGAGTGAGGAATAAGATAATTGTTAATTGCATGGTTAAGAAATGTGAACAAGCCATTATAAAAATTATTAACATTTAACAAATCGATGGGTTTCTGATGAATGTTTAAATGGGCGCAAGACGCAAATGTAATTAGTGCCTCCAGAGTTGCAAGATCGCCCGGTAAAAAGATGAAAACATCAACATGATCTAACATTTTGGATATTCTTTCTTGCATACCTGAGACAATTAACTCTTCTCCAGTTGGTGGGCTAAGTAGACATCCTAGAGGTTTAAGGGCTTTTAGGATGATTCCTAGTACTTGACTTCCTCTAGTGAAAGCTGTTTTTGAAACAAGTTTGGATAACCCACGATCACCTCCTCCATATATTAGTTGTAAGTTTCTCTCTACTATGACACGACCAAGATCTACAGCTGCCTCAACGAATTCCTTGTACTTTCCATAGGGAAACCCAGAAAGAACACAAATATTTTTAAATTGTCTACTCCAAGATGCTGCCATTGGAATAATTTTTAAAAATAATTTGTGAAAGTTTAAAATAAAAGCACATATTTAAAGATAGAGATATTGATAAACAACTGTAAATAAACTGGTGTACTTATCAAATGACGTGTGAACCTTTGGCTTATATTTCAAAAGTAAACAGATAAAGCAAATAGTAAAAATAAAAAGAAAACAGTAATCACACTATTAAAAGTAATAATGTATAAAATAAAATATTATTAAAAGGAAAATGATATTTACTGGTAGTTGTGACTGTGGCTCACATCTTCCTTTGGTTTTACGTCCAGTAACGGCTTGAATGCCCTATATGGGTCGAAGATAGGCTTCTCATCCAGCTTTCTTATAAACTGGCAAACAGGGTCTTTTTGAGTCAGATTCCCAAGACTAAACTGTGTGTTTTTTTTGGAATAGTTTCCAATACCTTTGAATTGATTGTTGTACATATCCGCTTCGATGCGTCTCAAAAGATCGTAAGATATCATCTAAAGATTTACAACGCGGGTTCTTGCAATTACGTCTTACACAATTACGACAATTAGAGCCAAGTTGTTTAGCTTTTCTCTTTTTAGCGTATGTACTTTTTCCAAAACCAGGCATGTAAGAAATAAGTGGATCAGAAAACTCACCTGCTAATCGGACTTTTGCTTCAATTAACCAACGAACGTCAGAAGGAATGCCATGGATCATTAACAAACGTAGTCGTTCACAGCGAGTTTTGTAAATTTTCCTGAGGGCATTCTGATGGAGAGAAGGAAAATGTTTACGCAAATTTTGATGTATTTCTTCCATGTTTGTTTTTTAAGGTTTCATTTATTATGGGAAGATGAAAATATCGACTGAAGAAGTCACGGAGTACCATTATCCACTATTTATACGGGAAAGTAAATTAAAACACACCAAAGAAACAAATCAACTCTGAAAAATCAATTCAAATGTAAAAATAAACAAAATACAATGAAAAGAAAAAAATAAAATAATTGAAACTTAGATTCATCCTCTTATTGCATTAACTTCAAGTTCCAACTAAACGTTATAAATACCTTCCTCTATTTCCCAAAGTTTTCTTTCTAGGTCTTCAACATATGACACAAACTCTGGTGGTCGTTGATCCCATATTGGATGTGATTTACAACTTCGTATCAATCCTGCTAAGTGACATTTTGCACGTAAAAGAGTTTTAAGATGTTTCAAGAGGATCTTTGTAATTGAGGTATTCATGACATATAATAAGAGAAAACACAATTGTCAAACAAACACGCTTAAGCAAGAAATATTATATGCTTAATAAATATGCGGTGTAAAATTAAAAATAATCAAATGATAAAATAATAAAAAAAGGAATATATATATATATATATATATATATATTAGTCACACATTAAAGATTTAATCAAGATTTGGTGGGTCACTCAAATTGATTTCGGTGTCTTCTTCACGTGGTTGGAATTCCAAATATAGTTTTAATCTTTGACCATTAACTTTAAATATGACACCGTTCTTTGGATTCTCAATTTCTACGGCCCCTGATGGATATACATATTTTACAATAAATGGGCCACTCTACCTTGACTTTAATTTCCCTAGAACCAAATGAAGAGGAGAATTATATAGCAAAACTTTTTGATCAATTTCGAATATTTTTCTAAAAAAAATTTTATCATGAAAAACTTTGGTTCTTGCTTTAATAATTCTTGAATTTTCATATGCATCATTTCTTAATTCTTCGAGTTCATTCAATTGCAATTTACGCACATTACCAGTATCATCAAGATTTGAATTAAAAGCTTTAACAACCCAAAATGATTTATGCTCAAGCTCAACTGGTAAGTGGCAAGGCTTACTATAAACTAACCAATAAGGTAACATTTCTGAAGATGTTTTAAATGCAGTGTGGTAAGTCCAAAGTGCATCAGTCAGTCGAAGAGACCAATCTAAAATATGTTTAATTTTCCTATTTGCTAATTCAACTTGACCACTTATTTAAGGATAATAGGGAGTATTAACTTTATGCGTAATTTCATATTTTTTCATTAAAGACTCAAATGGTTTATTACAAAAATGCTTACCTCCATCACTGATAATAGCTAGAGGGATTCCAAATCTGCTCAAAATATTTTCTTTTAAAAAGTGAATCACAGTTTTGTGATTATTGTGCCTACAAGGAATAGCTTCAATCCATTTTGAAACATAATCAACAGCAATCAAAATATAAACATATCCAAATCAATTCCCCAATAATTCAAATATTTCAATGACAAGAATGGGATTTAAAGGCATCATGTTTCGCTTTGAGATGGACCCTAACATTTGACAATTCTTGCACATTTTACAAAATTCATGTGAATCTTTAAATAATGTAGGCTAATAAAATCCACACTGTAATATTTTTGCAGCTATTTTATTTGAAGAGAAATTGCCACCACAAGCTTCAGGAATCTGATCTAGAAATAGAAGGGGAAAATGGTCTTTTCTAGTGGCATCATTTAATTTTCTATAATCAATGCACATGCGCCAGCTAGATGGGATGCGTGTTGGGATTAGTTTACTTTGTTCATTTTTTACAATAGTTCCTCTAGATTTCTTTGATAATACTTGTGTTGAACTTACCCATGTACTATCAAAGATAGGATAGATAATTCCTACATCTAGTAGTTTAAGGACCTTATTTTTTACTACTTCTTTCATGTGCGGATTTAATCTTCTTTGTGGCTGACGGATTGTTTTAGCATTTTCCTCTAAGTGTATTCTATATGTGTAAATTAAAGGATTAATGCCCTTTATGTTTTTTAAGGTCCAACCAATAGCAATCTTATGCCTTTTTAAAACTGTGAATCTCATTGGTTGCTTGTGAGTTGAGAAGAAATTACCGCTGGATAAGTTTGCTGATCTTCGAGATACGCATGCTTTAATTTTTCTGGTAAAGGCTTTAGTTCAAGCTTCGGTACTTCATTTTCTTTTGTCTTTTCAAGTTGTCTCATGTCTTCAAAGTCCAATTGATTGTTGCCATCTTCGGGTACCTGTGTAGAATCAAGTATAGAAAATATATAGTAGTATCATATTCCAATTCTTTACTTGATTCAAATGAACTAGCAAAACAAATTTCCATAGAATTTGAAAATTTCTCATCCTGAATGTGTTCTTCAATGATTGGTTCAATGATTTCAATATCCTCAGTCTCATTTTCTTCATCTTCTTTATCATGCGGTTGTTTACACATGTTAAATATATTGAGTTCTAACTTCATATTGCCAAATGATAAATTTATCACTCCATTCCTGTAATTAATCAAAGCATTAGCAGTAGCTAAAAATGGTCGACCTAATATTACAGGAATTTGCTTGCATTCATTAATAATTGGTTCAGTTTCCAAGACAATAAAATCTACAGCATATATGAATTTATCAACTTAAACCAATACATCTTCAATTATCCCTTTTGATACCTTGATTGACCTATCAGCAAGTAAAAGAGTAGTAGATGTAGGTTTTAACTCACCAAGATTGAGTTATTGGTACACAAAATATGGAAGTAAATTAACACTAGCTCCAAGATCAAATAAAGCATGTTCAATTTTATAGTTCCCAATAATACAAGAAATAGTTTGACAACCAGGATCTTTGTAATTCAAAGCATTATTAGTTGAGAGAATGGAACTTACCTGTTCTACAAGAAATGCTTTCTTTTGTACTTTATGTTTTCTTTTTATAGTGCACAAATCTTTCAAAAATTTAGCATAAGATGGTACCTATTCCACGAAGAAATAACCAACTCACCTGCTTGAAGACTTTATAAATCATTGGGTTGTGGTTTGATTGCTTTAGTTTGATCAATGCTTGAGGGAATGGGGGCACAGAAGGAGAGTTGGTTATTTCTTCGTGGAATATTGGTTCGTCAGGCACTGATTTACTCTCTGAAATTGAATCCTTACCAATTTCACAAGGATCAAGAATGTGTTTTTCGAGAACTTTACCACCACGGAGAGTTATAACCGATTTAACTTGGCTCATATTTTGGTTTCCAGTACTACCCATATAAGGATGTTGTTGACTTTTGGGATTTGGTTCAGATTGAGAAGGAAGCTTACCTTTTTCATGAATGGTAAGTGCTGAGGTAAGTTTTGAGATGATTTTTGTCAAGTTGGTCAATATTTGCATAGTTTGATTATTAATTGACTCTTGTTTTTCAATGAATGAATGCAATGTGTCTTCAAGAGTTTTTCTGGGTGGTGGGACATAAGGTGGGTAACTCTGAGGATTTTGAAAATTCTAGTGTAGTGGAGGTGATTGTGCATGATTGTCATTCCTCCAATTGAAATTTGGATGGTTTCTCCAACTAGTGTTGTATATCTGTGAATATGAATTGGGATTCAGTCTTTTGCAATTATCTATGACATTCGCTTGTTCATGCAAACTTTCTTTCAGAGCTGGTAAGGTTGGACAGTTCTACGTGAAATGGTCAGTAGAACTGCAAATATGACATGAAACATCTTGAACAGATTTAACATGATCATTCTTTTTCGACTCTAATGCTTCAATCTTTCTAGCTAAGGATGCAAATTTGGCTTGAAGGTCATGGTCTTCCCTAAGGTTGTACATGCTTCCACCAGTTGGTGATGGTTGAGGTTTACTAAATGACTCATAAGAACCAACAGTATCCCAGTGTTGTGTATTTTTAGATAATTAATCAAGATAATCTAATGCATCATCAGGATTTTTATCTCTAAACTCACTATTACACATCATTTCAACAATCTGTCTACTTTGGGATGTTAGTCCCTCATAGAAATATGATACTAACCTCCATGATTGAAAACCATGGTGTGGGCAAATGTTAAGTAATTCTTTATATTTATCCCAACACTGGTAAAAAGTTTCTCCCTGTTTTTGGGTGAAAGTGGTGATTTGTCTTTTGAAAGAATTTGTTCTATAGGGTGGATAAATTTTTTTCAAAAATTGTTCTTGCATGTTATTCCATATTCTTATTAATTCGGATATGAGGTTTTGTAGCCAAGTTTTAGCTTTATTTTTTAGTGAAAAAGGAAAAAGTTTTAATCGAATTATATTCATGCTACAATTTTGATTTGTGTATGTATTACAAACTTCCTCAAAATCTCTTAAATGCAAGTATGGATTCTCATATTCTAAACCATCAAATATTGGTAAAATTTGGATAATACCTGGTTTAAAATTGAATCAAGATGCTTCAGGAAGAAATACTATACAAGAAGGTGCTCCAGTTCTTGTTGGATGCATGTAATCTCTCAAAGTTCGTGGTTGATTCTGATTGTGTTCATCTTGCTGAGAATGATTATCTCCTTGATCAATTTGTGGATTAAGCTGGTTCAAAATGTTTTCACTGTGGATTTCTTCCATGATTGGTGGTGGTGATTGAGATATTCGAGTTAACCTGCCACTTGAAGTTCGAGACCAACGTCTCATACAATGATGATGATGTGTGTGTGCGAAATTATTTAAAGCACAAGCAGATGAAGAAAAAAATAAATAAAAATTATAATTGAGAAAAATAAAAATAAACAAACTGAAAATTAAATGTGCAACAAATATAAATGTATAAAAGATAAAATTATAAAATTAAATAACAAAGTAGGCGGTTAAACAACCCTTATAAAATAATAAAACATAAAAATAAATGTGGAATAAAAATTACACAATTTATTATACAAGAAAATTAAATAACCAAAAAATAAATAAATAACTGAAAATTAAATAACAAAAAATAAATAACGGAAATTAAATAACAATAAAGGCGGTTGAACCAGGCATAAAAATAAATGCGGAAATTAAATTGTAGAAATTTAAAAGTCCAAATCCAAGTCCATGTCCATGTCTTTTCAATCCAAATGTCCAAATTGAGTCCAAAAGTACAAGGAAGGTTAAGTCATAAGTCCATAAGTTTAAGTTTAATTCAGTTCAGTTTTTTTGGTTTAAAATAAAAATTTTACATGTTTTATAATATTTTTGTAATTTAGGAGAAAGAAGGGGTTTAATTAAAATTTTACAATAAAAACCAAAAGATAAAGTGAGGAAAGTGATGATAGAATTAAAAAAAATAATGTATATATATACAATAAAATGACACTAAATTTTTGAAATTTCTCTAATAAGGGGGCTAAAAACTTGACACGAGTTAAAAGTGTTTGATTTACTCCCAAGTATAAGAGTGTCTAGTTAGTAGTCTATTATTGAATTTAGTAGCCTATTATTAAATAAAAATTAATAGTAGAAAAATAGATTACTTGTCTAAAAAGTACTAAGGTTATGAGATTCACTCTGGGAATTTAAATTATGTTCATAATATTCTCTCATATTTATATTTTATATTTTATTTACTAATTAAATATTATGCTATTTAATTCTTAACTAACCAATTTTATGGATGAATATGATAATGGAGTACATGATGTGCCACAACTAAATTAGAGTGTCGATATAATGTCAAAATATCATATAAATCCAATAAGATTTTAAGTTTATAAATTAATATGACATAAAAATATTCAGTAAATAAAAATACAAAATACGAAATAGTAAATAAAATAAACTTTGAACTTACTTGAGAGAGATATTAATTCGGTAAAATGTAAATCCTTGAGCTTCACCCTTTACCCTAGCTTAATAAATTAGCCACTCATATTGAAAAGAAAAACACTCATTTTATTTGACAAACTTCTAAAATATATTATAAGAAAATTTTAAGAACTTGAAACAATAAAAGAAGAAAATTTGAAAAACTCAGCTTCACCCTTTTTCTTTCTCCTCTTTTTCTTTCTCTTCTTTCTCTTCTCTTTTTCCTCTTTTTCTCTTCTTTTCTTTCTCTTCTCCTCTATGCTCCCTTTCTCCTCTGTGCTGCTTCTCTTTTTATAGTAAAAAATGAGAGGCACTATTTATTATTTTATTATTATAATATTATATTATTATAATATATATTATATTATTATATAATATATATAATTGAGAGAGAGATTGAGTGTCGTGCACTCACTCTCTTTATCTCTTTTGTTTTTTTTAATATAATATATATTATTTATTTATTATTACAAAGCAGCTCTTTTTTTTTTCCTTTATCTCTCATTTTTCAGTTCTGATCTCTCTTCATTCTTAAAATATACTTACAATAACAAAATATAACAATTAAGATAAAAATTAACATAATAAAATATAATTTACATAAGATTACATATAATGAATATTAAGATAAAATATAAGTTATGTACACATTAATTAATACTTTAAGTGAGAAAATAATAATTTAAACCTTTATAAAATATATACTTTCTAGTAATAATCACTCAATTTCTAAAGAGAAAGAGGAGTTAAGATGAAAGTGGACAATATTTTTGTATTCATTTTATGTCTTATATCCAAATGTGGGAGGTCTTAGTCTTTATATATACAATATGAAGCATTGAGGTGGAGTAATTATGACATATGGCATTGCTAGTGTGATAAGTATCCACAAAGCCCTTGCATAATGACACTTATCAATACGTGTCAATACTTATTCATGATAATTATTCCTAGGACACTTTTTTTAATTTTTGGCTCTTAATTCAACTATTTCTTTTTTTCTTTTTCTTTTTTTGGAAAAGAATTCAACTCAACTTAAAAATTCTTATTAATTTCGATGTACTGTAAATAATTTAGACCATGATTTAAATGATTATTGCAACACCAAAATGCCATTAGCTAATCTTGATGCTCAACTTGAAGGATAAAGCATAGTCAAAGTCATTACATTAAAGCCATTGCTTGGCAACAAGCATTTTATTAAGACGCCACATACACGGACTTATATATGGATTTAATCTGTCCATTAGATTATTTGTTCTCCATCAACATTAAGTACACATTTTAAAGAAGATTCACTAAAGGTCAATTTTTCAAAGACATTTGTGCTAGTGTTTGATCTTATTAGGACTTGTTCGATTAGATAAAGTATGCAAAAGCAAAGAATTCTAACTTTATAAGATATTTCCAACTTTACAAGATATTGTTATCTCATTCCACCATGGCTTAAAAAGAAAAATGAATTCAATAAACAAGTAGCCCAGATTATACAAATATATTTTCGTGATTATCCAATAGTCAGCATAATGGCTTTGATGCAGACTCAAATAATTTGCAGCTGATGGAATCCAGAAAAAGAATAAAAAAAAATTCATTCGAAATTTTAAATGGTTATGCTAGTTACCTCAATTTTAGTCAAACTATACACTCTTATATTAGGAACATTGTTATTAAATTCTTCAATAGCTGCAACAAGTGCTGCTTTGCTCTTCAATTTGATGTCCATAGTCCCTATCTATCATCTAAGAAATTCAATGAGAAAAATAAATTTTAGAAAAAGCTTCTAGTTGACCTAAACAAGATGAAGCTTAGTTTAAATTTTAACACAATATTAAAAAAAAAAGAAATGTTTTTCGTAATTGAAAATTACCTTTGTGTCTTCATGAGAGAAATGTTTCACACAATATTAGATCACCAAATACTTAATGTCCTTAGTCATTGCAGCTGATGAGGGATTAGAGCAGCTATAACAAAGATATTTTGTGTTAGTAAGTTTCTCTAACAATTTCAGGAAAGTATAGGTCTTAGTCATGATTTTCGTAATCTATTGCTATGCCATTGGTAAAACAATGTAACTCCCCACAAGACTAGTTTGTTTCCTCCTAATTATATCTTAGCTCACCAATTTCTAATTATATCTTACATCACTAACTTCAAATCTATGCGGGACATTGTGAAATAGATTTTAGAAAGTCAATTGATTATGAGTAAGTAGTTAAACAGAACAACTGAATGATGTTTCAATAACCAATAAAACAATAAGAAATAATATTACAATAATGATGAAAGTAATAGAATTAACAAACCTTAGCTTAGGCCGTCTGAAGAAGTCATTGTTAGATGACCGGCTATAAGTTAGAGATTAAATTTAAAATAGATAAGTCCATGAAAAGACCCAATATCCAAGAAAACTTGAAATGACAAGGGAGAAAACAGAACAAATAAGTCAATCTAATTAAAACCTGCCTATTTTTTTTATAATCAAACAAGTGAAAATAATCTTAGTTTAAGAACTGAAACACATAGCCATAACAATTTATGGAAGCTAAGTATGTAGCTGCTACTTCAGGTGTTTGCCATGCAATTTGGCTAAGAAATTTGTTGAAGGAGTTGGGTTTGCTCCAAATAGATCCAACTGAGATCTTTGTCGACAATAAGTCTGCAATTGCCTTATCAAAGAATCCAGTCTTCCATGATCGAAGTAAGCATATTGACACTCTCTACCATTTCATGAGGGAGTGTATTGAAATAAAGGATGTACAAATAAAGTATGTCAAATCTCAAGATCAAACAGCTGATATATTTACTAAGCCATTGAAATAAGAAGATTTTATCAGATTGAGAAATTCATTGGGTGTTATGAAACAATTGGCTATGGAAATCAAAGAAAATAACGGCGAAAGTGAAGGAGAACAAGTACAAGTACGAAAAAGAAGATTAAATGCATATTCCTACAAGGCATTGTTCAATCAAAATAAGAAGAATAAAGCCAAAGAACAAGTTGGTGATAATTTCACTAAACTCCTCGAGCAAGAAGACTTAGAGTCACAGAAACAAGTTTAAGGGGGAGTGTTGAAAAAACAATAAACTTGTTTACAAAATAATAAGGTGTTGAGTTGTACATGGCCCTCCATTATCATGCTCCATCATCATGCTTCATCATCATGGGTCTACAATGTTGAGTGGATGCTAGCTTTACACATTTGATGCCATTAAAGGATTCTTTTAGAGCATGTTAGGTGAGTGGAATATGTTTGGTGTTATGATGAAAGGTTGGTGGAATGTGCTAGGTGATGTGTATTGTTATGATTATGTTTTTGTTTTATTCACTATAAATACCTATGCTATTGTGTTGTGAGATATAAGTCTAAGAGTAAGAAAGCATAAGAAACATAACAAAGCTCCTGAGAGTGATTTGTGAGAGTGTCTGAATTGTTCTTGTAATGTTCTTGAATTTTTTCTAATAAACTTTGTGTTTCATCCTTCAAATTCTCCAACAGTATATGCTCAATATCCTCTTCCAGGGATAAAAAGGAGTATTAGATCCTTGAAGTCAAATGAACTATTTTCCAAATAATAAGCAATACTAAAGAAGGCAAATAACAAAGAGTAGTATAAAAATAATATTTGTAACCACAAACATTTTACCAAGTGATATCTTCCAGAACAATCCTTGAAATAAAAATTAAAATTGCAGATCTATTCATAAAATAATAAACGAAATGACCTCAAACTCGCAACCTCTTGATAAACCACGAAAATCTCAGCGTGATCCTCAGCCAAATCGAAGATACATGGACTGAGTCATGGGCAGTAACATTCACAATGAACAAGTCCTAGTTTCAAGTGAAGTCTAATATCCTATTAGCACCACTAGCACTTAGTTTACTATTTTCTTGCAAAGTTATTTTTATGTATTGAGTTTATGTTTTATGCACTTAAATTGTGGGCGTGATAATAGGAAAGAGTTGTTAGAAAATTTTTTATCTTTTTGACTCTTTCAATGAATAAAGAGATGAGTTGAAAAAGAAGTCACAAATATTGTGGTTTGTTCTTACCCCAAGAGAGCTAATTCTTCTTTCACATTCCTTAAGCTTGTCTGGGACATATCACCTCCATTTCCCAATAATCTGCCTAACAAAAGTTTATTTAAGCTTCCATTCTAAATGGCTTACATATATATTCTATATGTAGATCCTATAATGGGAATAGAATCCTAAAGCAACCGTGTAAAAGTAGAAGCCAGATTTACTAAACATTTAATTTTCACCTTACATACAGTCTTGAATCGATAACATTACTTTATCATTTTCCAAAAATCATTCAGCAAACACTTGGCATTTACCCACCAATGCTAACCTCATAAAACATTTATGCTATATAAAAGGCAAAGCAATAAAAATTCAAGTATCAAGTACAAACATCCACTAACAATAATTAACTAGCACTAGAATAAAAGGTAGGAATGGATAGGAACTACAAAATTTAAGTAAATATATAAAGAGAAAGTTTGAACAAGGAAGTCAGAACTTACTTGACAACCTAAATTCATAATATGTTGATGCTGTTTTTAGCTCGTTTCCAAGTGACGCTGTGAACTTCTGCTTGCCGGTTGCTTGAGCAGGATTCCTTACTGACTCCTGTCTTTCTCCGTTTACTGGAACAATGATTTCCTTTGGCCTGTGCTCACAAAAAAAAAGTATCATGAGTCGCCGAATATTTTTCCGGCGAAAACCCTTCCACGCTCAAGTCAGTAATCGAGTTGATTCTTTTGGCATCCATCTTGGTTTGAGAGACCGAAAAAGATAAGGCTTTCGAAAGGGAAAAGTGACAGAGAAAGTCTAAGTTTGTGGTGGTTTGGTTGGAGTTGAAAATGTTTTTGATTTGAAGAAGGAAAGTATGCCAAGGAAGAAAGAAATCCCAAAAGTTCAAAAGAAGAAAAAGAGAGAGAGCTCCTTTACCTTGTCCCACGGCTGGTATTTATCCTCCTATTTTCCTGCCTTCCTTCGCTTGGACGCCCACCTCCGCATTAATTGCATTTGTGCCTTCCTGACAACTAGGGGTTGCTGCGGCACAATTTGGGGGCATGGGATGTCAGGCGGGTATGGGTTCCTGTGACCCAATGATGGTGTCGTGTAGGTCTGTGTTTAATGATGACACTGTAGGAGTGTGTGCCGGTCATCGGTAACAGTGATAAAGTCCTACGGTGTGGAATGCCTGTCAGTCATCGATCGTTGTTTCAAGTTGTTGAGAGGAGGCGTCGTTGTGTTTAAGTCTGCTCTGCTCGAGCTTTGATCCTCTCTGCCCATGGTGTTTTCAGCGACATGGCTGGATCATGCTCTGTGGTTTGGGGATCCCGGTCAGGAAGAGAAGGTAAGGGCTCGACCAGAATTGGAGCACTTCACCTCGATCATCTTTGATACCGAGCAAGGGCATTTTCGTGCTAGTGATAAGGTCTTCTGCTCTAGTTGGGTCGACGTCGAAGGGGTCTGTTCCGTATTACCCAAACACCAGTCCCCTAATTTATAGTCTTTTAGAGTGACATGAGATAAGACTGGAAACTTCTTGTTCAAGCAGGTTTCCCCACCTCTTTTTACCTTCTCGTGCTGAGTTGTCTGCCTTTTCCATCACTTCACATTTAATGCGGGATACGTGGGCGAATCTGGGTCGTTCGTTTAAATTTTGAAGAGGCAGTTACATGAACAGTCGCGTCCCTTGAGTAGCATGCCGTCTATTGACATGACTTGCTTTCCCCTTTATAAATCCCTAATTTCTTTACTGTGCTTCTTGTTTCCAATCTTCGCTTAAACCAGAATTAGCCACCTGTAAGTGCTTCTCACTTCCCTTTCTGCCGTCGTCGAATCTATCTCGGGTATAAACTCTTCTCCTTTTCTCGTTACTATTTTTTCCATTTTCTAGGTTTCTGGTTTCCCACTTGGTAGATTGTGTCCCTAGGAAAAATGTCAGCCACTCAGTAACCCCGCCGGATGTCCCCTGAAGAGTCATCTTCTTCGAGTGACTCCGAGACCAATAGGGAGTTCTAGTGAGAGACCCAAGCCCCGAAGGTAGGGCGTTAGGTTGCCCTTTCAACTCTATTTTGTTCGGGTCCTATCCAAACTGCGTCTAGCCCCGGAGCAGTTGAACCCAAATGGGTGGAGGGTTCTGTTAGGATGGTATATTTTTTGGGGATGGTGTAACTTGGATGAGCCTTCGGTGGAATAGATAAAGCATATCTACCAGATGAAGAGCAGTCTAAAAGACGCAGGCTGGTATTACCTCACCTTTAGTTTGAAGGGTAAGAAACCCATCACTAACCTCCCCACCTCTGGTGGGAATTGGAAGGGCAAATTCTTCTTTGTCGGGGGAGATTAGGGGCGAGCAGCTTCTACCGCTGAGGGGGTTCCTCCAATTCCCTCTTGTTTTTGCACCCCAAGTTGTCTTTTGCTCATTATGCTTTTTACTTTGGCTTTCTGGTTGCCATTTTTCTTATTATTTTCCTAGCTGTTGTTGCAGTCTCTTGGAGCGCGTTCTATCAGGTTGGGGAGGAGCTTCAGTTGCGCATCAACACTGCTCTGGATAACGCGAGCTCGTATAGGGAGCTACTGACACTTCACAACCTTGTCGAGTTCGGCCTTGTTTCGGGGGAAGAAATTAATGGCATCCTTTCTCGACTGAAGGGTCCCTCGAGCATAGCAGAAGGTCCGAGAAGCTCCTCTGCTCAACCCAAGCGGCCCAGAGTTGATCCTGCTGCCTCGCCAGCCAGGGTTGTTCCCCCTGCTCGGGAGGGTTAGCGAGTGACCAAAGGAGTACCCCAGAGGGGTTCGAAAGCTGGGTCTCGATTCAGGCGCTCTCAGGAGCAGCAGCAGCCTAATGTTGCCGAGCCCTATGTCAGGGATTTTTCCAGGCATATGAAAGAGAAACTCGTGGAGGAGTTAGAGGCTTTCAGTATCAGTGAGCTGGCCAACATGTTCCAGTGCCTCTCATGCCATGCTACGGCTGCCGCCACCACCTTCAAGACCAAGGCCATGGATTTCGAGAGGAAGATCAAGGCCGACAATCAAGGCTTGAGGCAGACGCTCGAGCAGAAGAGGAGGAAGCTGCCAAGCCTCGCGCTGAGATCTCCACTTTCGAGGAAAAGGCAGCCCTGGCCGAGTCCAAGGCGCTCCAGCTTGAGAAAGAGTTGTCGGTGGTCCGGGACGAGCTGGTGAATGCTCGAAAAGACCTCGACGTGCAGAGGTCTGCCTTTGAGAGGACCCTGGAGGTAGAGGCGTAGTGATATTTGACCCTTTTCACTATATCTCACTAGCCCCATTTCTCGATAAACTCTACTAATGAGAATATCGATCAAGGTTGCAAATGTGAATATTGACTTTTAACTGCCGTGTTTGTTCTCCAAGCTATTTGATTCTAAATGTTTTGGATATGGTAATGCACTTGTAGTAGTAACTGCCCCTGGTGTTGGCACTAACGATGACGGTGATGGAACACTGTTTGCTGCTCTTAAAGAGGAGAAGGAGGAACCCAAGGAAGAAAATGAAGACGACATATGATTTATTTGACTTTATCAATTTTTTACACATTTTCCTTTCATTGCTTCTAATTTTTTCTTCAATCTAAATTAGCTAGATATTGATAGTTTTCTATAATGAATGAGATCATAAAAACTGTTAAAAAAAGATAAATAAGTGTAATTTTAAAAATAAAGAGGTTATCTAAAAAAGTAGAGATTATTGAAATAAGTTTAACGGAGCAAATATCACCGTTTTGAAACAAGAAGAGGATTAAAAGAAAATAAAGAGCAAGCACAAATTTAGACACCAGAAATTACGTGGTTCGGTTTATAGCCTACATCCACAGGCAAAGACTGGAGGAAATAATTTTATTATACTGAAAAAATAATAACTTCTCTCTAATAATAGAAGAGAATAATTATACTCTTTCTATAACTAGGAGAAAATTATTCTCACTTCCCAATACCCCAATTATACCCAATGCTAAGAGTACTTATTTAACTCTCAAAATTCTCTCTAATACAAGAGGAAATAAATTTTCTGGGATGATTGAAATGAGGGAAGAAACTCTCAATTTAAAGCCACATTTTGGCTACTATTTATTATTTATTTTTTTTTCTTTTCAACACGGCCTGCGGTGCCGTGTTGAAAGTTTGGCACCGCCCACATGAGATCATAAAAACTGTTAAAAAAAGATAAATAAGTGTAATTTTAAAAATAAAGAGGTTATCTAAAAAAGTATAGATTATTGAAATAAGTTTAACGGAGCAAATATCACCGTTTTGAAACAATAAGAGGATCCTAATCGACTTGAATGATGATTATGAATCCTAGCTATCCGCATACAATAAATCCCATCTGATCAAAGTCCTAATTCAAATGTATTTGAGCCGTTTGATTGTGATCTAGTGGTCAAGATTGGTTAAGATGTATCAATGAAATCTATTGAGTTTTCCCTTCACCGCTTGCAATACAAAAGAATTAGGTGAATAGTTTTAAAAAAATAATATAAAAAATATTAATTTCACTTTTATTGATTCATGAGTACAAACATTTAATTTATACAAATATTTGAAACATAGAAAGAGAAATGATACAATTAACATAATTTGAAAATAATGATTGATTAGCAAAGATTAAGTCAATTAATTTTTATATTGATTGATAATCAATCTTTCTTAACCACTAATTAAGATGAAGACAATCAATTATTTGATTGATTATTTTGATTTCATCAATATTATTTGATTCTTATCATTAGGTAATGGTCAAAAGGATCTTGAAGATTTTCTTTTGAGTTTTAGAAGAATTCGCAGGCGTTATTGAGATTCATTACATGTGTTAATTAGAAATTTAGGAGACGTCGACCAGACTTTTCTTTCTTTGAAGATTTTGTACGTACATATCTAAGGTAATATTTAAGTGATAAAGTCAATTCCTCATCATGCACGACACCATAATTAACTACCCATGTCTCATTAATTAAAGCACATTATTTGTCTTCCCTTCGAGTAAAGATTTTTGTAGGATTTTACATTTGTAACTTATTTGTTTGTCGTTTATTATATTATATTATCTTATATAAATGAGATACACAAATAATTAACAGCCGTCTCACCTTTAGATTCATTTGTACCCACTTGTTAGAAAGAATGAAAACAAATATATATAATTAATAATAATAAAGTCTTAATTAAGCAAAATATTTGGTTGGAAATTAAATTAAATAGGTTTAAATAATTTTTTTTATGTGAGAATATTCTACGTACAAATATAAAAGATTTGCTATCTTATTCAAAATACAATCAATTCTAAATCTTACAATAGAAAAATAATTGACATAATTGATATGCATGTATGTATATAAATAACAAATTCCACAAGAATGAATAAAATGGTTAGAGAATTGTGAATAACCTTTTGGTCGATAAATCCTCTCCCTTAACTCTAAGGGGGGAGAGTTTGAGTCTTCCTATGACTATGCAAATTTATTATTATACTAAACTTCAATGGATTTCAATATTGGACTTTGTTTTGGAGGTGCGATCTTGGCATATAGTTCTAGGTACCCAATCCAAAAAATTAGCTTTTTGGATGGAGTGACTTATCCTCCTTATAAACTCAAGTATCTCCTTTTTATTAAGTAATATGGAACACAACTCAATAATTCCCCCTTGGACGAAACCACTGCCAAATCCTAATCCTTTTGACCGATATAGTTGAGTTGTTCTACCACTATAAGAGTGACCTATCCTCCTTATAAATCCAAGTATCTCTCATTTATTAACCAATGTGAAACACAACTCAACAAACTTAAATATGTTGCGCTGTAAGGACAACTTTAAGTATAAGCAAACTAGATGGTTTAGGCAGTTGCCTAGGGCTTCGTATTATAGGAATGCCTCATTTTTTTTTTTTTGTGGTTCTCTAATAATACTTGAATTAATAAACTTTTTAAGTTAGGCATTATAAGAAAACCTATTTTTTAGACCTATCTATAATTAATAATTATCCTACAATTAAGATTTTTCAAACATATTCTATATTTGACAACCTTAATTAATGTTTTTTCTTTTTAAAGGGAAAGGAGGGCGGGCAAGCGCAAATATAAATTTTAACCTTCTTTCCCACCCCAAGAATCGAGCACGGGTTGCCACGACTCTACGGCGAGCATGGTGACCAACCTGACCACGCTCTTGGGGGCACAACCTTAATTAATGTTAAAGAGCTATAATTAATAATATTGGCCAACCAATAATTCATTTATTTTTTCAAGAAAAAAATTAAAATTATTTATCTTTACGTCTTGTGCTTTTCTCTACAAAGAAAATTATTTTATTTCTTGGCCTAATTTCGAAGTTGAAAAAAAAAAAGTTTCTTAGAGATAATGATTCTAATGATTCTAAAGGAAGTAAAAAAAAGAAATATATATATATATATATATTACTATTTTTCCTTTTTGAAATTTATTAGGTTTCTATTGAATATTTTTTAAATTGAAAATATAGTTAGAAATTAATTAAATTTTAAATTCTTTATGATTATTTGAGTGTTGAAGTTGTTGAATATAAGAATACCTCCTTAAAAAAATTTTGCCTAACACCTATAGTGTTTTAAAGCCTTTGTTGAGTTGATTATAGATTTCAATAAACTTTAGGATTGATTGTCCATTTCAGTATACTTCTCTTGTAATTGACTTTGATTGTATTGTAAATAATATTCAACAAAAAAATGGCGAGAGAATCAATATTTTATGAGAGAAGATCACAAAGAGAAATATAATGAATTTAAAGGTGAGATGATCAAAATTTTCTAAGACAAGATCACAATGAGAAATAACTGAATCTTTGCATTGAAATACAGTATCATCCATAATAATGATTTTTAGTGTAGATGACAATCAAGAGAGCTTACTAAATGATGATCGTGAAAAGTGGGCTTAAGGAAAGTAGTTAAAAAGATTTTGCCTGCGACAACAGATTCTCCAATGCACATTCAATCACTAGCTAGGCTTTCTATTTTCTTTAATTTCTTTAATTTTTCTTCCATCTAGAATCGATTACAAACGCATGCTTCTTCATGATGAATATATGAGAGATAGCGACAGTACATGGGCATTAGGCCGGCACCTTGTGTGGAGTAATTAATATTCTAAGATATTGACTAGCTAGGTCCCATGAGATCATAAGCCTAACACACACACACACGTGTATAAAAGTCAATTTCCACTTACAATTAGTTTAAATTTAAAGTCCGAATTAATAAATAGGTAAGAGATTTTTTTACATATTGGCCAGTGATCACCATCTTTTTGGGAATATTCTTAACAAAAATTTTCATGAATAGGCCAAAAAAAAAAATGAATGAGTGCTATAAGAAAAATAAAAAGCATTTAAATAAAAATTGATTTTAACGTTATTCTCGCTTGCGGTTATGACTTAAGTGACCTGAAAAAATATTCATCTAACAACTATTGTAGTAATTTAGTTAATTCAAAAAAGGAAAAAAAACAGCGAACATTAACAAGGAAAAATAGGTCAATATGTTCAGAATTAATGATTTAATTAAAAAAATATAATTTGGCATTTCTCTAGTATTACAATTATTTTGCTAATTGAATTTCTCTAGCCAAGTGGTTAGTTAATATATGGCTCTGATTTTAGCTGAGTCCAGAGTTGAGTTTAGGAAGTGCAAAAAAAAAAAAAAAGAAAAAAATATTGCCACCCGAAAGTCTTCTTAAAATCCATATTGTATATTGATAATCCTTAGTTGAAATTACATAAAAAGACAAGATATATCTAACAAAATCTATTGATGGCTTGGAAAAGGCGATCAAATAGATCTTTATTCCTCTTTTATTGGCAAGGCAAATATTGATTGAATTTACATTTAGTGGTAAGCTGATTTTTTTTGTTAATATTTTGAAAAGATATAATTGATAATTATTGGATAAGAACATAGATTTAATTAAATCTTAACCGTATATTAGGGTTCGAAGTTGTGTTGTGTATAATTGTATGTATATATTATTTTAAAATTACAAAAATATCATTGAAAATTGGTTCGATTTCGGTTCGAAAATTTTAAACCAAAAATCGAACCGAATGGATTGGTTGGATTTCTAATGCAACTATTCGATTTTGAATTAAACTGTTCAATGTTTTAATTAAAACATACAGATTCGGAATCAAAAAATTGAATCGAATCAATTTTTTTGAATCCGGTTTGATTCTACCCACCCCTACAATTAGGTCTGTTGAGGATTGTTCGTAGAATTAAAATTTAAAATCATGAACTTTCAACAATAATTTCCTATAAAATATTGAATAATATGATTTTTTTAATTCGTCAAGCTTGACGCACTTCACATAGAGTCCACCTGTTCCTTCCTTATTGGCTGTCAGGCAAGCCGACCCAGGCTTAGGAATCCATTTTGGGGTAACTGGCTTATGTGGACGAATGAGAAACTATTACTTCGTCCATTAATTCGAATATCTTATTTTGCTTTGCATGGAAGCCTTTTGGGTAAAGAGCATTTTCCAGCCACCGCCTCCATTGCCACCAGCCACCACTGCCCCACCGACCGCACCTCATCACAGCCGAAAGTAGTTCAAAACGAGTTCCGGCCGGGGAGGGAGACTGCCTCCCCGGCCGGTAGGTCTCTTCTTTTCTCTTTTCTTATTTTCTATTTAATTTTATTTTTTTATTATTTTATCTGCTTCTTTTATTGGACTTATTGTTGTTTTGTGTTGTGTTGTGTTAGTTGTGTCTTTTTTTGCATGATTTTATATTGCTTCTACGGTGGTTCTGGTGGCCTGCATGGATGGCGTTGTTTCAGTGTCCGGAACAAGATCGTGTCAGTTTTCAGACTTAATAGTAGTGCATCAAAGTTTTAAAGACCTGAGGTGAGATTCTGATGGCCTGGAGCTCGGGTTCATTGATATTGAAACTTACCGATGAATCGTAGTGGTGGTTTTGTTGCGGTTTTGTGATTTTATTATTATCTATTTGTGTTCTGTAATTAGAATTATGATGTTTTGTGTTACATTGCCAAACAATGAATTCTCTTCTTAGTTTCATCTACAGTAATTGAGGTGGATTCCTCCAATACTTCATTAAATCTTAACTGTGAAATCATTTAGTCTCCTTTCGATCGTTAGAAATTTGTAATGTATTTTAGCTGGAGTCATAGTTATTATCCTATAATTGTACTTAAACTTGATGTAATATTGTATTTACATCTATACGACGTTGTATTTTAAACCATTATTGGTCTTTAATGAAAACTATATTTTCTTCTAAAATTTTTTTTTCTATTATTTGGGCTTTCAGTAACATAGCTTAATAGCCATCATTGGCTTATATCATTTGGACATAATATTATTTTTTGATGTAACAATATATAATTTTTTCATATTTTTCATAAAGAATATATTCAGTAAACATTGGGAGAAAATTAGGAGTTCATCTATCCACTCCATTGACTTTTGTGGAGAATGTTGGTAACTACTCAAGCTATGGCCTGAGGGCCATAAATATGTTTTCTTGGAAGAAAGGAATATCTGCTAGTTAATCATACCAAGAAAATTCAATTTACTTTATATTCAAATTAATGTACTGGAAGGAGCTAGTATAAACAAATTTTTATCACTAACCAAAGTTGGCATGTTAGTAAAATTAAGCCTCATGAAGTGAGAAAAAGAAACGTAAATTGAAAACTTCCCAAACAAAATAAAGAACTCTCTCGAATGGATATGACGCACTTAAATGCAACTAAGCAATTAATTATCATAATAAAAAATATTAACACTTCTAATATATCAGAAACAATAATTCCCAACAACTTCATTTCAATAAATATTCAATAGAAGCACTTTCAATAATCTCAAAATTTTGTCCAATCCCAACATTCACAACACGAGATTTTTTTAAGAAACATTTGATCCTCACGATCTAGGTTGAAAATCTCGACACGTGATTATATACAAGTGTGGATGAAACAATTCGCTATGAAAATAATCTAAGTTTACAGTGGATCAAGAATACTTAAAAAGTATTGCACCTATAAGCATCTCACATCTAAATCCTATTGTGTTTAACATCATGGTCCTCACAAATTTTGATCTGCATGAATCAAGTGTCAAAATCTTCTCAATCCAAGGCTTATTGGAGGGAGTTGAAAACGACAAGCAATTACCTCTTTCTTTCCCCGTGCCTTCTGCCTCGATTCGGATGATGCATACCACTTTATTGACTTTGACTTTTCAATCCCTGACCGTTCACTTGAACACGGAAACTTTCAAAGGGTAAAATCAGTGTGAAAATATCTTTTTAAATTTAGCAAGAAAGTTGGGAAAAAAAAACGTTGCATCTATGAGCTTGACCCAGGTACAAAATGAGGGAAATTTATAAAAATAACTAAAAAAATTTTACAAATATCCAAAACGGTGGTTGGCTTCCTCCGGTAACAATCAATGGCAGTTGGGCGGGTTTTTGACAGTAGATTTATATCAACTCTGGCGGGTTTCTATCTCATCCTCCATTTTGTAATTTCCAGTAATTTTCACTTCATAAATTTTAATTTGTTTCTATTTTGATAAGTTTGATTGGTGAAAAATAAGTGTACGGATGCATATAGATGAGGTTAGGATTGATTGGCCATAAATATTGGAGATTGTTAAGTGAAATTTAGGTTTAAAGAGTGGTACGCGAGGTGCTCGATAAAATGCCCCTTACACTAGATTAAATAGTTGATGGTGTATTACAAGATTTAAGTGTTGATGGTGTGATTGTAAGGTAGAGTATAGGTGCAATAGGAGTAGAAGTCACACGCGGAACAGGTAAAAATCAGCCATCGTACGTTGTCGCGCGCTCATTGGGCGCTTGACAGCATGCGATAGGTATCTGTCACGCTGCGATGGGCGCCTGTGATATCGTGCAATAGGCACCTGTCCCACTGCATCACAGAATGTGAAAAAAAATAATCTTGAATTCTTTTTATTTTTTTTAATTATCAGATTAACTAATTACAAATTTGATTTTTTTTGCAGTCGTAATAGCCACAAAACCAGGCACGATGAAGATTACAGAAACGAAACACTTCCCCGGGCGTATTACAAATACCTCAAAATTTGGGAATGTGATGGATGCTATCAAGAATAAGTTAACGAAATAACAATTAAAATTATTTAGGAAAGATATATTTGGCCATTTCGCAAAGATGGATAGCTACGTGTTTAGGAAGAAGATTGCCGTTGACATATTTAATAAGGATATTAGGTTGTAAAATATATATTTGAACAATTGTATCTATAGTGCGATTAATCTTATTTCAGGTTTGACAATTCTCCAATACTTATTATGAATAATCATTTTAACAAAGACAGTTTAATATGTCGAATACATAATAAACATAAGAGTTTAAAATACATAATATATATTTCCTTGAATACATAAGATGCTACAACAATAATAGGCCGCTAATTACGATTCGTTGCAATGAGATTCTTACATCTTTTTCTGTTATGCCCGCGTTCCTTGCACCGAGAACACATCACAGTTCTCCGTGATACATTCTCACCAACAGATGGTATTCTAAGCTCCTTCCGACGACCAGGAGGCAGTTTTTCTATTGGTGGATTTATCTTAAACTGTACTGTTGGATGTGGTGTGGAACTTCCCAAGAACAGACATCGTCAACCGGATTGATTGGCACTGCATATGCCTTCAATAATGATTCCTTAGTGTAAAACTGAGAACAGAGACCTATGTAATCCACTCGAGCATGCAGGCAAGCAGCTATTGCATGAACACATACAAGTTGATCAAGTTGGAATACTTTACAACTACAAGTCCGACGACTTATATCAACTACAAGTTGGAGACGAACGCAGAAAACGTGCCACAGGTGCCTGTCGCACGGTAATAGGTTCTGTAAAACCGTGGGACAGGCACCTATCGCACGTGCGACAGGTGCCTGTCGCATGGTTGTACAGACCTGTAAACGTACGACAGGCGCCTGTCCCACGGTTTTACAGAACATATTACCGTGCGATAGACACCTGTCCCATGTACGACAGGCGCCAGTCGCACGCTTTCTGGGTTCGTCTCCAAGCTTGTATTTACTCAAAATAACTCATAAATTTTGATTAATCGAAAAATATAAAACTATACATTGTGTAAAATAAATACTAACCTCAACTTTTTGCTTTCTAGTTGATGAGTTGATGATTAGTGGGTGAATTTTAGGGATTAGGGTGTGCTGGATTTTGAAAATTATTGGTTGAGAATGTATAAGATTTGTTGGTTTTGTTTATAGATCTGAGGGTATTTAAGTTTATACAATAAATATATGGCTACATATGATAGAAAAAGTTTAATTGGTTATTTTGGATATTTGTAAAAATTTTTTGGCTATTTTTATAAATTTCCCAAAAAATGAGAGAAGAAATTTAAGGCTTATTTGATACTTAGTCTTTAAAAATAAAACTAGTAAGCATTCACCAAAAAATTCCAATCTACTATAGCCTTTAACGCCTAAAAATATTTCTCTCAAATCTAGGGCTTAAGAAATAAATTTTAGGGAGTAAAAGTAATAAAATCACTCACTAAAATCTTCCCTAAAACAAATTGCCCAAACTAATTATGTCTTCAATGAGGTTGAAAGCACGGGACCGTGGGCACACCCCCTCTTTTTCTTTTTTTGTTCTCTTCCATTTCCAGAAGTGGCTCATCTCTTAGGGCACTTGTGATCAGCATATATATTAAATTTGGAGCAAACCTGTATTTTGGATCATCCAGAATCAAAGGTTCAAAGTTTAGGCGACGTGATTACTTTAGGAGCATTTGATCGTGGTCAAAATAGGCAAATCAAGTGGGGAAAAAAATGCTTGGTCAAAGTTTATCAACACAGGCAACGATTTGGTCCAAATCTGATGACATGGAAGAATCAGTACTTCGATCAACAGTGATAAACCATCCAAAGGTATGGGTCAAGGCATTGGGTCGGGTCGATCATAGATCAAGGTGTGGATCCACTTCTGGGTCAGTCAAACCAATGTAAATAAGGTGTTACAATCTGCTGCTTCACATGTACAATAAGTGAAGGGATAAAATCAGGTTTTTCTTAATTTTTTAATTAAAATATTTTAGAACCGATCTCATACAACATATAAGATTTAAGTAATCTAGAAATTCGTACATTGATATTTTGATAAGATGAATCAATTGAGAGTTGTATATTCGTCTCCAAACGATCTTCCAGGCTATGACTCAAGATTGATCAACACTGGACGTGTGGGCGTCTGTTTTACCACTCCTAATTGCAACTTGGCTTCTCTTAAGATGAATCAATTGAGAGTTGTAGATCCGTCTCCAAATGATCTTTCAGGCTATGACTCAAGATCGATCAACACTGGATGTGTGAGCGTCTGTTTTATCACTCTTAATTGCAACTTGTCTTCTCTTAGATGTCTTCTGTATTTTTCTCAAGAGCCTTGGAATTCTCTTCTCTTCTGTTTTAAGAGAATAATACCCTTTTTATAATATCTTATGAAAAACCCTAATATGTTAGGATTAGGATTCCTATTTAAAATAGGATTACTTTTTTAATTTAAATATTTAAATTAAATACTATCTCTCCACTAACTAGGTGTGGGCATTTGACCCGACCTGAATTGATACGACCCGATCCGATCCAAAAAATTTGGGTTCGGATCGGATTTAAATAAAGCTTTTAACCCGATGGGTTAAATTTGCTCAACCCGATCGGATCGGATCAAACCCGATCTGATCTGAAAATTTCAATTGAAAAAACACTCACAAACATGAAATACCCGATCTGATCTGATCCAATCCGATTATATGTTCGGGTTGAGTTTCTCCCAACCCGATTTATCCGAAATCCGATTGGATCGACCCGAACCCGACTCGAAACCGAATTTGCCCACCCCTACCACTTACGTAAAAGTGGAGAGAATATGTAACTAACTAGGGGACCACCTTATAAAATATCACAAGCCCCCTTTTACACTTAAATATAATATGCTAGGCCTTAACAAATATTATAATTATGATTTTCACCTAATACGTCAGTTTTCTTGCTTTTGCATCCAGTGATGGTGTTGTCAATTAAATGAGCTAACCCGGGGATCATTTAGGAACATACAATAGTGGCTACAATAATTAAATTTGTAATTAAATAAATATAATTATTTAATTCTAATTCTACTCCACTATAAGATTGGAATTGACCTCTATAATTGTATGCTCGAATAATAATTCGCCCAAGCCATATTGATTTCTTTACTGCACAATCCTTTGTACCATATCGTTAATTTAAATTGATATCTCAACTGTCCAATCAATTTAATTACATCTTATTTCTTGATACTTACTAGTTTTCTCTAATGATCATTTTTAACATACTTATTTACGTTGACACACTCTGGCCAGAGAATTCTATAATCAAGTACTGAAAACCCATCAAGAGATGCGTCGTACAAATTCTATATTGTTAATCTATAATTTCAATACTTGTAATTGCTCCCACCAAGATACTGGGTAATCTTGACTACATGTGTATGTCGTGCCCATTGGTAACTCAAATGAAATAACATCTACAATCATGAAATTATAACCAATTCAAAATTAGGATTACAGTAAATCAATGCCTATGAGATTTAATAATTATGACAGTTATTACTAGGTTAATTAAATCTCATATGTGATCCAGTTCAATGTAATCATATTACATCAATAAATTCATACATGATTAAAACAAATCACTCAATGAATTTATTACAATCTATACCTAAATAAAGTGCCCAACTTTATTTATCAACTGCGAACTTAATTTATTTAATCATAAGATAACTTGTATTTATGTCTTCTGCAAATCCACATGGTGATCGCATAAATACATATAATATGATTAAATGGACTTTACTCAAAATATTAATGTAATAAAGATATATGAATAAAATACCTCATTTTATTTTATTAATAAAAAATATATTTATTACAATAAATATATAAATATGCTTTAAAGAGCATATTTTTCCAACAATAAGATCATTGCTTCAGTCAAAGCAATGGTCAATAATATGCACCATAACATTGTTTATTTTTCCACATAGAAACCTAACATTTACCACATATCCCTTTTCAAAGGAAAATTTACAAAACTAACTAAATTTTTTTAATTTTTTAAATTTAATCCCTAGATTTTTTTTATCGTAAGTAGTCAAATATAAGGTTTTTTTTTACTAAATTACCTTCATTAATTTTAATAAATTTACAAAGGAATATCACTCTTAAAAATTTAGGTAAAAAAGGCCACGCTCTAAACATTCTCTATAAATCACTAAGTCTCATCACTATCAACAAATCATTAAATTTAATCAAACAAGTATTATATAAATAAAGATATAATTATTAATTAGAAATCCTTTTAAGGTTAGTATAAGTTCTTCGATAATATGAATCTTTAATGTATTAAGTTTAACAATTAAGCTTGAAATTGATATAATTTTATTGAAATATTATTATTTTTTTATTGATAAAAAAATGTAATGTAATTTTTTAAAGAAATTAAATTTAGGTTAAGAAATCAAAAATAATATTGAAAACAATAGATACTCAAAGTAAAACGAAATTTAAATTTGGTGAGACAGACTGATTTAGTGTGATAGGTAATGAGATGAATGCCTGCACAGAAACGCAGTGCTAATTATGTGCGACAGGCACTCGTTCCATTGCCTGTCGCACTAAATCAGTCTATCTCACTAAATTTTTAGAAAAATTTCAGAAGTTATAACTTAAGTCACATGTGTTCATTTCGGGTATATAATATAACGTTTCAAATCTTGCGACGTGACGGACCAAAGCATGCTAGTGATACATGCACATATTGTACTATAATAAAATAATATTGAATTTATCTTTTAATGCGACAGGTGCTTG
The DNA here is from genome assembly GCA_025617385.1 of Murraya koenigii. Classification (NCBI taxonomy): domain Eukaryota; kingdom Viridiplantae; phylum Streptophyta; class Magnoliopsida; order Sapindales; family Rutaceae; genus Murraya; species Murraya koenigii. The sequence continues at coordinate 9,679,266 of CM046817.1, read as the reverse complement.
TTACACTAACACCTCGATAAGAAAAATTTAATGTGACTGTCTTTTTGTGTTTCAGATTCCTATTCCACTAATATATTTTGATTCATCTTATCGCAAATTTCGAAATGGTATATTATACGTCCAAAATGAATACATGTAGCTTAAGTTATGATCTCTAGAAGGTACTCGACACGTTTTATATAGTTTTCTCACTACCTGTCGTATAAAATCACATTTTATGTGTCGTATGTTAATATTGGATATACATGTCATACTAAAAGAAAGTAACATTGAATTTATCTTTTAGTGTGACAAGTTTTTATCACACTAACATTTAATCAATAGGCACCTGTAGCACTAAATACAGTATTCGTACCAAAAGATAGATTTTATTACTATCTTTTGGTGCTCCAAATGCCTATCACATAAATATATTTTAATTCGTCTCATCCCAAGCTTCGAAATGGTATATTAAACACTCAAAATGAACACATATAGCATAAGTTATGACTTCCGGAAGGTACTCGACACATTTTATATAGTTGTCCCATTACTTTTCGCACATAATGATGAGATTATGGATAAGGATGGCACAATCACATGGAATAAGACATATTCAGGTCCTATGCAAGTTTCTGTTAGATCCGTCATAAGAACTCGTACAAAGAAATTCAAATAAGCTCATAATGGGCTTATTTAAGTAACTTGCGATCAATCTAATTTATGTAGTTCTATTAAAGGAATCTCACAAAATATTCAGATCAATAAATGCATGATTCAAGCTCTGGAATTTTATAAGCAATCAAATCCATGATATCGGTGCAATAAAGATGAAATATATGCCACTATCTTTTTAGATAGTGTTTCTATTTTTAAAAGAAGCAAAAAATTAGCTATTTTTATTTTATTTAGTCATTTAATATTCTTTCCTTTTTATTAGATTAGATTTTGATTTATTTAGGATTATTTCCTTATTTAATTAGATTGAGAGTCTGATTTGATTTTAGATTAGGATTTGTTTCCGATTTTAGATTAGAATTTATGGCAGCAAATATATTGGATAATTATAGTCGAGATTTCTCATAACCTATATACGCTCACATTGAATAAGAGCGGAATAAGAAGTTTTCATGCAATATATCTGAGAGTATAGTTTTCTTCAGTTCTTAAACGAACTCTTTAAACTTATCTAAGTTTTCATAAAGTTCAATCATTGACTTATCAATTAGACCATCTATAACTAATTGTGGCGTTCTCTCATACCAAAGTTCTTGCTTCATGAAGCAACAGGTCGTGGTTCTATTCAATTCATGAAATTAAAAAAGCTCTTGGATCCTAATTTAATTAGGTTCTCGTAAGTTCTTAGCATATCAGTTGATATCAAAGTAAAGGTTCTAATCAAGTTTTATCTATCTTATTTAGATTTCATGTCTTGTTTATTTTAATTAAAAAAGAATAGTGAACAGTACTGCATGAATAGTGCTATATGAATAGAATTTAGGGTTTCTTAATTTTGTATTTTTATGATTTATTTCCTTAAATTCGTAAATTTTATTAATTTCTGACCCTAAATTCTTACAATTTTTAGTTATTCAGTGTTTATAAAAAAAAAAAAAATCTTTCAATTTTCATTATTGATGTCTTATAGAATCCAAATCTGATTTTTCATTGTGTAAAATGTTTGCTTAAAATATTATTATTCTATGCTTCCAAAACCTAATCATACATGTTTGTTGTATTCTCGCCCTTTAAACTAGAATCTCTTTAGTATAATCTTTGTGAATTGCTTCTGGAATCTTGATATTTGTTTGATTACCTTTATAAGAATGAAAAGAAAACAACTACAAGTGGAATAAAACAAGAAAGTGTGAATGTATTAGAGTAAAAGCCAAAAAATTTGAATGAAACACAAGTGGAATTGAGTGAATCATTCTCTTGATTGAAACACATAAGGGAGTAAAGTGAGCTCCTTTCTACATTATTTCTAATATCTTTATGTAGAATTCAAGTATGTCTCACGACGAAGAATGAAGTGCAAATGCAGAGAATCAACGACCAACTATTCAAAATTTTTAAATTCAAGCCTTGATGGGCGAGATTAAACAGCTAATGAGAGCTGAATTAGAGCACATACATGAGCATTTGGATCAAGTAGAGAACGCACATTCAGGGCAACTACAACACATTCTCCAAGCATATAGGAGGGAGAGAGTTTTAGCTACAGAAGAGGTTGATAACTATTTTGGGGATGAGTATGGTAAATAAGAGGATTTTGTAGGTAATTATAGAAGAGCTAGGCATCGAGATGATGGTGTGAGTGGCATAAAGATGAAAATTCCTCTTTTCAAAGAAAATCTGATCCTGAAGCATACTTTGAATGAGAGAAGAAGATGGATTTTATATTTGATTGCTACAACTACTCCAAGAGAAAAAAGGTAAAATTGGCTGTGATTGAGTTTTCTGATTATGCTATTACTTGGTGGGATTAGCTTATTATAAATAGGAGACAGAATAAGGATCGTTCTGTTAAAGCATGGAATGAAATAAAAACATTGATGAGAAGACTTTTTGTTCCCAGCCACAACTACCGAGGCTTATACCAAAAATTACGAAGTCTTACCCAAAGTAGTTGAAGCGTAGAGGATTACTATAAAGAAATAGAGGCTGTCAGGATTAAAGTAAATGTAGAGGAAAATGGAGAAGCTGTTATCGCACGATTCTTGAATTGCCTTAACCAGGAGATTGCAAATATGATTAAGTTGCAACATTATATGGAGATTGAGAAGATGGTCTACAAGGCCATCAAGATTGAGCAGCAACTCAAAAGGAAGGGTAACACCCGTGTAACCCTAAGCTTGAATTCCACGGAGCTATGTGAAACATGTCGAGAGGCCACAAAAACATACTGCAGGCCTAATTCACAGATATCCACTATTAGAAATTGTGATAGTAAGTGTTTTAAATGTCATAATAAGAGACACATAGCCAATGAATGTATAAATAAAAGAGTTATAATATTACAAGATAATTATGAGATTGTAACCAATGATGAGACAGAAGATAATAAGATGCCACCATTAGAGGATGTTGAAAATGAAGGGTATACAGTCCCTGATAAATTAACTTTAGTAGTTAGGAGAGCTTTGAGTGTGTAAGTAAAAGAAGTTAAAGCAGTGCAACAGAAAAACATCTTTAATACTAGGTGCTATGTTCAGGAAAAAATATATAGTATGATTATTGATGGGAGAAGTTGTACTAATGTTGCTAGTGCTATTGTGGTAGAGAAGGTAGGACTTCCAACATTTAAGTATCCACAATTATACAAACTGCAGTAGTTAAATGATAGTAGAAAGGTGAAAATGAACAATTAAGTACTAGTGTTCTTTAAGATTGGTAAATATGAAGATAAAGTACTATATGATGTGGTACTAATGCATGCTGGACACTTATTACTTAGGCGTCCTTGGCAATTCGACAAACGTGTGAAGCATTATGGTTTTACCTACAAGTATTCGTTTGAGTTTAAAAAAATGCAAGATCACTCTCGCTCCATTATCATCGAAACAAGTTTATAAAGACCACGTAAGCTTACAAAGAGAAAACGAGTGAAAGAAAAAGAAAAAAAGAAAAAGAGAGTGGAAATCAGAGAGAAGCCGAGCAAAAAGAGAGAGAAAAGGGAAAAAAATTGAGGCAATTGAGAGAAAATTAAAGAGAAAACAAAAGAATTTTTATGCAATGGCAAGTGAGATAAAAAGAGCATTATTTTCAAATCATCCAATGATTGTACTTCTGTACAAAGAGGCATTTCTAAAAACTAACGAGCTTAACTCTATCTTGCCTAGTTTTATTATTTTTTCTTTTGCAGAAGTATGATGATGTCTTTCCTAAGGAAACACCACATGGATTACCTCCAATCTGAGAGATCGAACATCAAATTGATTTAGTTCCTAGTGCAACAATTCCAAATCAACCAACCTATAGGAGTAACCCGAATGAAACAAAGGAACTTTAAATGCAAGTTAATAAGTTGATGGAATAAGGGTACGTGAGAGAAAGCATAAGTCCATGTGCAGCTTCGATTTTGCTAATTCCTAAGAAAAATGGGACATGGAGGATGTGCGTTGGTTGCCGAGTCATCAACAACATAACAATAAAGTATAAATATCCCATTCCTAGGTTAGATAATATGCTTGATGAATTGTATAGTTCTTGTGTATTTTCTAAAATTGATCTATAAAGTGGATATCATTAAAATTAGAATGAAAGAACGAAATGAATAGAAAACAACCTTTAAAACAAAATATAGTTTATATGAATGGTTAGTTATGCCTTTTGGTTTGACTAATGATTCGAGTAATTTTATGAGACTTATGATCATGTTCTATAGTCTTTTATTAGTAAGTTTATTCTTATTTATTTTGATTATAGTCATATATATAGTAAAAAAATGGATGATCATACAGCACATTTGAAATCTATTTTAGATGTACTTAGAAAAGAAAAATTATTTGCTAATTTATAGAAATGTACCTTTTGTACCGATAAACTTGTGTTTCTAGAATTTATTGTAAGTGCATAGGGTATATGAGACGACCCGCCCCATTCCTAGAGGCGACCTATCTTGAGAATCTTAACTCAAATATTAAAAATCATATTAAAGAGAATTCTACCGAAATTTCGGCAGAACCTCCTCTAAATATATAACATTTCCAAACCTGCAATTACAACACAAGCACTCCCAAATCATTTATCAAACATCAACTGCATCAACCCAATCTCATCCGATAACATATCCAATATTACACTCGTTTCATAATTTATATATCACATCCCTAATATAAATCCAAAACATGATAATTATACATTAACTAAAAGAAAATAATAATCTATAGCCTCAAACAACCTCAGTGGTCCAAATGACTCCAACTATGTACAGCTGCTGGGTTAACTTGTGTACCTGAAATCTCCTGGGGGGAAAAAATATAATAAAATAGGAATGAGTATAAAACTCAGTGAGCTCAGTGAGTGGATAGTAATTTTTAAAATATAAAATAATTACAAAAATAAGTGCATCACTTGTATAATCACGTTTCTCAAATAATTATTTGAATGTAAAATTACTTTCAGTTCAATCATAATTTGAACATAAGCAAAACTGATATTGTCACAAAATCAATAAAGAACATTTTATATTGAAATATCATCTCAAATTGAAATATCAAATACTAAGTAAATCAAATATCTTTAAACAAATATCCTTAAACAAATACCCAGGGGATAATTTATTCTCATCCGGACCTCAACGGACGGCAATGATGTACTATCTGAGTACTATCATGCCCGGAGCTACACGGATAGATGAAAGGACATACTATCTCATGCTCATCAGCATATCTCATACCCGGATCTCAACGGACGTGCTATGATGCGCTATCCCGCGACATCGTGTCCAGACCATCCGATCTCATATCTCAATATGCATGCATATGCCCCCAAAGGGCGAAAGCGCCCGAACACACGGCCCAAAGCCTCTATATGTGTTCAGACGGGCCCCAAAGGCCTACTATCTCATCTCATATCATCTGGAGGGAACGGGTATTTGCTTAAAACTTAAAATCATGATCGAAATCATTATGTATATGCACTTTAAATCAAGCTCAAGATCAACATATATATATACTTAAAATCATGCTCAAAATCCATATGTATAAACATTCTAAATCATGCTCGAAGACCATATGTAAACACTTTAAATTATTCTCGAAATCAACATATAAATACTTTGAATCATGCTCAAAAGCAATGTATATACATTTTAAATCATAAACAGGATCAATCACATACTCTTAAAATCATGCTCGAAAGCCACATAAAGCACTTTAAAACATGTTCGGAAATCAATCATCTCTTTTACATTTTAAAATCGATACGGAGCATAAATAAATAAATATAACTATTACCAATTTATCCTCAATCCAGATTACAAAATCACCCTCAAAGCTAGAAATTACGAAATTACCCTCAACACTTGAAATTACCAAAATGCCCCTACGGTCAACGTTGACCGGAATTGACCCAACGGCAGAGGGGAAGCTCGGACTAGACACTTCTCGTCGAGGTGAGTCCAACGGTGCAGGTGGTGTCCTCCCACGCGCGCGGGCGAAGCCGGATCGAGCACGTGAAGTCGCGGCTCCTTGGGGTGATCGGACGGCCGCAAAACGGCCTCCTCGGTGCCGGTGACTGGTCGGGAATGGAAGATGGTGAGGTGGGGAAGCTTTTGCAACAGGTGGCTTGGCCAACTACGGCCGGAATCGCCGGCGATCGTCCGCGCAAACCCGCCGAACTTTCGAGCTTCACCGACGGCGTTCTCGACGTTTCTGGGCTGCAGGGATGGCAGGGGAACGTTCTCTGTCTCGTAAGCTTTGATTTGATACCAAGCTCGTCCGGTGGGGTGGTCGGAATAGGGAGTTACGGCCGGGTCAAACTCGCGGGTTCGAGTCGGGTCAAATGGGTCAAACACTCTCCTCTCTCTCTTTCTCTCGGTTTTCTCCAAATTCCTCCTTTTATAAACACCCACAAAATATCAACTAGACCCCCTCATGATATATCACATAACCCACCTCTTAATTTATCACATAAACCCCCTTTCAATTTGTCACATAAACCCCCTATTAAATTCATTATTTACATAAATAAATATAACAAATTCATATGTTACAATCCTCCCCACTTATAAAAATTTCGTCCTCGAAATTTACGTACTAGGTAGAAACAAATGAGGGTACTGGGCTCGCATCAAGTCCTCGGATTCCCAGGTAGCCTCTTCCTTTGAGTGATTCCTCCACAACACTTTTACCAAAGGGATGGTTTTCGAACGCAACACCTTGTGCTTTCCTTCTAGTATCTCAACTGGCTCCTCTTCGTAATTCAAGTCCTCCTTCAACTGAATCGGTTGCTTCGATAAAACATGACTCGGATCATACATGTATTTTCGAAGCATTGAAACATGAAACACATTGTGGATTCTGGACAACTCAGGTGGTAGAGCTAATCGATAAGCCAATGAACCAATACGCTCTACGATCTCATATGGCCCAATATAACGTGGACTGAGCTTCCTACGCTTTCCAAAGCGAAGTACTCATTTCCGAGGAGATATTCGTAAGAACACTCTATCACCAACACTGAATTCCAGTTCCCGCCTACGCTTATCTGCATAGCTTTTCTGTCTATCTTGAGCCACTTTCAATCTATCCCGAATAAGTTGTACCCGCTCATTAGTATCCTGAACCAATTCTGGGCCAAATAATTTCTGCTCACCAACTTCATCCCAACATACTGGAGTTCTGCATTTCCGTCCATACAGAGCCTCATATGAAGCCATCTTGATGCTAGCTTGATAACTATTGTTGTACGCAAACTCCATCAAAGGTAAATAAATGTCCTAATTACCCTTGATTTCCATAACACATGCTCGCAGCATATCCTCCAAAGTTTGAATGGTACGTTCTGACTGGCCATCAGTCTGAGGATGAAAAGCTGTACTGAAATTCAACTTCTTACCTAAAGCATTTTGCAAGCTAGTCCAGAACTTCGAAGTAAACCGAGAATCTCTATCTGAAACAATAAATACCGGTACTCCGTGAAGACGAACTATCTCAGCTACATAAAGACTCCCCAACTTATCCATTGAATAGGTGGTTTTGAATGGTAGAAAATGAGCAGATTTGGTAAGTCTATCCACAACCACCCAAACACTGTCGTGTCCACGCTGGGTACGCGGAAGTCCCGATACAAAGTCCATAGTAATATGCTCTCATTTCCACTCGGGAATAGGAAGTGGCTGGGAATACCCTGCAGGTGTCTGATGCTCGGCTTTAACTTGCTGACAAACCAAACATCGAGAAACAAATTCTGCAATCTCTCTTTTCATACCTTGCCACCAGTAATGGTCCCTTAAGGTATGATACATCTTCGTACTTCCAGGATGCATCGCATAGGCTAAACAATGAGCTTCTTCCATGATCTCCCTCTTTAGCTCCTCAATATCCGGTACACACAGTCTATTACCCATGACTAAAACTCCATCATCTCTCACCATGAAATCGGTTCGTAAACCTTTTTGCACATCCTCTATCAACTTCATTAACTTGGGATCTTGTGCTTGCATCCGATGGACTTTGTCAATCAAAGTCGGCCTAACTTGAAAATTAGCTATCAAAGCTCCGCAGTTATCGGCATTCAACTCAACTCCCAAAGATCTCAGCTCGATCAACAGAGATATACTGGCCACTCGTATATGAGCCATAGAACCAGAAGATTTTCTACTCAATGCATCAGCCACCACATTCACTTTGCCAGGATGATAATCAATAATGCATTTATAATCCTTAATTAACTCCATCTACCTTCTCTGTCTCAAATTTAAGTCTTTCTGAGTAAACAAATACTTGAGACTTTTATGATCAGTGAAAATTTGACAAGTTACCCCATACAAATAATGTCTTCATATTTTAAGTGCAAATACCACCGCTGCCAGCTCTAGGTCATGTGTTGGGTAGTTTTGCTCATGCTTTTTAAGTTGTCTTGAAGCATAAGCTATTACTTTCCCATGTTGCATTAGCACACAACCCAATCCTTGCTGGAGGCATCATCTGTATACCACAAACCCTTCCTTGCCCGATGGAAGTGTAAGGCCGGTCTTGAGGTAAGGCGTGCCTTGAGTTCTTGAAAACTCTTTTCACAATCATCATTCCACTGGAACTTGGCATTCTTTCTAGTTAAGCTGCGTTAGCGGAGTAGCAATCTTAGAGAATCCTCTACAAATCGACGATAGTACCACTGCCAAACCAAGGAAACTCGAACCTCCGTGACATTTGTAGGTCGTTCCCATTTCACAATTGCTTCGATCTTTTGCGGATCGACATAAATGCCTTCGGTGATATCACGTGGCCTAAAAATGTCACCTCGTCCAACGGAACTCACACATACTAAACTTAGCATAAAGTCGTTTTTCTCTCAAAGTTTGCAGAACCCTCCGCAAGTTATCAGCATGCTCTTCTTCATTTCGGGAATACACCAAAATATCATCGATGAACACAATTACAAATCGATCTAAATACTGGTGAAATACCCTATTCATGAGATCCATAAAAGCTGCTGGAGCATTAGTCAACCCAAACGACATCACCAAAAACTCATAATGTCCATATCGGGTTTTGAATGCTGTTTTAGGAATATCGTCCTCTTTAATTGTAAGTTGATGATATCCCGATCGCAAGTCGATCTTAGAAAATACCTTAGCCCTCTGAAGTTGGTCAAACAAGTCATCAATACGCGGAAGTGGATACTTATTGCGTATTGTAACCTTGTTCAACTGCCGATAGTCAATGCAAAGTCTGAGGGTACCATCCTTCTTCTTCACAAACAAAACTGGAGCTCCCCAAAGGGAAACACTAGGCCCGATAAACTCTTTATCCACTAATTCTCGTAGTTGAACCTTAAGTTCCTTCGATTCTGCTGGAGCCATCACATGCGGTGCCATAGATATAGGAGATGTTCCAGGAACTAAGTCGATGGAAAACTCAATCTCCCTATCAGGTGGCATCCCCGGCAGTTCATTCGGAAATACATCTGGGAACTCTTGGACTACTGGAATATCCTCCAATTTCAACTCTTGAACTTTTGTGTTCACCACATATGCCAATAAGCTGAGCATCCTTTTTTAAACAACCGTCTCGCATTAATGGCTGAAATGACACATGAGGGTAAAATTTTGTGCTCCCCACAAAATTTCACCACATTTTTCCTTGGCTTATTAAACACAACTTCCTTCTTGAAACAATCCACCGTAGCATAATGAGATGCAAGCCAATCCATACCCAAAATAGCATCGAAATCACGAATATCAATAACAATCAAATTCGCCTCAAATTCCTGCTCACCCATTCTAATCACACAATTCGATACACACTCTCCATGAAGTGATTCTCTCAGTAGGTGTACTAACAACTAATTCACAATCTAGTGCTTGGGCTCTCGCTCTACATGCTTAGCAAGCGTCACGGAAACAAAAGAATGTGTAGATCCGGGATCAATAAGAATATGTGCTTCACGACCAAAGATAGATAATATACCCATAATAACTTCACTTGCCCTCATGTGTACAACACTGGAGTTAACCCGACTAATGGTTATATACGACCACGTCTACCACTACCACTATGAATTCCCTCTTATCAAAATTATAAACTTATTCTTCCTAAACAAGTAAAGTCTACAGAATCTAAAACCATGCTCTGATACCAACTGAGACGACCCGCCCCATTCCTAGAGGCGACCTATCTTGAGAATCTTAACTCAAATATTAAAAATCATATTAATGAGAATTCTACCGAAATTTCGGCAGAACCTCCCCTAAGTATATAACATTTCCAAACCTGCAATTACAACACAAGCACTCCCAAATCATTTATCAAACATCAACTGCATCAACCCAATCTCATCCGATAACATATCCAATATTACACTCGTTTCATAATTCATATATCACATCCCTAATATAAATCCAAAACATGATAATTATACATTAACTAAAAGAAAATAATAATCTATAGCCTCAAACAACCTCAGTGGTCCAAATGACTCCAACTATGTACAGCTGCTGGGTTAACTTGTGTACCTGAAATCTCCTGGGGGGAAAAAATATAATAAAATAGGAATGAGTATAAAACTCAGTGAGCTCAGTGAGTGGATAGTAATTTTTAAAATATAAAATAATTACAAAAATAAGTGCATCACTTATATAATCACGTTTCTCAAATAATTATTTGAATGTAAAATTACTTTCAATTCAATCATAATTTGAACATAAGCAAAACTGATATTGTCACAAAATCAATAAAGAACATTTTATATTGAAATATCATCTCAAATTGAAATATCAAATACTAAGTAAATCAAATATCTTTAAACAAATATCCTTAAACAAATACCCAGGGGATAATCTAGTCTCATCCGGACCTCAACGGACGGCAATGATGTACTATCTGAGTACCATCATGCCCGGAGCTACACGGATAGATGAAAGGACATACTATCTCATGCTCATCAGCATATCTCATACCCGGATCTCAACGGACGTGCTATGATGCGCTATCCCGCGACATCGTGTCCAGACCATCCGATCTCATATCTCAATATGCATGCATATGCCCCCAAAGGGCGAAAGCGCCCGAACACACGGCCCAAAGCCTCTATATGTGTTCAGACGGGCCCCAAAGGCCTACTATCTCATCTCATATCATCTGGAGGGAACGGGTATTTGCTTAAAACTTAAAATAATGATCGAAATCATTATGTATATGCACTTTAAATCAAGCTCAAGATCAACATATATATATACTTAAAATCATGCTCAAAATCCATATGTATAAACATTCTAAATCATGCTCGAAGACCATATGTAAACTCTTTAAATTATTCTCGAAATCAACATATAAATACTTTGAATCATGCTCAAAAGCAATGTATATACATTTTAAATCATAAACAGGATCAATCACATACTCTTAAAATCATGCTCGAAAGCCACATAAAGCACTTTAAAACATGTTCGGAAATCAATCATCTCTTTTACATTTTAAAATCGATACGGAGCATAAATAAATAAATATAACTTAACCCAATAATTATACGCAATAAACATTTATTTCGGAAAACCATTTAACGAAAGCACTTTAAATATTTATTTCATAAACAAACCTTACTATAAAAAAAAATCAAATAATTTTAATATATTCCACTCACAGTGACAATTTCAGACTCGGCTATCACCCAAGTCCGCAGGTAGATTCTCGTCCGCAGATCCACCTATTTTACAGAAACGACACAATTACTTTCCATAATTATAATTCGAACTAATCTCGCAAAAAGAACGCTTAAAATAAATATTCATCCTAACATTACAAATTCTCAATACTGTATTAATCCCGTATTCGTAATTTACTAATATAATCCAAAATTATACTACCCTCAATTTCACAATTTACTAATTTACCTTCAACATCATAAAATTACCAATTTATCCTCAATTCAGATTACAAAATCACCCTCAAAGCTGGAAATTACGATATTACCCTCAACACGTGAAATTACCAAAATGCCCCTACGGTCAACATTCACCGGAATTGACCCAACGGCAGTGGGGAAGCTCGGATTAGACACTTCTCGTCGAGGTGAGTCCAACGGTCCCGGTGGTGCCCTCCCACGCGCGGCGGCGAAGCCGGATCGAGCACGTGAAGTCGCGGCTCCTTGGGGTGATCGGAAGGGGCAAAACGGCCTCCTCGGTGCCGGTGACTGGTCGGGAATGGAAGATGGTGAGGTGGGAAGCTTTGCAACCGGTGGCGTGGCCAACACGGCTGGAATCGCTGGCGATCGTCCGCGAAACCCGCGGAACTTTCGAGCTTCACCGTGGCGTTCTCGACATTTTGGGCAGCAGGGATGGCGGGGAACGTTCTCCGTCTCGTAAGCTTCGATTTGATACCAAGCTCATCTGGTGGGGTGGTCGAATAGGGAGTTATGGCCGGGTCAAACTCGCGGGTTCGAGTCGGGTCAAACGGGTCAAACACTCTCCTCTCTCTCTTTCTCTCGGTTTTCTCCAAATTCCTCCTTTTATAAACACCCACAAAATATCAACTAGACCCCCTCATGATATATCACATAAACCCCCTCTTAATTTATCATATAAACCCCCTTTCAATTTATCACATAAACCCCCTATTAAATTCATTATTTACATAAATAAATATAACAAATTCATATGTTACAGTATACAGGTTGATGAAGAGAAAGTATGTGCAATCTAAAAATAGCCGAGTCCTACAAGTGTAAGTAACGTGAAAAGCTTCCACAGACTTGCTAGCTTCTATCGGCGATTTATGAAAGACTTTTATACATTGGCCGCATTATTTACTAAAGTAATCAAGAAAAATGTTATATTAAAGTGGGGAGAAGAACAAGAAAACGCATTCTAAGTGATCAACAAAAAGCTAACCAATGCCCCTTTAGTATCCTTACAGAACTTTAACAAAACGTTTGAAATTATTTATGGTTTTAATCCTTTAACTCTTTTAGATTTAACTTCATTACCTATTTCTGAGCGTGTTAACTTAGATAGAAAGAAAAAGACTGAAATTTTTAAGTAGATACATGAAACAGCGAAGCTCAACATCGAGTAGAGAACTGAGCAATATACTAAACAAGCCAACAAAGAGCGCTACAAGCTAGTCTTTGAACCCGACAATTGGGTGTGGTTATATATGCACAAGGAATGATTTCCAGAATAAAGGAAATCTAAGTTTTTACCTCGAGGGTATGGACCCCTCTAAGTCTTGGAATGGATCAACGATAATGCATACAAGCTGGATTTGCTTAGTGAGTAAAATATAAGTGCTATATTTAATATTTCTTATTTAAGTAATTTTGATATATGTGAAGATTTGATGACAAATCCCCTTTAAGAAGAGGGGAATGATGAGATTATAGATAAAGATAGAATAAGCACGTGGAATAAGGTATATTCAGATCCTATGCAAGCTCCCGTTGAACTCGTCACAAGAGCTTATGCAAAGAAATTTAAAGATGCACTTAATGGGCTAATTCAAGCAACTTTGGATCAATCTAATTCATAGATGTCTATTAAAGAAATCTAACAAGCTATTCAGACTAATAAATGCATGACTTAAGCTCTTGAATTTTATAATCAATTAAATCTATGAAATATGCGCATTAAGGATAAAATATATGCCACTATCTTTTGAGAAAGTGTTTTCATTTTTAAAAGAGACAAAAAATTAGCTATTTTATTTTATTTAGTCATTTAAGATTCTTTCTTTTTATTATATTAGATTCTGATTTATTTAGGAATCTTTCCTTATTTAAATAGATTGAAATTCTGATTTAATTTTGGATTAGGATTTATTTCTGATTTTATATAATGATTTATGACAGGAAATATCTAGGACAATTATGGCTAAGATTTCTTGTATCCTATATATATTCGCATTGAATAGGAAAAGAATAAGAAGTTTTCATGTAATTTATTTGAGAATATAGTTCTATTCAGTTCTTAAACGAACTCTTTAAACTTATCAGATTTTGCGTGACGTTCAATCCTTAACTTATCAATCAGACCATCCATAACTAATTGTGTCATCCTCACATATCAAGGTTTTTGTTTCATTAAGCAATGGGTTGCAGTTCTATTTAATTCCTAAAATTAGAAACGATCTTGGAGCGTAATTTGATTAGGGTCTCGTCAGTTCTTGGCGAAGTTCATATCACATAATCACATTTTAAATGTTGGGTGTATTTCAAAAGTCATAACTTAGGCTATATGTGTCCATTTTGGACATATAATATACCATTTTGAAGCATATGATGAGACGAACCAAAGCATGTTAATATTATATGAACATTTTTTAGTCAAAAAATGTAACATTGAATCTATATTTTAGTACGATAAGTGTCTATCACACTAACATTTAGTGCAATAGGCACCTATTACACCAAAAGATAGTATTCACACCAAAAAATAGATTTTGTTACTATCTTTTAGTGCTTCAAGTGCTTGTCACACTAACATATTTTGATTTGTCTCATTGTAATTTTCAAAATAGTCTATTATTTACCCAAAATGGACATATATACACTAAGTTATGACTTCCAGAAAGTTTCTAAAAATTTAGTGAGACATGCTGATTTAGTGCAACAGGTAGTTGAACAAATGTCTGTCACACATAATCAGCACTATATTTTAGTGCGCGACAGGCTATCCTACTGCATGTCGCACTAAATCAGCGTGTCTCACTAAATCCAAGTTTCGTTTTTACTTATTTCTATTGCTTTCAATGATATTTTTTTTATTTTATGTCTCAACTCAAATTAAGTGTTTAAGAAATTACATTATTTTATGAATGAAAAATAACAATATTTGCAATAAAATTAGATCAATTACCAACCTAAAGGTTAAACTTAATACATTAAAGGTTTATATTGTTTAATACACTAACCTTAAGGAGCATTCCAATTAATAATTATTTCTTTAATTATATAATATTTGTTTGATGGGATTTGGTGATTTGTTGATAGTATGAGGCTTTGTGATTTATTGAGACAGTTGAGAATATGACATTTTTTCTTAGATTTTCAAGAGTGGCATTGCTTTGTAAATTTTTTGAAAGTTATGAGGGTAATTTGGTCTAAAAAACTTTTATTTGAGTAGTTAAGATAGAAAAAATTTGGGGGATTAAATTTGAAAAATCAAAAAATTTTGTGGTTAGTCTTGTAAATTTTTCATTTTCAAAACTATCTCCAATTTATCCCAATTATCATCGATCGTAAGGTTTTCAACCCTCTGAAATTTAAAAATGAAATCGTTCATCCATCCAGGAACTAAAAAAATATTAAAATGACCATTTTACCTCTAAACTTATCATTAAGGATTTTTGACATGAAGTTTGGACAATCCTTAATAAATTAGGAATTTCATAAATAATCTTCTAGAAAATGCTAATCAAAATAATAATGACACTTTAGAGAAAGTCCAAAGAAAAGAAGTAGAGCACTAATAAATACACCAAAGGTCAATCTCCTTATCGTTTTTCAAGGAAAATGTAAGTAAGATAGAATTGTACTACCAAAGAATTGTTGTGTTGATAATATGTTATATTAATGTCAGTAATACAAGAAGTAATAGCTGAAAGAGTAATTTAAGTAAAGAAAAAAAAAAAGGAGAAAAGCCTTATAAAAATGAGAGCTTTTATCTGTCATTCATGTGTATCTTAGAACCATTTTTTTTATAGCATTGGCAATGAATAATGACATTTTCACGAACTACTATACAAACTCTATAATGCAGTGAGGTAGCAAAAGTGGATTTGTGAAGATAAATGAATACTTCGTCAAGTTGACGTCAGTGCTAATCTAGATATCATCTTAAGAACGACACAAGGTAAATGCGACTAGATGACACTCTAATAAAAATGAAATTAGATTTTTTTTAATTCAAATGTAACTAAAAAAAAAAACATGGGGTAAATAAAGGAGGATAATTTTACTGAGGGGAGATTATTAGTTTTTTCTTACAAAAATCAATATATACTATTTATCCTTATACTATTTTCATTGTAGCCAATAGAGGTGAGCGAAAAAGCCATTGTCCCAAAATAACTAAATTCAGTTCAGTCCTAAAGTAAAGAAAAAATCAATAGATTTATGTGAGAAGAAATCAAAAATTGAAAAAAGAAAAAAATACAAAGTACTAATTAATTAATACTAGATAAACCTCCTAGGGCTGCGTGAAACAACTTTGAATCCTTATGAGGGGTGCAAGTCACAAACTCTCCTTTTCCTGTGAAAATGAAAGGCGTCGTGTGCCCTTTTTAGGTTAGATTAATTAAACCACTCTGAGAAACCACTTAATGTATATTTTAGTTTCTTAGCCCATAGTTTAAGTGCTTCTTATTCTAAATACGTTGATTTGATTATAAACGAGAACAAGTATAATCCTCTTTTTGGCCTGCTCGTTGACGATTCTTGGTCCAGTAATGTTATATCAAGCTGGCCTAATAAAAACCTCCTAGAACTGCATAATCAATTCAGAACAGGGGAGCATGTCACAAAGTCTCCTTTTCCTGCATAAAAGAAAGGCGCACGCCACGCCATTTTTAGGTTAGATTACACAATTACAAAATAATTGAACGACTCAATTGTACTACTTAAAATATGTTTTAAACATATGACTTGAGTCATTTTCCAATATTTTCTAATATATTAATGGATAGATATTGATAATTCATTACCTTTAATATTTTGTTTATGTTCATTACCTGCCTCATCCAATGCATATCGTAGGTTCTTGTGATCTAAATTCAATTTAGTTACATTTTATTTGAATAATAAAATAGATAAATAAGTAAAAAGTTGCAACAGCTTTTTCGTACAAAATACGGACGTATAGAGGCTGATTTAATGGCAAGAGCGTCTGTACTGTATGAAACTTGTCTCTGAGCTGGAGACGCTGAAATTGCCATATATAGCGGGTGTAACCAAGCTTATAATTAATAGTACTGTAAAATATATTCTAATTGGACAACTTGTAGCCTTTGCTGCGACGTAAAGAAGACCAAACAAAATTGTTGCTGCAGCCTGCAAGGGAAGTTAATCAATGAGATTATCAGAGCACTGAATTTTAAGCATTGACAAGAATTGAGCTTTGCCAAAAGTTCAATTTTCCAGTTTCTTGGCCGCTCTCCAACTGCAATAAGATTTGCCGACATTCTTCTATTCTTTATTCCAAATACAACATAAACTAACTATGTAACCTTTGACTTATATTTTATTCATCCTTTCACCCGGCTCTGCGACACGAGCGTTGACTCATTATATTACTATTTTTAATACCAATTGTCATCAAAATAAAACAAAACTTGAAAGTAAAGTAATTGTTGTTGCAATTTTTTCTAACTAACTATTTTTTTTCAGAACTTCTTCGACATCAAGCTTTGTAAACTGTTTTCTCCTTGAAGTGAGGGTCTCCGATCACACGTCTTCTTGTCGTTAGTTGTCCTGCAAAAGAATAAATGGTCAAATTGTGTCGAGGTTGCTGATGATAACCCCTCCAATGTTTAAGTTACCTCTTCTTACTCAATTACTAGATAGAGTGTGTTTAAAGGGAAATTGACATAATTTTTGTATTCATTTTATGTCTTACCTTCAAATATGGGAGGCCTTTGCCTTCATAGACAACTTGAAGCATTGAGGTAGAGGAGTTCTCATGACATGTACCATTACTATTATGACAAGTGTCCACAAAGCCCTTGCATAATAATACCTATCAATATGTGTCAATACTTGTTCAAGACAAGTATTCTTCGGGCGATTGTCTTTATTTTTTGCTCTTGACTTTTAATGGGCTTGGGTTTGACTTTGGCCTTTATAGGCCTTTCAATTGAATCAACATCAATAGGACTGTATCCATCATAAAATTCTTCTTCTGTAGTTTTCATTTCCCATCTCACATCATTCATTCAGGGCTTTCTTTCTAGTGTGCCTATCTATTATTAAGTTTTTTCCTATCCTCCTAATACCCCCTTAGATAGGCTTTCCACTATCCCGATTGTCTATTGTTCCTCATTGAGAGGATTGTTTTAGCGGCATATTGCTCATAAGTGAATTTTTGCAAAGTCTTTACCTTTAGGCACATATTTTCTAAGTAATTGTCCTTAGATTCTTCTAGAGAATGACCGCATGAAAATTTTTTAACAAGATTTGCCCACCAATGTATGTGTAAAATTTGCTCATTGGCATTTCTTTTAGAATGTTTTCTCGTAGACACTTTAAGTAAATTGTTTGTTTCCCTTTAGGCTCATTTTGTAGTATGTTTGTTGCTCGTATGCTCATTTTATAGAATGTATATTTGCGCATATGCTGATTCCATAGAATATTGTTGTCTCATAAGCTCACTCTGTAGAATATTTGTTTGCTTGTAGTTGTATTTTGCATAATGTTTATTGGTCCGTAGACTCATTCTGTGGAATATATATTTACCCCACAGGCATACTCCGTAAAATATATATTTAGCCCATAGGTTCATTCCATAGAATGCATATTTGTCCCATAAGCGTATTTTATTAAATATATTTTTGGCCCGTACGCTCATTTCATAGAATGTTATTTTACTCATAGGCTCATTTAGTAGAGCACGTGTTTGCCCATAGATGAATTCTATAGAATGTTTATTGGCACTGTTTGTTGGCATGCAAGTTAATTCCACAGAATTTATGTTTACCTATAGGCTCTTTACATAAATTACTTTCTATGTACTTAGGTTATTCTTGTAGATAATATAATTAAGTCATTTTTATAGAATCACACAATTAGTCTTTTGTCTATTCTTGCCTTTAGGTGATTTAAATAATATACTTTCTAAGTATCTAGGTCATTATAGTAGAGAATAAGCCTAGGTCATTCGTAAGTAAACACATCATTAAGCAATTTACACAGAATTCTTTCTAAATAGTTAGGTCATTCTTATAGAGAATTGACCTAAGTTATTTAATGCAGAAAGCTTTTGTTGGGCTCATTTTTTTTTAGACCTTTAGGCTTTTTATAATTTGGTATGACAGAGCACCCCTTAAGTCTCACTTTCCAAATTGCAGAAGTAAGGCTTTTTAGTTATTTATTTAGCGTTTATTATGCTTTTCCTTTTATGCATTGAATTTCAAAATCTAAAATTTCTCTAAAGCATTTATCCTACTAGGATCGATCTATAATCAATCTCAAATAGCTTACTATAACCATGTAGAATTTATGTGATAGCTTTGTAGAATTTATTAATAATTTAACAATTATTAAAGTTTGTAAAGAAAGAAAGAGAGAGCATAAAGAACTTTTTTAAAAAAGATTCTTGATTTTCTAGAGTCTGGGTGAGAATTTCTGATACTTCTTTGACGAGCTACTATAGAAGCTCTTTGGCCACTCACTATTGAGGTGTTTTATTTCCTTCTTTTGCCCCATTTTTCTTTCTGCTCTTCTATGCTGATCATGAACATTTTTTTCCTTTTTTTACTCTTTCTTGTAGAACCTAAATCTTTTCACTAAAGGACATCACTCAAAATTAAGTTATTTTGAAGATAAGAAAATTTACAGAGAAGTGCTCTTGCCAATCCTTGTAGATATTTGCACTTAGGCATTTACAAATATTTTATCGATACTTGCCTTTAACCAATGTTTTAAACACACACCCTATAGAATTTTTTCCATAGTATATTTTTCAAGGATTTTTCCCTTGGTTAATTATTCCCGTAAAGAATAGGCCTGAAGAACTTGTTCAATAATTATTCTAAGGCATTTTATCAAGACTTGGCCTGAGTCATTTTTTTCAAAACACTCCTTCAGGTGTATTCTTAGAACATAACTTTAAGCTCATTAGTCGGCTCTTGTCCTGTGTCATTTTAATCGACATCCACTCTTAGGCACTTAAGTCAACATTCACTTTTAGGCATTTTATTTAAGACATGCTGTTAGGTATTTTAGTCGGTATCCACCCCTAGGGGCTTTAGTTAGCACTTACCTAGGTCGCTCTTTTAAAAAATGGACTTATATAATTTTCATGGAATTATGCCCTTGCTGTTTGTTGATGACTAGCCATTTCTGTCATTTTTACTTAGAACATTTTCTAAGTACTTAGGTTATTCTTTGTAAAGAGTAAACCTAAGTTATTCTTTTGTAGAATTACTTTTGTCAATTTGTTGAAGACTTAACTTTTGGCTATTTTACTTAAAAGTATTTTCTAAATATTTAGGTTATTCTTTGTAAAGAATGAGCCTAGGTCATTTCTTGTAGAATTATGTCTTTGACTTAAGTAATTTCTAAGTAGCTATGTTATTCTTTAAAAAGAATAGACAAAGGTCATTCTTTGCAAAGAATGTATTTAGGTCACTTCTTGTAGAATTATACCTTCATTGTTTGGTAAAAAACGTGCCCTTTGGACATTTCACTTATATTTTCTTAATACCTAGGTCATTTAGTAGAATTATGCCTCTGACACTTTTTGGAAGACTCACCATTTGTGCATACCTGGATTATACTCTATAAAGAATGGACTTCAATCATTCTTCACAGAATTACGCCTTTGGCTCCTTGTCAAAGGCTTGTTCTCGAGGCGTTTTGCTTAAAAATATTTCTAAGTACCTAGTTATTCCTTGAAAAGAATGTACCTATGGTTTTTTCTGTTAAATCAAGCTCTTAGTTGTTTTGATGCGTCTCGTCTTTAGACATTTTAATTAGAATTTTTTTTTAACTATGTAGGTCATTTTTGTAGAGAATGAACCTAATTTATTTTTGTTTAATCACGGCCTTAAGCGCTTTAGCTAACACCCACCTTTAGGTGTTTTAGTCAACATTTACCTTTAGGCTTTTTCATCGATGTCTGCCTTCAGGAACTTTTTTAACATTGCACTTAGGTGCTTTAGGCAATCATTTGCCTATAGATGTTTTAGTCGACATCCACCCTAGGTGCTTTAGATATTTCACTTAGAATTATTTCTAAGTGAAATATTTATTATTATTGTAGTATTTTGTCTTTGGTTTTTCACCAAAGACTCGCCTTTTGGCTTATCATTTAGAATTTTTCCTAAATACCTAGATCATTCTTTTAAATAATGGACCTATGTCATTTTTTTATAGTTATGTTCTAGTATTTTTCCATAGACTCACTTTTAGGATTTTCTAAATAATATTATTGCCTTGGCATTTTGTAGAAGATTTATGCCTTCTGGGTGCTTTACTTAGAATACTTTCTAAGTACCTTGGATCTCCCGTAAAAAATAGACCTATGTCATTTTTTTAAGAATCACACCCTCAATATTATGTCTAAGACTTCCTTTTTGTAAATAATAGACCTTGGTCATTTTTGTTAAGAATAGACCTTGGTCATTTTTATAAAGAATGGACACTAGTCATTTTTTAAAAAATTATACCTCGACACTTTATAAATCACTCACCAAGTCATTTTTGTAAATAATGGGCCTAGATCATTTTTTGCATAGTTACGCCCTTAGTGTCTTCTGCAAGACCTTCCTTTTAAGTATCTTATGTATAAGGGTTATTTTTTCGCCATCCCCCATATGTTTCGACAAATATTTTTCTGTATCCACTTATTTCAACAATGATAACCGAGCACCTAGTCCATTAGATTCTGCTGTTTAATTTAACAAGCCAACAGTAAAATGGACATTGTACAATAAACGAATAAAAAATTAAGTTAAAGTTGTTTGCATAAAAGAAAGAGAACTGTGAGAAGGAAGAGAATGGTATTGTAATTTTAGAGAAAACCAACTTCAACTCTGCAAAATGTACTACGTATGAGAAAAATTGAAGTAATATAGAAGGAAAATATTATGTGTTTAAAATAATTTTCCCCCAATTTCTTGATCCCCTTACCTACTATATGTTCATTTTTTTAATAAGCTTAAGGGTTACATAACTCATTATATTATGATATAGTATGAAAGTTTGCAACTTTGGTCTGCAAACATTGAGGTGAGTTTTTTATTTTGTTCATATGGATTTTTTTTTTAATTGGAGTACTACTGTATACATGTTAGATTATATGCATGCAAGTGATATTTATGTCAGATTTAATGAGGTTTTCTGGGTTTATGTGTTTCTTATGTTGAAATTATTCAAGCATGCTCTGTTTGGTAATTTATGCCAATAATGTACAAAAATTGATTGTTTCCATGTTTTTGAAATGAAAGTGATGTACACAACGAAACTTCGTTATGTGAATGGGGATGATACATAAAGCTTATCCATTACCTTTTTTTTTCCTAGTTCATACTCTAATTATATATTATAATTGCATCTTTGGCTATTATACTATGCCTGCAACTCTAGGTCCTTAATCAAAGAACATAAAGTTCATTTCCATTTACTTAGTTTTGCAATTTAGTTGGATGGATATTGAGGTGAAAATTTGATTAAGGAAAATTGTCAATTAGTACGACATATCAATGATTCCTTTTTTTATTACTAACATTAAGTTATGTGAATTTTCACATTAATAGAGTTTATATAGCTTGTATGCCCTCTTTTGTAGTATGTATATGATTTTTTTTTTTTTGCAATAATATGTAAGGTTAGTTTTACATTAAGCTATTTTTAACGGTAGATGACTAAGGATGACAATGAACTAAACTATAGATGGCTAAAGATGACAATAAACTAACTATTGTATTAATAAAATTCATGGGAGAGACACATAATATAAAAACAATTGATCCATAGAAAATAAGCACTATTGCACTTAACGAGAGATTCAAGCTCACTTGAACAAAGTTGCGGGATAATGATTGCACTAACATACGTAGTGATGATGATCTTTTACAACATGGTCCTTGTATAGCCACTATGACTTCTATAAAATTCATTTTGACCTAGAGATTATGTCAATGCCAGCTAACTCATCAGCTAGAAAGTCTCTTTTGTAATAGGCAATTACGTCACTCTTTATCATGCCACAATAGAAAACATTCCACTAGAAAAACCCCACAACTATTAACCTTAATGTTCCTATTAATGAAACCTAAAATAGTGATATCTTATTGAAACTTGCTCCACCTGATCCATTATATACCCAGTCAAGTCTTATTTATTTTAATGCATCCCTATAATAAGACTTGATAAAAGCTTTTGAAAGATCATCATCTTCCTCCCAAAAGAGTACCCCTTGTAATAGTAATGGCACACAATAAGTGCATATTGAAGAGAGTGATGAGGAAGATTCTAATTTGAGGTTGTATACCTCTTTTAATCAACAATAACAGACCTTCAATTTATCTTAATCACTGTCTTTTCTCTATTATAGTAGAATTTTAGTCCACCAAAGAGAAGAACAGCTAGTTATTGACGAACCACTAATTTTAGAATCATAAGCCCCATTATTACCAGATACTCAAAACTATGAATCCCAAGTTTTACAAGCTTCAAATCCCAATTTGAGGTAGGTAGAAAATCAAAATTTGCAAAAGACAAACCAGTCCAACTCTAAAGCTAATGAGCCTGTAGTTTTGACTCTAATGATAACATGTTCAACATGTTTGATAGTTATGATGAGTTTCAGCAAAATATAGAGCAGCCTAAGTCAGATGTACAAGTTACTAATCCAGATGTTAGTGAATTTGATCATGATATTGGTGATTATTTGTTATCAAATATATAATAGTGATGACAATAAATTTGGCTCCTGTTCTAATAAAGATTGTGCTAGAGTAATAGAGGCGATAGATGCTGAAATAAGGGTTAATATGTACATTCCTAGTGAACAGCATATTCAGTTCTTTGTTGGACAGTACTTTAATAACTTAACTAAACTTGTAGTTGCTTTGAGGATGTTTGTAGTGCATGAAAGGTTTAAGAGCATGAAAGACAAATGTGAGAGGACTAGAATTTCTGTTGGTTGCAATGGATATAGGCATCCTTGGTATTTACATACAAGTAGCACTATAATTCGAAAGATTTTTATAATAAAGCAATATCATAATGTCTATACTTGCACAAGGCTATAGAAAAATCCATAATGTACAGCTAAGCTTATAGCCTTGCCATTTCAAGATACAATTCTTTCGTACCTTAAAACTAAAGTCAGTTTTATTATGAGTGAGTTAAACAATATGCATGGAGTTAGGGTTGACAAGCAAAGGGTATATCAAGCCAAGAAAAGTACTCTTCAAAGTGGTGGTCATTCAAGCTATAGGCTCATCAAATCGTATGCATAGATTATCCTCAACAAGATGCCAAATGCCTTGGCTATTATGCTTATCATGAGATTGAATGGTAATCAGGTTAAGACATACTTTAATTGATATATTATTTCATTTTCAACACTCAAAGAAGGCTTGAAAAAGGGTTGCAGATCTTTCATTGACATTGATGGCTAGCATTTGAAATATACATATAAGGGTATTCTTCTTCCATCTGTTGCATGTTATACAAATACTAGTATTTATCTGATTGTTATTTGCGTGTATAGTGTTGAAAGCACAAGTACATGGACTTAGTTTTTAGGACACTTGAAAGAATATATGAAAGATTCAATGCAATTTACCTTTATGTGTGATAAGAAAAAAGGAATTCAAAATGCTTTAAGACTCGAGTATCCTAATGCAGATGTCAAATTTTTAGCGAACTTAAAGTCCAAGCATCCAAAAATTGACTTTAAGGTTGGTATTTGGGAAGTCGCTTAAGCAGCTAATTAGATTGATTTTGAAAGAGCAATGGAGAAAATCAAGAGTTCAGATGTTGGTGCATATAAGATACTTAAAAGAACGCAACTTAAACTTTTGTCAAGACATGCATTTAACAGAACTTCCAAATCTGACCATTGTACTAATAATATAACAGAGTCATTCAATGTCTGGATTGGTGAGCAAAGAAAACTTCCTCTCTTGACTTTATTGGACTTCATTTGAAAGAAAATGATGAAGAGGATAATAACTAGATGAAAAAAAAAGGCTAAAGCTTGGCCATCGAAAATTTTGTAAGAGAGTGTATGAAAAGATGCAAAAGAACAAGCAACTATCTAGAAGCTGTGTTATAGCTCCTGCAAGTGAGTGGTTGTATGAGGTTGAAGGCAAATGGAGAACTTAAATAGTTAATCTAGAACATTATTCATTTAATTATAGTTTCTGAGATGTCAGTGGGTACCCTTATGTGCATATAATGCATTGTATA
Source organism: Murraya koenigii (assembly GCA_025617385.1). Lineage (NCBI taxonomy): Eukaryota > Viridiplantae > Streptophyta > Magnoliopsida > Sapindales > Rutaceae > Murraya > Murraya koenigii. Next base: position 9,653,991 of record CM046817.1, on the reverse strand, counting down.
GTATACAATAAGACAAACCAAGAATAGTTTGTGAACCAGTGTTTCAAGAGAGAAGCTTATCTGAAATCTTATGCTAGAATTATCCAGCCAATTCTAGACAAAGTCAACTAGCTAGCAGTACTTGGTGATGAGATTTTGCCTCATTTAGAGAAGAACCAGCCTTGAAGGCCAAAATTAAATCAAAAAAGAAAACCTGATGAGGTTCCTCTAGAAAAAATGAGATGCAAGATGCAATGCAGGTGTTGTCATTAGTTTGGCCACAATAAGAAAGCTTGCCCAGTTTATCCAAACAATGCAACAATAAGACAAGACACTTCTAGGTATAATTACAAATAAAACTTATATTTTTCCTATTTCATAGATGCCAAAATTGCATACTACTAATATAATTAATTTTGCATTTTCATTATGAATTAGAACAACGTCAAAGCTTACAAAGAGGCAACTACAAAAGAAATAGAAATTGAAATTGGTAATATGAAAACAACTTTCAAATCTTAATGTAGAATTGTATTTTTTTTAATTTGTATGAGTTCTGATTATTGGTATTATATGCATATATGTTTCAACCTTGTTGGTTGATTTTATATAAGCAAGTACTAATCTTCTTGTGGAATGAATACAATGTTGTAGTTACTTTTATCATTATCTAACTTATAGGACCACTATAAAGGAACACATCTCAAGGCCATTACAATCCAACAACTATAAGAGTGACTAATCCATTTGAAAGTCAGTGACTAATTATCCATTAAATTGGCAACAGTCAATAGTGTCTTAGAATTTTGGTCATAGTGTTCAACCATATAACCACTTTGGGGATTCAAATTCTACTGTAAGAAGGCTTGAGTCACATGGCAGCTGGATTACAGTTCAAGGTATAAGAATTATGCAAAGAAGTAGTGTCTAACTAAGAGAGAATGATGTGGTTATTTATAATGGGCAAACAAGCCCATTGGATAAAGGAAAAATACCAATTTTCCCATAATGGAGGGTATGTTATTTAAATTATATTTTTCAAGAATCTTAACATTATTTATAAATAAAATCTAAAAAAAAATTAATACTAATTATTGTTAATTTTTTATACAACTGTGAATTAATTGGGATTATGTCATTGGCAGCAATTAGTAAGGTAAATAGTGAAATTATATATGATAATTGATGACACCTTTCACAATACCACAACAAATTGTAATTGGATTGGTCGATAGTTATTTTGTAGTATTAATGTCTTTTTTAATCGTGGTATTATGAATGAGTCCAAAGACACTGTTATATATGTGTATTTAGAGTTTGTGTATTTTGAAAGTTATTGGATATAGGAAAATCATAAGCTTATTATATGTACCAACAATAGTTTTTTGCATTTTTGTAAATAATTTGCAGCAATCGGTATTGTTTCCAAACTATTATTGATGCTTTCAATGATTAATTATATATTTCAAATATCAAGTGTTATAAAATGCACGTATTTCAATAGCAGTGGTGATTTGAAATCATATAATTGATATTATATGTCAATTATTAGCATATATTTTCTATATATTACATTTGGTGATAAATAATATAAAAATTATAAGGACGATAATCACGTTGACACATCTCTTTATTGTCTTCAAAATACTTTCTAGAGTATCAAATCTTTTATTTACTTCATTTCTCAGCACTTGAGTTGTGTTCGTGCCATTGTCGTCATCATGTGTTTCTAGAAATAAATCTCATCTTGTAATAATCTCATTAGCTTCATTATTAGTTAGTGACCATCATTTGAAAATTTCATATTTTCTTGCTCTGCAATTGTAGAATAGTTTGTTTGTGAAATTTTGATTATTGCCTTATATCCACAATAACATCTCTTGTTGTAGAACTTTATAATACCTTCATTTATGTCTTTATCATGTGAGACACCATGGCCGTTTAATTAAAAAGGACTTTGATTTGTGTTTGATGCTTAGGGTTTTCCATGAATGTTAGATGTACTAGCTGAAATAAGCATTGATTGATAATGATTTACAATGTCTTAGCTATAGTATATGATTGACATGTGAACTGATTGAAGAATGATTAACTCTTTAGTTATAAATTGGTGTTAGACATACAATGGGCAAATTTATGAAAGCCAATTGCATGTGTTATAAATCTATTTAACTCATTAAGGCATAATGATTATCTCTTGTTACCATTACGAGCTTTTGGGCAAGCAATTAAAACTTGTAGATTGACATTAATTTTTTACATAAGTAAAATGTTAATTTCTCACCCGTAAATATGAAATTACTTTATGAGCAATTTAGACTTTTGGCTAGAACAATTTTTCAAGAATGTTTACTAATTCAACATGCATATTAACAGCGATCGATGCCATTTTTCTAATTTAATAATTTCAAATTCAAATTGTGGGCAAAATTTTCATTTGACAAATAACAATTTGGCTCATTAAATTAAATAGTAGAATCTAATAGAATGGGTGCATGGTGATCATTGTTGAAACAAGTGGGTGCACGGTAATATTTGTCAAAACATATAAAGGGTGGCAAAAAATACTATTTATAAAATAAATATTTTCTAACAATTATGTCACTCTTTGTAAAGAATGGACTTGCATCATTTTTATAGTTATGCCCTTAGTGCTTTGTCAATGACTGACCATTTAGGCATTTTAGTTAAAAAAAAAATCCTCTAAAGACCTAGGTCACTCTTATAAAGAATGAATCTAAATAATTAGTTTTTATAGATTTGTGCCATTAGTATTTTTTTGAAGACTATCTTTTGATAATTTTACTAAAAAAATTTTTCTAAGTACCTCAGTCAGTATTGTAAAGAATGCACCTATATTATTTTTATATATTTATGCCCTCAATGTTTTATTGAACACACACCATTTGAGTGTTTTACTTAAATATTTTTTCTAACCATCTTGGCCAGAATGGACCTAGGTCATTTTTTATATAGTTATGCCCTTGACATTTTTTGAAGATTCACTTTTTGGGCATTTTAATTAGGAAAAAAAAATAGTTTTTAGGAACCTAGGTCACTCTTGTGAAGAATGACTTAAATAATATTTTTAATAGATTTGCACCCTTGGCATTTTTTCAAAGACATGCCCTTTACTCACTTTACTTAAAAATTTTTTCTAAGTACCTAGATCACTTTGGAAAGATCGGGCCTAAGTCTTCTTTATGGATTATGCCCTAATCATTTTGTTAAAGACATGCCAATTAGGATTGTACTTTAAAAAATTTTCTAAACACCTAGGTCACTATTGTAAAGAATGGACTTAAGTTATTCGTTGTATAGTTATGCACTTGGTGTTTTCTCCAAGACTCACATTTAGTTGTTTTATTTAAAAATCCTAGGTCACCTTATAAAGAATTTATCTATGTCTTTTTTTAATATATTTACGCCTTAGCGGTATGTCAAATACATGTCTTTTGAGTGTTTTACTTAGAAATTTTTTTTTTTAAACACCCACATTAATCTTATAAAGAATTGACCTATGTCATTATCATATATTTATGCCCTTGACATATTGTCGAAGAGACTCCATTTAGGCATTTTACTTATAAATTTCTTCTAAGCACATTTATCACTATTATAAAGAATGGAGAAAGGTCATTTTTGTTTAGTTACAACCTTGGCGTTTTGTCTAAGATTTGTCTTTGGGCATTTTACTTAGAAAATAAATATTTTCCTAAGCTCCTGAGTCATCTTAAAAAAGAATGGACGTAGGTTTTTTTATATATATATAGATTTATGCCTTGACATTTTATTGAATACATGCCTTTAGGTGTTTTACTTGAAAAAAAAATTCTAAGCATCTAGGTCACTATTGTAAAGAATAAACTTAGCTTCTTTTTTTATTTTATAGATTTATGAACTTGGTATGTTTTTGAAAAAAGGCCATTTTCACATTTTATTTAGAAACTTTTTTAAGCACCTAGGTTATTATTATAATTAATAGACCTAGATGATTTTTTGTAATAGATTTACGCCTTGTTGTTTTGTCAAAGACATGCTATTTGGGCATTTTACTAAGAAATTTTTTCTAACCATATAGGTCACTATTAAAAAGAATGGATGTATGTCTTTTATTTATTTATTTATTTCAGCCCTTGGCATTTTATTGTAAACAAGCCATTTTTTCATTTTACTTGGAAATTTTTCTAAGCACTTAGGTCACTATTGGAAAGAATGGAGTCATGTCATTTTTTATAATTTTGCACTTGGCTTTTTGTCGAAGGAACATCTTTTAGGCATCTTACTAAGAAATTTTTTCTAAGTACCTATGTTACTCTTGTAAATAATGGTTTTAGGTCATTTTTTTTTTATAAATTTACGCCGTTGTCATTTTTTGAAGACCTACTATTTAAGCATCTTAATTAGAAAATTTTTTTCTAAGCATCTAGGACACTATTGTAAAGAATGAACCTAACTCTTTTTTTTTTTTTTTAAAGATTTATGCTTTTAGTGTTTTGTTGAATGCACAACTTTTAGGCACCCTAATTTAGATTTTTTTTAAGCACCTAATTCATTGTTATAAAGTATAAACCTAGGTCTTTTTTTTTTTCTTTATAGATTTACAACCTTGGTGGTTTTTTTAAAGATAGCATTTGGGCAATTTACTTAGAAATATCTTTTAAGTACATAAGTCATTCTTGTAAAGAATTAACCTTGATCATTTTTGTGTAATGAGTTATGCCTTGGCATTTGGTTGATTAATCGCTATTTAGGGTCTCATTCAAAATATTTTCTAAGTACTCAAGTCACCATTTGTAAATAAGGGACCTTGATCATTTTGGTATAATGAATTACGCCTTGGTATTTTGTCAATGACTTGCTATTTGGCATCTTATCAATGACTTACCATTTAGCATCTCATTTAGAATATTTTCTAAGTGCCTCGGTCATTTTTAGTAATATTACGCCTGTAGCAATCTATCAAAGTCTTGCATTTGGCCATTTTAATTTAACGGCATTTTCTTAAGTACCTAGGTCACTCTTGTAAAGAAGGGACCTAGGCCCTCTTTTGTAAAGTTACGCCCTCAGTGTTCTATTAAAGACTCACCTTTTAGGTGTTTTAAAAATATTTTCTTAAGTACTTAGGTTAAGCTTTGTAAAGAATTGACTTAGACCTTTTTATAGAATTTTACTCTGCCATTTTGTCGATACTTGCCTTTAGACACTTAACTTAGAGTATGTTATAAATACTTAAGTTACTTTTATATAGAGAATGACCTAGGTCTTTTCATAGATTCATGTCATTGGGCATTTTATCAATACATGCCATTAGGCACTTCACTGAGATATGCTTATAAGCATTTTGTCAAGATATGTTGGCCTTGGGCATTCTAATAATACAAGCCCTTAATTAGGCCACGCGTAGAGTTGCTACTAAGCATCACAATAGGGATAATGACTCCCTTGGATTATAACATGACTCCATATTTCACATTGGGATAAAGGATTTGAGTTTTAATGGAGGTTAGGAAGATGTAAGGGGACTATCAATTTGCAACTCAACTTAAATAATGACCCTTATCATTGGATATAGATCTCTGCATGTTTTAAACTTTCATAATTAGCCATAAGATTAGAGTATTTATAATTATCAACCACAATCATAAACCATTTTGGCCTTATGTTTGTTCTCGATAGATTGTGTCAACCATTGTTGTAAACTTTTGCTTAATAAATAGTAATTGATTTTTGTTCTAGATTTTCTTTTATATCAACTTTTGTGGCTCATTTTCTTCTTGAGGCAAGGTTCTCCGATTAATTATCTTCTCATAATTAATTGTCTTACAAAAAGGAAAATTGTTAAAGGGTGTTGAGGTTGCCAGCCACAACCTTCCGACGCCTAAGTTAGTCTTTTGTACTCAGTTTCTAAAGAGAAAGAGGAGTTAAGATGAAAGTGGACAATATTTTTGTATTCATTTTATGTCTTATCTCCAAATGTGGGAGGGCTTAGTCTTTATATATACAATATGAAGCATTGAGGTGGAGGAGTAATTATGACATGTGGCATTGCTAGTGTGATAAGTGTCCACAAAGCCCTTGCATAACGACACCTATTAATAAGTGTCAATACTTATTCATAATAATTATTCTTAGGAAACTTGTCTTGATTTTTGGCTCTTGATTCAACTATTTCTTTTTTTCTTTTTCTTTTTTTGGAAAAGAATTCAACTCAACTTAAAATTTTATATTAATTTCAATGTACTGTAAATAATTTAGTCCATGATTTAAATGATTATTGCAACACCAAAATGCCATTAGCTAATCTTGATGCTCAACTTGAAGCATAGAGCATAGTCAAAGTCATTTACATTAAAGCCATTGCTTGGCAGCAAGCATTTTATTAAGACGCCACATACATCGAATAATATATAGATTTAATCTGCCCATTAGATTATTTGTTCTCCATCAACATTAAGTACATTTTTTAAAGAAGATTCACTAAAGGTCAATTTTTCAAAAACATTTGCGCTAGCATTTGATCTTATTAGGACTTGTTCAATTAGATAAAGTATGCAAAAGCAAAGAATTTCAACTTTACAAGATATTGTTATCTCATTCTACCATGGCTTAAAAAGAAAAATGAATTCAATAAACAAGTAGCCCAGATTATACAAATATATTTTTATGATTATCCAATAGTCAGCATAATGGCTTTGATGTAGAGTCAAATAATTTGCAGTAGATGGAATCCAGAAAAAGAATAAAAGACAATTCATTCGAAATTTTAAATGAAGAGAAAGTTTGAACAAGGAAGTCAGAACTCACTTGACAACCTAATTCACAATACATAGCATATAATGTAAAATCTGTATCAAACTCTTAAACAAAAAAAAAAAAATTGTTGTATACTAATTAATATTTTTTCTCAAATCAGCCCAAAACAATGAAATCAAGCTAGAAATTATAGATACTTTTTTAGTATAATTTAGTATAATCAAAAATTGAAAATAAAAACAAAAATACAAAGTACTAATTAATTAATACTAGATAAATAATTCATTTATATGAGAAAATGACTCTTAAACAAAAAAAAAAGTTTGAACAAGGAAGAGAAAGTTTGATTTAGTATAATTTAGTATAATAGGAACTATAAAATTTAAGTCAATATATGAAGAGAAAGTTTGAACAAGGAAGTCAGAACTTACTTGACAACCTAAATTCACAATACATAGCATATAATGTAAAATCTGTATCAAACTTTTAAACAAAAAAAAAAAAAATTGCTGTATACTAATTAATATTTTTTTCTCAAATCAGCCCAAAACAATGAAATCAAGCTAGAAATTATAGATATTTTTAAAAAAAAATTTACTCCATAAAAGCTGAAAATAACGTGCACACAAAAATCAAGAGCTTGCCTAGGTCAAATGAAATGGAAAGTTTAGATAGAAGTAGGTGGCTTCCCAATTCAATGAACTGTAGATCTGCTGCAAAAAACATAGCCCTGTGTCTCCAAAAAATTCAATGATACCGCAGTGAAAAAGTCATCAAATATCTTTCTTTCTATTCAACTTAAAAGCAATTAAATTTCATAAGAAAAATTTGTAGTTCAAGCAATTAATTACATGATAAACATCTAATCAACAGCCAAACAGTGAACAAAAAAGAAAAGACAAATGTGACTCACAAAAGAGCTCCCCTTATAAAAGTCAATTATATATGAAATTGTACCAAACACAAGAAAGGAAATAAGTTATCCTATTAAATTAGAAACAAAACTGAATCCACATATAATCGACAGGATTATCATGGAAAATCATCTACATGCATTGAAGGATTTGGGGTTTGGAGAATTATTGAACGGTGAAACAATTAGAATTTGTAGAAAGCAAGAACTTCGGTCCAGTGGAGAATTGAAACTTCTTCTTAAATTAGAAAAGTTTATTAAAACTAAAACTAAATTAATTTTATTAAAACTACTAATAATTACTATTAAAAAGAATTGGATATTATTTTGAGCAGTCTAGTGTATATAATTTTTCATTTAAAGCGTTGGAATATGAATTTACATGACTATCACTTAAACATTATATAAACCTAAAAAGGAAGAAAATTCACATAAATCTTGAGATAAAAAGAAATAACATTGAGAATGGGAAAATCTCATACATAAAATCTAGAAGGTTTAAAATCTTTCCTGTAGAAATCCAAAATTTGTCAAAAAATATTTCACATATATCATTCTGCATTAATTGGAATATATTACAAAATTGGGAGAATCAAAATTAGGTAGCTAGGTTTATCTATTTACCATATCAAAAAGTTTTTCCTTATACTCTTGGTGGAAAACAAAAATTTCGGCTTATGGCAGAGGACAGCAGCTTCAATGCACGGCGGATAAGAGAGATTACAGTGCACGGTGGAGAACAATGGCTGCAGCGAAAGGTGCAGCCAGAGCCTGCAGTGAGTGGAATTTTGTGTTCTTCAACAACATTTGACTTAGGGTTTGCTAAGATTGTAGGTTTCGATTGAGGGTTTGTTGGGAGTGTGGGTTTCAATTTGCTTTCATTTTACTAATCAGTAATCGGAATTAACTAAAATTGAAATGAACTGGAATGGGAATGAGTGGAATCAGAATTAAAAATGGAATCAGAATACATTGTTTATTTGATTTGAGTTATATGAATTAAAATCGAGATCGATTTCATTTCCATTGCATTGTTTACTTTATCTTTGAAATCGGAATAAATTATTTTAATTTACTAAAGTACCATTTGTTACTTATTGTTATTGATATTATTTAATAATAATAATAAATAAATAAATAATAGTAATAATAACAATAAATAATATCAATATCAATAAGAAGAAGAAGAAGAAAATAATAATAATAATAATAACAATGAAATAATATTAATAAATAATAATAAGAGGACAATAATAATAATAATAATAATAACAACAATTATAATATAAAAAATAATAATAGTAATAATAATAAATAAATAATAACAATAAATAATGAAAATAACATTAACAACAATAATAATAATAATAACAATTGCATAAATAAATAAATAAAACTAATTATAGAATGGAGATGGAGATTGGTGAACACGAACGACGGCAACAGAGGCGACGGATGCGACAGACGCGAGTTGAACGGCAATAGAGCTTGAGCCGGACAGCAGCAGCAGACGCGATCGATGCGAGCTGAATGGTAGCAGAGCTTGACCACAAACGGCAGACGACTCAATGATGAATAGCAACAGATGCAACCAGGAATGGCAGTAGAAACAAAGCTGATCGGCGGCAGATAAACGGCAGCAGATGCATTTTCGTTTGCTTTTTTTTATTATTATTTTTTCATTTATAAAAAGATTATTTTGGGAATATTAAAAGTGTAATGAGGATAGTTTAGGTATTTTAGGGAACAGGGTTCTGATTCCCAACTCTCCCACCCAAAATCAGAACCCCATTTCTCATTCCCAATTTTGTGTAGGACCCGCACACTTCATTTTCATTCCCTTCTATTACTTAACAAGTAAACAAATTATTCATTTCGGCATTCTGGATAAGTAAACACACCATCAGTCTCTTCAATCAATAATTCTTTTGCTCTTGTTTTGTTTCTTTGATTGTACTTTTAGGGGTTTCGGTAGAAAGAGAAGAGGGAATCGATTTGGAAATAGAGGGAAATGAGGAGCCAAATAATTCCCAAGTGTTTTAATGCATAGTGGTAACATTTTAGTAATAAAACAACACATATTAGGGAAATTAAAAAATAAAAATAAAAATAAAATTACCAATACTTAGTTATAACACTATAATATCAACAATGCACTTATATATAAAAGGTGCTACAAATTGCTTAGATTATCATATGTTGATACTTTTTTATTTAGTATCAGAACCATAGTATCAGCATTTCTCAGTTTTATAATAGTGAACTTTTTTAACCGTCAGCACATTTCGCAGAATTTGTTGTCCTGTATGCTCATTCCATATAATGTATATTAGACTATTGGCTCATTCTATAAAATGTATGTTTGCCTTATAAATGTATTTTATAGAAAGTATTTTCGACCAATAGTCTCATTCTGTAAAATTTTTGTTACCTTGTATGCTTATTCCGTATATGCATATTCTATAGAATGTGTAATGCTTGTAAGCTCATTTTGTAGAACGTATTTTTTTCTCTCATTTTTTATTAAAGGAAATGGGGGCGGGCAAGCCCAAATACAATTTTTAATTCTCCCTTCCCACCCCCAAGAATAGAACCTGGGCTGTCACGGCTCTACGGCAAGCATGATGACCAACCCGACCACGCCCTTGGGAGCTCATTTTGTAGAACGTATGTTTGATTGTAGTCTCTTTACATAAAGAACTTTCTATGCATCTAGGTTTATTCTCTACAAGAATGATACACTTATGTGTTTTACCATATTTTTGCCTTTACCCAATTTACTTAGAATTCTTTCTAAGTACTTATGCCATTCTCGCAGAGAATAAACGTAGGCCATTGTGTGTAATCTTAGGCATTTAGTAGATTATTTTCCTTAGGCAATTTACATAAAATACTTTATATGTACCTAGGCCATTCTTTTTTATAATAAACCTAGGTCATTTTATGTAGAAAATTTTTGATGGCATATTTTTTTCATAGGCTTTTGGACAATTTATAATTTAGTATAATGGTACTTATTTAACTTTTTCTATGTGGATTGCTTTCTCTATATGCTACTGTGATTTTAATTTGAAAATTTTGAAAAAAATCAGAATTTCATTAGCATTATTATTTGACCAGTTAATTAACTAATAAAATATTAATTTTATCCTTTAATAAAAAAAATAGATATTATCATTTTTCCACCAAAGTTTTTTTTGACATATCAAGTTCGTACTATAATTTGGTGAAAACTGTATTTTACCACAAACATTTAATTTATTATCCCTTTACTACCATTCCGTTAAAAATAAGTTAAATTTTAACAAAATATGAGTTAAAAGACAATTTTAACCCCGGGAGCATGAATAACAGAGGAGATTCAATCAGGTAGTTTGTTAGATTCCATCTCCATCGACACATTCTCATTATTGTTGTTATTAGACTCATTCTCTCCACCATCTCTCGACCTTATCACCGGAAAATCACATCCAACAACAGACTCAGTTTCCGTTATAACAAATATTATTATTTATTATTTTTTCTGCTTTCAAACCCCTAAAAACCAACAATCACTTCACTTTTAATAAAAATTCACTGTCGAGGCAACTCTTAAGAGTAAGGAACCACCATGCAAACACAATCTTGGACCATTTTTACATTTATATATATATATATATAAAAAGAAGCAAGCAGCAAGTGGTGGGAGAATATATATATATAATAATTACAAATCTTTTATAAAAGAAAAAGAAAAGAATGAAAGTTACAAATCTGGTCTTGCAAAGATGCGGCTCTTGTGTGTGTTCGTGTTTTGTTTGCTGCTGCTTGTGCTTGGTTAACCATGAGAGAGATAGGGGCCGTGGGAGAGGGAGGGGGGGAGAGAGAGAGAGAGATCGGAGATGGAATGTTACCATTTTTTCACCTTTTTAATTATTTACTCAATTGACTAATTGTTTATTTTACAATTGCAAATATAGTGTTTTGTCTGCAACCAGAAATATCCTAAATGCCCTTATGACATTAGCAAATTTTTTATCATGTTAACGGAATGGTAGTAAAGTGATAACAGAATAAATGTTTGGTAGTAAAATGCAGTTTTTACCAAAGCATGGTACTGACTTAATATGTTAGAAAAGCTTTAGTACGAATGACAATATCTCTAAAAAAATACAAAGCATTAAATATTGCAAATTCAAAATATGAGAAAATTATAGATTCCCCCCTTAAATATAAGTTAGAAACACTTACGATACTTACACCCAAACTTAAATAGACTATGACATTGAACCCCTTCAAATTTAAAAATGCTACTCTTATAACCCTATTATACTAACAACTTAAGTTATTTTACAATTAAAAAATTCACATTGCCCTTGATTAATTTAAGTAATTTTACAAATCATAAATATCCATCAAAATGATTTTTTTTTGCATGTGATATTATAATATTGTCCTTGATAAGTTAAGTAAGTTACTTACCTAATTTGTGCTTTTTCATTTAGAAATTCTAGCATTTTTTTTCAAAGTTTTAGTTCATAATAATGTAATTTTATTATATTCCAGTTTCATCACAATTAATTTATTGTAAAACAACTTGAATTGTTAGTGTAAAGGGGTTAAGTGTAATATTTTTAAATTTGAAGAGAGTAAGTGTCACAACCCATTTAAATTTGGTTGTAACTATTTTTTATTTATATTTAAGGGCTAATATGTAATTTTTCTTCAAAATATAAGGTAGCTAAAATTAATCCCTATGAGCAATGCTAGGTATCCCAACATAAAAATCACAATTTGAGTCCTAATTAATATGGCACTCATTTATTGGATGGTAATTAAATAATTTTACTAATTAAGAAATTTATTATTTAATAAATGAATGACATATAATAATAGGACTCAAGTTAAGAATCAAATATTGGGATCCTTAATATTATTATAATCCCTATAAACATATGAATTTAATATTTTATACCTTATTGTGTTCATTCTTTCAACGGTAAAAATAATATTTTATTAGTTAATTAACTAATCAACTAATGAAATTATAGTAAGACCATCGGTTTTGTTAAGATATATTAGTAAAATAATAACTTGATACTTCTTATTTAATATTTACAATTCTAAAAGTCGTGAAAAGGACAATATCACATTTTTTTTTTCATGATTAACAATGAGTAAAGAAAAATTGCAATGAGAGCAAATTGCAATGAGCCGATGATAGAGAAAATTGTGATGAGAGAAAAACGAAAAAAATAAGTATTAAAAAGATAAGTTTAATAATCACTAAAATATTAATTTTGTATAACTCAACGTTGACCATTCAATTTTCTATTTTTAATGTTACTAGATTATAAAGTAAAGGAGAAGTTAAGAATGAATAAAATAAGGAGTAGTGATATTTGACCCTATTCAATATAGCTCACTAGCCCCATTTCTCGATAAACTCTACTAATGTGAATATTGATCAAGGTTGTAAATGTGAATATTGACTCTTAACTGCCGAGTTTGTTCCCCAAGCCATTTGATTCTAAATGTTTTGGATATTGTGACGCACTTGTAGGAGTAACTGCCCCTGGTGTTGCCACTAGTGATGACGGTGATGGTACACTGTTTGCTGCTGTTAAAGAGAAGGAGGAGGAACCCAAGGAAGAAAATGAAGATGACATATGATTTATTTGACTTTATCAATTTTTTACACATTTTCCTTTCATTACTTCTAATTTTTTGTTTAATCTAAATTAGCTAGATATTGATAGTTTTCTATAAGGAATAAGATCATAAAAACTGTTAAAAAAAAAGAATAAATAAGTGTAATTTCAGAAATAAATAGGTTATCCAAAAAAGTAGAGATTATTGAAATAAATTTAACGAAGCAAATATCACCGCTTTGAAACAAGCAGAGGATCCTAATCGACTTGAATGATGATTATGAATCCTAGCTATCCGCATACAATAAATCCCATCTGATCAAAGTTCTAATTCAAATGTATTTGAACCGTTTGATTGTGATCTGGTGGTCAAGATTGGTTAAGATGTATCAATGAAATCTATCGAGTTTTCCCTTCACCGCTTGCAATACAAAAGAATTAGGTGAATAGTTTTAAAAAATAATATAAAAAAATATTAATTTCACTTTTATTGATTCATGAGTACAAAAATTTAATTTATACAAATATTTGAAACATAGAAAGAGAAATGATACAATTAACATAATTTGAAAATAATGATTGATTAGCAAAAATTGAGTCAATTAATCTTTATATTGATTAGTAATCAATCTTTCTGAATCACTAATTAAGATGGAAACAACCAATTATTAGATTAATTATTTTAATTCTATTAATATTATTTGATTCTTATCATTAGGTACTGATCAAAAGGATCTTGAGGATTTTCTTTTGAGTTTTAGAAGAATTCGCAGGCGTTATTGAGATTCATTACATGTGTTAATTAGAAATTTAGGAGACGTCGGCCAGATTTTTCTTTCTTTGAAGATTTTGTACGTACATATCTAAGGCAATATTTAAGTGATAAAGTCAATTCCTCACCATGCATGACACCATAATTAACTACCCCTGTCTCATTAATTAAAGCACATTATTTGTCTTCCCTTCGAATATAGATTTTTGTAGGATTTTACATTTGTAACTTCTTTGTTTATCGTTTACTATATTATATTATCTTATATAAATAAGATACACAAGTAATTAACAGCCGTCTCACCTTTAGATTCATTTGTACCCACTTGTTAGAAAGAATGACAACAAATATATATAATTAATAATAATAAAGTCTTAATTAAGCAAAAGATTTGGTTGGAAATTAAATTAAATAGGTTTAAATATTTTTTTTTCTGTGAGAATATTCTACGTACAAATATAAAAGATTTGCTATCTTATTCAAAATACAATCAATTCTAAATCTTACAGTAGAAAAATAATTGACATACATGTATGTATATAAATAACAAATTCCAAAAGAATGTATAAAATGGTGAGAGAATTGTGAATAACCTCTTGAATCAGTTGGTCGATAAATCTTCTCCCTTAACTCTAAGGTGGGAGAGTTTGAGTCTTCCTGTGACTATGTAAATTTATTATTATACTAAACTTCAATGGATTTCAATATTGGACCTTGTTTTGGGGTTGCCATCTTGGTATATAGTTCTAGGTATCTAATTCAAAAAATTAGTTTTTTTGGTGGAATGACCTATACTCCTTATAAACTCAAGTATTTTTTTTTTTATTAGTTAGTATGGGACACAACTCAATAATCCCCCCCTTGGACGAAACCATTGCCAAATCCTAATCCTTTTTTCTGACACACTTGAGTTGTTCTACCATTACATTCTGCCTACTAAGAATGACCTATCCTCTTTATTAACTCAAATATCTCTCATTTATTAGCCAACGTAAAACACAACTCAATAAACTTAAATATGTTCGGTTGTAATTTTTTTTTTTTTGGTAGTTCTCTAATAATACTTGAATTAATAAACTTTTTAAGTTAGGCATTATGAGAAAACCTATTTTTTAGACCTATCTATAATTAATAATTATCCTACAATTAAGATTCTTTTAAACATATTCTATATTTGACAACCTTAATTAATATTAAAGAGCTATAATTAATAATATTGGCTAATATTTTTTTCAAGAAAAAAATTAAAATTATTTATCTTTACGTCTTGTGCTTTTCTCTGCAAAGAAAATTATTTCACTTATTGGCCTAATTTTGAAGTTGGAAAAAAAAAATGTTTCTTAGAGATAGTGATTCTAATGATTTTAAAGGAAGTAAAAAAAAATTTTTTTTACTATTTCCCTTTTTTGAAATTTCTTAGGTTTCTATTGATTATTTTTTAAATTCACAATATAGTTAGAAATTAATTAAATTTTAAATCCTTTATGATTATTTGAGTGTTGAAGTTGTTGAATATAAGAATACCTCGATTTAAAAAAATTTTGCCTAAGACCTATAGTGTTTTAAAGCTTTTGTTGAGTTGATTATAGATTTTAATAAACTTTAGGATTGATTGTCCATTTTAGTAGACTTCTCTTGTAATTGACTTTGATTGTATTATAAATCATATTCAACACAAAAATGGCGAGAGAATCAATATTTTCTAAGAGAAGATCACAAAGAGAAATATAATGAATTTAAAGGTGAGATGATAAAATTTTCTAAGACAAGATCACAATGAGAAATAACTGAATCTTTGCATTGAAATATAGTATCATCCATGATAATGATTTTTAGTGTAGATGTCAATCAAGAGAGCTTACTAAATGATAATCGTCAAAAGTCGGCTTAAGGAAAGTAGTTAAAAAGATTTTGCCTGCGACAACAGATTCTCCAATGCACATTCAATCACTAGCTAGGCTTTCTTTTTTCTTTAATTTCTTTAATTTTTCTTCCATCTAGAATCGATTACAAACGCATGCCTCTTCATGATGAATATATGAGAGATAGCGACAGTACATGAGCTACCGGCACCTTGTGTAGAGTAATTAATATTCTAAGATATTGACTAACTAGGTCCCATGAGATCATAAGCCTAACCACACACACACACACGTGTATAAAAGTCAATTTCCACTTACAATTAGTTTAAATTTAAAGTCCGAATTAATAAATAGGTAAGAGATTTTTTTACATATCGGCCAGTGAGCACCATCTTTTTGGGTGAATATTCTTAACAAAAATTTCATGAATAGGCAAAAAAAAAAAAAAATGAGTGAGTGCTATAAGAAAAATAAAAAGCGTTTAAAAAAATTGATTTTAACGCTATTCTCGCTTGCGGTTATGACTTATGTGACCTGAAAAAATATTCATCTAACAACTATTGTTGTAATTTAGTTAATTCAAAAAAGGAAAAAACACAGCGAACATTAACAAGGAAAAATAGGTCAATATGTTCAGAATTAATGATTTAATTAAAAAAATATAATTTCGTATTTCTCTATTATTACAATTATTTTGCTAATTGAATTTCTCTAGCCAAGTGGTTAGTTAATATATGGCTCTGATTTTAGCTGAGTCCAGAGTTGAGTGTAGGAAGTGCAAAAAAAAAAAAAAAAAAAAAAAAACTATCGCCAACCGAAAGTCTTCTTAAATTCCATATTGTATATTGATAATCATTAGTTGAGATTATATAAAAAGACAAGATATATCTAACAAAATCTATTGATGGCTTGAAAAAGGCGATCAAATAGATCTTTATTCCTCTTTTATTGGCAAGGCAAATATTGATTAAATTTACATTAAGTGGTAAGCTGATTTTTTTGTTAATATTTTAAAAAGATATAATTGATATTTATTGGATAAGAACATAAATTTAATTAAATCTTAACCGTATATTAGGGTTCGAAGTTGTGTTGTGTATAATTGTATGTATATATTATTTTAAAATTACAAAAATATCATTGAAAATTGGTTCGGTTTCGATTCGGAAAATTTAAACCAAAAACTGAACCGAATGGTTTGGTTTGATTTCGAATTAAACTATTCGATTTTGAATTAAACTATTCAATGTTTTAATTAAAACACCAAATTCGGAATCAAAAAATCGAATCAACTTTTTTGAATCCGGTTTGATTCTACCCACCCCTACAATTAGGTCTGTTGAGGATTGTTTGTAGAATATTTTACGTTGCTATGATATATTTAAGATAACTTCGAAGGGGTGCCAAATGATTTCGCTCATGTTTTTAACAGAAATATAGGCCCATGAACCCGACAAGCAAAACTCGTGGCCCTCGCGTGCCCTGCTAGGCCTTATATTATTTTACTTTCTACCCATGAACGTTCAACAATAATGTCCCATAAAATATTGAATAATATAATTTTTTAATTCGTCAAGCTTGACGCACTTCAGGCATAGGAATCCATTTTGGGGTAGCTGGCTTATGTGGACTAATGAGAAACGATTACTTCGTCCATTAATTCGAATATCTTATTTTGCTTTGCATGGAAGTCTTTGGGTAAAGAGCATTTTCCAGCCACCGCCTCCATCGCCACCAGCCACCACTGCCCCACCGACCGCACCTCACCGCAGCCGAAAGTAGTTCAAAACGAGTTCCGGCAGGGGAGGGAGTCCCCCTCTCCGGCCGGTAGGTCTCTTCTTTTCTCTTTTCTTATTTTCTATTTTATTTTGTTTTTTTATTATTTTATCTGCTTCTTTTATTGGACTTATTGTTGTTATGTGTTGTGTTGTGTTAGTTGTGTCTTTTTTTTTGCATGATTTTATATTGCTTCTACGGTGGTTCTGGTGGCCTGCATAGATGGCGTTTTTTCAGTGTCCGGATCAAGATCGTGTCAGTTTTCAGACTTAATAGTAGTGCATCAAAGTTTTAATGACCTGAGGTGAGATTCTGATGGCCTGGAGCTCGGGTTCATTGATATTGAAACTTGCCGATGAATCGTAGTGGTGGTTTTGTTGCGGTTTTGTGATTTTCTTATTATCTATTTGTGTTCTGTAATTAGAATTATGTTGTTTTGTGTTATATTGCGAAGCAATGAATTTTCTTCTTAGTTTCATCTACAGTAATTGAGGTAGATTCCTCCAATACTTCATTAAATCTTAACTGTGAAATCATTTATTCTCCTTTGGATCGTTAGAAATTTGTAATGTATTTTAGCTTGACTCATAGTTATTATCCTATAATTGTACTTAAACTTAATGTAATATTGTATTTACGTTTATATGACATTTTATTTTAAATCATTATTGGTCTTTAATGAAAGGCATACTTTCTTCTAAAAAAATTTTTTTTTTCTGTTATTTGGGCTTTCAGAAACATGGCTTAAGATCCATCGTTGGCTTATATCATTTGGACATGATATTATTTTTTGGTGTAACAATATACAATGTTTTCATATTTTTCATAAAGAATATATTCAGTAAACATTGGGAGAAAATTAGGAGTTCATCTATCCACTCCATTGACTTTTGTGGAGAATGTTGGTAACTACTCAAGCTATGGCCTGAAGGCCATAAATATGTTTTCTTGGAAGCAAGGAATGTCTGCTAGTTAATCATACCAAGAACATTCAATTTACTTTATATTCAAATTAATGTACTGGAAGGTGCTAGTATTAAAAATTTTTTATCACTAACCAAAGTTGGCATGTTAGTAAAATTAAGCCTCATGAAGTGAGAAAAAGAAACGAAAATTGAAAACTTCCCAAACAAAATAAAGAACTCTCTCGAATGGATACGACGCACTTAAATGCAACTAAGCAATTAATTATCATAATAAAAAATATTAACACTTCTAATATATTCAATATAAGCACTTTCAATAATCTCAAAATTTTGTTCAATTCCTGTTGCAATAAATATGAACTGAATGCCCTTAATCTTGCATTTCCAATTAAACACATATTTTAGGGAAAAATTTGAGATTTACCTTGATTAGCCATGAATCCAAGCTTCAAACACGTTATGGAGCTTGTATGGATTGTCCAGAAATTGATCCAAGTCTTGTAAAATGCTTGCCTTCACTTGAACAAAATTGCTTGAATATCACGTGTATATGAACAGTAAAATCGGGAGAGAAACGAGCGAGAGAGGTGCACTGCACTCATTCCCCAGTTTTTCCAACAGTTAACTCCCAATGGGCTGAAGTCACTTATATACTGTGGCTGAGTGCAGGGACCCCTCATGTGTTAGTACAAAAATGCCCATCCCATTATGAGCTATAATAATACAATTCAAGGTTATACTTGTCCATAATATACTACCATATAGGGTATGATAAAATCAGACTCATTAACACAATATTTGATCACTTAATACATGAGCCTGTTAAGATTGCTCCTTAATATTTGACATTAGTCACGTATTAATTCGGTAAAGTATAAAACAATTAAAATGATTTATGCTAGTCCACAATATGTGAGAAATAAATCTAACAATCTCCCACTTGGACGGCATAAGTCATTCTCATGATAGTTTTAAAATCAAATATTTTTGAAAACAACCGAATTAATCAATATGCAACTATAGCAAAAAATCAAATGTGAGCAATCACCCAAACATCAACAAGTCCAAAATGTGTCACAAATATCAAATCATGTGTGCACCGACAGGATGCTCCACACAACAAGATACCCATAAACACGTGACTAAGTAGTAGTATACAAGTATAATAATGAAAATAGCATGGAAATGTGATCAACATGCCTATTTCCATAAGGTTCACATGTCTAGCAAAATGAGACGAAACCAAAATGTCTCATAGACCATCGCTTCTATATAACCATAATGAGACTAGATCAAAATGTCTCAAGAAGCGAGCTTCCATTTTATCATAATGAGACTGAAACCAAATGTCTCAAGGAAGCAGTGCTTTTATAATCATAATGAGACTGAAACCAAATGTCTCAGAAAAGCACACTGAAGCCAAGCCAAAATGCTTCAGTTCAAAATGTCCACAATGAGACTAAACCAAATGTCTCGGACCATAATATCCTCACGATATACATAATGCCATATTCAACCAAATGTGTACACAATATATGGCATATCAGTGTTATATAACAATATGCATGCATAATAACAAAATATGAGTAATACAAAATCTCATTTAAGTTGAAACATATAATACAAACCAGAACTCTCACTGACTCAACATATAAAAGAGGATTCTAATAATCCCATATGAGTCACATGATCATTAAACACTTTTGGAGTTAAAGCTTTAGTAAGGGGATCAGCTAACATGAGTTCTGTAGGTATATACTCTACTGATACATAAGATAGAGTAATTTTCTCTCTCACAAATAAGTATTTAATATCAATATGCTTGGAGCGTGAGGAACTCCCTGTATTATGAGAAAAAGAAACAGCTGCAGAATTATCACAGTATATCTTTAATGGCCTCGACACAGCCAACAAAAAATCTAGTCCTGTGATAAAATTTTGCATCGATAAAGCTTGTGTGTAGCCTCAAAACATGCTACATATTCTGCCTCCATTGTTGAAGAAGCTATAAGTGTCTGCTTGACACTCTTCCATGATACAGCTCCTCCTGCCATCATAAAGATATAACCAGATGTAGATTTCTTGTCTTCCAGACAGCCTGCGAAATCAGCATCAGAATATCCAACTATATTTAAGTAGTCGATTAGTCGATATGTCAATGCAAAGTCTTTAGTAGCTTGTAAATATCTGAGCACTTTCTTTGCAGCCTTCCAGTGTTCAAAACCAGGATTGCTCAAGTATCTTCCAAGTACACCCACTGCAAAAGCAATGTCAGGGCGTGTACAAACTTGAGCATACATCAAGCTACCAACAACTGATGCATATGGGACTGTTTGCATTATAGCTTTATCTACATCATTATCTGGACATTGAGACTTGGAAAGTTTGTCACCCTTTGTTATTGGTGCTTTTCCAGGAGCACAAGACTGTAGATTAAATATTTTCAGAACACGATCAATATAGGTCCTTTGAGACAATCCTAGAAATCCTCTAGATCTATCACGAAGAATCTCTATCCCTAATACATAATGAGCTTCACCGAGATCCTTCATATCAAACTTGTATGACAACATCTATTTTGTCTCAAGTAAAAAATCAGTGTCACTAGCAGCGAGCAAGATATTATCCACATAAAGCACCAAAATGATGTATCTGCTCCCACTGATCTTCAAGTATATACACTGATCAACAATGTTCTCCTGAAATCCAAAAGAGGTGACAATATCATGAAATTTCAAATACCACTGTCTGGAGGCTTGTTTAAGTCCATAAATAGACCTTTTAAGCTTACACACCATGTTTTCTTTGCCAAGCTCAATAAAGCCATCAGGTTGCACCATATACACATCTTCAGACAAGCTTCCATTAAGAAAAGCTGTCTTCACATCCATCTGATGTAATTCTAAATTAAAATGAGCTACAAATGCCATGATAATACTGGAATGAGTCTTTGGTAGAAAGCAGAGAGTAGGTTTCACGTATAATCAATACCTTCTCTCTGACTGAAACCCTTGGCCACAAGTCTGGCCTTGTATCTTTCCACCTGACCTCTGGCATCTCTTTTGGTTTTAAAAATCCATTTGCAACCAATTGGCCTGCATTCATCTGGTAATTCAACTAAATCCCAAACCCCATTGTGATACATGGATGCCATCTCATCCTGCATGGCATGTGTCCAAGATGAAGATTACAGCCTAGCCGATGGCTTCACGAAAGGTAGCAGGTCGGATGATAAATCACCATCAATATCATGTTCCCGCAAGTAAACCACATAATCATCGAAATTGCGGGTCTCACGACCTTTCGGATCTTCTCAATCGCACATCAGTGACATCATCCTCCACAGCCATAGGCTCTAAAACATGATGAGGTTCAGGATCAAGAGAATGAACCTCAATACGTGGTAATCCCATTGCAGAAGCTGGATAAGATGGGACAGGCAAAACCATAAGTTCTTCTCTTAATGTGAGATTGTGAGGCTCAGTACTCCCACTATTCTGATCATTCTCAAAATAAATGGCACGATCAGACTCAATTATTCTGGTAGTATGGGAAGAACAATAAAACCTAGAACCCCTTGAGCCTATACAATAGCCAATAAAATGACCATTAATAGTCTTCGAATCAAGTTTCCTTGATTGTGGATTATAAGGCCTCACTTCTACTCTGCATCCCCAGACATGAAAGTGACGAAGACTAGGCTTCTTTCCTGACCATAATTGATAAGGAGTTTTGGGCATCGACTTCATCGGGTACCTGATTCAAAATATAAGCAGCAGTTTTCAAGGCTTCACCCCACAGAAAATCTGGTAAGGTGGAGTTGCTCAACATGCATCGCACCATGTCAAGAAGGGTACGATTTCTTCTTTCTGCAATTCCATTCTGTTCAGGAGTCCCAGGCATTGTGTACTGAGCTTCTATTCCACATTCCTGAAGAAATCTAGCAAAAGGTCCAGGATTACGCCCAGTTTCATCATATCGCCCATAGTACTCACCACCTCTATCTGATCTCACTGATTTAATCCTTTTACCCTTTTGGAGCTCAACATTAGCCTTAAAGACTTGAAACACAGATAAGGATTCAGCCTTCTCAGTAAGCAGCTCAACATTACCATAACGAGAAAAGTCATCAATGAATGCGATGAAGTACTTATAACCACCTATAGCTGCAGGAGTGAACGGCCCACATATGTCTGTATGTATCAACTCCAGAACCTGCTGACTTCTCTGAATTCTCTCTTTTCTAGTTTTGGCAGTAAATTTGCCTTTGACACAATCAACACAAGTGTCAAAATCAGAAAAGTCTAGATTATGGAGAATGCCATCTTTAATGAGTCTTTCCATCCTCTGTTTAGAAATGTGACCTAACCGTTTATGCCACAACATAGAGGAATTTTCATCAATCCTTTTACTATTAGAGCTAACAACATTCATAACATGAGCATTGGATGATGATTCAGCAGCATAAGGAAATAAATCAAGCATATATAAGCCATCAGATAGAGTGTCAGAACCAACTAGCTCTGAATTGCGAAATAAGTAAACTTTTCTGTCACCAAAATGAAAAGTATAGCCACATCTATCCAAAATAGATATAGATACCAAGTTTCTTCTAATAGAAGGAATATAAAGTCATGTCGATAGATCTAAAAATTGGCCTGTCGCTAGGTGTAGTCTGACAACTCCTATGCTTTGAACTTTGGCCTTTACTCCATTGCCCATATGTACAATCAGCTCTCCTTCATTGGGCTCCCTCGCCTTTTGAATTCTCGTAAGGAATTTGATATATTAATGGTTGCAACGATGATCCAACCACCAAGTATTAGAAGGAACATCAACAAGATTGGATTCAAAGCCCACAAAAGCTACATGAATACCTTTCTTTTCCGACCATGCTTTGAATCCTCTCGCATTCAGCTTTCTTATGCCCATATTTCTTACAGAAATGACATTTTCCCTTAAAGCCTTCAGAAGTGGAACCAGAAGTAGTAGTAAAAGATTTTCCATGTGAAGTTTTCTTTCTAAACTTCTTCTTCTTAAAAAACTTATTGTTACCCTTTGAAGAGCTTTTCTTCACACTCCCACTCTCTTGAGTAGTGGCCATCATAGTAGTGTGAGATTTTCCCTTCTTCAATTATTCCTCTTCTTGAACTACATAAGCAGTTAACTCATTGATATTCCAAGTCTCTCTCTGAGTGTTGTATTGAATTCTCAGATTGCTGAACTGTGGTGGAAGAGATTCAAGAATTTGGAATACCAGGTAGTCATCAGGTAAACTGACATCCATGTCTTTCAGCTTCTTATGGTAACTTGTCATTTTCAGAATGTGCTCTCTCACCCTGAAACCCCATCATACTTGGGTATTAGCAAGCAATCTCGTGAAAGTTACCATTTTCAACCTTGTCTACCTTCTTAAAAGTTCTTCCCATCACTGCCAAATAATCTTTAGCCTTGTCACATGCAGGGATGCTATCTCTGATCGTTCTATCAATGGTGTATTTCATTGTGTCCAGACAATGTCTATTGAATTCATCCCAAGCCATCCACTCTGCCCTTTCAGTAGCAGTACTCTTATTTGTGGGCTTGGATGGTTCATCAACTCTCAAAGCCAAGTCTCTATTCAATGTCGATAAATAGAACATGACGGATTCACGCCAGTCTTCATAGTTTGTCCCAGTCAAAGTCTTAATGGAGGCAACTTGGAGAAAGGAAAGAATATCTAGAGCTGAGAAATCAACAATAAGTATTAATAGGCATGTGAAAACAAAAACATGCCACAAACAATGATTTCTCATTTTACAATTCTCCAACAAGAAAGGAGTGCTCTAACCCACAAATAAAGCAGACAAGTTGAATATAACACCAACATTGACCTATTACCGACAGGGTAATTAAGTCACTCAGTAGAAAATACTCAACAAATCTCTTTACCTACCCAAGCATCCTACCAAATAATGATTTACCGACAGGGCAATATCATCACCTGTATGGATCTTGGTTATAGCAACAATAATCCATAATCAATAATTATTAATGGACAATTAATTGCAAAACACCGAATAATTTATCATGATTGGTTCTACGACAGGTAGATACTCAATCACTCTAAATTGAAGTTTTGCCATGCATAATATTTCATACAATAACTAAAATTGAGATCAAATAAGCTTTATAAACCATAATTAAAGCTTTTCCCAAAATATTTAATATACCTCAATAAAATGTATGAATGCCATGCCCATAATATACAACAATGATGGATTATTTTATAATTGAAATTCTGAAAAATTGCCAAAATTAATGAAAATTTTGGACTTAAATGAAGAATTTTCAGAATTATAGCCACTGTTTATAATAACAAAACATTTGGCCCTTACTGTAAATAAAATTAAATTACTTTCTAGTCTCTAATATAATTATCCAAACTATATAGGGCACAAATAATATTGCGAGAACAGTTGGGCCATATAATAATTTCCTAATATATCAAGGACTCAAATGATAATTATTTTGGGTTAAAAATAATTATTAACAATATCAGGGATCCAAATGATATTATACTAGGTTGACTTTCGGTCAAGGACCAAATTGAAACTTTTGCCAAATATTTGGGCCAAAACATAAATTTATAAACTATAGGGACCCAATTAATAATTTCACTGCACTTCATCTCCTTCCTCACGATGAAGCTACAGTAGCTACCGTTGCATTTTCTTGAACAACCCGATTTTGGCCACCAAAAAACTTGAAAAAATTATATTTTGACTCCTTAAACATCACCCATGCATTATTCAATGATCTTTTGGTCAAATATGCTCAGAATCACAAAATCTAAAAATAAAGAAAAATTCCATGGGTGAGTCAAAGCTTGATTCATCCCCAAAAATGGCCATGGTTCAATAGGAAATGCATAACCATGGGCTCTGATACCAATTGTTGCAATAAATATGAACTGAATGCCCTTAATCTTGCATTTTCAATTAAACACATATTTTAGGGAAAATTTTGAGATTTACCTTGATTAGCCATGAATCCAAGCTTCAAACACGTTATGGAGCTTATATGGATTGCCCGAAATTGATCCAAGTCTTTGTAAAAGCTGCTGCCTTCACTTGAGCAAAATTGCTTGAATATCACGTGTATATGAGCAAGTAAAATCGGGAGAAAGCAAGCGAGAGAGGTGCTCTGCACTCATTCCCGATTTTCCAATGAGTTAACTCCCAATGAGTCTGAAGTCACTTATATCATCGTGGTGAGTCGCGAGGACCCTCATGTGTTAGTACAAAATGCCCATCCCATTATGAGCTATAATAATACAATTCAAGGTTATACTTGTCCATAATATACTACCATATAGGGTATGATAAAATCAGACTCATTAACACAATATTTGATCACTTAATACATGAGCCTATTAAGATTGCTCCTTAATATTTGACATTAGTCACGTATTAATTCGGTAAAGTATAAAACAATTAAAATGATTTATGCTAGTCCACAATATGTGAGAAATAAATCTAACAATTCCAACATTCACAACACGAGATTTTATTAAGAAACATTTGATCCTCACGATCTAGGTTGAAAATCTCGACACGTAATTATATGCAAGTGTGGAACAAACAATTCGCTATGAAAATAATGTAAGTTTACAGTGGATCAAGAATACTTACAAAGTATTGCACCTATAAGCATCTCACATCTAAATCCTATTGTGATTAACATCATGGTCCTCACAAATTTTTATCGGTATGAATCAAGTGTCAAAATCTTCTCAGGAGATAAGGGTAAAATGGTAAAATCAGTGTGGAAATATCTTTTTAAATTTAGCAAGACCAAGTTGAAAAAAAAAAAAAACGTTGCATCTATGAGCTTGACCAAGGTAAAAAATGAGAGAAGAAATTTGAGGTTTATTTGATACTTAGACTTTAAAAATAAAACTAGTAAGCATTCACCAAAAAATTTCAATCTACTATAGCCTTTAACTCTTAAGAATATTTCTCTCAAATCTAGGGCTTAAGAAATAAATTTTAGGGAATAAAAGTATTAAAGTCACTCACTAAAATCTTCCCCAAAATAAATTGCCCAAACTAATTATATGTCTTCAATTTGAGGTTGAAAGCACGGGGGCGCGGGCGCGCGCACACACACAACCAACAACCCCCTTCTTTTTCCTTTTTGTTCTCTTCCATTTCCTAGAAGTGGCTCATCTCTTAGGGCACTTGTGATCAGCATATATATTAAATTTGGAGCAAAACTGTATTTTGGATCATCCAGAATCAAAGGTTCAAAGTTTAGGCAACGTGATTGCTTTAGGAGCATTTGATCGTGATCGAAATAGGCAAATCCAGTGGGAAAAAAAAAATGCTTGGTTAAAGTTGGTCAACACAGGCAACGATTTGGTCCAAATCTGATGACATGGAATAATCAGACCTTCGATCAAGAGTGATGAACCATCCCAGGGTATGGGTCAAGGCATCGGGTCGGGTCGATCACAGAGCAGGGGGCGGATCCACTTCTGGGTCAGTCAAACCAACGTAAATAAGGTGTTACAATCTGCTGCTTCACATGTACAATAAGATCATTGCTTCAGTCAAAGCAATGGTCAATAATATGCACCGTAACTTTGTTTATTTTGCCACACAGAAACCTAACATTTACCACATATCCATTTTCAAAGGCAAATTTATAAAACTAACTAAAATTTTTTTAATTTTTAAATTCAATCCCTAGATTTTTTTTTTCTATCATAAATAGTCAAATATAAGTTTTTTTAAACTAAATTACCTTTATTAATTTTAATAAATTTACAAAGAAATGTCACTCTTAAAAATTTAAGAAAAAAATACCACATTCTAAACATTCTCTACAAATCACCAAGTCTCATCACAATCAACAAATTATCAAATCTTATTAAATAAGTATTATATAACTAAAGATATAATTATTAATTAGAAAGCCTCTTAAGGTTAGTATAAGTTCTTAGATAATATGAATATTTAATATATTAAGTTTAGTATTTAAGCTTGAAATTGATATGATTTTGTTGAAATATTGTTATTTTTTTTATTGATAAAACAATGTAATGTAATTTCTTAAAGAAATTAAATTTAGGTTAAGAAATCAAAAATAATATTGAAAACAATAGATACTCAAAGTAAAACGAAATTTAGATTTAGTGAAACAGGCTGATTTAATGTGATAGGTAGTGAGACGAATGTCTATCGCACAAAAACACAGTGCTAATTATGTGCGACATGCACTTGTCTCATTGCTTGTCGCACTAAATTAGCCTATCTCACTAAATTTTTAGAAAAATTTCAGAAGTTATAACTTAAGTTACATGTGTTCGTTTTGGGTATACAATATATCGTTTCAAATCTTGCGACGTGACGGACCAAAGCATATTAGTGATACATGTAGATGTTGTAATATAATAAAGTAATATTGAATTTATCTTTTAATGTGACAAGTGCCTGTTACAATAACACCTTCATAAGACAAATTTAATGTGACTGTCTTTTCGTGTTTCAGGTTCCTATTCCACTAATATATTTTGATTCATCTTATCACAAATTTCGACATGGTATATTATACGTTCAAAATGAATACACGTAACTTAAGTTATGATCTCCAGAAGGCATTCGACACATTTTATATAGTTTTCTCACTACTTGTCATATATAATCACATTTTATGTGTTGTATGTTTTCTGAAGGTCATAACTTAAACTATATGTGTCCGTTTCAGGCGAATAATATATTACTTCAAAGCTTGTGATGACACGGACCAAACCATATTAATATTAGATATACATGTCATACTAAAAAAAAGTAACATTGAATCTATCTTTTAGTGTGACAAGTTTTTGTCACACTAACATTTAGTGCGATAGGCACCTATAGCAATAAAATATAGCATTCACAACAAAAGATAGATTTTGTTACTATCTTTTGGTGCTCCATATGCCTATTGCACAAATATACTTTAATTCGTCTCATCGCAAGTTTCAAAATTGTATATTATACACTCAAAATGAGCACATATAGCCTAAGATATGACTTTCAAAAGGTACTTGACACATTTTATATAGTTGTCCCATTACTTTTTGCACATAATGATGAGATTATGGATAAGGACAGCACATTCATGTGAAATAAGGCATATTCAGGTTTTATGCAAGTTTCTATTAGACCCGTTACAAGAACTCGTACAAAGAACTTCATATAAGCACATAATGGGTTGATTTAAGTAATCTAAGATCAATCCAATTTATGTAGGCCTATTAAAGGAATCTCACAAAATATTCGGATCAATAAATGCATGATTCAAGCTCTTGAATTTTATAAGTAATCAAATCCATGAAATCGGCGCATTAAGGATGAAATATATGCCACTATCTTTTTAGATAGTGTTTCTATTTTTAAAAGAGGCAAAAAAATCAGCTATTTTCATTTTATTTAGTCATTTAATATTCTTTCCTTTTTATTATATTATATTCTGATTTATTTAGGATTCTTTCCTTATTTAATTAGATTGAGAGTCTGATTTGATTTTGGATTAGGAATTTGTTTTCGATTTTATATTAGAATTTATGGCAGGAAATATATAGGATAATTATAGTCAAGATTTCTTGTAATCTATATATGTTCGCATTTAATAAGAGAGGAATAAGAAGTTTTCATGCAATATATTTAAGAGTATAGCTCTCTTCAGTTCTTAAATACACTCTCGAATTTTTTGTAGCGTTCAATCATTGACTTATCAATAAAACCATCCATAACTGATTGTGGCGTTCTCACATACCAAAGTTCTTGCTTCATGAAGCAACGGGTCGTGGTTCTATTCAATTCATGAAATTAAAAAAGATCTTGGATCCTAATTTGATTAGGTTCTCGTAAGTTCTTGGCGGGGTTCATATCAGTTGGTATCAAAGCAAAGGTTCTAATCAGGTTTTTTCTATCCTATTTAAATTTCATGTCTTGTTTATTTCAATTCTAAAAAAAAAAAAAATTGTGAACAATACCGCATGAACAGTACTATATGAACAATATTTAGGGTTTCTTAATTTTATATTTTTATGATTTATTTTCTTAAATCCGTAAATTTTATTAATTTCTGACCCTAAATTCCTACCATTTTTAGTTATTCAGTGTTTATAAAAAAAATAAAAAAAAAAAGCTTCCAATTTTCATTTTTGGTGTCTTATAGAATCCAAATATGATTTTTCATTATGTAAAATGTTTGCTTAAAATATTATTATTCCGTGCTTTCAAAACTAATCATGTGTGTTCGTTGTATTCTCACCCTTGAAATTCGAGTCTCTTTAGTATAATATTTGTGAATTATTGTTGGAATCTTGATATTTGTTTGATTAGTTTTATAAGAATGAAAAGATAATAACTACGAGTGGAAAAAAGCAAGAAAGTGTGAATGTATTAGAGTGTAAAAGCCAATAAATTTGAGTGAAACATGAGTGGAATTGAGTGAATCATTCTCTTGAATGAAACACATAAGAGAGTGAAGTGAGCTCCTTTCTACATTATCTCTAATATCTTTTTGTAGATTTCAAGTATGTCTCATGACGAAGAACGAAGTGTAAATGCAGAGAATCAACGGCTAACTATCCAAAATTTTTAAATTCAAGCCTTGATGGGGGAGATGAGACAACTGATGAGAGCTGAATTAGAGCACATACATGAGCGTTTGGATTAAGTAAAGAATGCACGTGCAGGGCAATCACAACACATTCCCCAAACATATAAGAGGGAGAGAGTTCTAGCCATAGAAGAGGTTGATAACTATTATGAGGATGAGTATGGTAAAGGAGAGGATTCTATAGGTAATTATAGAAGAGTTAGGCATCGAGATGATGGTGTGAGTGGCATAAAGATGAAAATTCTATTTTTTTTAAAGGAAAATATGATCCTGAAGCATACTTTGAATGAGAGAAGAAGATGGATTTTGTATTTGACTGCTACACCTACTCCGAGAGAAAAAAGGTAAAATTGGCTGTGATTGAGTTTTATGATTATGCTATTACTTAGTGGAATCAGCTTATTATAAATAGTAGACAGAATAAAAAACGTTCTGTTAAAGCATGGAATGAAATAAAGACATTGATGAGAAGACGTTTTGTACCTAGCCACTACTACCGAGGCTTATACAAAAAATTATAAAGTCTTACCCAAAGTAGTTGAAGCATGAAAGATTACTACAAAGAAATAGAGTCAGCCATGATTAGAGTAAGTGTAGAAGAAAATAGAGAAGCTATTATGGCACGATTCTTAAATGGCTTTAACAAAGAGATTGCAAATATGATTGAGTTGCAATATTATGTTGAGATTGAAGAGATGGCCTACAAGGCCATCATGATTGAGCAGCAACTTAAAAAGAGGGGTAACATATGTGTGACCCTAAGCTTGAATTCCACTCCATGGAAGTCGAGCTATGTGAAACATGACGAGAGGCTACAAAAATATACTGTAGGCCTAATTCACATATATCCATTATTAGAAATCGTGATATTAAGTGTTTTAAATGTTATAATAATGAACACATAGTCAATGAATATGTGAATAGAAGAGTTATAGTGTTACAAGATAATAGTGAGATTGTTACTGATATGAGGCAGAAGATAATGAGATGCCACCATTGGAGGATGTTGAAGATGAAGAGTATGCAGTCCTTGATGAATTAACTTTAGTAGATAGGAAAGCTTTGAGTGTGTAAGTAAAAGAAGATAAAGTAGTGCAACAGAAAAACATCTTTCATACTAGGTGCTATGTTCAAGAAAGAAAATGTAGTATAATTATTGATGGGGGAAGTTGTACCAATGTTGCTAGTACTATCGTGGTAGAGAAGATAGGACTTCCAACACTTAAGTATCCACAACTAGACAAACTGCAGTGGTTGAATGACAATGACAAGGTGAAAGTGAACAAATAAGTACTAGTGTTCTTTAAGATTGGTAAATATAAAAATAAAATACTATGTGATGTCGTACCAATGCAAGCTGGACACTTATTACTTAGGCGTCCTTGGCAATTCGATAGACGTGTAAAGCATGATGGCTTTACCAACAAGTATTCGTTTGATTTTAATCAACTCAAAATCACTCTTGCTCCATTAACACCGAAATAAGTTTACAAAGACCATGTAAGCTTACAAAGAGAGAGCGAGCAAAAGAAAAAGAAAAAAAAAGAAAAATAGAGTGGAAATCAGAGAGAAGCCGAGTAAAACGATAGAGAAAAATGAAAGAAAATTGAGGCAATTGAGAGAAAATTAAATAGAAAACAAAAGAATTTTTATGCAAGGCAAGTAAGATAAAAAGAGCATTGTTTTCAAATCAGCCAATTATTGTACTTTTGAACAAAGAGGCATTTCTGAAAACTAACGAGCTTAACCCTATCTTGCCTAGTTCTATTATTTTTATTTGGCGGGAGTATGAGGATGTCTTTCCCGAGGAAACATCACATGGATTACCTCCAATCTGAGAGATCGAACATCAAATTGATTTAGTGCCTAGTACAACAATTCCAAATAGACCAACCTATAGGAGTAACTCGGAGGAAACAAAGGAGCTTCAAATTTAAGTTAATAAGTTGATGAAATAAGGGTACATGAGAGAAAGCATGAGTCCACGTGCAGTTTCAATTTTACTAGTTCCTAAGAAAAATGGGGTATAGGCGATGTGCATTGACTGTCGAGTCATCAATAACATAAAAGTAAAGTATAAACATCTCATTCCTAAGTTAGATGATATGCTTGATGAATTGTATAGTTCTTGTGTATTTTCTAAAATTGATCTATAAAGTGGATATCATCAAATTAGAATAAAAGAAATAAATGAATAGAAACTACCTTTAAAACAAAATATAGTTTATATAAATGGTTAGTTATGCTTTTTTGTTTGACTAATGCTCCGAGTAATTTTATAAGACTTATGATCATGTTCTGTGTTCTTTTATTAGTAAGTTTGTTCTTGTTTATTTTGATGATATTCTCATATATAGTAAAAATTATGGATGATCATACAACACATTTGAAATATGTTTTAGATGTGCTTAAGAAAGAAAAGTTATTTGCTAATTTGAAGAAATGTACCTTTTGTACCGATAAAATTGTGTATCTAGAATTTATTGTAAGTGCACAGGGTATAAAAGTTAATGAAAAGAAAGTATATGCAATCTAAGAATGGCCGAGTCTTACAATGTAAGTAACATGAAATGCTTCCACAGACTTACTAGCTTCTATCAGCGATATATGAAAGACTTTTATACATTGGCCATACTATTTACTAAAGTAATCAAAAAAAATATTATATTCAAGTGGGGAAAAGAACAAGAAAAGGATTCCAAGTGATCAAAGAAAAACTAACCAATGCCCCTTTACTATCCTTGTCTAACTTTAACAAAACGTTTGAAATTATTTATGGTTTTAATCCTTTAACTCTTTTAGATTTAACTTCATTACCTATTTCTAAGCGTGTTAACTTAGATAGAAAGAAAAAGACTGAAATTTTTAAGTAGATACATGAAACAGCGAAGCTCAACCCCGAGCGGAAAACTGAACAATATGCTAAACAAATCAACAAAGAGCGCCACAAACTAGTCTTTGAACCAGACAATTGGGTGTGGTTACATATGCGCAAGGAACGATTTCTATAACAAAGAAAATCCAAGTTGTTATCTCGAGAGGATGGACCTTTCTAAATCTTGGAATGGATCAACGATAATACATACAAGCTGGATTTGCCTAGTGAGTAAAATATAAGTGCTATATTTAATGTTTCTTATTTAAGTACTTTTGATATATATGAAGATTTGAGGACAAATCCCCTTTAAGATGAGGGGAATGATGAGATTATGGATAAAGATGGCACAAGCACGTGGAATAAGACATATTCAAATCCTATGCAAGCTTCCGTCGAACTCGTCACAAGAACTTGTGTAAAGAAATTCAAAAATGCACTTAATAGGCTAATTCAAGCAACTTTGAATCAATCTAATTCATAGAGGTCTATTGAAAATATATCACAAGATATTCAGACCAATAAATGTGTGATTCAAGCTCTTGAATTTTATAAGTAGTTAAATCCATGAAATATGCGCATTAAGGATAAAAGATCTGCCACTATCTTTTCAGATAGTGTTTTTATTTTTAAAAGAGACAACAAATCAACTATTTTTATTTTATTTAGTTATTTAAGATTCTTTCCTTTTATTATATTATATTTTGATTTATTTAGGATTCTTTCTTTATTTAATTAGATTGAGATTCTGATTTGATTTTGGATTAGGATTTGTTTCCGATTTTATATCATGAATTATGACAGGAAATATCTAGGACAATTATGGCCAAGATTTCTTATAACCTATATATATTCGAATTGAATAAGAGAGGAATAAGAAGTTTTCATGTAATTTATTTGATAATATAGTTCTCTTCAGTTCTTAAACGAACTCTTCGAACTTATCAGACTTTTCGTGACGTTCAATCATTAACTTATCATCAAATCATTCATAGCTAATTGTGCCGTCCTCACATATCAAGGTTCTTGCTTCATTAAGCAATGGGTTGCGGTTCCATTTAATTTCTGAAATTAGAAACGATCTTGGAGTGTAATTTGATTAAGGTCTCGTCAGTTCTTAGCGGGGTTCGTATTACATAATCACATTTTATGTGTTGGGTACTTTCAAAAGTCATAACTTAGACTATATGTATCCATTTTGGACGTTAATATACCTTTTGAAGCATGTATGAGACGAACCAAAGCATGTTAATATTATATGAACATTTTTTACTCAAAGAATGTAACATTGAATCTATATTTTAGTGCAACAGGTGTCTATCACACTAACATTTAATGCAACAGGCACATGTCGCACCAAAAGATAGTAGTCGCACCAAAAAATATATTTTGTTACTATCTTTTAGTGCTTCAAGTACCTGTCACACTAACATATTTTAATTTGTCTCGTTGTCAGTTTCACCCAAAACGGACATATATATACTAAGTTATGACTTCCAGAAAGTTTCCAAAATTTTAGTGAGACATGCTGATTTAGTGCAATAGGCAGCGGGACAAGTGTCTGTCACACATAATCAGCACTCTGTTTTAGTGCGACAGGTTGTCCTATTGCATGTTGCATTAAATCAGCGTGTCTCACTAAATCCAAGTTTCGTTTTTACTTATTTCTATTAGTTTCAATGATTTTATTTTTTTTATTTTTTGTCTCAACTCAAATTCAGTGTTTAAGAAATTAAATTATTTTATGAATGAAAAATAACAATATTTGCAATAAATTATATCAATTACCAACCTAAAGGTTAAACTTAATATATTAAAGGTTTACATTGTTTAATACACTAACCTTAAGGAGCTTTCCAATTAATAATTATTTCTTCAATTATATAATACTTGTTTGATGAGATTTGGTGATTTGTTGATAGTACAAGGCTTGGTGATTTATTGAAACCGTTGAGAGTGTGGTATTTTTTCTTAGATTTTCAAGAGTAGCATTTCTTTGTAAATTTGTTGAAAGTAATGAAGGTAATTTGGTCCAAAAAACTTTTATTTGAGTAGTTACGATAGAAAAATTTTGGGGGATTAAATTTGGAAAATAAAAAAAAAATGTAGTTAGTTTTGTAAATTTTTCATTTTTAAAACTATCTCTAATTTATCCAAATTATCATTGATCCTAAGGTTTTCACCCCTCTGAAATCTAAAAATGACATCGTTCATACATCCAGGAACTAAAAAATGTTAAAATGACCATTTTACCTCTAAACTTATCATTAATGATTTTTGACAAGAAGTTTAGACAATCCTTAATAAATTAGGAGTTTCATAAATAATCTTCTAGAAAATGCTAATCAAAATAATAATGACACTTTAGAGAAAGTCCAAAGAAAAGAAGCATAGCACTAATAAATATACCAAAGGTCAATCTCCTTATCGTTTTTCAAGGAAAATGTAAGTAAGATAGAATTGTACTACCAGAGAATTATTGTGTTGATAACATGTTATATTAATGTCAGTAATAGCTGAAAGAGTAATTTAAGCAAAGAAAAAAAAAGGTGAAAAGCCTTATGAAAATGAGAGCTTCTATATGTGTATCTTAGAACCCCCTTGTTTTTTTTATAGCATTGGCAATGAATAATGACATTTTCATGAACTACTATACAAACTCTACAATGCAGCGAGGTAGCAAAAGTGGATTTGTTAAGATAAATGAACACTTCGTCAAGTTGACATCGATGCTGATCTAGGTATCATCTTAAGAATGACACAAGGCAAATGCGACTAGATAACACTCTAATAAAAATAAAATTAGATTTTTTTTTAATCCAAATGATTCAATAATATGAGATTTGCACAATAACATTCAACAACTTGGGGTTATAGATAAAAAAAAAACATGGGGTAAATAAAGGAGGATAATTTTATTGAAGGGAGATTATCAATTTTCTCCTACTAAAATCAGTATATACTATTTATCCTTATACTATTTTCATTATAGCCAATAGAGGTGAGCAAAAAAACCATTGTCCCAAAATAACTAAATTCAGTTCAGTCCTAAAGTAAAGAAAAAATCAATCGATTTATATGAGATGAAATCAAAAATTGAAAATAAAAACAAACATACAAAGTATATTATGGTTTAAAATTGAAAAAAACCAAACTGAGTTGGAAATCAAATGAAATGGATTCAAATTATTATTTCTAAAAAACCAATGATTTAGTTCGACTCAAAACTGAACTAAATTGTTGCCCACCCCTAATAGCCTATAAACCCTCCTCTATTATCCTTATTTTCAAATATATTTTTTTATTAATATTTATTATTAACTAAATAAATTATATAAAAAAATAAAATAAAAAATTTAGATGGTAAAAATAAGAAATATAAGTTTTGGTGTGAATTAAAAAAATTAATAATAAATTTTTTTTTTCTTATACTTTTTGTTACTTTTAAAGGTCTTTTCTTGTAGTCAACATATACTTTATATTCCTAAGATAAAATATCAAGCAAATAACTTATTTTTCCTTCTTTTCCTTTAAATATTTTATGCTAGGGGGTTTTTGACTATTACGAAAATAATTAGAAGGTAATTGATAAATATTAATTTTAGTAAGGGCAAAACTAGCAGTCACCCTTTATTGAATAGCTGAATTATTTATAACATTGACAACAAGAATTCCACAAGTTAACTCAAATGGGAAATATAAATTACAATTAAAATACAAATAAAAGATCTAAACACCGACATAATATGACTCTAATTAAAATAAAAAAAAATCAAAAAGTTCTAAAACGATTAAAATTCTAAAATCTTCTAATAATGTCCTTCGTCACTCTAGTTGTGTTGACTCACCAGGCAGTGGTATGTGGTTAAGACAAATCTTCTATAATTTATTTATTTTTTTCCCATGCAAATTCTACACATGTGGCAACCATATAACACTACTACCACATATCTTTGTATAAGAATTTTTTGTACATACATATTGGTAATGGTTGCAATTCAATTATGTATTGGCAGGTTGTAATACAAATACAAGTGTCAAAATGTGACTTCAATAACTTGATATAATTGACATGCAGGTATCTAATTCACAACAACAACAACCATGTAGTATACATACTTATATTATTGCAAATTGTGTTGGCATTTCATTCACAATATCTAGATAGATGGTTGGGTAATTATTTTCCATGTAACTCGTTATGCATTTTATTATAACGAAAGCTATAAGTGCAAACATGACTCGTCTCTGATTAGAGTTTACATATATAAATTCTTACAGTATTCGTTGTAACTATAGCTGCCAACAAGCTTGTTATGCTTAAAGTTAAGATTCAAGAACTCAAGTACTAATTCACATTACTTGACACGCACAAAAATATTTTGTTGCATGCAAGTGGCGGCTAATGCAGAGAAAATAGGGCCTGGGAGAGTATCACATTTGGGGACCGCAAGGCCTATTAAAATTTGGAAGGAATAAACTATATTAATAAAGTTGGGATGACTTTGAAGACTTGATTATTTGTGATGGCATGATCTACAGAGATAATATTCCTTGGATTTGTGTGATCTTCAAGAGATTGGATTGATACTCTTGATAATTAATACAAGTATTATAAGAGTTCCAATATTTGCTGATTAAACATTTGTTCTTTAAGTGATCAAGTTCCTTATAGAAGGCGGATTCTATAAAGGGTAGAATCCTAGTGATTCTTTACCTTGTTTAGGCGTGTAGCTGATTTACAGATAGGGAGTATTTTCAGGCTCATAGAGGAGATATCGTAAAAATCAATCCTTGTTATTTGTGTTTGGCTCAAGTTTATTATGAAGAATTAGTCTTTCATTCTTTATCACTTTTATGTTTATTGATTGATTACCTGCTCTTCAAGTGATTAAGTTCAGTATGAAAGGTAGACTGTTTAAAGTGTGTGCTCATCTTTATAGAGAGGCTTTTCACACAGAAGATTATGACTATATAGAAGAAATTACATAAACCAGTCTTTTTTTTTTTTGGCACAATTTTGTTATGATGAATTAGTCTTTTGGTTTTTCATCATTTATGCCTTCTATAGGTAAACTTTATATACTTGGTCTCTTTGGGGAGGGTTGTCATTTGTCATAATGGATGGATTCTGTATATAGCAACAAGTAGTTTGATGTGGTGCAGGGATTTCTTGTGGACACGTCAAACAATCAAAAGACAATTGGAGGCTAAAGATTCATTAAGATGTAGATTCAACAAGGTGGCAGCCCGATAATAAGGTCGGAGAGTGAACAGTTTTAAGTCAAATAAGTTGTATCTATTAGCTCTCTTCGTAAGCGATTCAAACTCTCGGTGTAAGCTTTAATTAACCTTTTAATAGAATCCTATTTAAACGTCTTATAAAACAAACATCAATCTAATTTTTAAATATATAGAATTTGAATTGGTAACAAGATACATAAAGAACAATTAATATAATGTCGGTAGCTAGAAAGTCAAAAAAAAAATGATGAGGGCAGCCCGCCGGTCACTATTGATGTTTCCTGGTTGCCTGCAAGCCGCAATAAGAGCAGCAAACATTCTGATTACAGTCTTTTAAATTCATAAAAGGATTATGTCTTTTGGCCCCACCTCATGGCTGCGAAAGCATCTCTTTCCTTTCATATTAC
Organism: Murraya koenigii; assembly: GCA_025617385.1. Classification (NCBI taxonomy): domain Eukaryota; kingdom Viridiplantae; phylum Streptophyta; class Magnoliopsida; order Sapindales; family Rutaceae; genus Murraya; species Murraya koenigii. The sequence goes on along the minus strand of CM046817.1, from coordinate 9,615,193 downwards.
TGTTAATTAACTAACACGAGTTTAATTAAATGTATTAAACAATTGCTAATCTCTATTTTGTCCTCCACTTATGCTTTTGCTATTATTTTTTGAATTAAAAAACGAAAAAGGTTCGCGTACTCTTTTCCTCAAAAGTTTCTCTTTAAGCTTATTCGCAGATCTCTTTTACAAAGGAGGTTTTGACAAAATTGTGTAATTCAAATACAAAATTGTCGGCTTGTATTTGAATGATGCCTTCGAAATAAGTTTGCCTAACAATAGCTTTTATTGCACCTTATTTTTATATTGTTGTTTGCATTCTCCCATATTTATATTTTCTTCTTTTTATGATGTGGTAACATGCTTTTTCTTTGAGGCCTAAAGTTCATTATATCCCTTAATTATTTACTTTAGTTTTATTTTAATAAAAATAAAGTAAATTAATGCCCTTCTACATCATTGCAAATCTCGTATTTTTGCATACCTTAGAATATCAAAATGATGAAGAAATCTATGTATGGACATACGTACCCTTCATTTGTACTGAAATTTAGTCATTTTTAGGCTGGATGGAGAGAAGCAAATTAGTAATTTTATAAAGCAGAACAAATTAAAGTCTAGTATTTAAATCTAATTAATCTAATAATGGCTTGTTAGCCTAAAGATGAAAGTGCCTAACATTTAAAATGATGATAGCACGAACGGGCAGGCAAGGCAGCAACATGATTATGTGCGGCGGTGCCCGTGCGGGGTGAGCATAATGCCCTAATCAAACTTTCTACGACTTTTACCATGCATCGACCAAATAATTAAATGACGCTTTATCATAAATATACTATTGATTTTTCACTTCTATTTCCCACAAATTCTACAACTTTTTCTTTTCCTTGGTGTTAAAAGGCAAATTAAAAAAGAGAGAGTAATAATAACCTAATGTAGAGCCTATATCTCTTTTTTCTTTTTCCTGACAATCGAAGAAAGTTACAATCTAATTGCATAACAAACATTTCCTTAGAGTTTGTTGTGATTTTATTTCTCCAACGAATTTGAATATCTGAGCTGTGTTGATTTTTTCAAAAAATCTTACATAAAATTTATCATTTTTTTTTTTTAAAGGGAGGGTGGCAAGCCCAAAGAGTTTTTATCCCCTCCCCATTCCCAAGACTCGAACCCGGGTCGCTACGAATCTAGAACCGACTATGGCAGCCAACCCGTCTACGGCCTTGGGGGCTACATAAAATTTATCATTTTGTCTAATGCAATCCAATTTGCTCCTTAACTATGTGTGCTTATTATTTAGTCTAATGGCAACCAAATTTGCTCCCCCACCTATGTGAACTTATTATTAATCGAATATCAGACTTCTTGTTTTAACACAATATTTAACTATGTCAACTATATGACACCCATAAGATTATGAATTCAATTAAGATTTAATTAAATATATAGTTTTATTCAATAACTACAGATCATTGATTATTTGTAAAAATGGCAACACACTCACATGGTCTTGCCTTAAGTTGCCATCTCAGCTAGATAACACCCATGAGACTATGAATTCAGTTAAGATTTTAATTAAATATAGAGTTTTATTCAGTAACTACCGATCATTAATTATTTGTAAAATTGACGACACTCACAAGGTCTTGCGTCAAGTGAGAATTAGTTACATGTATAGTTATATTCAATAATGCCAATCATAATATGTAGAAACGACATCACAAACTTAGATTAGTAACGAATCAAAATCCTTCTCCCAAATACACATATTAATTACAAAGTTGACAATTGAAAATTAGATTTTAACATAAATAATAGGGAGATTGTAATTTTCCTTCTTAAAAGTTTTTAAATTTTATCATTTAGTCTGTTATAATTTTTACAATACTTGTTTATCCTCTTGCATTCAAAATTTTAACAAGCGAAACCAAAAAAAAAAAAAATGGAGTAACCGAGTATTATAAAAACCAAGTACGTAAAACTCAAAATTGTAGGAGTACGATTTTCCCTACATGTTATTTAAATTTGCCCCTACCTTTTAATAATATTTAAATCCTAACTTACAAGAGATATGTTAAAATTAAAAAAAAAAATCAAGAAAAATAAACCGAAAGGCTTCTTCCATTAATTTCTCCTTAATTACCTACTACATATTTTTTTTTCAACTTGTATATATGAATAGTACTACCCCTAACCAGAAAAGAACACTAATAATATTATTCTTCCTACTTCTCTAATCCATGCTTTAAATATTATTGAAAATCCTCTGTCCCGGAGACAAAATCATTTTGGGATCAAACTGAGCTTTCCTCTGAGCAAAAGTGTTCCATTTTGATCCAAAATGCTTGATCCACTCTTCCTTGTTTGTGTGATAGGGAAGATACTGCTTAACCTTAATACCAGCATTTTCACAAAATTTCAGTATCTCCTTATTTTGATCGTCAAAGGCTTCCCAGTTATCAAATCCGCTTGAATGCAAAAATCCAACGGTGTAGAAAACATCTTCATCTGGTATAACCGCAGACATCCTATCATCCCATCTGCAATTCATGAATCATAAAAATTATTCATTTTAAGATAAACCATAGACAAAAGCAAGTTAAAACCGGAGTCGGTTTATTTTTTTTCCAATTTAGTAAACCGGCACAAGTTTTAACCAGTTCTTGTCGTCATTCTGTCAAATTTTGCTGCGACAAGGAAAACCTTACTTGTTTTTGTTCATAGGATAAACAAGTACAGGTCCTGTGGTAATGTTACGTTTAAGAACAATGTCCTTGAATACACCTTTGTTGAAGTCGGAGATACGAGATTTCGGTAAAAATAGATTCAGCCATGGATGAGGAACTTCCCAAAGTCCTTGCGACTCAAGTTTCAGCTCCCCACTTCGAACTCTATTCAAAAATTCTACGTAGGAGACATCTTTTTCAAACATAAATCCCGGAAGATAACTTAATCCTTTGAACAATGCTCGCAATTCCTGAAAAATAAAAAATAAAAACACGTCATGATTTTATTGGTTAGTTGTATGTACAGTGGAACTATAGAGGAGAAATTTTATCGTTCTATGTATTGGTACCTTGTGCAGCGTATTTTGGGTATGATCATCGTAATATTTGGCAACTTCAAGACAGTAAATGATGGCATGTGTTTTAACTTGGGAGATAATTTTGGGATGATCAGACGGTGGGAAGAAGGAGGATCTCCAGTTATCTAGAGAACCCTGGTCTATTATTAATGTTCCTTCCAAATAATCCAGTGCTTGTTTTTGTCTCCTTCCATTCATTGAGATAAAATACTCTTGGTCTCTGCTAAAACTGGAGAAATCACTGTATAGCATTCGTACCCACTTAACCTACAAAACAGTTATACATGAGAATATTATTCACAGTATCTGTATAGCATAGGCTTGTTAATTCAATGTGTTCTATATTTATAAATATCCACCCTTTTTGGGGCCGGCTCTAGAGCAATTCTTGCTCTGGTTATAATTCCAAACTGGCCTAAACCTCCTAGAGCTGCATAAAACAGCTCAGAGTTCTTCCAGGCTGAGCAAGTCATTAGCTCTCCTTTCCCTGAATCACAAAACAAAAACCTCGTGTAAGTAAATAACTTTAAGTAACGCATTTGCATGTATACATAGTGTAAAATTTACATATACAGCATCTAACATTATTTATATCCTCTTACTAGAATAAATAAACACGAAACGGCAACTGATCTCAATTTTGAACCCCTATTTGGTTGTATCTTAATGTGTTTTTTAATGTTAAGAAAAAGGAAAAATAATCGTGTACTAAAAGGTGACCAAAGGGTAACAAAAATAAAATAAAATATCATCCACCGTCCGATCATTAGTATACTAGTCTTCCTAAAGTGGGACCCTGATATTAATAATTTGAAAAAAAAGCACAAGCAGGAGCAGCAAGAGGAGGTTGTATCTTGTCAAAGAATTTAAAATTCTTAGAAAAAAAAAAAAGAACAAAATTAATGAATAAAAATTGATACCAGTAACAACATCCATTTCGTAAACATTGCTGATCTGGGGACCATAGCGAAACGTTTGGCCGCCAATTCCAGCATTAGAGAGTGTCCCACCGACGGTTAGATAAAGATAGTCGGTCCAAGAAACCGGTGCAAGTCCATGTTCCAGCGTGGCATTTAACACATCAATCCAAAGCTGCTCCCCCGCAACATCCGCATAAAACCCGCTGCCAACTGTAATGCCACTCCCATTTCGATAATTTTTAAGAGCCACCATTTCGACAACTACTCCACCATCAGCCATGGCCTGTCCTCTCACCGAATGGCCCCGGCCTTTTGCTGCTATCTTGAAAGGAACTGAAGAATTGTACGCGGCTTTTACTAGAGCCACAATGTCTTCTGCTGATGCCGGGTGAAGAACTGCCACAGGGTTTTCTTTGAAGATGTTGCCGTAGTCACTGGAGGCTGATTTTATGGCAGCCGGATCTGAATGAAGCCTGGCTGCGATGTCAAGTGTTAGGAGCTTATGTGGGACCAGAATATTCCATGGCTTTGAATTGCCTATGGTTGAAATCAAACGGCTTATGATTAATATGATTATTATGTATGTAGGGATTGGAAATTTCTCAGCCATTTTTGTCTGTGAATGATCGAGCTGGATCTATGAAGAAGAAGAAGAAAACAGAAGCTGGTTTAATTTCTGTGGTTGCGGTGAAGAGAAATGAGGGTTATGTTACCTATATATAGAGGGAGTAGTAAAATTTTGTCATAATTATGAGAAATGGTGGTATTTGTACAACAAAAACGACATGAAAGTGCCGTATAATTTATTCCAAGGATAATAACGTTTTTTTAAATATAATAACATTTTTTAATGAGTAATGTTACATATCTTAAATTATTTATTTTTAAAAATTTATTTTAAGATGAGAACTGAGATAAATAATTTGAGATGTCTATTATTACTCTTCTTTTTTAAGTATTTAGATTTTGAGTCAATTATTCATTAATTTTTATATTTTAAACATTCATATTATACTTTTTTTCTTTTGAAACATCGTCATTACTTCTTACTTATTGTATGTTAGAGTAATCTAAATTTTAAGTTATATTAAAAAAATGAAGTGGGAATAATCATCACAGATGTTTTAAAAAATATTAATTTATTAGTACAATGTTATACATTTAAATTTTTTATTTTAAAAAAAATTTGATGTGTTATTCTTCTATTGGTTGATAAAAATGATGTAAAGCATTCAAATCACCTAAAGCATTTGAGAAAAAATGATCTAGACAGATTCTTAATCCATCAAAAAGATTCTCAATTTCATTGGCTCGAATTTAAGAGAGAATTTCAGGTGATGGTAAATTGGTAATGATGCTCAAATTAAACACATGCATTAAGTAAAAATTCAAGATTTACTTTGATTAGCCATAAATTTAATTTTGTAAGCTTGTTATGAAACTTCTATAGATTGCCATGAACTAGATTCAACCCACTAAAGTTTGCTGCTTTTCCTCAACTCAAGATTGGAACGATTTGTACCACCACAGTGCACACGAGAGAGAGAGAGAGTGATGCACTATACTCTTGCCTTGGTTTTATGAATAGTAAACTTTTAATGATTTGAAATCATTTAAATATTATAATTAAGTGTAAAGTCCTTCACATGTTAGTATAAAATTGATCATCTCATTATGAACTAAAGTAACATAATTAGATATTATATTTATACACAATATTTGAGATAAAATTTAAAATAACAAGTTTGGGATGTCTATTATGACCAATAAGCATCTCAAGAAGGAAGACAAGGAAAATAGAGCAAGCCATCTCAAGACTTAACTAGTACGCGATTAATGTGTGTATTTGAATAACCATTAAGAATAATAGCCATCAACATATAGTGGATTCCATCCGAAGATTAGACTCAATAGATTTGAACCGTTTGATGGTGATCCAAAGGTCAAGATTAGTCAAGATGAGTCAATTTGGAATCCTACCTGATTTTTCCTTTTCCACGTGCAGTCTAGAAAGAATTAATATTCGTTTCGTTTCCTATTATAGGATGTATTGGTAGTCAAAATTAGGTAATGATCAAAAGCACCTCGAGGATTTTTCTTTTGCGATTAGGGGAATTCTCATGAATCAAGGCATTATTGAGATTCATTATCATTAGATGTGTTAATTAGATATTGGGGAGACATCAGCCAGATTTTCTTTCTTTGAAGATTTTGTGTACATATCTAAGGCTACATTTAAGTGGTAAAGTCAATTCCACACCATAATTACCCATGTCCCATTAATTAAAACCACTATTTAACTCCAGTTGTTTTAGTTTTTTTTAATATTTTTCTCTTAACAATATATCAAACAATTTGTATATACTATACTAAAATCTATTGATGAACAATGAATTTGGCTGTGCATAATCATTAAGCAACTTGCATGCAAAGTAAAAAATATAGCTAAAGAACAATATCATGCCATGCACACGGGAGACTATAGATATTAAAACATGATGAGGCTCAATCACAAGAATTTGGCCCTGCCTGTTGTATCATTGTACGTATTAACACAGACAAAAATTTTATTTACTAAGAATGAACCATATCATAAATTTATATATAAGATTGAACCTAATTATTTATTGTTTATACAAATACAAGAATCTTTTTATAAAAAATTGTTGCAAAGAATGACAAGAAATATATACATTAAGGTCTTAATTAAGAAAAATGATTTGGTTGGAAATCAAAATTGGAAAAACAGAAACAGTCGTTCAAATGAAAATCTTTGACCCAAAGATCTTACAGGTACAAAGATTTATCAGATAGCAGACCTTTCACCATGCATGTGGAACCATGCATTCATTTATTTGTACAAAATAAATGCATGCCATCGCATAGCAAGACAATAAATAGCCACATAATCGATAATAAATTATCATAAATTAGTTATGAAACAGATTGTCCATTTTAGAATTTTATTTTTATAAGATAACATCAAGAAACTTCATGAATACAACTAAGCATGCCTTGGCACATGTCAAAACAGTGATGGTTAGGTCTTTTACCTAACGCAAGTGAGAAAGAGAGAAAAGCCTGACCATAATTGAAACCATCAACCATTCACAACAAGTGAAGCCCTCAACAATTGAAGTATTGAAGGGAGCAAAACCTGTGAGATAATCTTTTCTTATACTCGTACTCATAGAAATGAATTTTTCAAATCTACACTAATGTAATGATATTTTATATATTCTAACGTTACATTGTCTATTCATAAAAGCATTCTTAATTATGTTTGCTATCACTTGGCTTCAATTTAGTGCTTGTCAATCCATTTGAATTTTTTTTTTTGAAAACCTCATAAAATAATTTTTTATGCGCAATCTAAATGTCTAAAAGTTTAAAATATGTCGAATCTACTTCTAATATTTGAAAGAAAATTAATTTCTATAATACATTTAAAGAGGACTTAAACCCTTATTTGCATGGATGAAAAGGTTGGTGATTTACCACTAAGCTATTGAGTGGTTTTCCAAGAAAGATCTTTTAACCTCTATTTTTTAATTATCTAAAATGAACATCTACCAGTAACAATTTTAATTTTTTTTAATGACCATTATTAATTATTCTACTAATAAAATATTTGCTATCTTACTTGCATCCTACTCCAAATGATGATGGCCATTGATTATTCAAAATTACAATCAATTATAAATCTTACGTCAGAAAAGTAATATATATCTATAATGTATACGAAATAACAATTACACAAAAATGTTTATAATGGTGACATGATAAAATTTTCTGAGACAAGATCATGAAACTTTGCATAGAAAATCTAGTATATATCGTCAACAATAATAATGGTTCTTTAATGTAGATGACAATGAAGACTATCCAATAAACAATCGTCAAAAGTAACTAGTTCTCACAACTTGACTTGCTAGCTAGGCATTTCTTTTTCTTTTTCTTTTTCTCTCTTGAATGAATAATGCTCTAAGCTTCTTCATGATGAACATGAGAGAGACTAGAGAGAGACATACATATGGGTAGGGACCTCGAGTGGGGGACTATTATTGTAAGATATTGAAAAATCTTTATGGGGATCGAATACTTGAACCCACAAGATCACGTGGTCCTTAAACAACAACAAATATTACCACCCACCGTCAAAATCTATGTCATGTTGATTGCTTATATATCGTCTCTGCATGATAAGCAAGGATGATGACTCAACTTCTTTGCCTAAATTTCTTTTCTCAAATATTTTATTGGTTTTTTTTCATATTATATTGTCTTGGTTAATGATTGTTTTAGGTTTTGACGCACTTGACTTAAAGTCTTTGTAGAATACGCATATAATAATATATAAATACTCTTTATGTACATCATCAAGAGAGGTCCTTCGTTGATGGTTACTTGTTGTTTTCACGTTCAAAACGTTTGTAATTTTCCCAATAGAGTGGTTGTACTTTGGATTGGATTGAAAGGGATCAATATCCTATCTAATTAATGTATTTGTGCATATATATAACTTGTTATTATTGGAATTATTAAAAGATAATTTTACAAGACGTGAAGTACCAAACAATCACTATCTCGTGTTCCGTTTTCTTATCATTAAGCAAAAATTTATTTAAGTGTATATATGCTGTTATCAATCATATTAATTAAACGTTATTGGTTTACAAGCTGCTATTCTCTTTAAGCAGCAGAAAAGGAGTTATTCAAAACTGAATAAACATCGTCATTACCTAAAGAGTTTAATTAATTAAAGTATATATTGTCTTGTCCTCTTCAATGTACATATCATATTATATCTAATTATGTAGGTAGTAAATAGGTCGCGACAATAACTCATATACATAATTAATGTAAAAACCTAGTAATTTTTAATAAATTTCTGGACCTTAATTACTTATTTGTTGAAGTTTTTTGGTTAAATAATTTTTTTTTACATGATATAATAATTAAATTCTTTAATTAGACTTCAAGTCCAACGAGCTTTTGTCTCAAGATTTAGTTAATATAAGTGATTTGGTAAAATAAATTTAATAATTTTTAACCTATCAACTTAAATCTTTAAATCAAGCTAATTTTTTAACTGATATCAAGATGAGAACCTGATAAAGCTTAAAAAAAAAAGGATTGACATAGAAAAGTTTGGAACACGAGATCAAATATGTTAGATAACAAAGTGACCTGAGGGGAGGTGGGCTAGGGTTTGGTCGTGAGGAAGAAGGTAACAAACAAAAGTGACCCCACTCAAAGGAGCAACTTGCCCAGTTTCACACGGACTCTTTTGCTTGGTCACTGTCTGTACTAGAGGATGATTTACTGAGATTATGAGAGGACAAGATGGACGAATCTTCCTATTATTTATTGGCTATCGAGCCATTACCTTCTCCACCGCGCGTGCAAAGTAAAGAGTACATATATTTAAACTTTTATTTGGTCGAAGCCATCATATATATGTGTGTGTGTGAATACATATTAGCTAGGATAGAGGCCATTATCACATTATGTACATTGCATTGTAAACATATATTGCAACACAAAGCAAAGACATCATGATGGCAAACAATTGCAATTGGATAAAAGTTGATTTTATAATAATAATAATAATAATGATATTATTATTATGATATCTTCGTTGTCATTTTATTACACACACACATATATATATATATATATATATATATATATATATATATATATATATATAGGTTTTCTTTATAGATGAGAATCAATAGTTCTACTCTATAGCCGTCCAAGTCCCTATCCCTATCCCTATCCCATGTTACACAAGCTATGGATTATCTCTTTATGACTCAGTAAACCCTAACCCCATTAATAATCAATGGATATCCCTTTAATTAGCCTCATCAGCTGGAACACTCTTAATTATAAGTTCAACTTACACTCTTGTTGCCCGATGTCTCAGGTCATTAGAATCAATTATTCATCATATTCATCACAATCACATAATAAATGCCCTTTCACTTGTTATTCAGTCTCTAAATTAAATTCTATCCGCATATACTTTTCAACCAAACAACTAAAAATAACATACAATATTTCAAAACAAAAATTCACACATAGTTATTAAAAAAAATGAAAAACCAACAAAAGAATAGACCTAAATATTAAGAGCTCCCAAGTTTTCTTTCAAGCCTTACATAAGCTGAATCTAATATCAATGCCAAAGTTCATAGTTCATCGTGAGACTGTCACTTTTAGTTTTGTCTCTCATTTTTGTCAAAATAAATATATTTTTCTAAGTATTAATACAAATACAATAATAAATAGACTTTTTTATATCCCTTATCAGTTTTTGAGGAATACTTAATAAATTTCCAAGTTGTGACTATAAAATATGTAAATTCCGACTTGCAGTAAACTCAATATAAATTCTTTTGTGTGTGTATTTTACTGTGTGTTCTAATCACTGTGATCAATTTTACGTTCTACATGGGTCAGGTTTTTAACTTCGTCGGTGATGTTCTGAAATGACGGTTCAATTTCAATCAATCAACTTTTCATACTCACGTAAGATTGTTGGGTCCCGAGTAAGTTCGTGATACAGCAGATTTGATTCCTTCCCATAAATCCAAGTTACAAGTTAAGAGAGTATCCACTTTCTTTAGATTCGATTAGATACTCTGAACATCATCTCTACATTGTCTCATGTTTTCTTCTTCAAAATACGTGAATCCACAGGTTGGTTTTGCTGTTATGGTCAGGTCGGTTCATTCTTTTTCACCTTGTTGTGCCCTAGGAAAATGAGAGAGAGAGTTTTTATAATTACAAAAACATAGGATATTAAATAATAAGATAAGGGTACATATCTCCCAAATACTATAATGTTTGATAGATTTTTTGAGTTATATTAAAAAATAGAACAAACATTTATTTAATTTCTATATTTTGAATTAAATTTTTGTTTAATTATTATATTTTAAAAAATACATCAAGACACTCCTAGTGTTATATATGTTACACTCTTATTCTTATTTTTTTTACAATAATATCCTCACAATAATATTCTTGGGGATATTAATAAAATAATAATAATTTATCAAATTGACATTAAAAGTAACATAAAAATTTATACAAATTTTTACATTATTATTTTAATTTTAGAATTAATTTGGTGAATTAATATTTTATAAAATAATTATTAATAAGATTATTGCACGGTACAAAAAAAAAAAAAGAAACACTAGTCTTTTACACTTTTTTAGTTAATTTGTGATAAATAATTATTGGTTAATTTGCTTATTAACCTTTTATAAAAATATTAATTAATGTGAAGAATATTTTTGGAAGGGTATTGTTGTAAAAGAAAATAAAAAGTGAGAGTAAAAATATAAACATTTAATTACAAGGGTATTGGTAACATTTGTATTTTATTTTTTGTTCATACAATTTTTTCCTTGGTCGTAGTATTGGTAAGTAACAAAATAATTAGGAATAGGCATTAGAAGATAAATACGTACTTGTACAATCAGAAAATTTGGTGTACTCCTAAATAATATCTACTTCTTCAACCGTTGAATTTTTATTACACGTGTTTACTCTCCTATGACTATTTGAGAATACAATGACAAGTATTTAATGGCAGAAATAAACACCAAAAATATTATGATATCTAAGACTTTCTCTTGTTTAAAATATGATCCACTGGTCCATATATAATACTGTCGTGTGTGTTGCATATGTGAAAATAATTTTTTTTTTCTCAAACAAAAGACTATATACCATTATAAAATGCTATAGATGTGTTCACAAATTTTTAAATATTTTTTTAATTCTTGGATGTAATTTTTTCCACCAAATCTTTATCTTATGATTTATCTAAAGGATTTACATGGTAATTGTGCTTTTTTTTATGATTTAATCTTTAGGTAATTTAATATCTTCCTCACTCTGCGAATGGATTCAAACCGATAACAAAAATTTTTTATTTTTCGGTGCAAAAAATTTTGCCAACTCAATATGACACCGACACATGGTGGCTAAGCTTGACTACCATTAATTGCAGTAAAATTTAGGAGTGAATTAGGATCGCATGGAGAAAGTATGAAACATGTGGACATAAAATTAGACAGGTGTTGAATCATGAATCCGACTGATCTTTGAAAAACTCATGGCAGCGTTGAAACTTTTCCTAGAATGAATGCAATCCAGCTACCACGAACTTGTTCAAAAAGGGTTCAGAATTGAGAAACTCCTTCATAAACCGACTTTCTGAAGTCTTTCAAAGAGATTATGCCATTATGGAGTATTTTCATTGTATCTCTATTTATTTAATATATGTATTTATTTTTAAAAATATTATATAATTAATTTTTATATTTAATTTATATATATATATATATATATATTATGCGTACATTCAATAAATTTAATACAATAAAAATATTTTAGAATCTCTCCAATCTCCAAGATTCTTTTATTAGATGAAACTATTATCATTTGCCCCTGAATAGATGGATCCAATTTTCTTTATTTTTTTTATTTCATTCTTTGACTGGAGCTTACAAGAATTGATGAAAAATGATTGAAAGTTCATTCGTTTTAGATAATTTTTCTTTTTTTTAACTTTAGCACAAAAACAGGACTTTTTCGTACTTTTATAAATTGATGAAAAATACTCGTTTCACAACAAACGAGATAATTTTTAATTATTTGAAAGTAAATTCGAGTAAGAATTCAATACTCAGTTTAACTTGTGTTAAGCACTGAATTAAGCGTTTAAAAGTGAATTGAGACTCATGTGAGACCCATACAAGCAAGGGTGAAGTTAAAAATTAATTTATGAGATATATTTAAGAATGAATGTAATTTAAGGAGTCAAAGTTTAAACTCATGGGAGCAGATCAACAAAATTCACAGAATGACTTAAAAAATGAATGCATTTGAAGAAATTTTTTTAATCAATAAGAGCAGCACCAAGTCCTGATCTTACAAACCTAGCACACAAACATCCAAATTACTACATACACTATAAAAAGTATTAAGGTACAGGAAAATTTTGTTTTTATAATAATTATGTTGGAGATATTTTATTATAAAATATTTTTTTATAAATACATATTTAAAATAATAAATAATAAGTTATAATTTTAATAATATAATTATAAAAAATAAAAGAACCTTTTGCTTTTAATTGTAAATTAAAAAAAAAAAAAAACTACGAAATGAATGAAACGTCCCTATCACGGGTAAATTTGTATCATATTTGATGGATGGTAAATGTGAAGCGTATCTTTTGAACTTGTTATCATCTCTATAGATCATTTGTCATGGCATTCAAAATGGAAAATGTACTTCGAATCTTTCCACTGAAATCTTTTGAAACCATGATACACAAGATACGCCTCTGACAATGCTGTCATTTCAGGATTCAGAATCCTAGAAAATTAGAGACAAAACATATCTACTGTGCTTCTTGTGCTCATGTTCGGATAAAAGCCGACAAACTGCTTATTTCCCTATTTTTGATTTTTTCACATGCCATGCATTACACACACCAACTAGTTCATGAAAAATGAATATGTGAACACAATGGTGACCAAAAAGGGTGACAAAACCTCATACATAATAAATATGACCATGTACACAAGCAAGCAACGTGAGCGAGAGCTAGTGTTCAAGTGCGTTAACACATGCAATACAACATGAGTTGCTTCCATTGTCGTGTTTTCCAGGCAAATCAGTGGGTGTGAATTGTTGATACCCCACTAAAAATGCTTGAACTATCAGGACCACACATAATCTCATCTGGTAGAATTCCAATGCATGAAAGGAAAACTGTAATCAAATGCCATACTGTAGACAAAACAGAAACACATGGATGATGGACCAACTCGATGTATGAAAGACAATTTAGCGTTCAAGTTCTTAACTCTCAAGCAATTTAAGACATGAAGATGAACATGACAAAGATTTGTCCTAAACAGAAGAACTAAGAAGAATTTATTCACACACTACATAATCTTGAAACAGAAATGGTCGCTAGCCTGGACCAGATTGTTAATGATGACAGCATGTTGGATAGGGATGACAGTAATAACTAATAAGAAAGCTTGGAAAGTGCTGGCCAGATCCACTCTTTGACTCAAAGCAGTAGCTTGAAGACTTTAAAGCCAGAATAGCACTAATAAATCCAGAGCATGGAAAATGTTACTCTTATTATTCAACCCAAATGATAACATAATCATTGCAAATCTACCTCAGCGCCACACCTTAAACAGTCCCACCTCCTATGGTTTGTCCTTATAAGTAATTTTATCTTCTTCAGAACTATCTGATTCTCTCGTCGTCAAGTTATTCTTCTAATACTGTATTGAACCATTTTTACTTCATTTTGAATTCTCCTCTCAATGTTTGTTTAAATTTTCAGTCACCGGAAATTCAGAATTGTATATGACAAATACAAGGAAAAAAAGGTTGTGCCCATATGGATCACATTGCCAAAGAATGTCTTTATAGTCACCTACCATGCAACCAAATAAAATCTAAAATTTCCTCAAAATCTTTCAGGTAAATCTCCCTCAGAAAATTACACATCGTATATCAAAAGTAGAACAAGAAATCCTTTCCAATTAGTCATAAGTTTTGAACATTAATGTTCAAAAGCATGCAACTTTATGGAAATTCAATTGAAAGGCACCAATATGAAAAAAACATTCAGCATGATTTTGATTGAAGATTTCACAGAAATATCACAACTTGGACGTGCAGTAAAAGTCTAACTGACCCTGTAGCCAGCACTTCCCACCTCATTGTCATACTTAAGATGCGCGGCAAAGTTTTATTTATTTTTCCTTTTGGTATCACTTACCTCAAACTGATAGTAAAGAAAACTGTTTTGACAACGAGCAGAGTAGGTCTGTTTCACTGGTCCAATAATGTCAAAACATAGCTTCATGCCACATTTGAGTTTCTAAGCTATTCTGTCACCCTATCAACATTTCCAACTTGTATTTATTCTATACGTGCCATTCACCTCTCCACAGTTCCAAACCACTCTCAATTTAAAGCTCAAATCACAATCAAACCTAACAACTGATGCCAACACCGGCCACCACCAAAAGAAACCATACCCATACTATGATCACAACACAATAGGCTTACCACATTACAAAGCAAAAACCCTCACACCAGCAATCATCCCACCCCTCCCCCCAATTGCTTCAATCCAGCATGTAGCCCAACCGACGCAATTGATCGCTTCTTCATTTAGAATTACCTCTCTACCAGTTATTTTTTCAGCCATGCCATTATCAAGGGACCAATAGTACTATTATCCGCGAGACTAGATAATGCAAAGTACAATTGATTCTCAACCACAATACTTATATCCACCTTGATCTCCCCTCTAGATTCTTAGGGAGGGGAAAAAAAATTCATCCCATCCCTCATTAATGGATACATTTACAGATACACACACACACAAAAATTCAGGTGAGGGTGCCCCCATTTTAATAAAGTGAGGACTAAGCTAAAAGACAAGAAACACACAAACTCCTATGCAACAAATTTTGGTAAATGAGGCAACAATAAGTACTTTAACTCTGTAAAATAAAGCAATATCCCCATTAAACCAATATTTTGCTCCATGTTAACAAAGGTAAAGGACTAACTGGTTTAAACCTTTGGTAAAAATATTAGGAGAGTCGAAATTAACTTTGTTTAATAGAATCATAGAAAACTGGCAGAAGTTGATAATAAAGGAGGTCAATGCAGTACCCAATCCTGGGAAGTTGCAGGGTGCATGTCTATATGTAATTTTGACTATTATAACTAGTTTGGCATTACAAAATAGTGTTATAAGAGGCAAGCACATTAGTTTGTCAGTAAATGCCGTTGCAAAAGAAAATATTGATGTTAATTAATTGGTGTCATGAGATAGTTCAAATAGTGGAAATGATTTTTGGTTTTAAAGGGCTGAAGTACATAAACTCTTCCTAAGGTTAATAAAATTAGGACGCTCCTTTGTTTGGATATACAATAGACCTCCTTTATTAAGAATATAATAATATTCAAGTAAATAATACATTTTCATTGACACAATATTTATGACATACATATGTTTGAGTTTGACTTGCCCATAAGACCCAGCCACCAACAAAAGCATAACATTTCAGGTAGCAGCAGCTAAATCACCAGGATAAACACTTTTAACCATACTGAGAGAAACTTGTTATTACTTCTTAAAATTCACCTTAACAGAAACTAAAATTACACGTAATGCTTTAATGAGAAAAGAAAAGAAAACTCCACCAGTATAGTCCCTATATAATCATACCATTAACTTTAATACACATTTCAAAAGTAACTATATTGGCAACAATGCAACACAAGACTGAATAAGAGGTGAAAAGTCTCACAAGCCATGAAATCCGTCAAGAAACCTTTACTTTGCAACTATGTATAAGAATCTCGTAAAGAGGCTTATGAAGAGGAAGGAAGATACCATATTCCATATTTCCATAAGCTACTATTTCAATCAAGCCGCTGGGACCTTCTTTCCATCTTCGATGAAGAAGATTGCAGTTGCAGGAACCTAAAAAGGGAGAGAGGGTTAAAAAAAAAAATGTTGATTTGACCAGAATCCATGTCCAAATACTTTAACATATAAACTGTATATACAGAACTGAAAAGTAGATCAACCTAACGGTGTTATAGCAATTGCTCTTTACAAAACAACTGATATAAAGATACAAATAAGATGTGCAATTCTGGACAGCCACTATGAAATTTGAACAGAAAATTTCCATGACCAAAGTTCCAAAAATTGTATGTACAACTATACATTGTCACTGACAAAATAAAATACCAAGATGTATACTGTTTCGGTGAAAGTCTTTGCCTCCTATTTTCAATAATTGATCCTAAGTCCAAAGTGATGAAAGTCAATATTTAAAACTTCCAAATTCTGGTTGAAATCTACTTAAAACAGGTTTGAGCCATTAAAATGGTTTCTAGCTTCTTTTACCAGCTCAATCTTACGCAGCTAGGTTTCCACCTTCCACACCCGTCTCCCCAAGAAACAGAAAGTATTCATTAAATATATAGCTTTATGAGAAAAGCCAATCTGTCCACTGCTCATCAAAGGGAGCAAAAAACTAAACAAAAGTATAGTTAGTCTTGAACCATAGACAAGAAGCTTTAGGAGCAGAGACCCTTATCTATCACAAACACCACTGCTTCCCAATTTTTAAGAATGAAGAAGAAAGGGACATCTCTAAATATGGAAGTGACAAGTCCATATAGATGCCAAAAACTTCACCCTATCCCAAACGTCTTGATCCTCTACCCCGAAAATTCTTTTAAAATTCTCCAATTTCTCACTAACCACAACACCCAAAAATCATACTCAGGTTGTAGGCAAGAAGTAAAATATATATACATGAAGTTAAACCCTCAATACACTCATTACAAATAAGTGTTTAAGAAATGCATAATTTACTGCTAGCCCATGCAAAGTCAATCACATCAAGATTTTGATAGATATGAAAAGGCCATAGTCACTCATGCACTTAACTTCCGACAGGAAAAAGAACAATAATTTTTCTCTGTTTCTTCCACTAGTAAAATAGTACAAAAAGAATTTAGTCAGAGAAAATCATAGACCAGGTTACATGGAGAATTAATATAAATCAGGAATGGCAAAACCAAAGAGTCAAGGTACTTATGCTGCAATTCTGATGATATTTATCAAAATTATAGTGACTGCAAGCTGTGTTAAGCTGAGAACTAGAATAACTCAGATAAACTTTATGCAAAAAGATATTAGCAGCTATGTCTGCTTGGTTTCACTTTTGTTGCAACTACGATTTGCAAAGGTTCTTGATATGCAGAGGTATCAACTACCCTATGGTATGGCAAGTGATTGAAGAAATTCATTGTTAATTTTTAATTTGAAAAATCAAAATCAATGCCACTATTAAGTCAGTATATAACATTGAAGAGGAGAGATAGGACAAAGGTATGTTACATCAGGCCAGGTATCTGTTATAAACTCCACGATGTCATATGATATGTCTCCTTGGACATCAATTTGCTCCTTCTCAGTTGGTCCCTGAAACCATTTATTCATAAAAACAAAACAAATGATTAGCAGTTTTAGAAGAAAAAATACACATTAACTGTATAAAAACAAAACACACCTTAACAACAGAGGCTCCTGTAGCAAACTTTTTCCCAAGTTTCTTTGAAGCATCACTAAGTTTAACACCTGAGATGTAATCCTAGAAACTTAGTCACTTAACATTTTGGGATACATTTTAGCATCACTAATGCTTCAAAATCAAAATATAAAGAAATAAAAGTCTAAGTAGCACGTAGCTCACCAAAAAGTTCCAGGCCTTTAACTGTAGTGATACATTTCCGTTTGTTACGAACAACCTTTTCAATAACAACTTCTTTCTTATCCTACGAAAAGAATTTAATGACAACTAATTCTGATAGACTCATTCAAAAAATTTAAATTTTGCATGCACCAAATGTGTGTATGCATTAAACAAAAAGGATCTTGTAACTCTTACCTTTTTCTTTATCTTTCCACCAGGAAGGCGCTTAACTTCGACTACATTAGGAGCTGAAGTAGCACCAGCAGCCCAGAGAAAAAGATATAATAAAATGCATCATCATTCCATTGATTTTCAAGTAAAACAGAAGTGAAAAAGTGATGCTATTTAAATATCACCATGGAGAAAATACGTCATCCAAATCCTAATAATCAGTGGCCAACATAACAGCACAAATAATAAGAACAAAGCAATTTAAAGTAAAATAAACATTTGACATATCTGGAGTGTAGAAAAACTATGTTAACTCTTTCAATCCCATGTAAAGGACTCTTTGACTGTAACAACATGGTAAAGCATTTGCATATTTTTCTTTTCATATATAACAGGTGAATATTTTCAGAAAATTTTCATTTAGAAAACAACAACCTGAGCACTCTTTATTGCATAAAAAACGAAAAAAAATCGTATTTGAGATAGTGTATTTCAAACTTTTATTGTAACTAATGGTGCAGCAACTAATATACTGTATGTAAACCATCCCTACATGGCACGTTTCTTCATAGTAAATATGATTTCCAGCTTATTGAGTGAGTACGACTCCATCCTATCAAATGAATTAACCCATGATACCCTTAATAGAATCCCAACTTCACTCTTCTTAAGGATGCAAAAGTAACGGATATCAAGCTTCAGTTTAAATGTTAGTTCTCTATTGTATATTTAGAGCATTTATACATGAGAGACTACAGGTTCAATCTTAATGCTAATCATAAGCATCCTTTATCCCCTCTTTGTGCCAAGGCTCAGTTGAGCTACTCTTTATGTTTTGAATTTGAATAGGGGAGGTCATCCTCTGCATATCATGTGAACTTGGTGTTTGCTTCAATTGATTTTTTCAATAACTTATTCTACTTTAAAATTTTCAATTCAAACAAAGCAAAGATAAGGAGCTGCTATTATTTTTATGTTTTTGTCTAGATGCACTTCTAAGAATGGCTGCTATTCTTGTACCCACTTTGGTTCTCCTTTTTCTAACACTCAGAAATGAAGAACACCCCCTCCCCGTTCTGTAGAAACTACCCAAGATTTTGAAGCACAAATATTATTCTTAATATCACAGTATTGCAAGAGAAATATTTGTAAACTAACCATTGTTTGCAGAAAATATCTACCAATATTCAACTTCAGCTTTCTATATTTTTAACGGTAAATGTTAAAAAAAACAATAAGAATCTTCTAAGAATCAGAGAAACAATACAGATTATAACAAAAGCTAACCTGTAGAAGCAGTAGAGGAAATTCCAGTTGATTGTAACTGCTCGCCGACTTTATCGACTTCCTTCGAATTCAACTCTGTAAATAATTAAATCATTATATTAGTAAGAAGTAAAAAACTAAAATAAAGGATTCTGCATTAATAATGATGTGATTAAAAGGGGAAACCTTTGGCAAGATCGGGGTAAAGATCCGGTGTGTTTTGAATTAGCCAGGGCTTGCATTTCTCGAAATCGGGTCCGAATTCACAGTACTCCGCGGGTAAACTGCACACCGCACAGTACAGTACGCGAACCGGCTGCGGTTTTTCCGCCATTACTTCAAAGACAGCTCCACTACTCACTTTGCCAACTGCCGAGTGACGGGACTTTCGTATGTAGAGCAAAACGACTCGTTTCGACGAAAGCGCCTGGCTGGCCTACTGTATAAAGGGCCGGATCCAGGCATCAACTGTGTAATGGGTCACATTTTCTAGATCCACCCACAAACAATTGTAATTGTACCAATCTTATAAATTTAAACTTTAAATCCAAACTCGTTTTGTTTTATTTTATTTTAACCATTCAAAAATTTACGTATTTGAAGAGTAGCCATTGTACGTGCCAAAAAATATAATAATAAAAATATATGATGAAATGTTTTAGCCCAAAACATTTCATCATATTAAGCCCAACTTGTGGCAATATAAAAATTAACTGAACTTATATTAAGCCCCAAAAAAATTATGAATCCAATCTATAATGCATTTGTAAATAGGAGGGGATAATCCGAACTAAATTGTAGAACTGAGTCAAATCAAACTAAATTAATTCAATTTAGTTTAATTCAATTTGATAATTTAGTTTGGTTTAGTTTTAGTTTGGTCTTGTTTATTCATCATTCAATTAAAAACGATATAATAGTAATATACTATTTCTACAACAATAATCTTAAGTTTATAAATTCACCAACAATAAATAGCATAATAAAATTTAATAATAGTAAATTAAAATAATATTCAAGTGGATTCAACATTTCGAATAAATTGGAGATATCTCATTTTTTCCATCAATAGGAATCCTACATTAAGATTCTAATAATAATTAGAAATTCATTAAACAATATAATAAAATATAATGATAATAAATTAACATGATAAAGTCTAGCAATAATCTAGAAATTCATTGTATATTACAAAAAAATTTCAAACTTTTATTTTTTTCATTTTAATTTTAATTCCTTTTCATTCAATTTAGTTCGGTTTAAAATTGAACCAAATAAAAAAATTAAATGGTTCAAGAATTTTGAACCATTTAGTTCTTATGCTTCGAACTAAACCAAACCAAACTGCTATAATATAGTTTTGTTTGATTTGATTTAGATTATAGCAGTCGGCTTAGACTGAATCGAACCAAATACCCACCCCAACTTATAAATGACATGTGATTACTAACAAAATCACGTGTCAACAGTTTATATATGGAAAAAAAGATTAAAAGAATCCAATAATGTAAAATAAAATAAGAGGATGAATGGTAGAGATTTAGGATTGAAATTAAATCTCCCTCCAAATCCAGATCTCATATTCGTAAAAAATTAATAAAAGAAATATTGGCAAAAATATCAAAGCCTTTGTAGGTTATGTGCTTGAGTCATAGTTGTGAAGTTTTCAAGAATTAAATAAGAAAAAGCTCAACCAAATAATAAGAACAAGTATAATTTCTGATTCAATCTTCTTTACTTAAATTTATTTAGAATATTAAAGGTAATTTTAACCTTCAATTAGAGCTGTCTATAGGATATTGGGAAAAAAGTCATGGCACCAAACTAACGGATGAATGATTTTTGCTTGATGAGTTGGTCAAATCATAAAATTAGTTGGAAAAAAAAATTCTCCGATATTTTGATAAAGTTTCACCAATATAATGCATAAAAACAATGAATCCAAAGGTGAAATACTTGACATTAAGATTATTCTTTACTTGAAATTAAGGGTGGGCATTTGGATCGGGACTCAAATTTCGGGCTAGGTTTGGCTTGGGTTAACTTATGCAACCCCAATGGATTGAAAATTGTAACTCGATCGGGTTTAATTTTGGTTTGAGTTGAACTCAATCAGGTTAGGCCTTTTAAAATATATATATTAAAAAACAAATTTCTCTTATCAGATACATTGACACACACACACGGATTCATTTTCTCTCTCATACTCGCATTGCTTCAACTCTCACGCGAAGTCGCCAAGCTCTCAGCCTCTCACTCTCTACTATCCACAGTCCAGCTCTCACTCTTCTTTCCATTGTCGTACTATAGCAGTCAAGTAGTCAACTCCTTAAGTTGATAGCCTGCAACTATCCAAACTCCAACCGATCGCCACACTCATCTCACCCTCAAAGCTTGCCCACGCAGGAAACGTCCACGCTTGCCTTAAGCCTGACTCCCAATGTTGCGCCGTGAGTTTCTTCCTGCCGACATCCAATAGCTTTCTGATCTAGCAGCCTTTAACATTACGACAACACTTCTCATTTCTTAATAGTTAGTACTCAGTAACTTCAAGCATTCAATAGCAGTATCTTGCTTGCTTCTTCATTTTGTTATTACCATTAATTAATTAATTAAATTATGATGTTTATTGTCAGTTTGTCACTTGTTCAATTTAAGATATTATTAATTAATTTTTTAGATATTATATGTGTAACCCGAAATTGTTGAATTGAACTGTTCCAACCTAAATTAACCAAAACCAATTCGTATTATAAACCCAAACTAAACCGAACAGATTTAAACTCAATTTGGTTTGGTTTGGATTTGACTTTTCAATCCATTTGGGTTCAATTCTCAAACCCGATCGGATTCAATTCTCAAATCTGTTTCTTGAATAATTGTTAAAGATCGCTTTCATGAATAATTAATTGGCCATTTTTTAAGCTTTTCATGTAAAGTTATAGAACCCATATAGTTGAAATGTTATCTTTGTTTTTATTTTTTAATTAATCTAGGTTTCAAAGTTGGGATTTGAATTGTTATCACCCAAAATTGAACCCAAACAACCCGATTAGGTTGAATCCGCCAACTCAATCAAGGCTGTAACTAAAATCAAAAATTGAACAATCCGATTCAAAACCAATTTGCCTACCCTTACCTAATACATTGCTACAGAAAAATTTGTGCTAGCCTTTACTTAAGTTGTGATAAAACTAAGCACTATTTTAAATGCCACAAAATCACAGTAGTCACATCTTATATATGAAATTCATCTTGTTTAAACCAGATTTACTAAGTCGCAATAGCAAGCTTGTTATGAGTTTGACTATTATGACATGGAGTACTAACCTAAAAGGGCTAAAAAATGACAAATACTGGTCGAATTTTCTTAGAATGTAAGGCCTTAGAAGGTGAATCATACCTTGATAAACACAACGAGGAGTGACAACTTTATATAAATTGTTCATCAAATCATAATAAAGACAATATTGGTATTCATTTGAATCATTGCAGAACTGACATTCGTTTGAACTTTCTAACATCAAATAATGAAAATGGAGTATGAGGCACTGATGGATGGTTTATGAATAAAAAAAACCTTTTACAAGTCTAGAGAATATATGTTTACAATGATTTAACCATGATTGTGTCTCAATGATCTATAGCATTTTCCATCAAAGACCAATACATAGTAGAATATCTCTCTTTACTCCAACACTTAGCCAACAATTTTAAGTTCATTTGAATCCAACAAGTGCCAATAAGTGAAACTCTGATGTAGACAAGCTAGCAGACTCAACATTTGGGGTAATTTATGCATAATTTCGCCAGAATTACATTACGAATTTAAACCAGCAATTTATTTTAAAAAAAATATTTAAAGAAATTGTTGTGATCCAAACTAAAAAGAACTTAATTAAGTTATATTATTCCTTTTTTATATATATAAATGACACTCTGCTAGAGGATAAAGTAATGCTTAGAAAATTTGAATAAATTTAGTGGATTTGCAATTATGAATAGAAAGTTATATAAAAAATTGGCATCAGGGCTTATACTGCAATGTTTCTTTAAAGGGCAAGGAGCACAAGTACTTAGAGAAATACACATTAAGGAATTTGGTAATCATTCTGAGGCATGGGTATTAATGCATAAAGTATTATGCCAAAGATATTACTAAACACTCTGAAATTATACTAAATATTTTGTTCGAACTTATGAGAAATGCCATAAACATGCCACTTTAATTCACTAACTAGTAGAAGAATTAATAGCCACCACAAAATTAGAGATGGATATTGTTGGCCTGTTACCCTTAGTTATCGAAGATGTACAGTTTGTTTTAATTGCCATAGATTATTTCACCATGTGGGTGGAAGTACAAGCCTACAACAATATCATAGTAGACACGTTTTGTCAACTTAGAGTGAACAACTGATGCACATTGAAAATGTTGTAGCATGTTTGATAAAAGTATATCTTAAGGGTATATAAGTGATAATTTTTTTAAAAAACATACTAAACACATAAATGAAAAAGAAGCTATAAGAAGTACATAGTTTTTTAAAATTATAAACTGATAAATCAGGGTCTTATTATATTTTATCTTTCGGTGTAGAAAAGTATTTCATTACCTTTATTGATGACTTTTCACCTTATGGCTAAATCTATTTGCTATATTAAGATCTTAATTAGTGAATGCCTTAGAGGTATTTATTAATGAGGTTGAAAGTCAAATAGATGGAAAGATGAACATTGTAAAGTCTGACAAAAGTAGTAAATATTATGGGGAATATACTGAAAATGGATAATGCCTTAGTCCATTTGCTAAATTCCTTGAATCACATGACATATGTGCTCAATACACAATGTCCGGTACACCACAATAAATTGGTACTGTGGAAAGGTGTATCCATACCTTAATGGATACGGTTAGAAGTATATTGAGTTATTCATCTTTACCTTTATCATGTGGATGAAAGCTTTAAAGACTGCTATATATCTATTAATCAGGGTTCCAAGTAAGGTAGTTCCAAAGACTTTTTTTGAACTATGAACAAGAAGAAAACCTAGTTTAAGGCATTTGCATGTTTGGGGTTGTCTAGTGTAAGTAAAGATTTATGATCCATGTGAAAAAAAAAACTAGATTCAAGATCAACCAGTAGTTTTTTATTAGTTATCTAGAAAAATTTAAAGAGTATAAATTTTATTGTCCTAACCATATTACAATAATTATTGAATATAGAAAATGCTAAGTTCATCAAAAATGGTAAAAACTAGTGGGAGTATCGAATCATACAAAGTGAAAATTCAAAAAGTTAGAGTGCAAACCCCTTGCCTTTTGCTCCTTTTAAGATTGTAGTTCCTACAGTTATTAAAAGATTTAATAATTTTCAAGAACAAGTAAATAATCACACACCATATAATAAAGCATCGATAATGAACCTGCAGCTACAATAGATGAACCACATGAAATAGTACCAAAAAGATCTCAAAACCAATGAAAGTCAGTTATTTTTTATGATTATATGTTTTACTTACAAGAGTATAAATTTGACTTAAGAATTGATGAAGATTTATTTTCGTTTTCACAAGTCATGAAAAGTATTAATTCTAGTAAATGGTTAGATGCCATAAAATAAAACTTGAAATCAATGGATCACAATGAATTTTGGGATCTTGTTAAATTACCTAAAGGTTGTAAAAGAGTCGGGTGCAAATGGGTCTTTAAGACCAAGTGTGACTCAAATGGCAATATTAAATGATATAAAATCTAACTCATTGCCAAATATTTACTAAAAAAGATAGTATTAACTACAAAAGACCATTTTCTCAGTTTCTAAAAAAGACTCATTTAGAATTATTAGAGCATTGGTGGCTTATTATGATTTGGAGTTAAACCAAATGAATGTGAAAACTGCCTTTTGGATGAGAATTTAGAGAAAGAAGTTTATATAGCCCTATTCGACGATTTTCTAGATAAAAAAAGGAGCACATGATGTGTAAATTAAAGAAGTCAATATAAGAACTTAAACAAGCTTCTCGATAATGGTGTCTTTAGTTCAATGATGCCATTATTACATTTGGATTTAAGGAGAACACTGTTGATTGGTGTGCATATCTAAAGGTTAGTAATAAACCAAATATTATTATATTTCTTATTCTGTATGTTGATAATATTTTGCTTGCTGCTAATGATCTTAGCTTATTATATAAAACCAAGAAATTTTTTTTTAAGAACTTATGAAAGATATGGGAGAGGCATCCTATGTAATTGGAATTGAAATATTCTGTGATAGGTCATACGAATTCTTAAAATTGTCTTAAAAAGTATATATTAATAAATTCTAGAGAGATTTGGAATAAAGAAATGTCTTGCAAGTAGGGATGGCAATGGGGCCGGGACAGGGCTTGGCCAAGCCCGAGCCCGAGCCCGACATTATAAACATAAGCCCGAGCCCTATAAAAGCCCGAATGTTTAAAATTAGGGCCGGGCCCGACCCGGCCCTAATAGGGTCAGGGCCGGGCTCGGGCTTTATCCGAGCCCGATCAAAATTTTTTAATATTTAAACAATTCCAATTTAAAATATTATAATATATTAATATTTAAAAACTTTAAAACCTTATTAAAATAACATAAATATAAAAATTATTCTAATCAACATCTTTACCATAAATTATATAAATAATTAAACACAAACAAAAATTAGATCTAATTCAAATAAAAACACAATTTAATTCAATAATCTAACTAAAGATTTCATTAATTTAACAAACAAATAAATTAAAATAACATAAATATAAAAATTATTCTAATCAACATCTTTACCATAAATTATATAAATAATTAAACACAAACAAAAATTAGATCTAATTCAAATAAAAACACAATTTAATTCAATAATCCAACTAAAGATTTCATTAATTTAACAAACAAATAAAAACACATAATTCGATTACACAATTTAAACAAGAAGTTCTTTAGTTTAAAAATGACAATTCACAATCCAACATGAAAAAAAAAAAATTACTCCAATATTTATGGACATACGTTTATTTTTTTTTAAGTCGAGGTCGAGTGGACAGTACGGCTATATAAAGCCCAAGCCCGGCCCGAATTTAAAGGGCTTGATATGTATAAGCTCGAGCCGAGCCGAGCCCTTAAATTAGGGCCCAAGCCCTAAAAATAAGGTCAGGCTAATCGGCCTAAATCGAGCAGGCTTTTGCCATCCCTACTTGCAAGTATTGTTCCATTTTAGAAATGAGATAATTTCAGCTTTATGCAATGCTCAAACATAAAAAGATAGAGAATATTCCTTATGCATCCATTATTGGAAGCTTTAAGCATACTCAAACTTGTAAAAGACTAGATATCAGTGTTACTATTGAAATGTTGGACAAGTATTAAAGTAATCCAGGATGGATTATTGGAAGGTTGCAAAGAAAATATTAAGATACTTGTAAGGAACAAAGATCACAAGCTCACTTATAGAAGAACCGATCATCTTGAGATGATATAATATTCAGATTCAGATTTTGTTGGATGTGTTGATATGATAAAATCTACATTTGGCTATTTGTTCCTGTTGGTTGGAGAGGCAATCTCAGAGGAGTGCAAAGCAGTATGTAGAGATGGCAATGAGGTTAAGTAGGGGTGGGAAGGCCATTCCCCACCCCATTTCTCCTCCCATTAAAATTTGTGCCTCCATTCCCCATTTCATTCCCCCAATAAATTTAGTAGGATAATGATGAGAATCCTGGTGAGGGAAATGATTTTTCCATCCCACTCTACTCAACATTTACTTATTATATATAATTTTAATCAATTGAAAATTAGAGATTTAAATAAAATAATCACCATATTGTAATACATTTAAATTGTTAAAAAACTTCAAAAGTTTAAAACAATATCTTAAAATGATATCAACACTACAAAATGTTGGGATAAATAATAACTAAAAAATAAAAATATATATAGCAATATTTCAAATTCTTCTTTGTTAATAGAATCATCATCTCTTTATCATATTCATATAGCCTATGATCGTCACTTTAATTTATGATTGTCACTTTAATCTTGCAATATCAAATACTAAGATTAACAACTATTTATTCAATACAAATTTATTTAAGAAATTTTTTTGTCATATATCATTTGTCAACACTTGTAATAAATATAATGATTAAGCTTGTTCAAATAGAAATTTACCTTATTTTTATCTACATAAAATGAGTCTCATTTATTTTTTGTAAAAGAACCAGAACTAAAACCTAATAATATAAACAAACTCACATATGAATAGTAGTTTGCTAAAATGAAATAAAAATTAAATAGAATTAAATATATGTGTAACATTGAATGCAAATTATTTATTCACAAAGCGTATCTTTAACTAGAACATATTACATATAATTTTGTATGTCAAGATCAAGCTATAATTAAATTG
The DNA here is from genome assembly GCA_025617385.1 of Murraya koenigii. Lineage (NCBI taxonomy): Eukaryota > Viridiplantae > Streptophyta > Magnoliopsida > Sapindales > Rutaceae > Murraya > Murraya koenigii. The sequence goes on along the minus strand of CM046817.1, from coordinate 9,586,992 downwards.
TTAGTCTATAATAGAATACTTTTAACTCACTAAATTTTGCTGAAAATTCTTGAAGAATGAGGTTTGATTTGTTTGAAAAGAATTTCATCTTAAGAGAAAAAAAACATAATAATATTTTACGGTTAAGTAAGAATTATATTATAAGGTTTTTCTTTTAGTTATAGCCTATTTATATTAGCTAAAAATAAAAAAAATATATTATTAACATTTTAATTAATAAAACAAAATTATGAAATAAAATTAAGGAAAAAGGACATATACACTAATAAGGTTTGAGGAAATGGCCATTAACATCTTCAAATTTTAAAAAGGGACATCGAAACCTCATTTTACTATCTTTTGATTATTATATCCCTACCTCTATTATCCCAAAAAAATTGATGTTAGAATTTTTTATAAATAAAAATATTATTTAAGTAATGTAATCTATGCAATAAACTAACAAAATCAAAATATTTTAATAAATTTAAATATGTAAATTATTATATTTATTTTATGAAAATATTTTTATTTTTTTGTAGGATTTTAAATAAATATTTTCATTAATTACATTTTACAAGTAAAAAAAATCTCACATAATAATAATGTTAAAATTATTATTTTACTTAACATTCAAAATAATTTAAATTTTAATACATTTATTTTAATATTATCACTCTATTAAAATAAATTATGTCTAATAGATTGTAAAATATTAAAATATTTTTTAAATATTGAATTTTTTTGAAAATTATATATTATTACATTTATTTTAATATTATTTATTATAAAACATTAGAGTTAATTTTTTTTTGGATAATAAAAGTAAAGAATATTATGATCAAAATGAGATCTTGATATCATTTTTTGAAAACTTGAGAGTATTAGTGACCATTTCCTTAAACTTTGAGAGTATACATATCTCTTTTTCCTAAAAAGTAAAAAAATATTTACATATAATAGATATTGAAATGAGAGTAGGTGGAGAGTATAAAACCAAACACCACTTCATTAAGAATATGAAAATTATTTTTCCCCAATCCTCATCTCATTTTTCAAAAATTATTTAAAATTCACTTTTGAGGTGGAGACCCAAGCTAATGAAGGATTTTGTCGTCTCTAGCAATTTGTCGTTACTGCTTCAACTATAGAGGCTGAATTTGTGGTATGTTTTGAGGCCATTATTCATAGATTACGGCTGCATTCCAAGACTTGGAATTGTTGATAGTATTGACATGCTGCTGAAAATTTATTTTGCAACTCTATAGAAGCTATCATTTAAAATATGCTAACATTCTCCCATTTGGCTAAGTGACATTTCTAAATTTATGCAAACAAATATTATTGGTTATATAAAAAATCATCATTAAGCAAAATCTAATATGGATCATAGTGGTTCTATGTCATTAATTCGACATAATCCCTTATTTGTAGCACAATATTAACTACAAGAAAAATGAGCTACTATTACAAGTAAATATTGTTATCTTAGGAGTGAAAACAATTATCCTTATCGTCGTTGGCTATTGTAGCCAACGTTAAGAAAATACAACAGAACAATGCCCGTCACACAATTTTGATAATATTACCGGTCACACTTCCATCACAACATATTTTCCAAGAAAGTAGAAGAATTTTATATTTGGCACATTTATTTTTTAAAACTTTTGGCGGGAAAATTAAAATTTTTTGATTTGACCAAAAAATTGAATTGTTAAATTTGATATAATTCCATGACAGGTCTTGTCTTTTGCGAATTATTGAAATATTTTAAAAATGATAATTATATTTATTTTGTTTTTGGAAATTCCTAAATTTTGCAATTTTCATTGTAATTAAAATTCATAAATCTTTTATCATCCATAGTCCACAATTGAATCTACATTTGCAAATTTCAATTTACATTACACATGGATATAATTATCATTTACGATATAAATTCAAAGTACACTATAAAATACAGTTCTAACTTAGTGCATCAAATCGTAATATGCATTATAAATACAATTACAAGTACTACGCACGTAGCACAATTGCTTGGGACAGTATTTATATTAGTATACATTTGTCATCAAAGCAAATGTATGAAGCTGGGAAATGCCTTGATATGTTGTAATCTTGACAGTTGTATACATAGTGCATTAATAAGCATGCACGAGTTTTTTAATACACCAACTGTCTAAAAACTTCACCCGCAAAAACCCATTGACCAGAACAAAGGGTTGCATAAGCTTTTATAATAGCAATATGTTAATGAATCATCAAAATTGTAAAGATTAATTGCCCATGTTTATACTTCAAATTAAAATCCATAGACTTTTATAGATATTAAGGAAAGCCAAAAGCAAATCTTCACGCAAGTTCTTTAAATTAACCACCAGCAAACTCATAACCAAATTGAAACCCAATCATTTGACAAACTAGTGCGGTGTAAACAATGTAATGCCAGCTTGAATTCAAAGCTTGGCTTTCCCAAACCTCCAATGCAATCAAAGTTTCTAATGGACATATTATAAAGTCATAAACCTCGAAAGTTATCAAAAGCATTCCAAAGAAATAAAACCTAGTTAGCGAAGCCAGATTCATAAAAATATAAGTCTAATTTAGATATAATTATTGGAAAAAATATCAAAAGCTAGAAATTTTTTTTTGAGTATAGACATGTATAAAATTAAAACATAAATCGTCATGAGATTGAGCTTTATTACTAAAAAAATGCATATTTATGACATAATTTTTATGATAGATCACGTTGAGTCACAATTTTATCACAAGGAGATGACATATAATCATATGTCAAGATTTCATGACATATTTATGACTTATAACTCATTAACACAAACTAATGATAAATATATATCATACTTGAATTTATTAATTTATTAGAATTTAAAGCAATAAGTCAATTTACAATGTAATCCGACGTCATTGAGTAAACATGACGAACGTCTGAATGGATTGAAATGACGTCGTATTATAGTATAGATTTATGTAATTTGAAAATATTTCAAATAATACTATTAGATATTTTGTTCTACTTTAATTTAGCAGTAATAGTTGGTTTAGACTTTTTAAATGATAATATGGTTTAAATACGTATTTACCATAAAGAATTAGGTTATTGTAATAAATTTTTATTTTAAACTTTTATTTAGAAAAAAAGTACAATATTACCCTCAGGAATCTAGACTTAACAATAATGGATATTATGTTGAAAGTATTTTTCAAAACATAAAAATTAAACAAAGACTAATATTAAAATATAGGAATCAAATGAAATTTTATCTAGCTAAAAATTATGTACTTTTGCAAATTAATTAATTAAATTTTTAAAATTTTTATTATTTGTAAACGGTGTCGTTCAGAGTTGGTATAAGTAGTATCCAACACTTAACCAAAATATTCGGTCGTTTTCGTTTCGGCCCTAAAGCCCCAAATTTTGTTCTCTCTCTCTCTCTCTCTCTCTCTGTCTTTCCATTCACTCCCAAATTTTGTTCTCTTCCAAAATTTTTCAATCGCTCACCTTTACTTCGCCAAAATTTTTGGCTCTCTCTCATTTCCATAACCTTTCCCTCTCAAGCAGTCAAAACCCTAACTCCAATTTCCAAAAGCTTTCGCTCTCTTGGCCACCACTACAACGAACTTGGCTGCATGAAGATCCAAGAGTTCCATCTCAATTCAATGTAAGGTCATTTGAATAGATTTCATTTCCATAAGCATCCGCTCTCTTTAATCCATTTGTTCGGACTCAATTTCAGTCGTCGTGAATAGTTTTTTTATTTTATTAATTTTCGTGTTTTTTTTTTCCAAACGAAAATTGGAGTTTTCTATTTTAAGTTTTGGTATGTGCTAATTACATAAAGTTATTTTGTCTGATTTTCGCATTTAAAATTGTAGATGCTTAGATTTTTATGAAGTCAGTTTTTACTTATAAGGTTTTCAACAATGTTGTTAGGCTTTGAGGTGAATGATTTCTATTGTAACTGCAATGTGTTTTAATCATTTATATTTTTTATTTGATTTTTAGTGGTGTTTATGAATGAAGATTGTTTGATTTATTGTCTAATGTTTGGATTTGTATTTTTCAGATAAAAATAAACATTATGTGTTGTGCACACATCAGTTATAAGTTGTTCTGCTAATAGTTTCATAAATATCTTACTTTTGTCTATCAGATACAAACATTGAAGAGAGAGCTTATAAATGTACAAAAGTCTGGAAAAGCGGCATCCACTTCCTTAAAGGTGGCATTGGGTGGCATTGCAAAAAGCTGTTCAGCTACGCCTGATGGAGAAGCAGAAGGACAAAAATCTATCTTATACCATGCGAATTTTTTTGCAAATTAACAAACTTGTTTGGGGCAATCTTGTAGATGAAAAATCCTTTGTAGAGGCTGAGATAAATGACATAGTGAGTTTATTGATATAGGGAACGAAAATGAGTAGTTACCTTTTTCGGATGTTGTTCTTTAGACTTCAACATTTTTCTCTATTTGAAAAAATTACATTGATGTTCAAGATGTAGCAGTTGGTTTTTTTTATGGTTTTTTGTAATTTTTTCAAATTGCCGATTTGAAAAGCTAGAGTTATATTTGTCATTGATTCTACTAGTTTTATAGTACTATTTTGGTTTGCAACATTTTGTTTGTAGGATGACTGATATATTTTTATACTTTCTTGATCATCTCACAGATAAATGATTTTGACCGGGATTATAAAGATGTTGGCGATGTTCAGATCACAAGAAAGTATTTTCTTGTGAGAAACTGTTTGCCTAATGCCAAGTCTGACATGCTTTTATCAGCATGGAATCCTTTGCCTGAATAGTGAAAATGTGCACTTTTTCTTACTTGTTTGTTGTATGTGCTGGTATTTAGATTTGTTTATTCATCATATTATAGTGATTTTTTTATAATTTTTTATTATATTTTTTACTAATGTCAAAAGTAAACTATTACATGTACTCTCACTTTAATAAAATTATATCTAAAAAATGGGAACTGAATCTTTTATTTAATGTCAATTATGAAGTTTTTTAGCTGGTTTTTTTGCCAAAAAAGAGATGCGAATTCTAGTGATGAGTCTTAATGCACTGGTAAATTTTAAATCATTTTTATGATTGCCGCTTTTAATTTTTTTTCCTTTCTTTAAAAAATAAAGAATTTATTAAGCATTGTAAATCAGATAGTTACTTAGCTTTTGATAAGAATTTCTTTGTATTCAACTTGTAGTAGACTATTATTCTGGTAAATGCTAAACTTAATATTGCCAAACTAATCATACAATAAAGTCTCATATGGACAATTAACCTTCCACATATTTTACAAAGTTTAGTGACTTATGTAGATTCTTAAATCAATTATCAGGAAATTTTGAAGTATTGTTTTGATTGGTGCGTGTGTGTGTGTTTTTTAAATTTATTATATATGTTGGATCTTTATTAGAAAAAAGAATTCCAATTAATTATCAAGAGAACTTGAAACTTTGCTGCATCTGATCATCATATTGAGGTTAATAGAATCTATGGTTTTATTTTTTCCTAAATAGCATCTTTTATATATATATATATATTAAAACAATAGGATTTTGATGTGTGAATTAACATCCAGTCCTAATAGAGTGTTGTCTTATATTTGGTTTCATATCTCTCTCTTTTTTATCTAGTTAATATTTTCATGATTAATTTGTTGTTTGCTTGAATATTGAATCATTAAATGATGGTTGCATTTCTCGTTGATCTTTATTGATAGTTCTTAATTCTTTGCTACTGTATTTTTACTTTTTTTTTGCTATTGTTAACTATAGTTTCCTATTGTTTTCCTGCTACTTTATACTATTTAGCTGCTATTTCCTGTCGTTTTCCTGACGTTTCTTATCATTTTACATATTGTTTGCTGCTGTTAGTGCCTATAGCCACTGTTTTATCTACTATTTGGTGCAGTGCATTGCCATCGAATACATTATCCTCCTCAAACCCAATGGGATAGAATTCCTTTCGAATTTTAGTTTTTAGGGATGATAGCACTATAAAGGATCAATCGTATGTTTCCAGCCATGGATCAAGCAAGACAAGGGGCACCTAGAGAATGTTATCAATTCTAGTTGCCTCCTCGAAGTGGTTTGTCAACTATGTTTTCCCTCTCTCAAAACAATACTCCTCACCAAATGCCCTTCCTTGGGTTGGGGCTACACAGCAGTGAGTAGTTCACACGAGCTTGATTTTTCCTTTTAGTAGACTTCTTTTGGGGCGGCAACAACTTTCTTACTGTTTTGTAGTATTTTCTTTCATTATCCATTACCTAATTTCTTTGTGGGAACAAATTTATTAGGGGTTAATTGCAATATGCTAACAATGGATACAGTGACTCAAATCTCTTGAATTTTTAAGCATGCAGACCATGAATACCTTTTTCAGGTTGTTTAAATTGTGAAAATATGTGAAATTTGTTGTGGTTTCCCTTTAGACTGTCGTTTACATGGGTGCCTCCTTAGGCAACTAGATATGTTGGTATCATTATAGGGAACAAGGTATGTATGTTCAATTGTGTTATTTTTTTGCTCTTTCATACATGGTTTAAGGAAATTAAAGTAATCTTTATTGACTATTTGCTAATAAATTTTAGTATGCGACATAAATAATGACCTGTGTGAGAATTAATATTAGGATACTGTGTTTTGAAGCATCAGATTTCTGCTGATTGGTGCTGTTTGCTACACAGTTTTTTAAAATTTAAATTTTAATTATTGGAAGATACTTCGTCTAATTTTGATTTTGCAGCTACATTTAAATCCTCTTCATGTAGTTTGGCAGCTTCAGACATCAATGTTGGTTTTTGAAATCTGGTGGCTAAAAAATGAAGAACAATGTTAGGGCGAAGTTTTTTGGTTAAATTAGAAGACTCTTTAAGGTAAATATATTGGTTCATCAGAAAAGGCAACATTTTTTCCTTGCTGTTATGTCATGCTCCAGATTTACCGGATTTGAGATGGATTATACAAGCATAGGGAATTGAGATTGATCATTGTGGGAGCACCTCAAACATGCCCAAGTTAGAAACTAAGAGTCAGCATGCTCAATTTCGGTTTTGCATGTATATTGATGCAAACATGCCCAAGTTAGAAACTAAAAGTCAGCATGCTCAATTTCGGTTTTGCATGTATATTGATGAAGTGTTGTTCACTAATTGCTAGCGTTGTGCAAAGCATATACTGATGAAATGTTGATTTAACTGTGAATTGTTGTATTTATTTTATTTGATAACTGATAGCTGATAGTGTTGTCTATGGATTTGAGAATTATGGTCTGTGAATTTGAGTTATGAACTATGGTTTATGAGATTGTGGATGTATTATAGAATATTGAGTTGATTTTTTAGCTAATTAATAATAATAATAATAATAATGTATTCAATTCTCGAAAAAAATATTAATATTTTTCTTACCTGCCAAAATAAATATTAATAATTCAAATTTGGCACCAATAATATATATATATATATTTGAAATTAATTTCAATAAATCTTGCCAAATAATATTTAAAATAAATTTAATTTCCTGCGAAATATATTATAAAAAATTGTCAAAACTCCCCTAGATTTAATAAGGTTTAATTTTAAAACTTAATATTAAATTAAAATAATTAAATAATTTTATTATTTCTAGTCTAATTAATTAAATATGTCAATACTCTTGTGACATATAGTAGTCATGTATGAAAAGTGTTTATGACATAAACTAATCATGCATTGAATTTTTCTATTAAAACAATTATGATAAAATTGTGACCGATAATATGCATGTATTAGATGACATATAAAACAGTCATTTAATTTTTTTGACACCGGAATAAGGACGATTGTTCAACTGTCATGTCATATAGCATACGACGGTAAAAATTATCATAAAGTCTTTTTGTTAGTAGTGTTACCTTGAACAAAGATTGAGGCAGTACAGAAGCTGTTACTGCCTAAGGGTGATGACAACGGTGGATTTATTACCCGTGACAACACAAATTCATAATTCACGGTAGTGGATTTGTAACTTGGTGCCCGGGAAATGACGAGAGATGACGGCAGCAAAAGAGATCAGGAGACGACGACAGTAAAAGAGACCAGGCTTTAGTGCATGGGGATGACGACAGTGGCTAGTCTAAAGCAATGACGGTAATGATGGGAGAGGTTTTGGCTGTGTCAACAACGTGGTGGATTTAGGGATTTTGTCAGTTTTCTTTTATATGTTTCGATTCACAATATGACGAAATGGGGAAAGAGATCGATGGACATGAGATTTTGCTTTTTATTTTTTTAAGTTTTAATATAATATTTGTGTCTTACCGGTTTGTTGACCAAACGTAAGCATTTTAAATTACAGAAGTCTTAGGTTTGGAAGATTTGTAAATTTTAATGCTTTTTCTTTTTTTTTTAACTTTGATATTTTATTGTAAGTGATTTATAATGTTTAATTTATTAACACACTAATATCAATAATTTATGATACTCATTTATTAAAAATGAAAAATGTGTATATATACATAATTACTAACATTTTTTTACAAAATATTAGAAAATTAAGTACCAATAAAGATTATTTTTATAGTAGTACCTCGCTTCTCTTGCTCTCCACCATGGCTGGCCTTAATTTTTTTTATTACCTCTCCTTTTTTGTTGTCTCTATAATTTCTTTTTATTTGTTGTTTAGAGAAGCTAGCACCATTAATTGATCTCACTTAACAGTAAGCGTTTATTCCTTTTCTTTTTTCTAATTTTTATCATTGGGTTTTTTCCCCTTCCCTTTGTTGTTCTTATAATTCTCAATTTAATTAGCTTAATGAGTTTTTAATCTAATTAACCTAAATATGGATTGGATTGCTTTTCTTCTCTTTGCTATATATTTGATATTCTAGAATATTACAGTTACTTTTATCAGTATCGCATCATATTGATAACATTATAATTACTTATTTATTTGCAGAAATTTTGTTTTTGAGGTGTCAAAGACAAAATGAAAAGAATAAAAGAAGCTACTTTGGTTTATAATTTAGAATTCAATTATTGTTATTATATTGTTAGGAATTTGTAATTTAGTATCTGAATGACTGTCTGTTTTAATCTTATAATATAGTTTCAATTATTTGTACTTTATAGGATGTTAAATTTATGGTTTTTTATATTTTATTTTGGTTAATTTTTGTTTATTAATTATTATTTTTATAAATAAATTACAAACGAATCCATAGATAATCGATTAATTTATTTTGGGATAAAAGAATTAAATAAACAATAGTAAACAGATAAATATTCGATTAGATTCACTTATTAATTCTACTAAATGGATTAAAAAATAGAACTGAATATTTGATTAATAAATAACTTGAATGTGAATCCTGAACTTCAATTCAATTTATTAAACAAATTGAATTTAAATCACCAGAATTTCGATACAATTCATTTAATATTCAATTCAAATTCATTCTTTTATTCATTTTGTCACCCCTAGCTGTAACTTTTCCTTAAATTTCTTCTCTTCCTCATCTGATCCCGTATCAGTTTCCATGGGTTGTGCTACTTTGCGGATTGGTGCCTCCTCCGGAATGGCATGCTCCCCAAGTTTTTGAGATTCAAGCGCCAGTAGCCTGGATTTCAACATTTTGTTCTCTTTCCAGGTTTCTTCAACCTGCTAGCTAGAGGATTTGATGGAGCAATTCTGTTTAATTTGGTATGGCCAGATCTGGTTAATCTTCTAAATCATCTTTGGCAGTTATCAACTCATCTGCGGTTTCTTCCACACTAATTTATGGAATCCTTGCTTTTTGGGTCCCACGATCCTCTTTCGAAATTGGAAATTTAAATCTTCTTTATTGGTTTGTCTTGAGAATACTTTTTATGCAGTGTTAAAGTGATACATGCTTTATTCATGTTGTTGAATAATCATCTATCCGAATGTCATATATTTAGGGTAATGATTCTCTTCTATATTTTTCTCATTTAACTTTCTTTATTTTTTAATAATTAATAAAATGTATGATAATCATACTAACTTTTTTAAAAATCTATCCATTTCCATTTTTCTACCATACCAATTTTGAGCTTTGATGTTAGTAAATTGGTTCTAAAAACTGATTAAACGAATTTCATTTATCTTCTTTCACCATTTCACAAACATGAAAGTCAAGATCCATATACTAGATCGCTTAGTTTCGCAAGTGGTTTAAGCGATGTTCAATTTTAGATTAATTTTGGCCATTTTCACCGTTTATTTATGTTGAGAAATATTCGAGTAGAGATTTCGGCTTTGAATATCTATATATCGTCAACATCAAATAATATTGCTAAAACGAATATAACATAAAGTATTTAATGGCTGAATTCAATGATCTAATCAATTAATCGATGAAATTTATTAGATCTTAAAGATTTATTACTTTTTACCAATTAATTGTACGATCCTACCCAACCAACAAGCGAAATTCGCTTGTTCTTGGTTTAGCTTTCAGCCTTTTGTTCGAATTTCCACAGACGGCGCTAATTGAAGGATCATAAATACTTCAATAGTCCGATTACTTAAGTAGTAATGGAATTATGGTTTAAGCTATACCTGATTATACCTTATGAACGAGATTCCTTGTCACTCTTGTCAATGTTTGCTTTAGAGTTTCAGTAAATCCAGAATTGGTTTTTCTCTTCGTAGTTGATAAAATAACCAAAAGGGACTTTCTTAATCCTTGTGGCTTGTATTTATAGACCAAAGAAAACGGACTTCACTACAAGAAAAAAGAGATAAAACAACATAAATTTAGCAACGTGCATGTTATGTGTGTTGCAAAATAGATATTTAACAACGTTCGAGGATTGTGTATTGCTAAAAGTTAATGAAAGTCTACCTTTAGCAACATGCTTCATGGTGCGTTGCGAAATATCTTATCACAACAGTTTACAAAATGTGACGAATTTTATGGGTCAAATGACAACATGTAAATTGTGCATGTTGTTAAAATTTTCATTTTCAACAACATTTTGAAAGGCAAGTTGTTAATAAAAACATATCACAACATTCTCTTTCTCGTTGTCATTTGTATTCAACAATGTGCTTCCTGGCATGTTGTCAAAAAAATTATCACAACTCGTAAATGCATGTTGTTGATTATATTTTATCACTTTTTTTTTTTTTATGTCTATAGTAGTAAAAAAGCAACAATTTCAAATAATAAGTGATTTTTTATATAATAATTTTATATCGATTATAATAACAAAGCAACTAACCATACTCCTTTCAGACAATTATAAAACTTACTATACTATACATGTTGAAATTTCTGAAATAAAATCTTTATAAAAAAAACCCTATTATTTTAATTTTTATCTTAATTTTTTAGTTTATTAGAATTTATAATTTATATTATATTTATGAGCAAAGCTCAACAGAGAAATAATCAAAGATAAAGAAACCGAAAAAATGAGCAAAGCCCAGCCGGCCATATAATTTTTTAAAGTAATATAAATAGTAAACTAAAGAAATCCTAGTTTCATCTTTCCCCTCTTTTTCCTTCCCGCCTCCTTCCCTCATATCTCAAGGAGCAAGTGTGCCAAACTTATTGCCGTCTACAATGAAGGCACCAAGGAGATGACATCATTATTGAATTTATTGTCTTTAACCTGTAAGTCCAGCTTTATCAATTTCTTATGCCTTCTTCATGTTTTTCTTCCTTTCTTCGTTGGCTTAATCAATTGAACTTACAAAGGAAAATGTTTTTCTTCCTTTCTTCGTTGGCTTAATCAATTGAACTTACAAAGGAAAAGTTTGAGAAACCCCCTCTCACAAAAAAGAAAAAAAATTGTAATAATTGTAATAATGGATCGATTAAGGTTTCTAAACTCTTAATCAAAATATGTAGTGACTTATTTCTGTTAATTTTTTTAATTTATTAAATTTTACATTTATGCAATTTGGTTTTAGAAATTGATAACAATTTTTGAATTACACATAAACTAAATATTTTTCTTAATATTTTTTTATTCATTTTAATTTAGTTTCTTGTGTAGTTGTGTCAATTGTTATTGTTTTGATGAATCTTGATTTCGTTTGTGCAGGAGTTCTGCTTTTTATCGATAATTATATGATAGAGCTTGATTAAGGAGGGAGTTGTTTCTAATATTGTATCTGTTGAAGAGATTATTGTTGTGATTATTTCTTTGTGATAGTGACAATGTTGAATTTTTTAAAATAAATTATTGTAATTTTAATGAGTGTAAATTAATTTTTTGCTACTTCTTTTTGATAAAATATAAATTTTTAGTCAATAATAGTTTGTTGTTAGTAATTATGTTTTTTTATATTAATACAAAAGCAAGAAATAAATTAAAGGATATTTTGCAAGTTTGCAGATACAATAAAATTATAAAAAAGAAAGCAAAATACGTACAATTCACAATCAATTCACAATGATCATATTGCACGTTGGCAAAAGAAACTTGAATACAAAGGTTTTGACAACGTTAATTTTGTGTCGTTTAAAGCATTTCAACAAGAAGCACAACACTTTTAACGATGTCTCCTGCATGTTGTTAAAGTAACTATCATAAGACAACATCTTGATCCGCAGGGTGCGGGTACACGTTGTCAAAGGCTTTTAAGATCACACATTATTAGTTGTTATATCCAATTTTTCTTGTAGTGCTTGGCTTGTATTTCAGATCTAAATCTCCATCGTTACTTTCCATTGCTTTGTCTTTCACAGATTGATTTATAACCATTTTTTGCTGTATTCGAGCTTTTAACATGTGATTTTCTTATTAATTACTTGTTACTTATTACTATATTTCCAAGTTAAGTCAGCAGCCTTTTCTGGACTTCGTGTAATCTGTGACATAATTCCTTATTTATTCATATAATGGTTTCTCTCTAGTCTAGATCTGGAGTAGCTTTATTTACTCTAATATATTTTTTTGTAAATTTTTAGAAACCCGGTGTGGTGTAAGTCACTATATATTTGGTATTTATAGTATTAATCAAATTTGTGAAGATAAAATGATAATTTAATATTATAAATAATTTTCATAATATAAACGCTATTTTATTAATTATATATATTTTTTATTTTATTTATTATAACTATTTTAATATTATATTTTTAGTTATTATAAAATTTTTGACTATAGTCAAAATGGTAAAATAGTAAAAAGTAGAGACCGGATAATCATTTAAAAAACTAAGAATTAGGCATGACTATTTAAGCAAATCTTAGTGTCTTTGTCCCTAAAAGTAAAGACTTTAAATTTTACAAATATAATATTAAAAACTATAATATTAGAATAAAATACATTTTTTCAAATTTATTGTTATTCAAATATTCTTAAATATATTCAAAGTCGTAACTTGAAGAATCATGTAAAGCTCATATAGTGGTAATTCAATGGACGAAATTTCAAATTTTATGTATAGTTGATTATTCTCTCATATTATCTCATCTGAATTAATTATTGAATTTATTATTATCATTATTCAAATGTTGTTAAATATATTCAAAAATTTAAAACTCAACTATTTATTATTTTAGTAGAAATCACATTTAGGGTTAGTTAGTAATGTTGTAGGTTTTAAAATAATTGTCGTTACTTATGTTGTGGAAATAATCAAACTATAAAAAAAATTAATTAAGTGTTTGATAAATTTTATTTTAAAAAAAGTATTGTGAATTTTAAAATCAGTTATATTTGTTTTGGTAAATCTGATTGATCAATTGCTATCAAAATACAAATGATTAAAATAGATATAATATCAAGTGAAATTTACTTTAAGATATATGCCAACATTTATATTTAATATCTTTATATGTATATATAACAATTGATAACTTAAAAATTAGTATTTTTATTTTTATTTTCTTAAATCAAATTCGTAGTGAAAAAAAATATATTAACTTGTTCCATCAATTTTGTATAATAAAAGTTTGATAAGATGGTCCTTTGAAAATGATTAAAAAAATATATACACCTTAAATTTTATTGAATATTTATAAATTAAAAAAATAAAGTAATGAAGCACATACTAAGGTGATCTTGCAGCGATGATATTTGTAGTATTGAAGAAATTTTGATGGAATGGAAAATGGTAGGGAGAAGAAGAATTGGGGTAAAGCGCATGGGTGAAGAAGACAAAATAAATTAAAACAGTAATGATTTAAAATTTTTCTGATTTTAATTTTTAATTAATTAAGGATTATTTTAGATTTATATAAAATATGTAAGGATATACGTAGAATTGTTTTAAATATAAAACTAGTTCTTAAAATCAGATTTTAAAAAGTTAATTCTTGCATGTTTTACAAAATCAACTATAGGATGAGATGATTTTGTCAAAGTTAATTTAATTAAAAAAATATATATCAAACACTAAAGTTAAATTTTAATTTTTAAAATTACTTTTAAATCTTCTTACTGCAATTCCAAATGAGCCTTTAATCAATCTATAACATAAAACTATAACTTGATGAGGCCTTGTGGGTTTTTTTTTTTTTAATTATTGTTATGATACAATTACAATGATATCACAGTAAAATCAATTAATGCTACATATTTTAAATTTTTATTTTAAATAATTATCCCAAATAATGTGATATTGATAAAATTAAAATAAATTAATTATATTATCTTACCAACTAATTGATGAATGCCACATAATTTAAGATAATTATTTAAAATAAAAAATTAAAAATATGCAACATTATTGCAATAAAAACTCAAAAGCCTCCACGATCTATCCTGATATATATTTAGAGTCAAGCCCAAAATATTCTATCCAATAGAAGGATAGATGACCTACTCCCATTTGAGGTGAAATTATAGTCTCATACTCCTAAGACTAATAACAATCTTGGAAAACATAAAATACGTTAATATGCCTTTAAGAACATATCGGAATAGCTCAATTATGGTAATAAAACCTTCTTGCATGATTTTTCATTTATTGGTGTAACCTAATTGGGAAAATAATCTAACCAGCATGATCACAATAATTTATAATTTTTTATAAAAGGGCTATAACGTGTGTTACCATTTTGGCAAAAATTGGAAATATATTTATTTATTTTTTATTATTATCATTATTGTTATTTTTAGAGGGGATATATCTTTATTAATTCTTCAAAAAAAATTATTATCAATTTCCCGGATGCGCATTTGACGTTGCCACTTCAGAAACTTTCCACAGAATCCAATATCATTAAGACTCAGATACCAAAGTCTCTAACAAAATCTAGCATTATCTGATTCGTTTAAATAACTTAATTCTAACGTACACTTTCATATATATCTTAGTTGATGCAGTACTAGATGTGTCCATAATTTATTGGTGTAATATTAACACTATTATTTACTTCATTACATACAGAGCATACACTCAAACAATTTTCATTGATTCTTATATATATGTTTCCTTTTCTGGCATAAAGGAAAACAAATGTTTAAAAGATTAAAACCCAAAAAAAAATATAAAAAATGAGTAAGGAATTTGGAAGTGGAAGTTCTCAGGCTTTGTGCTTCATGTAAACATCAGAGAAAAAAATGTGATAAAACCTGTGAATTGGCTCCATATTTTCCAGCAAGCAGGTATCGTGAATTCCAAAATGCCCACAAACTTTTTGGTGTAAGCAACATACAGAAAATCATGAACTCAGTTGAGCCAAATCAAAGACAAGCAGCTGCTGAATCAATTCTAATGCAGGGTAACATCAGAAGCAATGACCCTGTTCATGGCTGTCTTGGTGTTGTCCGCCATCTGAAATCCCAGATTGAGTATTATGAAAAACAGCTCGGTGCTGTGAATCAACAACTGGCATTTTTTCACGACAAAGAGAAGCAACATCAACATCAGTTAGAGAACTTTAAAAAGAGTTCATCTCCATCAATGTTTGATTATGCAGCTAATGCTTTCAAACCCCCAGTAAAACTGCAGTCTTTTATATTCGAGAAAATTATAAAACCTCCCTAATTTTTTAGTAATTAATCACTTTCCCTGCATATTTCAAAATTCATCAAAATACTATATATATATATATATATATATATATATTTTAATACAAATTGAAAGTTAACCGAATCTTTTTTAATGACAAAGATGGGTTTTGAAACGTGTGGGGAAAAATTATTAATTATGACAAACAGTGGTTGGTTTTGGTTATTGTTGGTTTAAAATTAGGGCTAAACTATATTACTTATAATGTTGCATAGCAAACTCATGAGTTGTCGACAAAGGGTTGCTATGTTACATCATATGTAGCATGGCCCTTATAATTAATATCCAATATTATTCTTATGATATGTAAAGGCAAACTGATTATACATTATTTGATTATTCTCTGGTGTAATATATATAGCCTGATATAGGTGATATGAAGATCGATGCGCGCATGTACAATTACCAGTCAACAATGGAAGAAAGTGAGGATGTACAATCTTTTGACATCCACACCATAGACCCAATTATGAACCCCTATCAAACTGCTCATGCCGTTGATGATCACTCTGGAAATTCCAAGGTAAATTTTTCCCAATACCTTATATATATTCATGAAATTATCTCATATGTTAAAATTAACTAATCTTCTAATTAATAAAACTATTTGTGCAGTGCAGCGCCAAGAGCCTCAGGAAAACAGCCTCTCGAATTTGCCAGCGATGAAGAGGAAGAAGGTGTAGACTTATAATCTCTGAAAGGGAAGGAAACATAGGGGCAATAATAAAGATTAAGAAGCGCAATATATATGAATAGTCTATATGCTAACGATCTCGGGCCTAGAGATTTGATCAGCATTAAATCATAATGAAGCGTGATTCAACATCCCGACATTTAAAGTTTTTATTTCGAGAAAAGTAGCAGAATATGGTGCATCTAATATGTGACTTTAGGATATATGAATGTAACAGCTTTTTATAGTTTTCTTCAGCATCTAGGTCCACTTTTCCTCTTTGTTCCGAAGGGTGTAATAAGTGCAAAACCAGATATACAAATACAGTTTCTTGTGAGGGGTAAAGTATCATCAATATTATAATGCAAATTTTATATGCTATCCACTATATATATAAGCATAAATTAATGATATTTGGATTTAAGTGCTAATCTGGTTGGAAAGTTGTGATCGTTGGTAGCTGTGGATGAATCTAAAGGTTTTTAAAGCTATGATTCGTAGTTAAGGGATGAAAAAAATTATTATCTTCGGTTACTAAATTTGTTGTTATAAAATTACCATTTTCCTTGTATGCTAACATAACATAGCGTGGAAAAAAAAATCAAAAAAATAAAGTTGGACCATAACCTCTGCTAAATGTGTATGAGGCACATATTTCGCCCTCCTCCCGCTAAAATTATATGACCAAGCTCCAACATTATTTTAACCTACTTCATGCGAACTGCATCAATGAAGAGCCAATATTCTTCCTGCCTCTTGCTACATAGATAATAAGATAAAGCTGTTAAAGAAAAGAGGAATAATACGAAAGATCAATGATTTTAAGGAACGTGTAACACTTTTCTTAAGGTTTTCTTTGCATCCACTCGGAAGAGTTTGTTAATATGCTGTTATGTAAATTACCTCCGAGATACAACAAAACTGGAATATTGCAGTTAGAAATATTGAAATATTCCCTAAACACTCTTATTGGAAATTCTAAGATTGTAGAAAGAGATAATAAAGGAAATGCTTTTAAATATCGATGAATGATTTCATTTTCCTCTTGAATGAATGATTTTGTTTTCCTGTTGATGCTAATAAAGTGAAATCAAAGTTTTGTTTGTAGTACTTCAATCAACACTGTAACAATTTAATTTAAATTTAAATTCATGGCAAATCAATAAAAAATTAATTGATTCTTCGAATTGAGATTCATTGCATTAGTTGATTTGATTTCTTTTTGATGCTTTGAATTCAAATCCTTGCACCATTTAATTAATCATAGTTTGCTTTAATTTATTACTGTTAAAATGAAAACCAACATCAGGTTTCTAGTGCAGACGACAAGGTTGGTTCGAGACTTACTTATTGTTCGACGTGATGGTTCTTTACTAAACAGTATGTCGGTCGAAAGCTTTAGTATCACAGATGACAGCAAGCTTGTGTCAGACGATTTTGGCAAGTGAAGCATGTGATTTGCATGTGCTCACTTAAACTATTAAAGCGTGAAATGACTTCATCCAATGTCAGGTTTAGATTACTTAAGTAACTCACATGTTTCACTCGTGAGTCAAGTCTTCAAGAAGCTGTGAAGGCAGTTATAACTGCAGGAAGTTTCTGGGTTTGATGTAATTGGATCCAAATTGCAGCTGACAAATGAACCAACTTGCGTGATGCGTTTATACTTGTATATAAAGCCCTAAAGGGTAATCTTCATTTCATTCTAGTCATTGTAACTTTCTCTTGAAGTTTATAATTTGATTTGACAAGTTTGATAAAGTCATAACTCTGTTTTTCAAGAGGATGCAAACCGCTTTGGCTCAACTTCTATACGATTTCATGTATCGTTCATTGTTTAGATTTGCTGATATTGTGACCTATTCATTAGCTTTTAGTTCTTGATACAATTATAGGTGTGTGGTGAATGATCTTTGGGTTTTAGATTAGATTATATCTGATTTAATATTCAACAAATTGATATCAAAGCTATACATTTCTGATTCTTATTTCAAGAATGGCTACTCAGACGTTAGATATTGAGAAATTTGCTGAGAAAAATGACTTCCATCTATGAAGCCTTAAGATGGCGGCTTTGCTTGTCTTGGGAGACAGCAAAGAGTGCAAGGAAACCCAGCAAAGCCAAAGATGAAGATCTTTAAGATGCTCTGGTTAAAGCTCACCGCACTGTGATCTTGAGCCTTGGTGATGGAGTTCTCAGAGAGTGGCTGATCCGACTGCTGCTGCTGACCTACGGAAGAAACCGGAAGACTTATGCAATAAAAATTCTCTCATTAACAGGTCGTGTGCAAAGAAAAGACTATATACGCTTAACATAGAGGAAGGTACTTTATCCTCTTATATTGATGCCTTTAATAAGAGCATATTAGATCTGAAAGATACTAATGTGAAGCTTAATGATGAAGATGGTGTTACGATTATGTGTTCTTTAAAATATATTGATTTTCTGATTAATAAAATATTTCAAGTATTTATTCAGATATTTTGAATTGCATTAATATTTTGAGTAAAGTCCATTTAATTATATTATATGTATTTATGAGATCACCATGTGGATTCGTAGAAGAAATAAATATAAGTTATCTTATGATTAAATAAATTAAGTTCGCAGTTGATAAATAAAGTTGGGTACTTTATTTAGGTATAGACTGTAATAAATTCATTGAATGATTTGTCTTAATCATGTATGAATTTATTGATGTAGAATGTGTACATTGAACTGGATCGCATATGAGATTTAATTAACCTAGTAATAATTGTCAGACTTATTAAATCTCATAGGCATTGATTTATTGTAATCTTAATCTTGAGTTAGTTATGATTTCATGATTATAATTGTTATTTCATTTGAGTTACCAATGGGCATGATATACACATTTAGTCTAGATTACCCAGTATCTTGGTAGGAGCAATTACAAGTATTGAAATTATAAATTAACAATATAGAATTTGTACGACACATCTCTTGATGGGTTTTTAGTACTTGATCATAGAATTCTCTAGCTAGAGTGTCTTAACATAAATAAGTATGTTGAAAATGATCATTAGAGAAAATCAGTAAGTATCAAGGAACAAGATGTAATTAAATTGATTGGACAGTTGAGATATCAATTTAAATTAACGATGTGGTACAAAGGATTGTGCAGTACAGAAATCAATGTGGCTTGGGCGAATTATATTCGAGCATACAATTGTGGAGTTCAGTTCCAATCTTATAGTGAAGTAGAATTAGAATTAAATAATTATATTTCTTTAATTACAAATTTAATTATTGTAGCCACTATTGTATGTTTCCAAATGATCTCCGGATTAGCTCATTTAATTGACACACTATCACTGGACCCAAAAGCAAGAAAAACTGGCATATTAGATGAAAATCATAATTATAATATTTGTTAAGGCCTAGTATATTATATTCAAGTGTAAATGAGGGTTTGTAATATTTTATAAGGTGGTCTCCTAGTTAGTTACGTATTCTTTCCACTTTTACGTAAGTGGAGAGATATTTAAAAGAGAAATTCTATTTTAAATAGAAATCATAATCCTAACATATAAGAGCTTTTCATAAGATATTATAAAATGGGCATTATTCTCTTAAAAAGAGAGATGAGAGAATTCTAGGGATTTTAAGAAAAATAAAGAAGACATTTAAGAGGAGCCAGTTATAATTGGGGAGTGGTGAAACAGATGCCAACAAGTCAAGTGTTGATCAAACTTGAGTCATAGTCTGGAAGATCGTTTGGAAACAGATTTACAACTCTCAATTGTTCATCTTCTCAAAACATCAATGTATGAATTTCTAGATTACTTAATTCTTATATGTTCTATAAGATCGGTTCTAAAAGGTTTTAATTGAAAAATTAAAAAACCTAATTTTATTTCCTTCAGATGGAACTATAATAATTATATCTTTATTACCACCCTCTGAAGTAGTATGCAAACGATACCAGTTATCGTTCTAGCATATGTTTTTTAAATTAAAAAAGAAATAGTTCTCAAAGAGAAAAAAAAATGTAGAATTAATAATAAAGATAAATCCAAAAAAATAATTTGAAATATTATAGATAAAAAACTTAAAAGTGTTACAACAATATAAGATAACAACTTTACTTATACTATTAACTAACTTAATCATAATTCTTTTCGAATAAGAGAATAATCTAAAATTTTAATTAGACTAAAATTACAAATATGACTTAAACAAGCTTAATAAAGCAAGATAAATTATAAGAAAAGACTAAATACTAAATTGACTTAAAATCTAGAATTCTTAATTTATTTTATCTCATATGGTTCTTACAAGCATTTTGTAAATAAATTGTTATATAAGAGACAATCTTTAACTATGTATGTTAAAGAATATTTAAGTTCAAAGGAGATCATAAAGAAATCTAAAACCAAAGATGGTGAAGGTTTGACAGTAAGGGGAGAACATAGAAGAAATATAGGTGGAAAGGAAATAAAAAGGGAGATGTAAGTACAAGAACAAGAATTTGAAATACTTCTAGCTCCACAAGGAAGGCTATTTTAAAAGGGACTGCCTAAGAGGAAGAACAAACAAAAAGTTACAAGAGAAAAAAATGGTGATGCTAATAGGACTTAGCTGGAGTTTTTCCTCTTATTATGCATTTGTGCCTTAATAAACATTTGTTTATAGTTATAGTTCATATGATGGTTATAAACTGATTATGGTTAATAATGCCACCTGCAAAGTGATTGGAATTGGCTTCATAAGACTGAAAATGTCTGATGGTATATGCAAGGAGTTAAAGAGTTAATAAATGTCAAGCATATGCAAGAACTAAATAAAGCAGGGTGTATAAATAGAGTTGAATCTAGTGTCTTAAAGGTCATTAAGGGGTCAACAGTAAAGATGAAAGGTGACATGGAAAATGGCTTATATGTGTTACAAGGCACAACCATAACAAGCGATTTAAACATTACTATTAATTAGATACAGGATAAGACATTTCTATGGAATCTCAATTTGTGACGCATGAGTGAAGAGAGGATAAAAGAATTAAAAAAAAAAAAGGGAGCTCTAGATGATGATAAGATAAGTGCTTTAAGGTTTTAAGAAGAGTAAGCCTTAGGTAAGTCCTTTAGGACAAAGTTTGAAACTCCAGTACATATGACAAAAGGCACTTTCGATGGGGCAAAAAAACTTCCTCTCTTTGATTAATGACTGCTATAGGACGGTTTGGATTTAGTTTAAGAACTAGAATGTAACATATGTATTTGTTCTATTTATATATGTAAATAATTTAAATAAGAGGAGGTCTATGTGATATTTTGGGTGTGTTTAAAAGATGGAAAACGGGTGGAAATTTGAGTGAAATCGAGAGAGAGAGTGAGTTGACCCATTTGACCCGACCCGACCTTACCCAAAACCCGCGAACTCGACTCACCAATAACTTCCATTTTCGTCCACCTCACCGGCCGAACAAGGTGTCAAACGAAAGCTTGTTAGCCTGCCGTCAACCTCCACACGTCTTTGCTGTCGGAAACGGCGCAGAACGCCGGCAAAGCTTGAAATTTCCGCAGGTTTGTCACGGACAATCGCTATCGATTCTGACTGTCTTTGGCTATGCCACCAATTGGAAAAAGTTCCCCACCTCACCATCTTCCATTCCCGACCAGCCATTGGCACCGAGGAGATCGATTTTTTGCCGATCGACCACCCAAAGAGCCGCGGCTTCAAAGGCTCGATCTTGCTCCACTGCCGCGCGTGGGAGGTCACCATCGGCACTGTTGAAGTCATCTCGACGAGAAGTGTCTAGTTCGAGCTTCCTCATCGCCATTGGGTGAATTTCGGTCAACGTTGACCGTAGAGGCATTTTGGTAATTTCGCGTATAAAGGGTAATTTCGTAATTTCTACCTTTGAGGATGTTTTTGCAATCTAAATTGAGATTGGTAATTTTATGATGTTGAGGATAATTTAGTAAATTATAAAATTGAGGGTTGTCGACAAGTATAATTTCAGATTTTATTAGTAAATTACGAATACAAGGTTAATACGGTAAGCCGAGAGACTTAAGAGTTGTAATGTTTAGACGAATATTTATTTTAAGTTTTATTTTTGTGATGTTAGATCGAATTATAAATATGGGAAGTAATTATATCGTTTCTTTAAAATAGGTGGATCTGCGGATGGAAATCTACTTGCGGACTTGGGCGATAGCCGAATCTGAGTTTATCACTGTGAATAGAATATATTAAAATTATTTGTGTACTTTATTTTTATATTGTAAAGCTTGTTCGTGAAATAAAATATTTAAAGTGTTTTCATTTAATGGTTCTCCGAAATAAATGTTTATTACATATAAATATTTATTAAGTTATATTTATTCATTTATGTTCCGTATCGACTTTAAAATAGTAAAAGAGATGATTGATTTTGAGCATGATTTAAAGTGTATTTATATTGATTTCAAGCATGATTTAAAGTGTATATGTGTTGATTTTGAGCATGATTTAAAGAGTATATGATTGATTTTGAGCATGATTTAAAGAGTATATGATTTATCTTGAGCATGATTTAAAGTGTATATATATTGATTTCAGGCATGATTTAAAGCATGACTTAAAGTGTATATATATTGATTTTGATCATGATTTAAAGTTTAAAGCAAATATCCATTCCCTCCAGATAAGATGAGACGAGATAGTAAGCATTTGGGGCCCGTCTGAGCACACATATAGGCTTTGGCTGTATATTTGGGCACCTTCGCCCTTTGGGGGCTTATGCATGCAGACAAATATTAAGATATGATGAGATTTAAATCCAGATGGTTCGGACACGATGTCGCCAGATAGCGTATCATAGCATGTCCGTTGAGATCCGGATATGAGTTATGCTGATAAGCATGAGATGGTACGTCCCTGTCCATTCGTGTAGCTCGGGGCATGATGGTACCCAGATAGTATATCATTGCCGTCCGTTGAGGTCCGGATATGACTAGATTATTCCCCGGGGTATTTGTTTAAGGATAATTGTATTACTTAGTATTTGATATTTCAATATAAGATATTTTTTTCCTTGATTTTGTGGCAGTATCAATTATATTTATGTTCAGAATATGATTGAAATGAAAAGAATTTTTATATTAAAATAATTATTTGAGAAAAGTAATTATACAAGCGATGTATTTATTTTTGTAAGTATTTTATGTTTCAAAAGCTACTATTCACTCACTGAGCTCACTGAGTTTTATACTCACTATATTTTATTATATTTCCCCCCCTCCCACCAGGAGATTACAGGTACAACAGTTGACTCAGCAGCTGTATATATTTGGAGTTGTTTTGGCCACGTGAGGTTATTTGAGGATATAGATAAATTTTTCTTTTGGTTAGTGTATAATCATCCCATTTTGAAATTATACTAAGGATGTGATATAAAATTTAGGAAACGTGTGTATTATTGGATATGTTACTGAATGAGACTAGTTGAAGTAGTTTGTTGCATAATAAATTATTTGGGAGTGCTTGTGTTATAATTATAGGTTTGGGAATGTTATATGTTTAGGGGAGGTTCTGCTGAAATTTCGGTGGAATTCTCATTAATAAGATTTTTAAATGTTTGAGTTCAATTTCTTGAGATAGGTCGTCTCTGGGAATGAGGCAGGTCATTTCATAGAAAGTCTTAACTGAAACTCAAAATAGTAGAAAATTTAAGAGGTTTGGACTAATAATTTGTTAAACTTCTGTAACAAGCAATTTGATGAACTTTGAGCTAAGAATGGCATTGTCAAACTCAAAATAGTCAGTACTACCACTACTAGAAAAATGACCTTTAGTGATACTAAAATAGTGTCACTAATTACTTTTGGTGACATTTATTAATAGAGTCAGTAATCTGACAGTCAGAAAAATAGTGACACTTGAAAGTGGTGTCAGGGGTTACTATTACTATAGTATTATAGATTTTATGACACTATGGTGATAGAAGTTACTAATAATTATTACGTGTCAAAAATTCGTATCACTATAGCATTACTAATATTGTGACACTCTTGTAATAGTATTTACAAACAATTATTATATGTCAATACAACACAAATAGTAATACTTTAGTGTCAATAATTACTATTACTATAGTATCACTAATTAGTAATATCACTAGTACAATCACCCTAATGGAACTGATACTTTATGATACATTTTTAGTATCAATGATTTTTATTAGTTTTCATTGTCATTTTAAGTTTTGTCAATCTAATGATATTATTCAAAAAAATACTAAAAGTAGGCTAAACTGTTAAAATGAACAATTATATATATAATTTATAACAAATTTTAAATAAGTCTGACTCAAATATTAATACAAATATAATAGTAAAATAAATATGTCAAATATAATTTAAAATCAATATAGTGACAGTTTGTAGAAATCAAAACAAATATTTCAAATATAATTTGAAATCAACATAATGACAATTTGTAGCAATCACTCAGTTATCTTGTGTACATCTACTCCTCGACCTTTGCCTTTCCCTTCGTCTTCCCTACCTACAAGTGCATCATATAGATTTAATTAGCTAGCATGCTATACAAATCAATTCTCAGATATTCACAAGAAAAAAAATATACTTATAATTTTACTTGATTATTGTATGCTACAATTAACTTTGCAACATACGTGGCCCACTCATCGCGAAGTTATGAAATATCATCCATAGTGTACTCATCACAGTCCTTGAAGTTCAAAAATAAAGCAACGAAATGTATAGATATATTTTTAAATCTGTTCTACTTAACATAAAAAATCTAGCTAATGCAAATAAAGAGTATCATTATAGTAAACAATAATTACCAAAACTGTCTTACAAGCTAATACTTTAAATTAATTATTTTACTTCAAATCAATATTAATTGTGCATTCAAAACATTGGGTTTCATACACCTTCCATTTATAATTCCAAGATTTGCAATCATTCTGGTTCACTAAAATGTTGTAACATACAAAGAACTTTCTCCGTTATCCCTAGGTACTATATATACAGATTGAAAATTTCAAGCATCAAGCATTTAGCATCGAACAATTCACCAATTAAACATCTTCAAAAATCACATCATCTAAGTTAATTAATTTATCACAACCAGTGGCAATTTATCGATCAAAACTATTCTGGATCATAATTCATCCCACAATAAATTCTTCAACAAAATTTAAAAAAAAATTATAGGTACTATATATACAAATTGAAAATTCTAAGCATCAAGCATTTAGCATCACATAATTCACCAATTAAACATCTTCACAAATCATATAATCTAAGTCAATTAATTTATCACAACTAGTGGCAATTAATCGATCAAAACTGATTCGGAGCATAATTCATCCCACAATGCATTCTTCAACAAAATTCAAAAAACTTTATAGAGGAACTTACATTGTTTTCAAGAATGTTTAAATCTCGAACAATCTCTTGAAAGTACTTCATCACATAATAGCCACATTCAAAGTTTTTAGGTTGTTTTGGACACTAAAAAAAAATTAGTCTAAAAAAATTTGATGAAAATAACAATGAATGTTATAACTTTGTTTCGTTAATACCTTAACAGAAACCCACTGCACAACCTTCTTTTTGTTAGTCTTCACTTGATGCATTGTTATCCTACTATAAGCAATAAATAACAGATGTCAACAAATGAATCCACAACCAAAATAATAATAGTCCCGCATATAATGAAAAATGTTTTATGCCATTGGTACTTTATTTTACCATTGCAAGCCATAGTCGCTAGATATTTTTTTCCTAAAAATTATTGCAAGTTAGCAAATTTATCGCTAATAAGGTTTCAATAGGAAGCATTGACAACTTGAATTTAAAATTTTCTTTAATTCAATACTATTTGAATGCTGTGAAATGTTCCAAACATAATGAGACATGTTAGTGCAGCATATATAAAATTTCTAAGTCATTGGATAGCTATACAATAAATTATCACATTATAAAACTATGTAAGTCAAACTACATGTGACACTGTAACAACAGCAACACGTATTTGAATATTTATTAAATTTAAAATACTTAACATATCAAAATGATACTTTCCAGATTTAAATGGACATATAAGTCAACACTATGTTAAAATTTGAAGACATTATGATATCTTTAGGCTGTGGTTTAATAGAATAAAAATTAATGAACAATTCTGTCAAAAGAAGTTACTGCAAAAAAGCAGTACAGTTTGAAAAATCATTAAAAAACTACAATTTTAATCAAAATAAAATTTTTAAGATTTCAAATATGCGTATAGAAGGCTAGTTTATCTAAATTTCATCTTGTTCTAATACTGTTAGATTAATCATTTACAATATTAAACATGGTACGTATGTAATTTCTAATAAAATTGGACAGCAACCAACCATATTGAAAAATTCATTTAATTATCAAATATAACCTAATCCATTCCAAAATTCCAAGAACTGAAATGTTTGAATTTAAATTTAGATTCTCAAAGTTTCAAATCAATTAAAAGTTAGTTACTCATGTTTTGAAACAACTACATTTACAACAACAGTCAATCAATCTTCAAATCTGCAGCAGAATTTCGTAAGTATTGATAGGAAGTATTGACAATTTTAATTTAATATTTTCTTTAATTCAATACTATTCAGAATATTATGAAACTTTCAAAGCATTATGAGACATGTCAGTGCACCATATATAAAATTTCCATGTCATTTGGACAACTCTACGACAGATTATTACATTATAAAACATTAAGTCAAAAAATGTAGTTGAAATTACAACAGTAACAGTAGGTATTTGAATATTTATTAAATTTAAAATACTAAACATATCATAATGATACTTTTCATATTTTAAGTGGACATATAAGTCAACAACATATTAAAATTTGAAGACATTCTGGTATAGTTAGGCTATTGTTTAATAGGATTAAAATTAATGAACAATTCTATCAAAAGAAGTTACTGCAGAGAGGTAGCAGAGTTTGAAAAATCATTAAAAAAAAACTACAATTTCAATCAAAACGAAAATTTTCAGATTTGAAGTATACGTATAGAAGTTTAGTTTATCTAAATTTCAGCTTGTTCTAACACTATTATACTATTCATTTAAAGTATCAAACATGGTACGTATGCAATTTCTAATAAAATTGGACAGCAACCAACCATATTAAAAAATTCATTTAAATATCAAATATAACCTAATCCATTCCGAAATTCCAAGAACTGAAATATTTGAATTTAAATTTAGATTCTCAAAGTTTCAAATCAATTAAAAGTTACTTACTCATGTTTTGAAATAACTACATTTACAACAACAGTGAATCAATCTTCAAATGTACAGCATAATTTCATAAGTATTGATAGGAAGTATTGACAATTTTAATTTAAGATTTTCTTTAATTCAATACTATCCAGAATATTATGAAACTTTCAAAGCATTATGAGACATGTCGGTGCACCATGTATAAAATTTCCATGTGATTTGGATAACTCTATGACAGATTATCACATTATAAAACATTAAGTCAAAAACTGCAGTTGCAATTACAACAGTAACAGCAGATATTTGAATATTTATTAAATTTACAATACAAAACATATCAAAATGATACTTTTCAGATTTTAAGTGGACATATAAATCAACAACATATTAAAATTTAAAGACATTCTGGTATCGTTAGGCTGTTTTTTTAATAGGATCAAAGTTCATGAACAATTCTGTCAAAAGAAGTTACTGCAGAGAGGCAGCAGAGTTTGAAAAATCATTTAAAAAAAAATACAATTTCAATCAAAATAAAAATTTTCAGATTTGAAGTATGCGTATAGAAGTTTAGTTTTTCCAAATTTCGGCTTGTTTTAACACTACTAGACTACTCATTTGCAATATCAAACATGATATGTACGTAATTTCTAATAAAATTGGACAGCAACCAACCAAATTGAAAAATCCATTTCAAAATCATATAAACCCAATCCATTCCAAATTTTAATAATGGAAATGTTTGAATTTAAATTAAGTTTCTCAAAGTTTCAAATCAATTAAAAGTCACTTAATCATGTTTTCAAACAACCACGTTTACTACAACAGTCAATCAATCTTGAAATTTACAGCAGAATTTCTTAAATATTAATAAACTTTTCAACTCAAAATCAAGTTTCTAGCAACTTGAATATCATTTATCCCTATAAAACAACAGAGCTTTATTTATTTTATTAAATATTAAATTAGTTTATTCGCAACAAAAACCCTAAATTTCCAAACAAGTACAAGGTCGCATTTGCACTCAATAAATGTCAACCAATTAACAAATGAACACTTAAACAATGATAATAGAGAAAGAGATAAAGAGTTACCGCAACACCGATTGTTCAAACTTTCAAACCCTAGCTTTGTCCAAATTCTTCACGAAACTTTCTAAGTCGTCTTTAGGGATATTTTAGCTTAAGGATGGCAGTCTTCAAGGATTTGGTGGAGATAACTTTCAAGGTAGAGAAAGAGAGAGGGAGAGGGAGGGAGTCAAAGAGAGAGATGAGGGAGGGATAAAGAAGAAAGGAGCGAGAGAGCTTGGCGGCCGTACGTGGGATAGGTTTTAACTTTGACAAAAAATTTTATATTTTAGGTTTCATATACTTAACTTACTTTAATTTTTAATTGTTATATACTATTTAATGTAACTTAAAAAATTAAAATGAAATTCTTGGCCCAGTGGTTTAATGTTTAAAATTGAGTAATTTATGCTTTAAAACTCTTGGATTCGATTCGTTATAAGTACAAAATTAAAATTTTATTTTTTAATTACTAATACCTTAGTGTCACAAATTTCTAATGTTTAATTTATGACACACTAGTATCAGTAATTTATGACACTTATTTGTTAAAGCGGAAAATAGTACACATGTATATAATTACTGACACTTTGTAAAAGTGTCAGTAAACTAAGTGTTAGTAATAATCATTTTTCTAGTAGTGTACTCCTCAAGAAAGAATTAATAGGACTCTAATGGATAAGATTAGATGCATGCTAATTTATTATAAGTTGCCTAAGTCACTGTGAGGTGAAGCTTCAAGCATAGCTTGCTAACTAATGGTTAAAAGTCCTTCTACTACGTTAGATTTCAAAGCTCAATATAAGTTTAGTTAGGGAAGCTTACATGCTACTTGAGTATGAGAATTTTTTGATGTTCTTCTTATACTCACATCAACCAATGCAAACTTGAACCTAGAGCCTTGATATATGCTTTCTTGGGATATCGTAATGGAGTTAAAGGATATAAACATCGATATACTAAATTACAACCACTAAGGCATATAGCAAGTAGAGATGTGGTCATTAATGAAGCTGAGATATTGAAGATTCAGGCTACAATTGAAGGTGATATACAATCGATTCTAGAACTAAATTAATTTCATTTTGAGATGGGTTATCTAATATTGTATATAAGAATACAGATGACAAAAGAGCAGAAAAAACAAGAAGATGAAGACATTAATGAAACTAATCATAAGTTAGTTGACTAAGACTATAAATTTTATATTTATTAAAGTTAATTTTATTATGTTTCACCTACAGTATTGACAATAGTAACAATTTTATCATATTTACAAATTTCTAATTAAAGTTGAGTAAATAATCTAACTGATTTGACACCGAACCGACCTTAAAAATATCAAATTTAGATTAGATCATATTAAATTATTAATCTAATCCAATCGAATTGTGAGCGGATCAGATGAAACTGTAAAGAAAATGCAGGTTGTTGAATGATAATAAAAGTGTATCATATATTGGAAATTATATACACCAATGGAATATATTTGTGCCTTTATATAGTACAAATTATAGCCGTTGAGAATTAAAGAGCATTCCTAAAATATAATGGAATAAACCACAATTGAGGAAATTATGATTTGCAATAGAAGAGAAAATCTCAGCTTGTTATCTTGCAGTCAAGGCTAATCTTTTAGCTGATTTTCTTGATTTATTTCCTTGCTACTTGAGTCATTGATTGCCTCTTCTATAGCCTGATTCTTTCCTTTAACATCCCCCCTCAAACTTGGCCGTGGTATAGTCCAAAGACCGAGTTTGGTACATAAAGTATTAAACGCTGTTTTGTAGAGAGGCTTTGTAAAAATATCAGCGAGTTGATCTTTGGAGCTCACAAACCGAGTGATTAGTTTCCCTTGAGCAACTTTTTCTCGGACAAAATGATAATCAATCTCAATATGTTTTGTGCGAGCATGGAGAATAGGATTAATTGTTAAATGGAGAGCTGACATGTTATCACTAAATAGTGTTGGAGGTTGAGGAAGAGGAAAGCCAATGTCTTTAAGAAGATAGGTGATCCATGTGAGTTCGGCAGCAGCTGAGGCCATAGCACGATACTCAGCTTCTGCACTTGATCGTGCAACTGTGGGTTGTTTCTTGGCTGACCAGGATATACAATTAGGACCCAAAAAGGTGCAAAATCCTGTGGTGGATCTTCTGGTTAGAGTGCAACCTCCCCAATCTGAATATGAAAATGCATACAAATTAGTTATAGTATTGGAAAGTAATCGAATACCATAATCTAGAGTTCCTTGGACATATCGCAGAATCCTTTTGACTTGCTGAAAATGAAAATTGCTCGGTTGATGCATATGCTGACAAACAAAATTAACGCTTTAAGCAATATCTGGTCTAGTAAATGTCAAGTATTGTAGTCTACCTACAATACTTCTATAAAAGGTAGGATCAGAAAATAAATATGTATCATGAGGTTGATTATGAGGCACCATCGGAGTGGGTAATGGTTTACTAGTATGCATGTTTGCTCTTTGAAGCAAATCAACAGCATATTTCTTTTGATTCAAGATAAGACCATGCGAAAATTTAACTACTTCGACACCTAGAAAATAATAAAGGTAACCAAGATCTTTAATAGCAAACTCATTTCCAAGTGAGCTAAGAAATCGATTTAGAAGAAGGGGATTGTTTCCTGTTAGAATTAAATCATCAACATACACAAGCAAAAGCAAAATGTTATGATTTTTTTGAAGAATAAACAATGAAGAGTCAGCAGTATTACAAACAAACCCATAGCTTGAAAGAAACATACTAAACCTATCAAACCAAGCTCGAGGGGCTTGTTTTAGCCCATATAAAGCTTTATCAAGTTTACAAACATGGTGTGGATGTTTTTCATTAACAAATCCAGGAGGTTGCTCCATGAAAATCAGTTTATTGAGCTTACCATGTAGGAACGCATTTTTGACATCTAATTGTTGAATGTCCCAATTATGAGATACTGCAATTGATAGAACTATCCTAATGGTTGTAGGTTTTACTACAGGTGAAAATGTTTCTAAAAAGTCAATGCCAGGAATTTGATTAAAGCCTTTGGCAACTAACCTAGCTTTTAGTCTTTCTAGACTGCCATCAGCTTTAAGTTTTGTTTTGTATACCCACTTACATCCTATGACATTCATGTCATTAGTTCTTGGGACTAATGTCCATGTCTTATTTTTATGGAGAGCAAAAATTTCTTCTTTCATAGCATACAACCATCCTGGATGGTGCAAAGCATCTTTAATGCCTTTAGGTTCTACTGGTAAATTATAATGAAGTAATGCAAATTCAGCAGAGCTATACCTGGTGCTGCGTTTATGAATACCTGCTTTTGCATGTGTTGTCATGTTGTGAGATGATTGTATACTTACAGTAGAATCAGTAACAGTTGTTGTCTCTTTTGTTGTAGGTTCAGAATCACTTTCTGTCTCCGGCAACGGAACCATCAGGTCTGGATCAGTTTCATGTTGAGGTACTAAGATGTTTGCAACCTCTGAATCGTTGTGAGATTGGCTGTTAGTTAGATCGGGCTCGTGTGAAACTTCAGTTTCTTGCTGAGGTGCCATTATGTCTTGATCAGAGGTATGTTGAGGTATTGAGGTGTTTGTAGACACGGAATTTGTTCTGGCTGGATCAAGTTCAGGAAGAATATTGACATTACTATATTCTTGGCTTCGAAATCCTTCATTGTTTGTGGTAGAGATATCAAGGTCTGCATGTGTATTTTGGTTGAAATCTTCTGCTCTATGACTATGTGCCATTGTTCGAGGAGATGGCTGATTATATTTGGCATTAATTCCTGCAGAGGTAAGGGTTCCTGCAGTCCACTCATTGAAGCTTGTTAAATTTGTGTGTTCACCACAATTACTATAGAGTGCACTTGGCTTCATGTAGGGAAGAGTCTTTTCATTAAAGACCACATCCCTTGACAAGTATATTTTTCCAGTAGGTGGGTGAAAACATCGATAACCTTTGTAAAATTCACTATATCCAAGGAACACACATGGAAGAGATTTGGGATCAAATTTATTCTGAGCTAATCTTCTAAGACATGGAAAACATCTAGAACCAAACACTCTTGAGGAAGAATAGTCAGGTTTCTTACCCGTTAGCTTCTCAATAGGACTTTTCATGGTAAGTATAACTAAAGGAAGTCTGTTGATTAGCCATGTTGCAGTAGAGAAAGCTTCCACCCAGAAGCGTTTATGAACTCCAGCATGAAACAGCATAGTAACTCCAAGCTCAGTAATGTTCTTGTGTTTTCTCTCAGCTATACCGTTTTGCTGAGGTGTTCCTGGGCATGACTTTTGTGATTTGATTCCATGATTAGTAAGGTACTGTTGAAAGTCTTTGCTTTCAAACTCACCTCCTCCATCTGATTGAAAAACTTTGATATTTTTCTCAAACTGAGTTTTTAAATATTTATGGAAAGAAATAAAGCATTGAAAGAAATCAGATTTTTTTCTTAAAGGAAAAAACCAAGTAAAGCGAGTGAATTCATCAATAAATATAACATAAAATCTAAAATTCTGAAAAGATCTAACTGGAGCAGGGCCCCATAAATCACAATGAATTTTACCAAAAAGTTCGGAGCAATATTCATCAATATTAAGAAAAGGGAGTCTACAAGATTTGCCTAATTGGCAACTTTCACAAAAGAAGTTTCCCCATCATGCTCATTTATAGAGATGAGTTTATTGTACTTTAAATGCCTAATTATTTTTATATGTGGATGCCCGAGCCGTTGATGCCATATGGTATTGCTGGTTGCTTGAAACCTGGATGAGTAGAATGTCATGTTTTGATTTGGTTCCAAACTATAGAGGCCTCCATTTCTAGTTCCTATTGTGATCACCTTCCCTGTTTCCCTGTTCTTAATCACAAAATTATTTGCAGTGAATTCAAATATGTAAGGAAAGTCAGTGGTTAATTGACTTACTGAGAGAAGGTTCTTTTTAATCTCAGGAACAACTAAAACATTATCTAATTTGATAGAGTTTTTGTTTGTGTGCAAAATAGTATTTCCTACATGAGTGATTTTTAATTTATGTCCATTACCTACCATTATCTTATCTGATCCATGAATGGTTGACAGTGAATTAACTTACCATTGTCTGAGGTCATGTGTTGCGTTGCTCCTGTATCAGGAAACCATGCATCAGTCTCATTTTCTGATATTGCCATGGCAGCAAGAGCTTGTGTTGCATTAGTTGGCTGATAACCTTGTTTAAATCTGTGCCAGCATTCAAAAGCAGAGTGTCGAGGCTTAAGACAAATCTGACAAATTAAATCATCTTTATCTTGCTCATTTTGAGAAGAGTTCTGATTGTTCCCTTGTGGTGCTTTTGACGGTTTTTGTAGTGCTTGAGTGAAGCCTCTTCCTTTTGAGTTGAAAGAATTTTGCCCCTGTTTTTTGAGAGAATTTTGTCTCTGCATATAGAAAGGAACTTGTCCTTGCCTATTGTTTCTGAATTGTTTTCCATTATTTTTATTTTGAGCAAAAAAGGCAGAATGTTCATCAGTAGCACATGAAAAGATTTCATGTTCTCATGACTTTGAAGTAATTGTATAACATCATTATATGAAGGTATTGGAGGTTTTATCATAGAAGTAACAAAAGATCTATAACCCTTACTTAAAACCTTTAAGAAGACCAAAAACCTTTTGTTGATCTTCCATCGGTTTGCCAATGGCATCAAGTTCATCACATACCTCTTTGAATCCCCTAATGTAGTCATTGATACTTTTATAATTTTGTTTGTTGTGTAAATGCATCTTTTGCATGAGAAAGAACTCCCTATCTTTGGTATTTCGAGCGAAGTACTCTGATAAAGCCTTCCATATAGCAGCTGATGTTTCTAATCCCACTGCAAGTCCTAGAACTTCCTCTGATACCCTACGATCCATCCACGAAGAAGTCGATCCGACCTCCTCCACATGATGTAATCAGAATTCATCACATATTCTTGTTTTATTGTAGATACTTCAGCATCTGTGGCTGATTTCAAGACAAATTCTTAAGGTTCAGGATATGTTCCATCTAGGAAACCACCCATATCTTGACTTTCAATAAGCCCACTTATTTGTGTTTTCCACAACATGTAGTTGTTTTGGGTGAGTTTTAAAGAGACGAAGTTGCTTATATTTAGTGTGGAAAGATACGGAAATGATATGATGGATGGACTTTTTGAAGACACAAGAGCCATGGTTGACAGATGATATTCACTTTTGGTGCGAGGAGCTAAAGCTCTGATACCATGTAAAGAAAATGCAGGTTGTTGAATGATAATAAAAGTGTATCATATATTGGAAATTATATACACCAATAGAATATATTTGTGCCTTTATATAGTATAAATTATAGCCGTTGAGAATTAAAGAGCATTCTTAAAATATAATGGAATAAATCACAATTAAAGAAATTATGATTTGCAATAGAAGAGAAAATCTCAACTTGTTATCTTGCAGTCAAGACTAATCTTTTAACTGATTTTCTTGATTTATTTCCTTGCTACTTGAGTCATTGATTGCCTCTTCTATAGCCTGATTCTTTCCTTTAACAGAAACATGGCCCGATCTAAAAATTCAATCGGATTTAGTTTAAAAAAAAAGCCATTAACATGAAAATAAAAAAACAAACAAATCGTGGTCCACACACATAATAAATAATGCACAAAAACAATAACATCAAATACAAACAAATGGTGGTACATAGAACACACACATCATAAACAATTCACACCAAACACAATCGTGTCAACACATCGTGATCCACCATACATACTCTCACTCTCTTCTTCTTCTCTCGCCGGTCTTCATTCTCAATGCTTGTCAATCATCCGTCGTCGTTCACAGTTGATTTTCTTACACACATCACAAATCGATGTATGAACGCGGTAAGTCCATCGATTCGACATAGTGCAGCCACTGCAAATCATTATTTCTGATCCAACTTGCTAATCATCATTTGCAATCACGGCCACGGAGCTACTACTTCAACACCTGCAGCCCCCCACCATAACCAAGTTCCTTCAAGATCCACTACAACTCGACAACCCAAATTATCCAAGTCAGCAACTCGATTTGTGTGTTTCAAAATTTTGATGGTATATACTAATTTTAATGTAAAATATAATTGCTAAATGTTATGTTCAGCAGTTATTATAATGAATATTTCTTTATATTATAATGTTTTTTAACAAAGACAGTGGGCATAAATTTTTCACCCGATTCGAGTTGACCCGATTGACTCACACTTATTTAATATTAGCTCGATTTTATCAGGATTTAATCCAATTTTTTGACCCAATCTGATCTGATCCGAATGTGTTCTGTTCGGATCAGATCGAATTACACATTTAGATTGAGTTCGGATGAATTTTCTCCCAACTTAATTAGTTCGAAACTCGATTTTGCCTAGCCCTATCCCCCACTCATTTTATAAATTCTGTATTTTTATTTATTTTTAAGTATATTTTTTTTTGTTTTATTGGTAAATCTCTAAATTCATGATGATTTAATTTAAAAAGTGATCATTGTATTTTGAATCTAAAAACTTATAAGCTTTTGGAAGAATTACTGGCTCTTTGGTCCATCTCCCCGCCAATTAATATTCTCTTTATATTGTTTTGTTAATTTTTGTTATTCAATTCATCGTGCTATTACTTTGGTTTACATATGACTACATTGATCTTGGTAAAAGGGGCTTTATATGCATGAGGTTCCAAGTTAATGTCAAATTAAAATGAATTCGGATATAGTTTTTTTTTGCGACAGTCCAAGATGAGGCGGTACATGTGATATTTCAGCTTAGACGCATTTTATTTGACAGTTTTTTTAATGTTAAATTAATTAATAGTTAACATAATCAGACCTCATTTCTTTGTGGAAAAAAAAAATGTTGCGGAGATGGGATTTGAACCTGTGACCTCAAGGTCATGAGCCTACCAAACTGCTCTACCTTACGATGAAGAGAAGAATTGGGAACTAAGAAACAAATAAGGATTGAATGTGTGTCTTTTTCATACCCGTGCAAGTAGAATAGCCTATTTGTACAAAATAGTAAAGGGGTTGTCCTCATGAGAGATCAAAGAATTAAATCACATATTTTTAAATTATTAAATATATATATATGAGAGTATTATGATTATGGTTTAAATATCAAGAATAGATTCTGTAATTTTAACATTCTTCTTTTTAATTTAACCTATTTATTTTTAACCTCTTTTTCTAAAATATTTTCATTTAATATTATTAACTAGATTTTTAAATTTTCCTATAGCTCATCCTAAAATTTATCAGATTATATTATAATTAAATATCCTTATACTTAGAAGTAACCAACTATTTTTTAGCCGTGTCAATATGCCTTAACAACAATATATGAATTAGGCCAAGAGGAATAAAAAACATATAGAGAAGTTATTGCTTGCCAACATTTAGACAAATGGCTTAAAATAATGTAGGATTGGATGGAATCTCTTTACAATAATAGTATTTGGGAGTTGATTCGAAATTATAAAAGAAGAATATGGTAGATTGTAAGTGGATTTTCAAAATAAAAGAAGGAATTCTTGGTGTAAAACAAAAGGGTTTAAAATTAAATTTGTTGCTAAGTGATTTACATAGAAAGAATTGATTGACTTCATAGAATTTTTTTCATCAGTTTCTAGACATGCCTCTATCAAAGTTATCTTGGCACTTGTAGCTGTCAAAGACATGCATTTTGAACATATGATGTCACTTTTCTTGCATTGTGAGTTTCAATAGGAGATTATGATGTCACAACTTGAAAGCTTTATTGATTCCAAGAATCTATATTAGATTTCCCTTTTAAAGAAATCAGTTTATGGCCTCAAACAATCATCAAGACAATGTGGTACTTGAAGTTTAATAGTTATACGAAAAAGTTGGAATTTCAGAGATGCAATATTGATTGTTATGTATACTTCAAATGGATTCGTAATAAAGACTTAGTCTATCTTATACTGTATGTTTATGCATGCTTGTAACTTGCAGAGCTATAGATCATATTGAAGTCTTAAAATAGCAACTTAGGAGTGAATTTGAATGA
This sequence comes from Murraya koenigii, assembly GCA_025617385.1. NCBI lineage: Eukaryota > Viridiplantae > Streptophyta > Magnoliopsida > Sapindales > Rutaceae > Murraya > Murraya koenigii. Next base: position 9,548,950 of record CM046817.1, on the reverse strand, counting down.
AGGACCTTGGTTCAGTAAAGAAGATACTTGGAATGGAATTTGTAACGAGCAAGAAGGATAAGACTTTGTTTTTTTCTTAAGGAAGCCATATAAATAAACTCTTAGAGAAGATTGAAATGATACCAAGCCAATACAAGCACTGTCCCAACACACTTCAGATTATCAAGTCGGTAATGTTCAAAAACTAATTTTAAGAAATCTGAAATGGAAAATGTTCTAGTCCAAGTGTTATTAGATCTAAAACATAGTTCCATAAATAGATAATACTTTAAAATTAGGTATTAATGTCCAAAATAATGGCTTTTTGCTAGATGACATATTAGTTGAATGCTTTACTATCACAAATAATTGCAAGCTTATGTTAGTTGATTGTAATAAGTGAAGCATATGATTTGCACATTTTTACTTAAAAAACATGAAACAACTTCATCTAATGCCATTTAGATTACTTAAGTAACTCCACATTTCAAGCATGATTCAAGTCTTTAAGAAGTCGTTAAAGGCAGTTATAAGCGCGAGAAGTTTCTGGGTTTTCTGTAACAATCCTATAATGTAGCTGGTAAGTGAACTAACTTCTTTCAAGGGAAGGGGAGCGATCTTCATTGATTCTACTAGAAAGAGTAGTCCCGCTTCCGATGAGCATAATGATAATGATCCAGGAGAGGTAGAAGCTATGGCCTATACTTCATTGCATGAGAGCTCACTCTGAAGGGTTTCTCAATGAAAAAAGTAAAGATCAATACCGGTTGGATCGACCATCCATGGAGCAATATCTGTATGCACAAGTTTTCTATATTAACACACTGCCTGTAACCCCTAGACCCATAGACAATGGCCTGCCTTCTAGACTTGTATATAAAGCCCTAACGTCTTATCTTCAATTCATTCTCTTCATTGTAACTTTCTTTCAAAGCTTGTAACTTAATCTAGCAAGTTTAATAAAGCTATAACTTTGTTTCTCAAGAGGATGCAGACCATATTGGATGAACCTTTATAAGATTTTATGCACCGCTCTTTGTTTTAAGTTTGCTAATACTGTGATCTATTCGTTAGTTTTTAGTAAAGATAGCTAATGGGCTGAACGGCACGTGTTTGTATAATACGGTACGGTATAGTATGAGCATATTTTAGTAAGGCACGCAGCACAGCACGACACGCATGTGGGCTAGGTCGGGCTTAGAATTTTAGGCACATGAGCCTTAAAAGCACGGTAGAATTAGATATGGGTCAAAGCACTGTACATAAAAAAGCACGTAACAAATAAGCTTTATTATTAGGCTATCATGCCATCCGTGGGCTAAAGTATATTTGTAAAATTTTTAGATAAAAAATAAACATAAAATATTATGATTTTACAAATAACTTCAAAATAAATATTTAAATATATTTTATTAGCACAGATTTTTTAAAATTAATTTATTCTTAGTTTCAAAAAAAAATTCTAATTATATTATATTTATGCTTTATTAAATGAATAAATGATTTCATGATTTTATAAATCAGAAATATAAATTCTTACTACTTTAATATTTCATTAATGAAATTATAAATTAATCAAAGGAGATATGTTTTATATGTGAATGAAATATTTTTCACATTTACATAAAAAATAAAATAAAATAATGTTAAAATTTGATAATATAATTGTGTAATTGTATTAATGTCTTAATTAAATATTACTTGTTCCCTTAATAAAAAATTTTATCATTATTATTATTATTATTATTATTAATTGTGAATATATAATTTTGTAATTGTGTTAATATCTTAATGAAATGTTAATTATTTTTTAATAAAAATTTATTATTATTATTTGTAATTGTATAGGTTAATAAGCTTGAAGAAATAACATGAGTTTGAAGATAGCACAGCACGCTAGGCACGTGGGCTTTTTCAAGCATGCTCTAAAAAAAAAAAGTGGTGGGCTTTTTTGGGCATGGCAAGCATGGGCTCGGGCCGTGAGCCATGTTGGGCTTAAGGAGAAAAAAATTAGGTGCTTTGCCGGCCCATGAGCCCATGTGGACCTAATTTTGGCACAATCCATTGGCCATCTTTAGTTTTTAGTACTTTATAAAATTATCAATGTGTGGTGTATGTATCATATTGGGGTTTAGATTGGATTACATTTGATTTTAGATTCAACAATTAAAAACTCTCTTTATTCTTATACTTAATAATATTATGATCTATATGAACCCCATTGAATTGTAATATTTTACAATATACAAAATAAAATCACATTGATACTCTCATGCATACAAGAAAGTACCTTTCGATTTAAACCTCCATTTATTGAAAGCATGTCAAAGTTTTAACGAAAAAAAAAGTTGTTGTAGCTTTAAACAAAGTCTCTTTATTGTTAATATTAGAAATACTTCACACATGATTATATCTTATTTCCTTAAGACGTTTTCTTTCTTTTAGCTCTATTATGGCCTTGGGCTCTATCCTGATTTTAGCATCATTTGCAAGAGCAAACCTTTAAACTCTTGCTAGAAGCGGCAACTCCTATGTTCATATAGTTGAAGTTCCATAATGTGTTTCTGCTACATAGACACCCCAACTAAATTTGAACTTCATTAAAAGTTCTATAACCCATCCTCTAAAGCATAGCAATTAGCATTTGACATCTTGGAATAGTTTTTTAATTTTTATTTTTTTATAAATCTTGCGCTCATATAGTCACATGTAAATAATTTGTTATTAACCATTAAACTTGAACTAGTGGATGTTTTAGTACAAAGTTGGGTCCTTATTACTGATGATTTTTAATAAAAGGTTTTAACCTTATTTCACTAGATGTAATCTTTATTAAGTCTCTCCAGAGTCCTTTTGTTAAATGATTTGCTAAGTGATTAACACTAAAAATTGTATATTTAATAAAAGTTAAATTTGTCATTCCATACTTACAGTATTGATAACATTAACAATTTCATCACATTTACAAGTCCCTAAACTGTTTTATAAATTATTTATTTTTATTGGCTTTTAAGTATGATTTTTGTGTTTTTTAGGTATATCCCTAAATTCATAATGCTTGGATTGGAAAAACAAATATAAAATTTAGATTTTAGAGACTTAAAAGCGTTTGGAAGAATTGTTTGCCCTTTGATATAACATTATTTCTGAAATTCTAAGATCATGCCATCTGTCTGAGCTCACATGCACCTCATTTCACTAGATTTAGCACTTATCAATTTAGTGGTTCAACCACCTTAGCAAAAGATATATTGGAGGGTCATGATTTGACTTTATTTATAGCTATGATTATGTTGAATCCAACATTCCATAATGCATCATAATGGTTGCAATTTTAGACCCTTGGTTTGCATTAGTAAAGCTCATCTAAAGATTATGGTTGTAAGCTCACCAAAAATATCATACAAATGTCCACATTTGACCAACTCAGAATTTGCTTACATAAAGAGAAGTGAAGATTTTTTAGGTGAAGATTTTTTAAGTGGTTCAACCACCTTAGCAAAAGATGTATTGGAGGGTCATGATTTGACTTTATTTGTAACTATGATTATGTTGAATCCAACATTCCATAATGCATCATAATGGTTGCAATTTTAGACCCTTGGTTTGCATTAGTAAAGCTCATCTAAAGATTATGGTTGTAAGCTCACCAAAAATATCATACAAATGTCCACATTTGACCAACTCGTAATTTGTTTACATAAAGAGAAGTGAAGATTTTTAGGTGAAGATTTTTAAGTGGTTCAACCACCTTAGCAAAAGATGTATTGGAGGGTCATGATTTGACTTTATTTGTAGCTATGATTATGTTGAATCCAACATTCCATAATGCATCATAATGGTTGCAATTTTAGACCCTTGGTTTGCATTAGTAAAGCTCATATAAAGATTATGGTTGTAAGCTCACCAAAAATATCATACAAATGTCCACATTTGACCAACTCAGAATTTGCTTACATAAAGAGAAGTGAAGATTTTTTAAGTGAGTTTCGTAGAGAAATATGGTTTTAGAGTGAATTTTAGGGAATAAGTGTAGTTAATAAGAAATTTTTTTTTTCTCTTCTCTTTTGTTTTCAATTTCCTTATATTGTGATTGACACTAGAAAATGTATTTTTAATGAAGGTTAAAATTATCATTTTTTACTTACAATGTTGATAATACTAACAATGATTTGTTTATTTTTAACTATGATTTTTTTTTAATTTGTAGATAAATCCCTAATTTATGATGCTTAGATCGGAAAAAAAAAAGATGCGAAATTTTGATTTCAAACACTTAAAAGCCTTTAGAAGATTTGCTAGCCCTTCGATCCAACATTAATTCTGAATAGTTGAGATTGTAACACGTGTTTGAGCTCACATACACCTTCCTGCACTAGATTTAACACTCATCAATTTGGTAGATCAACCACCTTGACAAATGAGTTAATGGAGGGTCCTAATTTAACTTCATTTGTAGCCAATGATTATGTTGAATCCATCAATCCATAATGGTTGTATATTATAGACTCTTGGATTGTATTAATGAAAGTCATCTAAATGTTGTAATTGCAAACTCACCAAAAATATCATGTAAATTCCCACACTTGATCAACTAAAAAATATCATGCAAGAGCACCCATAAATTTGCATATAGATTTAGAGAGAGAAATTAGTAGAGAATTTGTGGTGGACTTGAGAGGTGAGTTTTCTAGAGAAATTAGGTGCAAATTTATAGTTAATTTTAAGAGTTTTTTTAAAATAAAATGAGTGCTCTGCTTGTCAATATGAATGACTAATTTTTTAAGCTAAGGTGAAGGGTGACTCTCAAGTGAGTTTTAAGATTATTATTTTTAATTACATGTTTATAATTTATATTAGTTGTTTTCATTTCGTATTTATTTATAGATCTGGATCCTCTTTGGATTTATGTGGGTGTTCAAACATAACATTGACATACCAATACGATTGTAGAAGTACTCTAGTACGGTTATGGCACATTATGTATTTAATTATCATATTAATCCATCAAGTGGTTAGTTAAGATCTAAGTCACATAATATTCAAATTGGTAAAACAAAATGCAAAATATATATTATCACCATGATTTAAATATCAAAAGTGGATCCCGTAGTCTTAATACTTTTTAATTTAGATTATTTCTTATTAACTTTTTTTTTCTATCATTATTTTATGATTTAGATTTTGAAATTCTCTATTGTTCAATCCTAGACTCGCTAAGATATATTCTCTCTTTCGTTTTAAATAGAGCTTATTTAAGTGAAGCTTTTGTTAATAAAGCTTTTATATGTAGAGATTTTACCAAAAAAAATTAACTGTTGGGTTGTCAATGAGAGTTTTTATTAAAAATTATAAAGTTACTTTAATAGAATTTTTTTTAAAAGTTATGCTATGAAAAAAATGAAACAAGATTATTAAATAAGAAAAGGATAATTTAAAAATTTTAATATTTAAAAAATATTTTTCAACCTCTACTTTTAAAAGCTAAAAGCTTTTACTAGTATAAGCAAAATAGCTTATTTATTTAATCTTCAACAACTTTACTTAAAAAAAAGAACCAAATAATTATGGGATTAAATACGTACTTATAAGATAAGTCATATCAAATATACATTATTACTAGGCATTCTTATATTTAGGGGTAATCAATCACTCTTAAATCAAGCCATATTGTACTTTCACTCTTACTAGGCATTCTTATAAAGTCTTTTGATTGCCAATATGAGGGCTAATTTTATAATTTAAAGTGAAGGATAAAATTTAAGGCTTCAAATTTTGGATTTAATTACTCTCTCTATAGCGAGTTTAAAGTCTATTGATATTCTAATTACATGTTTATAAGTTGTATTGTTATCGGTTATTTTCATTCCATATTTATTTGAAGATCTAAATCTTTTTAGATCTATATTGGTATTTAGACCTAATTTTGACACACTAATACAGAAGTGAGAACATTCCAAGTTGTGGCACATTATGTACTTGATTCTCATATTTTTTTAATAAAGTGGTTAATGAAGAAATAAGTTACCTAATTTTCAAACTAGTAAAAAAAAGGCAAAATATGAGTATTTTGACTATGATTTGAATACTAAAAGTGAATCATACAACCTTAGTACCTTTTATATACTTTAGACTATTTTTTCCTAACTTCTTTTTTTATAATTATTTTCATTTAACAATTAACAACCAAAATTTTAAATTCCTTATGGTTTATTCGTAAACTCATTATGTTATATTATAACTAGCAACTCTTAAACTTAGGAGAATTAATTAATCACTTTTAGGTTGTATCACTAAGTTACTACTTGACTTCACTATATGATGTTACTAACACCATCTTTTATTAATTATTTGACATATTCATGTCTTAAGCTAATATGTCTAGATTTTCCATTGTACTCAAAGACTTTACTAAGAGGGTTAAAGGGGCAAGAGGGAGTTTTAAATCCCAATACACATAGCTCCCCCTTTCAATGCCTTTGGCATTTAAGGGGTCTTCACGCCTAATTCTAGGCTTTCGGCTGCGATCCTTATAAAGGACCTAATCCACAGGAATTGTGAGTCGGAGTTGTCTTCCTCAGCTTGTGTGTTTTACCTTTCTTTTAATGATTGAATGTGCCCTAGAGTCTCCCATTTAGTAATTTTGAAACTCTTTCTCCTATATCTAGGATCATCGAAATAAGTAAGAATACATAAAGCATTCGAATTATACCTTTTTTGCAGTGGATTTAGCAAAGGCTTGAGTGGTATAGGGGAGTTGAGTCATGTTATGATAAAGTCTAAAAGTAACTGTGATTGAGTGGTATACTCGCTTATTTTATTTGCAAATGATTAAATTTTAAGTGTTTTCCTAATATAATGAGACTGACATATTGCATAACCCCTACTATGTTTCTTCGTTTTAATCCCCAAGATAGTATAAACTTCATTTAAATCATTCATTTTAAATATTAAAGTTAAATACTTTTTGTCTTATATACTCCTTCCAAGTTTATTATAAAAATTAGTAAATCATTAATAAAAAACAAATAATCACAACGTATGTATCTCTGAATTTAGAATAAATGCATTTATCAACATTATTATGTTTAAGTCCATGCAACATGATTATAGAATCAAATTTTTCATGCCATTGCTTTGGTGTTTGTTTAAGATCGCACAATGACTTTACTAATTTACAAAATTTATTTTATTTCCAGATACAATAAATCCTTCTGATTGTTTCATTCATTTTTTTTTATCAAGTAACCATTTAAAAATGAAGTATTCACATCTATTTAATGTATAAATAAATGATAAACTGATGCTAATGGCATTGATACTCTAATAAATGTGACTCTAGCTACAGGTAAATAGGTATCCAAAATAATTAATTCATTCCTTTTGTGTAAGGCTTTTGCAACCAACTCTACTTTAAAGATTTGAATATACCCATTAGTATTGTATTTTCTTCTAAATACCAATTTATATTTAACTGGCTTAGATATTATTGATAGATCCACTACTCTCCATGTTTGATTAAACAATAGTAAATCCATTTGTTTGATTAGACAATAATGAGTCCATATCATCACTTATAGCCTCTTTCTAGAAGGCTGCATCTCTTGAAGCCACAACCTCATTAAGAGTTTTAGTATCTTCTTACATATTAAACAAAACAGCTATTTAATTAAGAGCTATATTTTTATCTCTTTCTCCTAAAAAAAATTAGATTGAAATGAAATAAAATCAAGGTCCATTGACTTCTCTTTTCCAACTATTTGACTTCTTCTTAGTTAATTGATTGTATCATGACCAATATTTCTTTTCTCATTAAAACAATAATAAGATTTGAATAAAGGCACTTGACTTGATTATGTTCCAAAATTATTGTCTTTCCAAAATTTATTTTCAAGAAATTCAACACTTTTTACTCAAAAATAACATATAAATCCAAATCAAGAAGTGTATAGGCTTTCAAATTTTCTACACGGCTAACAAAAATACTTTTGATTCAATTTTTACCTCCTTGGGTCATGAAACTTATAAAAAGGTAAATTAAAGTATTTTATATTGGGCTTTCTTTCTTTCTAGAAGGAATTCTATTAAGCATGTGACATACAGGAAGAATAGCTTCACTCCATAAATTCATTAGTCATTTAGCATTTAAAATTATAGTATTCATAATATCAGTAAAAGCACCATGCTCTTATTTTTTTAAAAAAAATATTCACTATCTCTTTCGAAACGAAGCATTTTAATTATCTTTTCTTTTTAATTCTCAATTTTAATTTTAAAATGTTTAAATAATAAAAATTTTCATCTTTATTAGACATTAAATACATATAAGCATATCTAGATATCGATAAAAGTGACAAAATATATTTTTTCTCCCCTAAATTCAAAAATGTTAGAATGAATTAATTATAAAAATTGTTTATTTCTTTCAACTTTCAGAAAACGTTTCTTTGTCAAATTTTCGTGTATGCATAACTCATTTATTTATATTTTATTAACGTAGGAAATCAAGCCATGCTTAGACATATATTTTAAGGATCTAAAGTTTTAGATGTGCTGAATGATAATACCATAAAGAGGAATTCTCTTTATTCATACTTAGTTTGAACATTCTACTACAAAAGTAGCCCTTCCAACAAATACTCCATTTTGTGACAATATTAATTTGTCATACTCAATTACAACTTTAATATGACTTTTACAAGGTCCAACTACTTTGCATTGTAGGTTTGGTGCCGTAGTAGTTTGTCTTATAGTGATTGAGCCTTTAGATTGCGAAGTTCAGGTATTTAACAGTTTAGATTTAATATTTGGAAAATGGGTAACTAGCTGAAGGTGTAGTATAACTAAATCGAAAACAAAAAATAATGATCTTGTGTGTAAGTATCATCCACAATTCTCCCTAGCTTAAGGGTACATGGAAAGCTACAATGAAGTATTGAATTTTGTTAAGTTAGGTTTTCTTACAGAAAAACAAGGCATTCAGTCAGAAGATCAACGGAAATAGAAAGGATTCCCTAAACCCTAAACCCTTCTTATCTACAGAATTGGGGATTTATTTAGTGATTAAGTTACGTTGTTAGATTAATAATTATCATCAGTTGCAGTTGATTGGATTGCCATCCGGCTGCGAAATACAACCATTTGAGTCGTGGAATACACTATGGCAAAGTGTGTGGAAAGTTTCATCTGGAGATTATGTAGTTGCAATTTCATATCAATCACTGATGAGCGAGTGCCCTACAACGATGTTGAGGTACGTGTTGATGATGATTATTTATATTTGGGTGTAAATTTGTGTCCATGTGCATAAATATTTGATTGTAGTTGCTTGGGCAGGCATGAAGAAGTAGAAGCAAGCAGTTGTAAAATAGAAATTGGCAGGATGAAAAAGAAAATAGGAATATGTTATGTCTTGTATATTGTTATCTTTGTAATTTGTCAGCTAATCAAAGGTAATGTTCATCATGATAAGATATAATAATTTTTTTTATTGAAAATATTGCATCACCTAGTAGAGATTAGCTTAGTAAAATTATAGAGGTATAAAAAGGTAGGATTATGAAGTGGCAGTCCTGAAACAGTAACAATTGCTGCTTCCACAATGAAGGCATTGAAGATGAAATGGACAATAAATTATGGTCATCTATAATGTATATTTTGCTTAACTTCCACGTATAAGTGGTCATTAAGCTAATTTCAGTTTGTAAATTGAATAAGGATGATTTACTCACCTATGGGATGTAAATTTACTGTTTTCCAATGCACTTTGTAAAATGTAGTTGATTCATCAATTGTGAGCAATTTGTCACATCTTTTAATGGTGAATAAGATTTGAGTAATTGACCTGACAGATGATGGAAATAATTATGTTTATTTTATAACCAAAAGTAAAATATTTGATAAATTATGGCGCAAATAGATTGTAGAAATGGATTAGGGGTCCAATTGCAAGCGAAAGGAGTGGATTCTCGAAATTGTAACGAATGTTTAAAAGATGATGATGTTGAAGGAAATGAAGATGGTTATTGCAAGTATGGATTCGTAAGCTTTTTGTAAGTATTGATATGGTACATAATTCATGCGTTCGTAGTCCATATAAGGTGCATGACAACTGAAAAGGGCATTTGTCTGTAGCATAAGTAATAATGGGTTGGTTTTTGTTTATTGCAATTGATTAGCGGGGAAGCTGTGTGGCGAATTAAGGCAATGGATGGAAGGGCAAGCATTACTAAAGAGGTTAGTAAAGTTGACGAATTTTTGTTAATCTAATTAATGCATTCTATGGTGTTTTATAAAAATTACTAAATCATATCCAATGAAAATACCTAGGTTCCCAAGGAAATTGGACTAGAATTCAAGAGCTTGCCACTTGAAAGGAAAAGTAAATATAGAAGTCAGCATTACTGAGCAGAGAAATATATCTGATCGGAAGGGAAATTTCTCATTAAGTGTGCTCCTGACAGGCTAGCAGCTGTGGTCAATTTACATATGAACAAAAAGAAGCAGTATTTGAGATGGGATTGGGCAGACTGATTCAACTGAGTTGTGGAAGGCTAAAAAGGAAACTATGCAGTTGGTTAGTTGAGAGGATTGACATAACAAGCTATACAATAGAATTGAATGGTACTATGCTAGAGCTGAGTCGTAATAGTTTTAGTTATATAATGCGAGTCAGTGATGAGGGAATGCTTCTTCAGTTAGAGGGTAGTAAGTCACGAGTGGCGGCATAACTAGAAAAGTTTAATGCAATATCTAGTGAAATTAACATTGAGACATTATCTAATATTCTGCGTAATTGTAGGTAGGCCGACCATGAATTCAAAGTGACATTTATGCTGTTTACATTGTGCATTGTATTGTGTTCTCCAATTGGGGTACATATAAGTTCATCATTTTTATTTTCTTTGATCGACGTTAGCAGTATAAGGAAAATGAACTGAGCAGCATTTTGCTTCAATAGATTGATGCAAGGTATTATTAAGTACAAGAAAGACAATCTTGCATTTGTTGGTGGTTGTGTGCTTTACCTGGAGGTAATAAATTACTTATCTAATTCAACCTATGCTGAATATTTGAACTAATTTAGGTGTATTAATTTGTTTTGAGTCAACCACTTGTATTCAGTTGAAATATATTATTTTTGTGATTGTTGTTTTCTTCCAGATATTGTACTTTAATTCAATCGTGTACTGAGGATTTCTTAGAGATAGATCAATCCGCCCAGTAGCACTATAGATGGGCCTGAGATAAAGAGGTTACTAAAGTGGATAGAGAAGAAAAACTGCTATGAAAGCACAAAGGTAAATTGTTGATGATGTGAATATGATATTATCGGTATCCTTAATGGTTGAAAATTTTTGGAAATTAGCCTGACAGGTGTGTAAATTATCAATGCCATCTTAGGAAGAAATAACTTGTGTAACATTGAAGTTGATTTATGTTTATATAGTTCTTCATTATGAATATGCCAGGCGAGGGTAGGCCATTTCCTGGAGGCAGTCATAGTTGTTTAGATGAGGATTGTAATACCGGTATAAACAAATGAGAATCACTGCCAGTGCCCCTGATTATAGAGGCCAATGTTATTGATGCATCAAACCATTGCAGAACTTCCAAATAAGTAGTTGAAAATGCAGATAGTCAAGTGTTAAGACCAACGATTGTATATAATAATGCATCACCAGCTCAAACTTGTAGAACAAGCATGTATTATGTCAATATAAGGTAGGTCCATTTGTGGTTCCGATGTCGCTAGACTCTAAAGAGTTAATGTTAATTGAGTACAGACGAGGACTTAGACAAATGATATGTGACAACGTGCAATTACATAAAGGATTAGATATATTAGTAGATTCCTCGTAAGGAATGCATATTTAACATTAATGTTGATAGTTTCACTTCGTAAGTGGTGTTAACGTATTGTCGTCGTATTTTGGGAGAAACTTGTGAAGATGAAAAGAAATTGTTTGAGTAGGAAGACCATTTTGTCCTTAGAACCCTGACGACTTATTAATGTTGAGGTATAGTATGAGAAATTTATTATCACTATCGTTCATATTTCATGGAACAGTGTTTTCATCGTACAATAATCGTTTGATTGATGTTTCATTAGATTTATATGTTTTCATAGATTACTTCGACAGTGTCTGAAATCCTGGGTGAGTTCCAGTTGTCCAATAGCATAGATAGGCACGGGTCTTGGTTTTTATCAGTGCTTGAAGCGGTACTTGAGCATGGTTTTTTGGTTGTTTTCATTTAGAACGTTATTTTAGTTTGGTGGAATTATAGTATATTTGTTTGCCTTGGTGAAACTCATTTTAATATATAATTTGTTTCTTTTTTAGTAAACGTTGTTATGGGGATAATACTTGAAAATTATTAAGTCTTCATCCCTTTTGCAGGAAACTGTAGCGGGCGACGAGGCTGTCTTGGAGATGTGGTTACGCAATATAGCAGATAATAATCAGAGTTGCACTCAAATGGATTCATGTGATAGGGTATAATAAACATTGCTATATTTTTATATTATTTATAGCTAGTTAAAAATAACCTCCGATATTACTATTAACGTACTTACTCGTGATAAGATAGATTATTGTGTCCGTATGTAATGGGATTGCGCATTAGTACTCGCTAGTTGTCATTATTCCATAATTGTGTGCTGAGATATGGGATCCATTAGCAAGTTGTATGACTACGAACTTGTTCCTTATGGAAGTGCATCGCATTGTGAGTATATCTTTTCCTGGAAACTTATCTGCACTTTCATATTTTTTTCATTGTCTGTAATGGCATCATTTTATTACGTTCTGTGCATTACAAGGTTCCATGGCAATGATTTTATTTAAACAGCTTAAATGTTTTGACGTGGTTCTCAATGATGAGAGGCCTAACTATTTTAGCGGTGGTATTCTATTTTCGAGTTGTGAGGTTTTACATTCATTATTAATGCCAAAAGACCTCCATCCTATTGAATCTGGACTCTATGTTTGCCTGTTAATAAAGCAACTTCATCAGAAGCAACGACCATTGACGGAGGTACTTATATGAATTAATAATGAGAAATTTTTCCAAGTATCATATCTGTCTTATGTTAAGTGATTAAAATGTACTGTTAATATATTTTTATTTTAGATGCGCTGCGATTTGGGTGCTGAACGATCAAGCCTCATATTGCAATTAGTTCACTTTTGGGAAATCTTGGTTAGGGAAAGAGTTGTGGAAAGTGTAAACGTTTACCATGAGTAGAAAAGCATTAGCTATGGTACGAGTTAGAGAAATTACAAAGCAGCAAAAGATTAATAGGTTGAAGTCTAAGAAAATAGGACACAGGCAACAAAGGTAGATGTTGTGTTTTGAATGTGTAAGTTATTACTAAATAAGTGAATAACTAATGCAGAACACAATTGTTTGTTGTATTGTATTCCAACTAGAAACAGTAACTATACGTTTACTTTAACATGGGCTACGTTGGTCCGTCATTTATGAATTAGATTTTTACCATTCATTCATTTGATATAATTTTGTACACATGACCTTGTATCATTGAATTATATAATTTTTTTTATAACATTCAATATGTTAATTGTGGCGAAGGGAAGTGGTTAGCATGAAGTATAAGATTGTAGTCATCATTAAATGTTTATTCGAAGAGACTTTCGATGGTACAATATGATATTGATTTAAACGAATAAGGCAGACAGTGGAATGCTGTTGTGTTCATCAAACACACGTCCAAAAGCAAGCTTGATAGAATATGGAAAATAATTTGCGCATCTCCTTTGGAGATTGCGACGGTAATTTCAAGTTTACAAAAATGAAAAAAAAAAACCATAATATAAAAGTTTTTAAACCCTGACAGAAAGATTTGTGGCTTGCACTTTGCCGTTTGATTGGTGTTTCGTTTGGAATCCGTTATAGATGAAATGGTCACCTCCGTTAAATTCCGTTTAGGGTATGTTTGGGATTGAGGTTGGGCAGTTGTAGCTTTTAAGCTACAGCACTAAAGTATTTGGTAAACACTAGCTGCTGTAGCTTTTAAGCTATATTAGCTATGTTAATAAGATTTTTCACTTGTAAGATGTAAAATTTATTATGTTTTTAATAATTTTGTTAAAATTATTATTTAAAAATTATATTTTTTACATATTATTAACTTGTATTTTATAATTACAGTTTTTTTTCCACAGCAGCTGTAGCTTAAAAGCTACAGCACCTCAATCCCAAACATACCCTAAGGATTACTATGCTATAGCACAACATTATAATGACTTCTTTAGAATAAAATACCCTGACTCTTTTAGCCAATGAGTCTTATCTGATTCCAAGAATTCTTATAAGCTACCTTTAGCGCATATTTCCTGCTTTGAAGAAAGGGGCAAGAAAGAAAACTCTTAAATTTCATACCTATACAAGGGTTCAAGTTTCGATCGATATTTGCGGAGTTGATCATCCTTCTCGAAAACGAAGATTTGAAGTGGTGAATAGTCCACTTGAGCAATTCGCCATTCTCCCACCGATCCAAAAGGGTGAGCGTACCTTCCCCTGATTGCTCAGTTGTTCAAAGAGCTACAGCATTCCGTAAGCCGGAAGCGAAGGAAGTTGTTCAAAGAGCTACCCACAAGGAAGCTACTTACCTTCTTACTAGCGGTGGGGGTTCGGTCCGTTAGCTGGGATTTGTTTAGTCATTCAGATAGTGACTGGCGTTTTTTTAGCTCTCAGGTAAGGAAGGGTAGCTGAAAGCTAGCCAGCAGAAGAACAAGGGGAGAAGCTGAGTTTTGGAAGAAAAAAAAGTAGATTCCCTTTTGTGACCAAGAGCCCATCTCGAATACGATGCGGTAGGGTACTCGTGACTCTGCTGGTGGCTGCCACTGCCTCACTTCCCCCTTTCGTTTTGGATGATAGAGTGCACCTCTGCTGAAGCTCTCTCCTGTCATGCCGGAGTATGGGGCTTAAACAGTCACTGGTCATGCAATACTTATTGAATACAAAGAACAAAATCAATTTCGACCCCGTCGTAGTTCTCAATCATTTCGTGAACCTGGGCGTGGCTGAACCATCCACGATGGGGGGTAAGCCACGGAACGTCTTTTCTCACTCAGAAATGTTCTAGTTCCTTGCGAGGAGACTTACAAGGGTAAGAATTGATACTAGCTCAGTAGATTACTTTTCCTGTAGTTCTTGAGTTTAGGAGTTAATGATTTGCGGATAGTAGCTTCGGTCGTTCGGTCGATAGGGTAAGCGCGTGTTCGGCTATAGCGGGAACCCTTGAATCTAGAGCCACTTGACATTCCAACCCAGTTCCAACAATGCACTTCTCGGACCGAACGAGCGGAACTGCTTGGCGTTGCATATTAGAATAAAGCCCGATTCGCATTACGAATCCCATTTCCTTGAAAGGACCTCTACCCGACTTTCCCGTTCCGTCATCTGGCTTATGTTCTTCATTTCATGTAGCATTCAGACCGAATGACTGCGGAGTTAAGCTTAAATCCATTCCATTTTTAAAAAAAACATTCTTTGTAAGAATACGTAAGGGTATGTTTGGGATTGAGGTGCTGTAGCTTTTAAGCTATAGCTGCTGTGGAAAAAAAACTGTAATTATAAAATACAAGTTAATAATATGTAAAAAATATAATTTTTAAATAATAATTTTAACAAAATTATTAAAAACATAATAAATTTTACATCTTACAAGTGAAAAATCTTATTAACATAGCTAATATAGCTTAAAAGCTACAGCAGCTAGTGTTTACCAAACACTTTAGTGCTGTAGCTTAAAAGCTACAGCTGCCCAACCTCAATCCCAAACATACCTTTAATCTCTTGTAAACCACCATAGATGCTTATTTGTCTTATCTATTATGCCCCCTTCAACAGATTTTAAAATTGGTTAAATATGGCCGTAACTAGTGTTCAAAAATTAGTTAAATATGACCGTAACTAGTATTCAAAGTTGTGTCTTATTGTGCAATATTCTACAAGAACATCAGTCACTGCAGTTTCATCCATTACCATATATTCCAACCCTCTACATTTGGTAATCAAAGAAAGTTTTCGCAGTATAAAGATTATTTGGATATCCAGATAATACATTTTATTATCTTTTAAATGAAGTTATGGTTAGTACAGACCTTAATATAGTAAGCATTGATTGCATCTGTTACACTCGGTTGCCAAGCCAAATATAGCCATAGTTACTTGCAAATTCTGGTATCAATCATTGTGTCGTCCATAGAATCGTTACCGGTACTATATCCATATTATTGGTACCACGAATCTGAGCTGCTAACATGGTTATTTGGTTGTTATCAGCAATATTACTCATTTTTAGGGTTGGCAAAAGTCCTGGCCGAGCCTGGGTACTTTTAAAAACTCTAGTATCCTAATATCCAGTTTGGAATAAATTTAGATTGGGTATTTTCCGATCATTTTAAGTCTGAATTTTATATATATGAAATTTAAATTTTTATATTTATAAATATATTTATATTTATTTTATAATTTTTAAATTTATTTTAAAATTAAACATGAAATATAAACTTTAAATATTTAAATTTTTTAATATATTTAATAAATGAATTAAAAAATATAATTACTTAAAATAAAATATTTTTTATATATTTTTTTATAAAATCTGAATTCTGGATCGAATTTCAAATTTATCAAGTGATACCCGAGCTCGGTCCAGACCGAATCCAGGTCCGGCTGATATTTTTGTCATCTCTACTCATTTTTAATAGTACTATTATGTTGTCCCCTGTCTCTAACTCCTGACTGAGTTGTCGGATGCAATACAGTGTTCTCCCCTATGAACTGACTGCTTTGGGTTGCGATTTCATTATATTGTCCTCTAATATGTACCTTTGTTTTGCACTTTCTCACCGTATGCCCTCCATTCCCACACCGACTACATTTTCGCTATTGTGGAGGACCTATTTGCTGCTTTTTTTCCACAACCTTTTGTTAAGACCACCACCGAGTCTTGAATTTGAAATCGTCTGCCTAAATCTCCTTTTGACTTTTCTTTGGCATTTTCACAAGACATGCCCTTTAATTGCATTGACAATTTATATAGCTCTGCTTGCAAATTCGTAAGCCTTACGATTTTTTACATCAATCTTCTGTAGTTTTTGACAGGCAGCATGAAGGGAGCCCATTCATGCTTCTGTAGTCATGTACTGCTGTGTCCATATATCTTGAACGCCTGAACTCACACCAAGTTTGGCCTCTTTGGTCCACCGAGATAAAATCATACAATGTGGAATTGCATCTAGATTTTCCACCTTCATTATAGAAAACAAATGTGAACAAGGTATTCCGACTGTCTCCATCATTAGACAGTTACACGAAACACTATCCCATGTTCCTTGTATATGGACCCACGATTCTTCATCTGAAACCTGCCACTTCCTCAGGTAGAATAATCTTGAATTTTCATCACTTGTCGCTTGTACGGCTAAAATCACACCAGCGAATAAGCCTGCGATACCTACACATAATTTGGATTCAAAATAGTAGATTGAAATCTATTCCTATTAAATGATAACTTGAAAAGAAGTAGTTATCTCTGGACCGTACTTGTCGTGGCAATGGAAATCTAATACAGTCATATATGGCAATATTAAATTTGTACATCTTCAAGTGAATGCTGGTACGGTCAGGTTATGAAATCATCACCATATTGCACTCATGTGTTCGGTCAATACATTCCCATTTTGATATGATATAGTGGATGTAACTGGACTGCAGTAGATAAACACCCAATACAGCTACGTCAACACTATTTATTGAATTTTCGAGTTGTTTCCATCAAACTATTAATTTATAACTGTTAATTGTCAGCGTTAGTTAGTTATCTTGCATAATTAATCTAAACCTACTGTTCAAAGGCAGTCATCACTGCAGCTTCCAGATTGTTAGGAGGCTTAGACTGATTAAGTATAATGTAACATATGCATTTGTTTTTATTATATATGTTAATAATTAAAACAAGACGGGGTCTATTTGATATTTTGTGTGTGTTTAAGGAGATGAAAACGGGTGGCAAGGTTAGAGCAAACCGAGAGAGAGGGAGAGAGAGAGAACCCGTTTGACCGATTCGTTTGACCTGACCCAGAACTCGCGAACTTGACCCGGCTGTAACTCCCTATTCTGACTACCCCGCCGGACGAGCTGAGTATCAAATCGAAGTTCACGAGCCAGCGAACGTTCTCCTGCCATCCCTGTCGATCAGAAACATCGAGAACACTGTCGATCGGGAGCGCGAAGCTTGCGTACAAAACCGTCACGATTTGGCCGTATTTTTGCCAGATTTTAGCAATGCCACCACTTGGGTTTTGTTCCCCACCTTGCCCTCTATCATTTCTGACCATCCACAGCCACCAAGGAGATCGTTTTGCCGTTGATCAACCGTTCTAAGATTTACGGCTTTAAGAGCTCGATCCAGCGCCATTGCCGCGTGTGGGAGGTCACCACCAGCACAATTGAACTCAACTCAACGAGAAGTGTCTAGTCCGAGCTTCCCCATCGCTGTTGGGTGAATTTTGATCAACGTTGACTGTAGGGGTATTTTGGTAATTTTGAATATAGAGGGTAATTTCGTAATATCTAGCTTTGAGGATGTTTTGTAATCTGAGTTGAGGATGAATTGATAATTTTATGATGTTGAGAATAACATAGTAAATTATGAATTTAAGGATTGTCGACAAGTATAATTTCGAATTTTATTAGTAAATTACGAATACGAGGTTAATACGGTAAGTTAAGAGACTTGAAAGTTGAGATGTCTTGACGAATATTTATTTTAAGTTTTATTTTTGTGAGATTAGTTCGAATTATAAATATAGGAAGTAATTATATTGTTTCTTTAAAATAGGTGTATCTGCGGGCGAAAATCTACCTGTGAACTTGGGCGATAGTCGAGTCTGAGTTTATCACTATGAGTGGAATACATTAAACCTATTTGTGTAAATTATTTTTATATAGTAAAGCTTGTTCGTGAGATAAGTATTTTAATTGTTTTCATTTAATGGCTCTCCAAAATAAATGTTTTATACGTATGAATATTTTGTTAAGCTACATATATTTATTTATGTTCTGTATCGACTTTGAATTTGTAAAAGAGATGATTGATTTCGAGCATGATTTAAAGCATATATATATGTTGATTTTCGAGCATGATGTAAAGTGTATATATAATGATTTCGAGCATGATTTAAAGTGTATATATCTTAACTTCTAGCATGATTTTAATTATATATATATGTATATAAGTTATGAAAAATCATGAAATAAATACCCATTCCCTCCAGATAATATAAGATGAGATGAGATGAGATAGTAGGCCTTTGGGGCCCGTCTAAGCACACATAAAGGCTTTGGGTCGTGTGTTTGGGCGCTTTCCCCCTTTGGGGGCATATGCATGGAGACAGATATTGAGATATGATGAGATTTAAAATCAGGTGGTCTGGACACGATGTCGCTAGATAATACATCATTGCACGTTCGTTGAGATCCGGATATGAATTATAATGATAAGCATGAGATGACACGTCCCCGTCTATCCGTATAGCTCCGGGCATGATGATACCTAGATAGTACATCATTGCTGTCCGTTGAGGTTCGGATATGATGAGATTATTCCCCCGGGTATTTGTTTAAAGATATTTGTATTATTTAGTATTTGATATTTCAATATGAGATGTTTTTTTTTTATTTTGTGATAGTATTAATTATATTTATGTTCAGTATATGATTTGGATTACAATGAATTTCTTACATTAATATAATTAATTGAGAAAGTTATCTATACAAGAAATGCATTTATTTTTTTGTAAATATTTTATGTTTCAAAAACTACTATCCACTCACTGAACTCACTGAGTTTACTGAGTTTTATGCTCACTCTATTTTATTATATTTTCTCCCTATGAAATTTCAGGTATAACCGTTGACCCAGCAGCTGTATATATTTGGAGTCGTTTTTGACCACGTGAGAGTGTCTGAGGATATAGATAATTTTTATTTTGTTAGTGTATATAATCATCCCATTTTGGAATTATACTAGGGATGTGACATAAAAATTAGGAAACGTATGTACTATTGGATATTTTATTGAATGAGACCGGTTGAAGTAGTTTGATGCATAATAAATTATCTTGGGAGTGCTTGTGTTATAATTGCAGGTTTAGAAATGTTATATGTTCAGGGGAGGTTCTGCCAAAATTTTCAGTAGAATTCTCATTAATAAGATTTTTAGTGTTTGAGTTCAGTTGTTTGCGATAGGTCGCCTCTGGGAATGGGACAGGTCGCTTTATATAATATATAGACTTTGCTACATAATGGGTCAACTTTATAGTCGCTTTGAAGATTGGATGGAGTTTTATCCATCTTCATCTAACAAATATTAATGGGAAAGAATGAGATGGTCAAACAAACTGTAATGTTTGGGTGGGAAAGTAAATCATTACTCTTACTGTAAAATTGTTATCAATTTTGAAATCTTATTACATGATACGTTTATGCCGATGTCACGTATAAGATGATCAATTAATTGACTTTAATATGGAAAATAAAATTCCTTTGTACAATGAAATTCATCTCTACCTCCCTTGGATTGTTTTCTTTTTAACATCGTTTTCATCCATCGTAAGGCAGAGAAGGAACCACGATTGCTTCTTCAGACTAAGTTTAGTCAATTTCACAAGAATCCCTCATGGTCCTTGAAAAGAAACAAAATAGATGTTTTATTTTCTTACTACTGTTGTTGATCCTTATTTTTTTCCCTTTTTGATTGGCTCCCAATCATTGTGTTACAATGGAGTCACAGTTTAATCCAAAAGTCATAGGGCCAACAGTGTGCTTCTCAAATTAAAATACTAGTTTAAAAAATAAGAGGTTTAATTCAATTAGAAATCTTTCGCTTCCTTTCGCTACTACTTTTGTGTTGTCTCTTGTTTTTCAGTTTGTTTTATTTCAGTTCTTCAGTAGTGGTGTCCAAGAGATGGGAAAGTCATTATGGCATTCTTAGACAAACTCGATTGCTTTAACAATAAATGTGTATCATAGGTTACAAACATGAAAAACTGTAGTGAGGCATGGCATGGAGCCTGAATTTCTAAGTTTCACATATTTGTGAAATAGAAGAGCTTACCTTTGTAAAGCACAGATAATAAATCATTCTTGTGCATTTAGTTCAATATATTCAAAGGAATGCAATTCGTTTGAAGTTTTTTTTTTGGATTAATTTGAAATATAAGGACTTTTAGAACAATTACACATGTTATGACAATGCATGATAGCTTTACCACTACTAGCCTCCATTTACTTGTTATAATCCATCAATAAGAGTATGCAGATGAAACCATAACTCCTCTTCACATTGTCATTTACAACCCTCTTATTACGAGGCATTACATATCCCAATACAAAGGGTCATATCTAAGACATTAAACAATCATCATATAAACAGACAATAAAATAACAAAAATATCCAAACAGACAAAATAATAATGAAAGCCAAGTTGCAAGTAATCCCCCTACGTATTTGACTACATACATAAGATAGCCAATTTACATAGAAAAACCACATTGTACGCAATGTTGATGATCAGCACACAACAAAAAGTAAACCAGATATCATAATAAACTGCCAAACAAAAGGACCAGGTTTTTCTTCAGAAAATACCTACATTCATACGGTTGCAGGAAATATAGACCACCAAGACATCTTGCCTGTAATCCTTCATATGACATTAACATCACTCATGTTAAGAGCAGCTTCGACATTGTAGTAGTGTGTGCCTTAAGTTTTTACATTTAGTTTTAGATGAGGAGCCCTTACATATTATGGTAATCTTTTTCAAAAATACGGTAAACTTTAAAAAGTACTAGAGGACTTGTATTTCATCTTCGTCGCTCTTACACTATTTACTTAAATCTTCCGCACATATTACAGTAAACATTGGGGCACAACTTCTCTTATAATCCACCCAAATTATTCTTCGTTGAATTTGAACCAATATTTATGATCAAACGACACGCAACAAATATTGATGTTCAATAAATTGACAATTAAATTTTCTTTCATTGTATACATTACGAAACTTGACTTTATCCAACACAGCACATTCTAAGTTGGGCGCACTACTGAGCAGTATAAAGAGAATCGGCCAACCGATCCCTCCAAGCTTTGCTTCCAAAAGGATCAACTCAGGAAACGAAGGAAAGAAAGTGTCATATGAATGGTTAATTGCGTGTCCATGCATTAAAAAAAAAAAAGAGAGAGAGAGAGAGATTGCTACAATATAATAGAGGCAATAAAAGCACAAAAATTGCTTAAGCATAGAAATGGTTACAACAATGAGGAATTGTAAAATGCAATTTTTCTGGGGACCGAAGGTCATCACTGGTTGTTAAGGACAAAACCCAATGTATGAAGATGGGAAAGACCCACATGAACTGATTAGATAGCACTTACAGATATAATGCCAGCATTTACAGTTAGAGATTTGGTTGATTAAGCTTATATGCAAGATTTCATAGTCTTTATAGCCATGGAGTGATCACGTGGTATGGATATGAGACTTATATGACACGCAAGTCTTTGTTACATGGGCGATGTCATGTCTAGCAACTGTGATTATTAAAAGTTATTGGTATTTTACAGAAATAACATTCTCCTTCTATGGCAAGTACGTGCTGAGTGGGTGATTGGACCATTTATAAGGCTACTATTTTGTATGTTCGAAATATCTGAATTATGCACATGTGTGCTTAGACCATTTATAACGTTACTGAAGCTTTCACCACATCGTAATATAAGCTCAGTAGGAAAAAACTAGGGAGTACAAGGCATTACAAAGCAAACAACGTTGTTGGTTAAATAAAAAAAATGAAAATTCTTGTCCACAATAACAGGTAGGGTGAAACATTAGCATGCATTAATGATTGCACTGTTAAAATTACCTTTAATTTCGGTACACTTGCTCAACAATGAATAACCTTATATAACTCTCATCTCTTTATTTTTTTTATTGAAATTTTTCGGTGCATTCTTAAAACGGCATAAATGTGGTAAAGATATCTCCATTAACCCTCCACAAATTCAAGGCAGTATAGTGCTAGCTACAATTTATAGTAAAACATAATTTAAGTTATCGAACAATTTTTTCTTTTATGATTCATGATGTATTTTGTATGGCCTTGTATAATATTCACGTGATAAAGTAAAATATTTTGTATGTCACCAATAATTAGTGGTGATTGATGATTACTTGAATCTAAGCCTGTAAAGAAGGAATGATAACGATAATAATCAATTGTAAAGTAGGAACTAATCTTATGGGCAATGTTTAAAATTGGTTAGATCATAAACATGCCAAAACTGTAACCATATATTATCAAATTAGTTTATTTTTTCCCTGTATTAGACGAAATTTAAGTTAGTAAGAACTCAAATTTCAAACAATGGACCGACCTTTTGTTAGCTTCCGATTCCTCTCAGTATATGGTCGGGGCTTAGAAATTTGACTACCTCTATTAAAATTCCCAATGACAGTATATATATAGCCAATCAATAATAAGGTCGCAAGATATTAAAACAATATCAGTGAGCAACAATGATAACAACAAGGTATAATTTACTACTTGATAATGTAGTCCCATCATATACATTAGACCACCTAGTACAGTGGATAATTGCTAGGTAATTGACATCAATATTTGCAATGAACAAAATAACCCAAAAAATAACAGACTATGAGTAAGCATCTTCTATTTTTCATCCATGTAAGCCACGACTACAAGTGGAAGTTTAGTTACAAAAAATAGAAGTATCAGATAACACTCATCGAACATATACCTTGCTTTACCGTTGCAGTCAGATCAATTAACTAATCTAATTGCTTCGATTTGTTAATCATTGTCAGAATTTCTGCATCACCACTTTGTCCTGCATGGTCTTCTTCATTGGATGCTGTAAGGCATAAATCCGCGCATTAGGATGCATCAAATTTTTCCTCATAAATCGTTAACTTGTACAAAGAACGTAAATATATTTCACAAATTATAATTAAAAAAAATCAATTAGACTAGATTGTAAATATACCATCCCAGAACCACTCGTTTTGGACTTAGGATTGGGTTGACCACTTTGCACATACATTGTTGTGGCCAACACGACCATAATTTTGGCACTTGTATTTTTGACGTTTGTTAGACTGTTAAGCAACAAGTACAGAGATAATACCATATGCACTTAAGGGACCACTTTGTGCATATCAGAGCCACCACCATGAAGTGGTAGAATAATGAGAAGTGTCGCCCTTGGGGTGTTTAGGGGAGCATCAAAGTTCTCAACAGAGGCTGAAGAAGCACTCTAAATTACCGATGCATCATTTAAGTTGGAAACAAAAGCATGTTGAGGTTATGGTGGATGAAGATAAACTGGGTTGGATACGATAGTAGACTGAGGTTGTGATTGTTTGGGATGAACTAGATTGGATACGCCAGCAGGCGGAGGTTGTGATTAGTAAGGGTCAACTAGGTTGCATATGAGAAGAGGCGAATATTGTGGTTGATGGTGGTGGGTTAGGTTGGACACTACAGGACGTATTGGTTGTAGTGCATAGGAGCATGGCAGGGCACTGAATTCAATGATCACAAGGACCTCAAGAGGTCCTGTGCTAATGTTCCTTGCTGGAGGGTGCTAGAAGCTTTCTTCTAGAATGAAATACACCTAAATGTGGAGTCTATACTCCCCCATTGAGATATATTGGAGCACCAGAACCCTAAAAAGAGCATCATTGTGCACTCTAAAAGGTCGACCCAACCATCAAGGTACTGTCATTAGCCTAAAGATGTGGTTAAGAAGGGAACACTAGTTATGCAAGGCAGAGGAAACAACATTATAGAGATACAAAATTTGGAATCATTCGGCTGATCTGTGTGAATGGCAATTCTCTGACCCATATATTCTAGAATAAATGTGAATTCTACGACTTGAGGGTGATTTAGGTTTGATGGATTAAGAAACTGGGGTTGCATTGCTTGTCCATAGGAAAGCATAGGATTCCCTAGTTGGTCGATGAAACCTGGTAGGGGGTTGAATGCAGTTTGATGCACTACAAGGTGGTTCAAAAGAGGGGAGATTCATTCCTGAGGGTTTAAAAGGTGGTGAATGTACTAGTTGGTTGGGAAAATATAGTGGAATCATTGGCATGTTGTTCTCAGTTTGTGCATTCTGTGGTGGGAGGTTGGAAGGTGCTGGAAATAGTAGTAGGGACTTAAAATATGGTGGATTGAAATCTAAGGTGTTGCTTCCATGCAAAGGGGTAAATGTTTGAAGGTTCCCTGAGTGTTGGTTTCTGGCCAAGCGTTGAGACAACGCCCTTTCCTTCTTTCATCCACATTAAGATGGTGTCAATTTTTGTGTATAAACAAACAATAAGATAGACGAATTGGCAGGGTAATTCCATAAGATACTGTAACGAAAGCTTAGAGAATAGTAATAGCATGCACGGGGTGGTCAAAAGCACTTAGAATTACATTGTAGTCAAACGCAGTAGGTCTAAGAATGCATAAACTGGTTACTTTGACTTTTTTTTTTTTGTGTGGCTTAAGGTATTCTCCTAAACACATTAAGTTTGACCTTAATTGTTTATGAAAACCATTCTTCGTCATCTAGGTTGAAATTATATTACCACCAGAAATATCCAACTATAAACATCTTTAGTTTCAAATTATAATAAAATCCAAATCCCTCACTTATATATATATTCTATGCTAGTGACACAGATTGGGTGACAAAACAGTAAGCATTGACACAAGCATATAACCATTCCAGTAGTTTTTTTATTATCATAACGTATGAAATTGCATAATCCCTGAGTATTATACAATTGGAAAATAACGCATATAGGAAAAAATTGAAAATAATTTAACTTTACCTCACAAATACAAACTAACAGAGAGTAGAAGGAAATTTTTTAAAAAAATGTAACTTCCAAAAATGGAGGAAATTATTATGATTTAATGGAAAATTATAACTAAAAACACCTTTGATTCTCTAAAAGTTGATTGCCTTGCTTGCAAATGTAGGAGGCCAAGTGATATATTGCAAGATTTGGGTCGTACAATAAATGATCAAGTGGGCAATGGCAAGTAATGATAGACAACTTTTACACATCACCACTCAATGCATCAAATTTGACAGTCTTCGTCCTCCAAAAAAAAATTCTTATTTAAAGAGAATAATAAAGATGAACGGAAAAAAAAGACCGAAGGCGGAATGAAATGAAAGCTTTTAGTGGAATATAGTGGGGCCCATCACAATGCACAACACATTATAACTATTGGGGTATCTTTGACATTGCCCAATTATTTGTCGTGAATACGTAACTCCCTTCCCAAATGAGTTGATGACCATATTCCATGTTCCATGTATGCAAACTGCAAAGTAACATTTACACACGATCTTGTTCAGTTACTTATAAAGTAACTTATTTTTCTTGTAACAAATAAATGAATCTCATATTTTGTTATTAATTTTTATATTATTTTATAAGAGAGTAAATTACTTTTAAAATAACTTAACAATTACCTTAAAAATATATGGTTAGTCTCATTAAAATTTATCTAGAAATTTGTTACCTAACAATAATACATTTGTTGTGCATGGCAACATGAACCAACCAATATACATCACCAAAATCATTTTTATTACTAATGTATCATAAACTTAACTTCTTCTGCGCAGCCTTTGTTGGAAGAGTGCATCCATTTGAAAATATTTAAGTCAAATAGTATAATTAATTGAATAATTAATTAGACCCACATGAACGAATTATCGTATTACGAATTTCAAGGCCAAACTCAATGCAATTATTAATGGAGTTAACAGATAGGACAAACAAATAAGTTCAATTAAGTTGGATATCAAAGTATCGAATCTAAATAGATTGGATAATATCTTTAAAAAATACTATGAAATTAATTCTTCACAATATTCATCAATGAACCTGAATATTTATTATACATTAACTTTATGAGACTAAATTTAAAAGCGTACATTGAAGAGAGAACAATTTTAATCTTCACATAATCACTTAAACATGTTTATAGTTACGAATATAAAGCTGCTATCACTATCAAGGATCACAGTGTCTTTTTGTTTTTGGTTTTGAACAGTTCTAATTGAAAGTGGTGAAACATACAATAGAATGATCCTTCTAAGCCTTTCATAGTAGCAACTTGTTGGGTTGCAATTTCTTGATAGAATAGGCTCGATAAAAAAGTTCGATCTAGCCCGGCCCAGCTTGTTCATACAGGCTTTAGGTCAAGCCCGTATAGTTTGTGCTTATATATGGGTTCAAAAATAAGAAGCTTGCATTGAGCAGACTTCGACAAGTTCAGGTTTTTAATTTATAATTAAAAAATAAATAAATTTAAAAATAAAAAGAATAAAAATTAAAAAAAAAGAATAATATAGCACTGCATAAAAACATTCCTCATAGAGTAACTATTAATACGAATAACAGAAGCTCTGTTATAGTCATTTTTGCATTTGCATTCCACAGACAGAAAAATACATAGAATTGAACATAGTAAAATAAGGAATTGAAAGATTTCGTTGAAATTCCCCGAAACGTTAATCATAGGTTCTTCTCTCCAACAGAACAACAAGTCATTTTACTCATTACTAAATTTGTTGAAGAGAAGAAATATAACTAAGAGTATATTTTTAATCGATCATCAAAAGAAATATTTTATATTAGTATTTGTGATTTATTACGTTGTATTACTAATATTTTGTATATTAGACTATTATTTTATTATGTATTAAATAATTATTTTTAACTTAAATAAATTTTTTAATTTTATTAAAAATTTATTTAGAATTAATGAAAAGCTCCAGCTCACTTTTTCCAACCTATGAAAGAGGGGTATAAGTAATTAAGTACATAGGAAATGTATCGGAACTTGTGGTGGTGGCCTCCATTCAAAGGGCAAGCCCACAAACAAAAAGGAAGTGTTGCAGCGTATGGACTAACACATTCGGCATTACAGTATCCATTAATTAACCACAAACTCCAGAGGCAGGTGACGTACGAGCTACCAAGTAGGGGTGATGATAATATTTTGTACATGTCATTCTTCACTTTGTGATGGATCACGTGAAAATGGATTGTGCAGATTTCAAATGTGACGGATGGTAGGGTGGGTGTGGATGTTTCACTCTAAAAATAGATGCTGAAAATAAGTTCAAGAATGATAGCCAATTGTATGATATTGCTGCATGTAGCAAGTAATTATGACATGGGCAATCAGGAAAAAAGGCATCGCCAAAGACTAAGCAACTCGATTATTAAATACTGGAGGCAACAATGTTCAAACACGTGGATGCTATTAACAATCAGAGTTTATGTATTAATGTGAACAAAAATCTCTTCAAACATTAGAGGGTGTGCAAAAGACATTCTAATCTGACCAATGGATCTGAAAAAAATATAGAGTCCATCTTCATAAACCAAATTTGTGCTTTGAGGGAATGGCATGGGTTGGAAACTATCAAGTACGCGGTGATTTGTTTTCGGCCCGAATGCACATATGTAAACGAACAAACATTCATGATGGCCTAAGTTTAATAATCAATAGTTTATTCTCTTATAGGCCAAAACTGTATTCATAAATAAAGTGAGAAACTCAGTAGCATCAGTGACACCATATAATATTTTATTATACAGTATTTTATCATAAAATATTCACTTATCGTTCCTACTTCA
This sequence comes from Murraya koenigii, assembly GCA_025617385.1. Classification (NCBI taxonomy): domain Eukaryota; kingdom Viridiplantae; phylum Streptophyta; class Magnoliopsida; order Sapindales; family Rutaceae; genus Murraya; species Murraya koenigii. Next base: position 9,520,187 of record CM046817.1, on the reverse strand, counting down.
GTAAATCAACATTACATAAATCACGTTAAAAATATAATTACATTAATACAATATAATATTTTATTACCTCGAAATAATAAACTACCATAGTATTTTATTGAATACATATATTGCGACGCTGAACAGTAGACATTATACTGCATTAACTAACGATTATTTATGAATACTTCACTGAGGATTGAAGTTCCAAAATTTAAGTAGTTGTAGAAAAGATTTCTTCGATTTGTTAAGTTTGCATGTATTCATCTAAACAAATGACATCAACGATTTTTTCGGTGACATACAATTTCCACAGTTTCTCCAATCAGTTAGTATAATTTTGAACCAACATTTAATCCAAAAGTTATACTAATGTCGAGTTTATATTTCATCCTACTAATACATGAATTATAAGATTGGATTTTTTTTTTTTTTTACCTAATAACTACCATCGACAGGAACGAAGAGAAATTAAATCCATAACATAGAGTAGGCAAAAAAGCCCGGGCCGGCCCGGATAAGCGGGCTTTAAGCCCGGCCCGCGTATTAAATGTTTGGACATGGGCCTAAGAAATTCAAGGTCCGCTACGAACGGATCCGGATAAGGGTTTTTATAAAAAGTCCGGGCCTAAGTCCGGGCTTTAATTTATAAATTAAAAAATATAAATAAATAAATATATATATATGTATGTATTTAATTTTAAAAATTAAGTCCAATTAAATTATATTAAATTAGATTGAATTATATATAATATTATCTTTTATTTGGTGTAATATTGAATAGGATTACATTAAATTTAATTTAATAAATTAAAAATAATTCTTTAAATAATTCAATTATTTTTAAATTATACTACTAATTGTTGAATTTAATAAATAATATGAAATAATATTATGATGAATCAATCGATAAATTTTTATGTTTAATATTATTTAATGGTTTATACAAATTATTGAATAAAAATTTATTATTGGATTAGTTTATTTTCGATATTAAGCATTTGTGAGTTATTTTGTTATACTGTTAATATTAGATAATCGTGTATAATTTAATTTTTTTTAATTTATAGTATTATTAAAAATTTATTTTAAAAAAATTAATAAAAGCCCAAGCCCGTTCAAGCCTGCTCAGGCCCGGCTCAGGCCAAGCCCGCTCAATATGAACGGACTTTTTCAGGGCTTGGGCTTATTGTTTGATACATGGGCTTGGGCCTGGGCTTACAAAAGCCTGGCCCAAGCCCATAAATTGCCAACCCTAATTTGAAATCATAACCCCTAAAAACGTATCCGCTCACCGTGCAAGCCGGACAGCTATCTGGAATGACTTTTAGTAATGTGTTTTTCATGATATATATCGTTAATTTAACAGATGAACATAACTACAAATGCCCCAAAGCTGACAACAATTAATCAATATTATCGTTATGTACTTGGAACAAATAGCTACGTTAAGCAGTGGGCCGAGGCAATTGATGACGTAATTTGTTTACAATAAAACCCTAAACACATTGGGCCGAAACACACAAGGCCAATCATACCCAGCTAACAAAGGAAATACGCAGCCATTAATGTTCCTAAAACCCAATAACGCAATACATTAAGAATTCCTCCAATTTTTATGACATTGGAAATCCGAAAGTGTTGCCAGATGGCATGTCAAATGTACAAGCTATTAATTTGCCCACGTGTTATAGACACACTGTCGACATATGTAAACTGGAAAACAAATTAATTCGCAGCATCAAAGAAAGTCAGAGAAAAATAATTTCACTTTCTTTTTCCACTCCCTTGACGATTCTAGACGAAATGAGGATGATCTTGCTCTGAACTCATTATATAGGCTAGTGCAACAACACTTAACGGTCATTTTAATAGCAACGACATATCATTAGAAGTCTAACTAGTGACTGCGTTGTAGAAGAAATGAAGGATCAAAAATTGCATTCTGTCTGTGTTGTTCAATGATGAGTGGGTAAGGGAATGCCAAATGCAATGGTTACAATATGATATGAGAAGGGGCGACATGGATATACCTGCATCACTACCTGAACCATCTTTCTATAAGGTATGTAACACAATTTATGTTGAGGATAGGGAAATTTTGTGGTATACATCATCACAAATGCAAATGTTTTAATCGTCGATGACAGTACTTAAATTGGTGTTAATATTATAGTTTTTATACTATTATATTATTATGACAAGGTAACTATTTGCAATGTTGGGATGTGTCTTCACCTACAACACAGACCTTTTGTTTCTCATTCATCTTGTTTGCCATCTTTTGAGGGGTACAAGGAATGAATCGATACTAAAACTTCGTATTATGAGGAACAATAATTTTTGGTAAGCTGGCACCTGCCTATGGTAATCAAGAATTTGGTCTTTTTCCATGGACATTTACAATTGTAGCTCCAAGGTGTTTTTGCAGTGCATAATATTTTATCCCCAATGGTTACATTTACTGGTATTGTTCTATTCTTTAATACAATATTGCCAGAATTTAATAGTTGATAATGCTACAGGTTGTCTCGCTCACTGTCTATGTTGCAGCTGCGAGGAAAGCTATTTCTCTATAAGCAAGTGTGTGGACAACTCAGACGAAGCAGCAAAGTTGGTATGTACACAGGTAAAATAAATTATATGTGCTCTAGTAACAGCCACTATGAATGCATTAGGGGCAGAATTTATTTTATCTACATGTTCATTCACAGTAAAGATATTTCCAGGATCAGGCTCAACTAACTTACACATACAGGTCGTAATAAACTCTTATGCATTTTACAATTTCGTTGGGGGGAACAAAAAATAATTCTGTAATGTATTTATATACTTACGATTCCATTTGTGATATTTTAAATAAAATTTTGTCGTCATTTCCTGGCTTAATTATTTCATTCTTCTGCAAGTTACTCCTAAGAGTGTAACGCAGTGAGGTAATATTCTGTGGTAAATACAACTACTATTCGATTGCACTCCTCACTAGTGCATGTCCCATTCATAAATTTAGCAACAAATTGTCAGTGCAGAGTGACACCACAGGATCACCAAAGTATTTTAGAGGTTGTGATAGGGCATAAAATAAAGTATCACAAATAATGAAGGACTTTACATCTGCTAGATTAGCATCCAAAAAATCTGATGACATTGTTAGGAAAATGAATGTTGCAAGGGTATTGTTTGAACAACAAATGTTAGAACCAGCTGAGGGGGCTGGAATTTTCGCAGGCCACCAACGTCGAAGTTATGTTTATGAACGTTCCAACGATCTGTGTCCGCAAAGAACGGCCAATAGGATTACGAAATCGTCAACACTTGATGGTTCGGTTTCAACAAAGACGAGGCAACTAATTTCAGACTTTCAAGTGATAAAAGAAGTTTCTCATATTAAACCTTCACCGATCCAAGGCAACAATACAACCAACAACCTATACGCGGCCAATCATTTGTCCACAACTGGTAACATAAAGGTTTATAAAACCTCATGGGCATCAGATAAAAGTTGGGATGTAGATGATGATTTCGCGGATGAGACGGTCTTCTTGCCTAATATCAATAAAGATGATGTTGAATTAGAAAAGTCATGGGTCGGGTACGAGACAATTTATTTCAAGTCGAAATAAACAGGAACAAGGGAAGCACAGAAACAAATGGATTCTTGTTTGACAATTCCAATAACCAATTGGTGATGAAGGTGGGTTAGCGCTTCAAAGATGTTTTTCAGTTTAGAAGAGCCTTAGAGGTTCTAGCAATTCGGGATGGTATTAAAATTTGTAAAATGGATAACACAAGTACCTGTGTCAGCTGTGAGTGTTCAGATCTTGTGATTGGAAAATCAATATAGTAAAGGAACATATGGGCAATGTCTTCGTCATCTCAAACATAACTCCAACGCACACATGCAAGAAACGTTCATCGAAATTGCAATAGGGGATAAAGTGGATTGCAGTTATGTTCCTCCATAGATGGAAACAAGATACACGCCAAGAACTCAATATATTGGGGAATAAAATTGTCACTACTGATGGGATAAAATGCCCCATTTGGAAGTTAAAGGCTATAGACACCATGGCCAGATCGTGGCTTAGACAGACTATGGAGAAAGATATGCACAGCTACTAAAATACAAAAATGAGATGGAGTTTTTGAATAGCCGTAATATCGTTACTATAGAAACAGTAAGAAAAAATAATTCTGTGATGGATGGTATGTTTGTTTTCTTATTTGACACAGCATATGCATTTAAGATAAAATGTTAGATGCTTCTAACGGTTGATGGATGGGAGATCAATAGTCCATATAAGAGAACGATGCTGGTTACAGTATGTCGTGATGGTAATGATGCGGTGCTCTCAATTGCATTTTATGAGGTTCAAGAAGAGAACTTAGACTCGTGGGCTTTCTTCCTTAAGAATATTAACTACAGACTCCAGTTGGAACGTGGACAAGGACTGTACATATTGGGAGATGTTGATAATGGCATTAATGAGGCTGTTGAAAAGTTCCTTCCATATGCTGTGTATAAGCAGTGTTGTTTCGGTCTTTACACCAAAATGGTTGAAGAATTTCCTGATCGTAAAATTCATTCGGCATTTTGGGGTGCATGTAGGAGCACAAACGAGGATAGTTTCAAACACCAAATGTCTATTGTAGAAACAGTAAGTGTGGAAAATTATAATTGGCTATAAGACATTAACTGCCAGAACTGGGCTCTATTTTCCATGCTAGAATGGGTGAAGAGCATAGAGATAACCAAGAGCACCACAGAACAACTTCGAATTTCATTGACGAAATTCTTGGACTAGAATGTGGCACAAAGATATACAGTAATAACTTGAAAAATTGCTGAAATTTTCCAAAGCCGATATTTGGCTACCTGGAAATGGGTTTATGACAAAATCACACTAGCGATGGGACAACAAATCATTCAGAATATTGTTTAGAGTGAAGGGTGGACTGTTGATGTGGATTTGCACAATCCACTGGCCATTGTAACTAGGCATGGACTTACCTATCAAGTTAACATGGAACTTCTGACATGCTCTTGCAGTTTATAGCAACTGTCTGGAATCCCTTGCCAGCATGCATTGCCCATGCATTGACAGATGGGGAGATAAGATTGATGCATACGTACATAGGCTATTGTCAGTAGATCGATATAGATCAGGTTATGGACTAGGAATGAATATGCTTCCAGAAATGACACAACGGAAATGCCAGATATATGACATTGTTTTATCACCAATCAAAAGGTTTACCAGTTCCACTAGTTCTGAGGAAGATAATCATCACACCAAGGCAACACCCCATACCTACTTCTTTCCTTATAAATATTTATAATAGTTTATTAAATATCAAGAAAATACAATCACATACATATTCCAATTTTCTTTCACCCCAAGCAATCATTATTCCATCGCAGGCACAGTCACCTCCGTTCGATAACGACTTCCTCCAGGCCCTGAGCAGCAGCAATAGCATTAGGGATACAATTAGTAAGATAACCTTATTAATTTCACCTTCCTTTCAATGCAAAATACTAAATGACCTTTCTATCTGTAGGCCTTTAAATGTGGATTCACTAGTTCGAGGTCAATCACAAGATCTGTATTGGCAATCTATGCTCTATGTTGCATCATATATGAATCCGGCATAAACTCAATACATATGGACACTATTAAGTACTACGTTAGTTCATGGGGATTAGATTTTTTTGTTACTTGAGTTGGCTGCTGATGTTGGTAGTTTTCGAATCTGTGAACATTAGTCTTATTATGTAGTATTGGTGGTATCAAATATTGTATGGAATAATGTCATCTATGTTCTGGATGACACTTTATGCAAATGACTCCTTGCGGCCTATATGTCGTTACAAATCAATCGTAGTCTTCTCTTTATGTTCATATAAAATTTACTGCTTAAAAAATGATCAATTCCTCACCTATTAGAAACACAAAAGGTTTCTTAATTACTTATCAGTTGGTTGTTCAATGTACTATTTTCCCTTTCAATTTTATACTCAGGTTTTTTGTACCAACCCTTTATCACATTTAAATCCTATTCAGGTCTCCTAGTTTTTGTACCAACCCTTTACCACATTTAAATCCTATTCACATTTAATCGCACTTTCTTCTATTTCTATTGCATTCCTACTACTGTCACTGCAATAGCTAGATCACTTATTTGCATGGACAGAACGATTGTCAAACCTAATTATATGGAGAGGATCACTGCCAACCCTTTACCACATTTAAATCCTATTCACATTTAATCGCACTTTCTTCTATTTCTATTGCATTCCTACTACTGCTAGCTAGATCACTTATTTGCATGGACAGAACGACTGTCAAACCTAATTATATGGAGAGGATCACTGCCCCCCCCCTCCTCCTTATATCTGTTTTTTTTTTTTTTTAAATACAAACTAGATTAACAAGTTGGCTCATAAAATAACGTGAAATTAGTTTATTTTTTTCCTATGTTTTGATTTCTTCCTACTTTTACTCCTTATATTAATAATATTTCGATACATAAACAAAACAAATTATGTAATCTGATTATCTCTTAATACTAAAGCTACATTTGGCACGCAGAATTAGATTGAATTAATTATTAGGATTGGCTTGGACTAGATTTAATTGGACTAACTAGAATTATATAATATTTTATTATGCTTGGTACAATTTTAGATTGGACTATATTAAATTAAATTAAATGGCATTTAAATTCACATTTAAATATAAATATGAATTATTTATGTATATTTAATTTTCTAATAATAATAATTATTATTAATTTAAAAGAAAATTAATCAAAATTAAATATATAGCAAATTAGTTATTAGGTAATCATAATTATAATAAATAAATATAAATTAGATTGGTTTATTTTAAATTAATTCAAAAATATTTGAATATTTAATTTAATTTTTATCAAATATTTTAATTACATTTTTATTTTATCACAAAGTTAGCAAATAATATAAAAGCTACTAATTACTGGTATTATTAATTTTCATGATTATTTTTAATATAGTGATTATTAAATTAAATACTACATTAGATATTCAAGTAATAATTAATTAAAGAGACAATTAATTTTAAAGTTAATCATAACTAAACTCATGTTTCAATTAGGATTGCTGATCCTATGATCTTATGACTAAATTTAAATTTAGTCTCATAATCTAATCTAAAGTAGAGCTTACCAAAAATAAGATAAACAATTAATCCAATCCTTTACTTACTAATTTAGTCTCATAATCTAATCTAAAGTAGAGCTTACCAAAAATAAGATAAACAATTAATCCAATCCTTTACTTACTCCAAGCTCCCAAACATTGCCTTAAGGTTATGCTATATTCTTCACTTGATTGAACTAATTGTTGAACATGTGTTAACATAAATTGTTATACAAACTTCCATGTTGATGATAACAAACCTCATGTCAAACAAAAATCATCCATGTCAGATTATATTTGCCCCACTCACTGATTGTTTTCTTTTATTGAAATCAATGTGCACAGTTTAACTTCATATTTTTCTCGTCATATCCAATAAAATCACGGACACAAAAACTCATAAGGACCACATGGGTAAATAGGTATTTTGCTTAATAATTTTTCTCCGTAATATATTTTATTATATAAATGTTTAAAAAAATAACAGTAAATGCAACAAAAATATATATTTTATTTTCGTTTTACACACCATAACATTTTTTTTCTTATTTCACTATTTAATTTTTTCCATTTTCTTTACAAACATTCTGGATCAATGTTTATTTCATCTTAAAGGTACTGCTGTAAATTTCTCTTTCCAACGGAATTATTACCTATTATAAAATTACTATAGAAGTTAAGTGGTATATATTTATCTCAACGGAACCACTCAGTATTAAGGGAGAAGTTTTTGAATGCAAATGCTACTAATTTTAAATTGACATAACGTCATCATTAAAGGAAATTTCATGTCAATCTTCGCCTAACCAATACTAGCACGCTTGCAAGAAGTTGTCAGCAACCATTACTTGCATTTATCGATTTGTTGTTTGTTTAAATGCGATACTTGCCAAAATACCTCGTACCTGTTACATGTCTTCTTTTACCAATCAGTTGTTTCCCTACAGGTGACCGGCCCATAACCTGTTTCTCAGGTTACTCCTAATTCTCTATGTGTTTCTTTTGCAGCCATCAGATTAAATCCAACGCTGACTTTGGTCAATGACAAACGAGTGGGAAATCTATAATAATAATCATAAAAATTTTGTAACTTTCGAAAATAACCCTTTAAATTTATTTCTTTCAAAATTAGTCAAAACATACTAAAATAACTAAAACACCCTTCTTATGAATATATCAATAAAGTCCAGGAAACCTAGAAAAATACAAAATAGATAAAAATATTACAGAAATTAACGAATTAAATAAACAAATGTTAATACATATTAAAACAATAATAGAAGAAATTAAGCTTCTAAAGATTGAAGTTTTCTAAAGATTGAAGTTTTTGAAATAAAAATTAAGTTAGAAAAGAAATCAACAATTTTAGAAGCATAAAAAGAATTGAAAGAATCAATCAGACATAAAGAAAAAATTCAATTTGAAGAAATAGTCAAAGGATCATTTGATGAAAGAATAAGAACTGCTGTTATGCCAGAAATATTAAGAAGAGAAGAAGAATATCAAAAACAATTAGAAGAATCAATAAGAAAATCAAAAGAAAAGATACCAAAAAATAAAACTGATATAAAACAAAAATGAATAAAAATTGATGAACCTAAAGAATCAAGCTCAAGTGAATAATGGATAATTTAGAAGAACAATTTGATAAATTATCATTAGAAGATTTAGACCTAGAAACACTAGGATTTGATGTAAATTTGAATGTTGGAGCACCACCTACTGAACCAAATATAAGAACCGAAAATCCAGATATAGTGTTCACTGATAAAGGGACAAGAGCACATAATCATATATTAGCATCTAAGAAACCTTATTATAAAATGTATCCAGAAGAATATATACCTAAATATAAAACTGAAAATGAACCCATTAAGCCTATGGGAAGTAAATTAGATATAGACTGCAGAAAAGACCCAAGTAAAACATTAACAAGTTGGTCAAATGATATGAAAATAATGTTTTTATTTAATAAACAAAATAATGATTGGGATGCAAATAATACAGAAGAAAAATTTGATCTATGGATAGAATTACTAATAATGAGTTTTACTGGTAATGTACAAAATTGGTGGGATGGAATAACTGAAGAAACAAAAACCTTAATAAGATTGGCAACTAAACAAGAATTCAGAAAATGAATTAGTGAAGGATTAGATAAATTTACAAATTATATAAGAGATGAATTTTTAGGAGAAAATTGGGAAGATCTCAAACAACAAGAAATACAAAAAGAAAAACTTTTAGTAAAACAACATTTAATGAACTTTCAAATATGCAATTTATGTAACATAAAAAATTATATATGTGAATTTCAGAAATATTATTATAAACAATTTTACAGTAATGATGATCAAACAATTTATTATGATATATATAAAAATAAATTACCATCACCATGGAATACGTACTTTATTAAAGAATGGAATTCATACAGATCAACAGAAACAGAAAAATTGATACTAAATACGTTAGGATCTAGAGTAGAATTTGTCATAAGAAAATTAAAAGATATATCTATAGAAAGATAATTATATAAAAAAGTTAAAAAATGCTATGATGATTTGTTGCAATCAAGTAGATGCACCAAATCAATGGGGATGTAAACCATATTATAAAAAATATAAAAAACATAAACATGGGTATAAAGGTAAAAATAAAAACAAAAGGAGATATAAAAAACACTACAGAAAATATTGAAAAAATAAAGCATTTAAAAGAAAACCTTATAGGAGATATTATAAAAGAAAGCATAAAAAAGAAATTAAAAAAGACCATAAAGAATGTAAATGTTGGAATTGTAGACAAAAGGGACATATAAGTCCGGAATGTAAACAGAAAAAATTAGAATAGCTGAAAAAGAATATCAAGAAATAAAGTCAGATTTGAAATTATTATCCGACAATGAAACCATAAATTGCTTTAATATTGAAATATATGAAAGTTATAGTGATACAGAATCTATTAGTACAAGTTTTTTAGAAAATTTAGCATCAGATGAATTAGAATCAGAATTCTGAAATAGAAAATATAGAAGACATAGAAATAGAAAAAGAAATAGAACAACAAGAAAATAGAGATGGATATCAATTAATCGTACAATTAAATCAGAAAAAATTAAGAGAAATTTCAAGAATATCTTTAAATTTAAGAAATCCAGATAATACAATTTTAAGAAATATACAACAATTCTTTAAAAGAAAAAATATAGTTATTCATGAATATCAAGAACAAGAAAAAGCTATAGATATAACACAAAGTAGAGGAAATATTAAACTAAGTTTATTAAACTCCAGAGGTATAGAAGTTACTTTACATAAAATCAAAAGTGATAGAATTAGAGATAAAATACAATATGTGTACTTAGCCGGAATACAAATATTGGTAAAATCCTTATTTAGGGAAAGAATAAATTCACCTATAATACTTAGTTTACATGATCAAAGATTTATAAACCCTGAATTAGCACATGTAGGAACCATAGAAGGAAATTTATGTTATAAAAATTTTTTATTTACATGTTACCCTAGATATTGTGTTTATATAAAAGATAAAAATATAAATGATACTCTAAGTTTACATTTTGAACTAAAAAGAAAAGATATAATGAAACCAGGAAATAAAATTATGACATTTTATTATTCTGCTTTATATTCTTTCTGTAATAGTAATTACGGAAAAATATATAGTAATAAACCATATATAGAAATAGGAAAAGAATTTCAAGATTTAGGACAAAGTATAGAACTAATATTACAAATCCCTAATTTGCCTATAACCTATAATTTAGATATAAAAGATGATAAACCTGAATTAGAAGAAGATATTAAAAACCAAATGGTACCAATCCAATTTAGCAATAAACAACTTATTATAGGAATAAAAAATAAAGGAAAAGGAAAACCAGATTATAGCATATATAAAGAAATATTAATACCTGATAACACATCTAATGGAAGTTTGGTAATAATGGGAAAATATTTTATTGGAATAGAATTTATAGAAGGTCCAAAAATATTAATAGATACAGGTTCAAGCCATAATCATTTAAATATATTAAAAAATAAAGGATTAACAGAACATACCACAACTAATGAATATAAATACAAAGATTTCAATGGAAATATAAGGATCTGTACAAAAGAAGTAACAGTACCAACATATATAGGAAGATTATTATTTAGAATCCCTTGTTTCATAGACTCAAGATTTGCTCAAAATGAAATATATGATATAATATTATAAATGAATTTCTTAAAATATATAAATTATAATATTACTTCTGAATGAATATATATAAAAATAGATAGTGAAACAATAGAATTTTGTCTCAAGATAGCAATGTGGCAAAATGAATAAATGAATACTATAAAGTTCCCTTTAGGTACCTACATAGAATTAACGTTCCCTGAAACCAATATAACTACATGTGCAATAATAGACACAGAAAGTGAAATTACACTTGGAAAATCATTTTTACTAAAAGAATGGAATAAATTTTCAGGTTCGGGAATAAAACTTATAGGAATAACAAATACTCAAGCACCTTTATTATATTATAAATCTCAAGTTCCAATTATTCTTGAAAATAAAATAATATTGTTAAAACATATTATTCAATATGATACCTTAAAATAAGATTTACTCTTAGGAAATGACTTCCTTAGTCAATTCCAAAGTTATCAACAAACTTTATATAATATAAATCTTAAGACAACATGTGGCCATATATTTCGACTGCCTCGTATCTTTAAACCTTACATAGTTGCAGCTGAGCGTGGTGATTATACTTATAAGATCTTTTTTGATAAACAACAATTACACAATAATTTGATATCTATAGATGAAATTAAAAAACAATTACAAGAAGTATATCATGAAGACCCTTTAGCTTTATGGAACCTTAAAAATTTAAGAGCTAAAATAGAATTAATAGAATCAGTAACCATTAGAGTAAGACCAATGATATATACCCAAGAAGATATAACAGAATTTAAAGTACAACTAAAAGAATTATTAAATCTAAATTTAATAAGACAAAGTTTTAGTCCTCATTCAAGTCCAACCTTTATGGTAATGAAACATAGTGAACAAGTTAGAGGAAAGGCTAGAATGGTCATAAATTATAAAGAATTAAATAAATATACTAAATTCGATAGATATTTCTTACCAAATAAAGAAGTATTAATAAATTTAGTAAAAGGCAATACATATTATTCTAAATTTGATTGTAAGTCAGGATTTTGGCAAATAAAAATGGAAGAAGATAGTATAAAATATACAGTCTTTAGTACACCTCAAGGACATTACGAATGGTTAGTCATGCCATTTGGATTAAAAAATGCACCACAAATATATCAAAGAAGAATGAATGATATATTAAGAAATAAAACATATTTAATAGTTTATGTAGATGATATTTTAATAAGTTCAAAAACATATAAAGAACATATTGAACATTTAAAAGACTTTGCACAAACATGTAAAGAAAAAGGAATAGTATTAAGTGAGAAAAAAGCTAAAATATGCCAAAATGAAATAGAATTTTTAGGCATGATACTTAATAATACAAGCATAAAATTACAATCTCATATAAGTGAAAAAATAAAACAGTTTCCTAATAAATTAGAAAACAAAAAATAAATACAAAAATTCTTAGGATGTTTAAACTATGTAGAAGGATTTATAGACAATTTAGCTAAGAAAAGAAATCCTTTACAAAAACTATTAAAGAAAAATAATCTTCAAGGATGGAATGAAGAATATACAAACACAGTTAAACAACTAAAAGAAGAATGTAAAAATTTATCTAAATTATACCAAAACCAACAGATAATTTAATTTTACAAACAGATGCCAGTGACTTATACTGAGCAGCAATACTAAAAACTGATTTAAATGAAATATGTAGATATACAAGTGGAACACTAAATTCAGCAGAACAAAATTATACAACACATGAAAAAGAATTAATAGCAATATTAAAAGGAATTAAAAAATTCTCATTATTTTTAATTACCAAAGAATTTACTGTAGAAACTGATAATACTCAAGATAAATCATTAATATTTAATAAATTACCAAATGAACCTCAGTATAGAAGAATCCATAGATGACAAGTATTTTTGTCTTTATATACTTTTAAGGTTAATTATATTAAATGATCTGACAATTATCTTGCAGATTTTCTATCCAGGAACATAGAATTTGCTGAAGAATCATAAACAATGGAGGGAGAAATCTCCAAAATAAATGATGAAATAAATCGGCTGAAAGCTGATGCTACTGAAGCTCTAGACGCCATAGATTGTCTAAGAGAAATATTTGAAACACATAATGATGGAGTAGACATGCTGATTTCTTCTTGGAACAGTCTGATCAGTAAACTCCAAATAAATCCAATAAATGCTGGAAGCAGCAGTGGACCCGTTCCACAGGATCCAATCAGTGATCCAATAAATCATGATTCTCCCAGAGATCTAATAAACTAGGACTCTATCATAGACCCAATAAAACAGAATCCAGTCAACAATCCAATAAATACAGATCCAATCAGCGATCCGATAGTCTAGAAAAATAAAACCATAACCATCTGTGCAAAAGGTGAAGGCAATAAACAGACTGTCAACATAAATCCCTTTGTCTCAGAAGATGATAATCTCCCTTTAAATCCAAAAGAAGAAGATTATAAACAGGTAACCACCTGGATATACTCTATTTGTTCATACAAAAACACCATCCATAAATCACTAGGGAAAAATGTCTATCCTAGAATGATCCCAATAAAAGATGCAGATTCAATCCTTGTTGGAAAGATAGCAAAGTATGAATTTCTTGATATAATATACCCTGACATAAATTTAAAAGAGCTAGCCAGTTTTGATGAACTTCTTATAAAAGAAGTCTCTAAGTTTGCCAAAAAGAGACAAATATATCTTAAATTCTACACCATAAGTCCTGAATACACAAATAACATAGAATACCAGGCCTTCTACATGATTACAGTAGGCCATGTCACCAGAAATTTTCAACTTGAAGTGGGAACAGAATATACAATAGCCCCACAATTTAATAAAGCTTGGATAAGAACCAGAAGAGCTCGAGGAATAAAAGCCATCTGGAGCATAGCTAAAGACCTATACAATAGAAAATACAGGACAATAATAAAATTCAATAATAATATCTTGCTGACAGCAGAAGATGGAGAGTCACCATCTGAGATACTGCTAGACTTCATACATGAGATAACAACAATAAGATTTCCATCAAGCACAGCCACGTTACAGCAGGCATGCAGACTAATGGAGATAAAGTAAGAAAAAGAAGTCTTGTCGTTTGTGTCGGCAGCAATAAATAATGTAATTTTTACTTTATATATTTGTCATTTGTAATAATGTAGCAAAAAAAATTTTGACTTTATAAGGCCACCACATAAAGTTGTCGACCATTAATTCAGCCCATGTGAATATGTCGGGCATTAGTTGTATCTATCTTTTCTCCTACCATATACCTGTAAAGGAGAAAGATAAAAAGTCATTATCTTTTCCCTCATCCATACACCTGTAAAGAGGAAAAGATAAGAATCAATAATCTACCCTCTATATAAAGAGGAATAAATCAGAGTAAAGGGCATCTGAAGCCCATCAGAACAATTCAAAGTCTTACATTCATCTTTCCTACAATTCTCTAAGCAACTCCAATGCAAAAATAAATCTTTTCTTCAATCTCAATCCAGAATAACATAACCATCCTAATAAACCAGATAACCCCATAAGAAAGAAGAAGGAAACCTATATCTAATATTGGATATAAGAAAATTCCAAGACACCAAAGGATACAGTGAAGCCTTAGAAGACTGTCCAGTTTTCCCATGTTAGCCGAAGGTGAAGGCGTGTTGAGGGAGTTAAGGACGAGGTCATTTAGGCATAAGGTCATTACTCCGCCAGTGTATAGGAAAATTCCTTTTATACAATAAAGGATAGAGGTAATAATTCCGAATTCTTATCTTTTGGTGGTAAAGGTTTATAAAAGATATTAATGTTTAATGGGAAGAGTATGAGATCTTGGATATATTGCAATAATATGGAAGAATTTCATGAAACCTTGTTAAAAGATTTAGAAATAACTAAAATAATTAGAATAAATGAAAGAACAAAAATTTCATATAATCATAAAAACTTGATCATACAAGTTAATTGTGGAACATGAAATTATGAAGCATACATATTTTCCAAAAAGGAATTAGTTTCAAAAGAAGCTTTGTTAGCAGTAAAAAATATAGGACTACCCAATGAATTGGAAAGAAAAATAATAAATCATGTTGAAATGGATAATTTACAAGAAAAGATATACATGTTTCAGATAAATCAAGAAATCTCTATAGTAGAAACTAAGATAGAACAAGAAGATCAATGGGGAATGAATCTCTATGACTTCTTGTATTACTAAACCAAAATAAATTAAATTTTAATTTACCACTAATAAGATCTGTAAAACGCCTCTTAGACTTTGTATAAAAGTTTGTTTGTATTGTTTTTCTTTGTAAACATCTATGAATAATCTCTTGTACAAATTATGTACTCAGTTTTTGAATAATAATATATCAACTAATTTCCTCCAGATAATTTATTTAGATTACTTTTATTAACTAGATTTTTTTATTAACTAGATTAGTCTTCGGACCCCCCAAGCAAGATGGTATCAGAGCCAATAACATCAATAAAATTATAAGAAAATTAAAAAGAATAAGAATTTGAGAAATTAAAATGGAACCAATAACTAATATAGTAGATGCAATGTATACTTTAAAAATAGAAGATAAAGAAGAAATAAGAAGATTGGTAAAAGAAATAAAAGAAAGTAAGAATAATATAAGAAATATAGAACTTGAATTAATGCAAGAACAAATAGAAAGATTTAATATAAATACAAAAGATGATGAAATCATATTAAATAAGAGAATGAAATTTATAGATGAAATAATTAAATTTTTGATATATTGGTATAAAACAGAAACATTATGAATAATAATAATGATGGAATTTGAGCACAGGAATGAATGAATTAATGTCTTTATCTACAATAAAAAGAATGATATTTAGTTGGGAAAATAAAAGAGTGTAGATCTTTATATAGAATATTAAATCAAGAGATAACAAGTTTGGAACAAGAAAAAGAATTTTAATAAATATTGGACAAGAAAATTATGAAGAATTAGAATTACACATAGGCTTTTATGATCTAGAATAAAAATATATTTTATAAAATGGTAAAATATTATAAAGAATAGGATGAATGTAGAAATGATGGAAGAATAAGTAATGCATAAAAATTATAAAACTCAGGACTATCGGACAATTCTTGTGTAAGAAAGACAAAATCAATGGTAATTTTGAAAATAAATAAATGATAAGGATTTGTAGTCCATTCACCCAATAATTGGCAGCTAAACATAATAAAAGAAATTAAAAGACTAAAATGAAAATCACTAAAATAATATGTATTGGTAATTTCCCCAAACCCGAGTGGGGTACCCGTACCATTACCCCCAATTAATTTGGGAAATTTACAAAATAGTCCAAAATTTTTTTCTGAATGTCAAAATAATGAAATTCTAGCTTTTTACATCATGTAGCCATATATTTATTGTATGAGCAAATACTTTTGGGATCTATAATAATCAATAGTCGCCTGTGGCTCTGCCAGTGATATTTAATCCCATGGCAATGCAATCATAAAAACTCACCCACTAATCATCAACTCATCAATTAGAAAACAAAACATTGAGGTTAGTATTTATTTTACACAATGTGTAGTTTTATATTTTCGATTAATCAAAATTTATGAGTTATTTTGAGTAAATACGAGCTTGGAGACGAACCTAGAAAATGTGCGACAGCGCATCGTCGCACATGGGACGAGTTCTCGCCGCACGGTAATAGGTTACAGTAAAATCGTGGGACGAGCGCGCGCATCGCATGACGATGATAAGTTTTCCAACGCAGTCGCGACGTGACAAGTTCTATCCACGCTTGCTGAGCTATTAGCGAGTGCACTGTCGCACGCGGTGACAAGTGTCTATCCCACGGTTTTACAGAACCTATTACCATGCGATAGGCAACTGTCCCACGTTTTTTGAGTTCGTCTCCAAGCTCGTATTTACTCAAAATAACTCATGTTCTAATTTTTTTTAAGTACTAATTTTTTTCTTTCTTAGGCTTAATGAAGTTAATTGCCTGCATGCTCGAGTATATTACATAGGTCTCTGTTCTCAGTTTTACTCTAAGGAATCATTATTGAAGGCATATGCAGTGCCAATCAATCCGATTGGCGATGTTTCTTCTTGGGAAGTTTCACACCACATCCAACAATTAAAGGTAAATCCCTAATAGAAAACCGCCTCCTGGCTGCCGTGTGATTTTTACCTATTCCGTCTGTCATTTCTAGTCCTATTGCACCTATACTCTACCTTACAATCACTCCATCAACACTTTAATCTTGCAATACACATCAACTATTTAATCTAGTCTAAGGGGCATTTTATCGAGCACCTCGCGTACCACTCTTTAAACCTAAATTTCACTTAACAATCTCCGATATTTATGGCCAAACAATCCTAAGCTTATTTATATGCATATATACACTCATTTTTCACCAATCAAACTTATCAAAATACAAAGAAATTAAAATTTACGAACTGATAATTACTGAAAATTACAAAATGGATGATGATAGAAACCCACCGGAGTTGAGTTCACTGTCAAAAATCCGTCCAAGCGCCATTCACAGTCACCGGAGGGAGCTAATCACCGATCGGGAGTCACCGGAGGGAGCAAATGGAAGACTTTGATTTTGAGAGAGATATGGGTATTATGAGAAAAAAAAAAGAGTAAATGGTTAAGGATGATAGAAAAATTATAAATGGTTATTTTGGATATTTGTAAAATTTTTTGGTTAGTTTTGTAAATTTCCCAATTAGTTTTGTCCACTTTTACATAAAAGAATTTCTGGGACATTAAAAACATTATTAAGAGTAAGTTTCTTTTTACATGTAAATTGAAGTTAAACATTTCCTTTATCAAGAACCTTTACAAAGTTATAATTTTCTATAAAATACTTCTTTATCATTTTTTGTAAACTATGTTTTATCATTACAGACATATAGTAGCAACAGAATCAAGCCTCCAGTCAGTGATCTTAACTGCTGTTGCAATATTTAATTTAGCAACCATGCCTATCTGCATTTCGGAAACTATTGTAACAACGTCACCCTCCAATTTTTCAATCAAATTTGTATTTTTTGACTTTTCAATATTATCTTTTTTCTCATTATTTTCCTTGAATCTACAATCTTTAATTAAGTGGCCTGAAGTAGCTATTTTTAAATTTCCTTTTATTATCAATTTTTAAGTTCTTTCGAAATTTGCTCCTTTCAACATTACTCACAATAAAAGAATCTTGGAAAAAAAAACATTTCTCATCCCGAATTCGAGTTTCCTCTTGAATACACAAATGCACTCGTAGGTCATCTAAACTAAAAGTTTCTTACTTGTGAAAAAGTTTTTTTTTTTTTGATAATCATTCCAACTTTTAGGTAATTTTACAATTATAGCCCCCACTTGGAACAGTTCAGTAAAAACTATTTTCAGTTCCTGGAACTTTGCAAATATTACTTGCAATTACTTGATCCAAAACAGATTTATTATCAATCATTGTGAATTTAAAATAGTTGAAATAAAAAATTCAGTTATAACTTTTTTTTTTGTCATGTATTTTTGCTCCAATACTTTTCATTTCTCTTGGAGACTTGCCAGATATGTAAAGGTCGAATAAACTATCATAAAGTGTATTGAGAATGTGGCATCTATAAATCACTTATCTTCATTACATTTCTTTCATTGTTTGACGATGTCATCAGTGTCCCTGTCACTTGGAGGCAATGGTTAAAGATTTGGATCCAACACATGTGATAAACATAATCTTCTCCTTCCAACAAGTGAAGTTCATGCCATCAAATTTATCTAACTTCACAAAGTCTTGATTCATTACTTTGCAGCTATTGAATCTAACATATTTTCCGAAAAAAAAAATATTAAGATTGTTAAAGAGAAGAGGAATAATATGACAGATCAATGGTTTTAAGGTGTGTATAACACTTTCCTGCAAGTTTTAATTGCACCCACTTGGAAGAGTTGAAAGGAATCTTATGCAAATTACGTCTAGGATGTCAAAATAGCTGAAATATTGCAGTTAGCAATACTGAAATATTCCCTAAATATATGATGGTAGAAAGATATATAATGAATGAAATGCTTTTAAATATCAAGGAATGATTTCCTGTTCCTCTTGGTGCTAATCAACACCACAACTTTTTACTTTTAATTTAAACCCATAGCAAATCAATTACAAAGTAATTGATAATTAAAATTAAAATTAATTGCATCAGTGGATTTAATTTGATTTACTTCTGAAGCTTTGAACTAAAATTCATGCACCATTTAATTAACCGTAGTTTGATTTAATTGATTACAAACTCTCTTTATTCTATCATTAATAATATTACAATCTACAGAGCAAAAGCAGCAAGTTTATTCCTACTCATTGCTACATCAGTGAAGCATCAAGGCTTAATTTTCTCATTTCTTGCTACATGCTTAGCGTACCAGGATATTTCCCATTTTTGCTACATGATTAATGTACCAAGATTCTTCTTATTTTCTACAACGTGCATACGGCACCAGGTTCATAAATCATAGATCACTTACTAAGGCACGGAGCTTATGTCTGCTAAAGTCCATCTTAGCAAGCGGTTTGATACAGGCAAGCTGCTTTTCCTATGCTTATCTCTTCCTATCTTGCTATTGCAATTCTCGAACAAGTATAATTGGGTAATTCGTGGAAGCCAAATCCCTCCAAAATGAGGCACGTATCATGGACTTGTGGCTGTCTATGGGAAACATGTTACATTGGTCCAAAAGGTTCTAGAAACAAAATGTTCAAAGTGAGTTGAAAGTGGGATGGAGGTCATGTTTAGTATTAAGATGTTGTGATTTTAAAGTTATAGCTACTGTGGAAAAAAAAATAGTAATTATGAAATAAAAGTTGATAATGCGTAGTAAATAAGACTTTTAAATGATAATTTTTACAAAAATAGCAAATATATTGTAAATTTTCCATCATAACATTGGGATCAAATCAACTTAGCTTCCAAGTCACAGCAGCTAATATTTACCAAACACTTCAATGTTATAACTTTTAAGCTAAAGATGTCTAACCTTAATACTAAACAGGAAAAGTGATACGTAACATTTTTCATTAAGATGGTGGAGGACTTGAGTGACAAAAGAGAATTAAGACAAAATCGATCAATTGAACAAATTACTAATAGTTTATTTGAAAATTCCAAAAATAACAAATTTTGTTTACAATTTATTCCATTAAGTGATGTGCAATTACATAAATAGTGGGGGAAAATATCCTTACCCTACATTGAAACAATGAAATATAACTTCATAATAGGAAATAAAATATCATTATTACTAATTTTATTGAGGAATTAATATATAAAAGAATTTGGGTTACTTTTGTTATACCAAAATTTGATAAGCCCAAAAAGCTCACATAAAAATAAGCCCCAAAAAAATGACCTAGATCCATTACCTAGGTCAATTCTTTACAAAACCAAAAAAAAAAAAGACCTAGATAATAAGAAAATATTTTTAAATAAAATGTTCAAAGGGAAGATTTTAACAAAGCACCAAAGGCGCGCTTCTACAAAAGGTTACCTAAGTACTTTAAAACACTCAAAGAGTAAGTTTTCGCAAAGCGCCAAGGGCGTGCTGCAAATAGTAACATATGTTCATTCTTTACAAAGAATGACTTAGATTCTCAAAAAATATTTATAAGTAAAATGCCCAAAAAGCGAGTTTTTTTTTTTAAAAAAGGCCAAATGGTGCACTTCTATAAAGAGTGACTTATGATTATTCTTTACAAAAAATAACCTAGGTCTATTATCTATAAAGAATAACTAAAGTATTTTAAGAATCTTAAAGGGGAAGTTTTTGACAAAGTGCCAAAAGTATGTTTTACAAAGAGTAACCTAGAACTATTCCTTGTAAAGGATTACCTAGATACCAAAAATATATTTCTAAATGAAATGTTAAAACAGTGAATTTTTAAAAATGTACTAAAGGCACACTCCTACAATGAGTAAAATATATCTATTCTTTACAAAGAATGATTCAGATCCATTCTCTACAAATTGAACTAGGTATTTAAAAGCAATTTTCAAGTAAAACACTCAAAAAGTGATTTTTCGACTAAGCGCCAAAGGCATACTTCTACAAAAAGTGACCAATTTTATTTTCTACAAAAAAATTACCTAGGTTCATTTTTTATGAATAATGACCTAAGCATTTAGAAAATATTTTTGAATAAAATGTCTAAAAGGCGGGTTTTTAACAAAGCGCCAAAGAAGTGATTTTACAAAGAATAACCTAAATCTATTTTTTACTAAAAAAAATGACCTACATCCAACGTCTATAAAAAAATAACCTAGGTCTATTCTTTACAAAGAACAGCCTAAGAACTAAAAAAAAAAAACATTTCTAAGTAAAAAAATAAAGGATGAGCCTTCGGTAAAGTGCCAAAGGTGTGATTTTACAACAACGAACATAGTGCTTTGAGAATATTCTAATTTCCTATTAGTAAGATTCTACATAAATCACTTAAGGGCAAAATGAACAAAATCAATCTTTTCTATGAGAAACCAATATGAGAGTCATTGTCAAGCTTAAGCCCATTAAAGGTCAAGGGTGCAAAAACACACATGTCCAAATAAGACTTTTCATGAGCAAGCCTTGATAGATACCGACAGTGTCCTCATGCATGAGCTTTGAGGACACTTGTCAAAATAACAATGCCACATCTCATAATAATACCTCCACCCTATGTTTCAAATTGCCTATAGAAAGGTAAATCCTCCTACATTTAAAGATAGGAAATAAACTTAATGCAAAAATATTGTTCATCTCCATTTAAACTGTCCCTATCTATAAGAATTGAGTACAAAGAGCTACTTGAGTATTGGAGGATTATCACCAACAATCCTAGCACCATTTGACTTTTTTTTTTTTTTTTTGCAAAATCTTTAACCTTAAGAAAGAAAGAGATTTGAAACTCACATCTCAAGGAGAAATGGACCATGAAACTTAATGTAGAAGAATGTCCAAAATAAAAAATTAGTTACTATATTTTGAGCTAAAATTTGCATCAACAACTTTTGAAAAGTACTTTTTTTATAAAGGTCAATTTTTTAATAAAATTATAAATCAACGATTACTATACTAGTAATAGAGGAGTATTAATATTATGAGCTCCATTCAAGTGCAACACTTATTATAACTTGTTTCAATAATTTATTAGAAAATAAGCCTCTTCTATAGCTAAACACTGATCAGTTATGTGATTCTAATCTACTTCAATATATCTAATCTGCTATGAATCCTTTGATTATCAATAATACACCTAAATGAGAATATAGGATTATATTATAAATGAGATATTTTTATAATAAAAATGATGGATTTTTTTCCCATCTCAAAATCAAGAGAGATTTTAGAGTATTTCTAGTTTACTATACTTACTTAATGTATACATAACAAGTGTGTATGAATTAAATATTACTATTTATTATACAATATTTTTTAAAACAAATATATATATGTTATATTACGAAAAGGAAACAATCTCCATGGTTTTTGTGAATCCCCAAGATTACGACTCTAAAATCCTCATATATGTGTGCATAATTGTATTTATTATTTGTATAACTTCTTTCCTGTAATTGTATTATTTCTTTCATATAAAAGCTCCTTGTAAGCCTATATAAATGACATGTATTGTAAATAGAAGCATAGTGAAATATAGATTTTCTATTTATTCTTTTTCATGGAATCATAGCAAGGTTGATCTATATGTCTCTCTAGTTTGCTCTTTTTTTGTTTTCTTGTTTCTTTTTCCTTTCATTGGTTGTAATTATGAAAAAATCAAATGTCTCACAGTCCATTCAAGTCATATTAGATGGGCACAATTATATTTTATGGGCATAGGCTATGCGTAGTTTTGTCAAGGGACGAAAACTTTGGTGTTATGTTACTAGAGATATTGTAAAACCTATTAACAATAAAGATGAATTTGATGAGAAATTTGCTGATTATCTTGAAGATTAGGACAGTCAAAACCATCAGATAATCACTTGGTTTTGAAACACATCTATGCCATCTATTAATTTATAATTTGAGCGTAAAATTCTAAGTATGCGACAGAGGTAAATTGGGTAATTAAAAATTGTGCTTGTAAATGTAATAAACTCTAATTTAAGTAAAAATATAAAATTAAATTAGTTAGAGTTATATATCTACTCCTAGTAATAAAACATAATTTAATAAATTATGTTTATCATATTTCTTTATTGCTCCAAAGATTAATTGTATAAATTATTATTATTTTCCAATTAATTTTATTATGAATTAAGTACTTAATGTGTCAAAATTCAATTTGTCTACAATAAGTTAAAATACCATTTTACCATACTTTATACTATGATATTAAGAAATTATTTTGCCAAACACCCTTATTTGTCTACAACAAATCAAAATTTCCAAATATAAAATATGGATAATATTAATTAGAAAATAACTTAATTTATATAATTAAAAATAGAATTTACTTAAGTCATATTTTTTCTAATAAGAGTTTCATTTTACCCTAACTTATTATTATTTACCATAGCATAATTGTTTATTATTAAATTATACATAAAAGTAGAAATAACTAAAATTAAAAATAAAACTAATTTATTTATTAATTTACTAAAAATTACAAAGAGAGATGAGAAGAAGAAATTAGGGATAAAGAAGTGAAGAATGAGGTGTAGAGAGATTTGTTCCCCCTCCTGTCTATTTATACTAATTTATGATTAATCCACATCACACACATAAACAAAGCTAATTAAATCATGGCCTTACATTTGTCCCACTAACAAAACATCAACCTAACACAATCCACTCAAGCATATCTACTCACAATTGCCTTATCTAACATGGTAGAAACTTATAATTTTACAATTACTGTACTTAACTTGGAAAAAACTTATAATTTTACAATAAAAGTCAGGATCCTCTTCGATAATGACTTAATTTTTCGGACCACCAGTATCCATCCGTTAATGTTAAGAGCCTCGAATTGTTTGAAATTATTATTTTTACCTAATAAACACACAAAACTAAACAAAATCAAATATATAAAAATATAGTTAGAAATTCATAATATATTATATAACTACAAATATAAACTATAATAAAAGCACAAAATAACATTTATATTACGTAGAAAACCTATAATTTTTAACATTAATCATACCCTCTAACTAGCTTATTGCTAGCCCCTAGCAATTAAAGCGCTATATTAAATTATGATTTATAAAATTCACATGCAAATAAATAGTTGTTCATCTAGTCTCTAAACTACCAAATAAATAAATTCTCCCAAAATTAATTTATTATAGATTTTTTTTCATTCACTTATTATCTAAGATATCACCAAACCTTCTTTTGTACTCAAGAAATTAACACAAAGCTATGGGGCTTCATTAAAAGAGAGCAATAATTTTGTTTCTGCGATTTATCAAAGAAAATATTTTATTAGGTAGTAGATTATTCATATAATTTAAAATATTATATCTTTAATCCATGTAATGAGCTTTGGGTCAATGACTCCTAGACCAGTTAGCCTTAGGGCACTAGATTTTGAAATATCCCAACGAACTTATTTACTCAGATTTTCATATAAATAAGCAAACACTATATCTGCAACTTATTTAGCGAGCTTTAGGCTAATGACTCCTAGACCAGTTGGCCTTAGGGCACTAAATGCTTAAAACACCCATACGGACTTAATTACTCAAGTTTGAAATATAGCAGAATTAAACAAATTATTTTTTCTTCTTTTTTTTAATTTTTTTTAAGAATATATATACTTTCCACCGCCTTGGATATTTTTTCTGATAAATCAAAAGAAGAAAATATTGAAAAAAAAAATTTAACTTACAACCCACTAACATGTGTCATAATGTGTGTGCGTGTGTGTGTAATATAAATAATTTAATAATACTTGTATAAATAAATAAATGACAAAAAAGTTTCATGAGTGATTGCCAAAGGATAATTCACAAATTTGGGTAATTCAAAGAAAATGAAACAAAAATAACTTACTATGAATTTCAAAATTATAATATAATATAAACTAAACTATTAGGATGATCTCAAAAGTAGTAACTCTTTACACAACCATCCTAGACAATAAAATAAATTTTTTGTTTTTATATTTTTTAAAAAATTGAAAATGAACAAACACGCATATTTATAATTTACATCAACTATTCTCACCATCCAACCTAATTTAAACATTATTCTTAAAATTCCATAATTTAAAAATATGCATGCAAAAACATGAAAAATATAAGGCAATACAAATATAAAAGAAGTAGAGAATATCATACCTGAATTAGTTGCAGAAGCTTAAAAAGAGATGATTTTTTTTTAACTCTGGGACTAACAAAATGCTTTTGTAGAGCCATTACTCTCCATATTCAGTCATCTTCGACTCAAAATTTATCCAAAGTTATTTTTTACAATCTAAATTAGTAAAAATATCATTATGATTGACTCGTTCCACAATTGTCAACTATTTCCTCCCCCCAACCTGAATGAAACATGTTCTCAATATATTAAAGTAAAGAAGTAAAGTTTAGAAGACATTACATGACTACTGTAACAAAAAATATTTACAAACAGAGAGTTAAATCTAATTTGTAGTTTTTACTACTATTACTGTTATCATCATCAATCGACCAATCTAACGCCAAGGTCATGGGATCTGGTTTTAGTTTGTGAGCTTGTAAAAGATCAAGTAATTTGTTAGCAATAGGAGTACAAATAAAGAGTTTTTTTAACATTAGGTGAAACAAAATGATTATTAATTGCATGGTTAAAAAATGTTAGCAAGCTATTATAAAATTTAGTAACATTTAACAAACCGATGAGTTTTTTATGAATATTCAGATGGGCCCAAGATGAAAATGTAATCAGTTCTTCCAGAGTTGCAAGATCTCCTGGCAAAAAGATGAAAGCATCAGCATGATTTAGCATTTCGATAATCTTTCTTGCATACTTGAGACGATTAATTCCTCTCCAGTTGGTGGGCCAGGTAGGCATCCTAGAGGTTTCAGGACGTTTGGGATGATGCCTAATACTTGGATTCATTTAACGAAAACAGCTTCTGAGACAAGCTTTGATAACCCTCTGTCACCTCCTCCATAAACTAGGTGTAGTTTTCTCTATGCTATAGCATGACTAAGATCTATAGTTGCCTCAAACAAACTCCTTATACTTTCCATAACGAAACCCAGAAAACACACAAATATTTTTAAATTATCTACTTGAAAATGCTGCCATTAAAATAATCTTCAAAAATAAATTGTGAAGGTTAAAAAAAAAAGCATGTATTTAAAGACAAACATAATGATATACAGTTGTAAAATGAGTGTTGTTATTATCAAATGACGCATAAAGCTTTAGCTCATTATTGAATAAAAAAAGGAAAAAGAAAAAGTAAATAGTAATTAGACATAAAATCAAACTATTAATAGTAATAATGCATTTAAAATAAAAGATTACTAAAAGGAAAATGATATTTACTAGTAGTTGTGATTGTAGCTCACATTTTCCTCTAGTTTTATGTCTAGTAACGACTTGAACACCCTCCATAGGTCAAGGATAAGCTTCCCATTCAGTTTTCTTATAAACTGGCAAACATGGTTCTTTGAGTCAGATTCTCAAGACTAAATTGTGCGCTTTCTTTTTTGAACAGTATCTAATATCGGAAAATTACAAGTTGCACATATCTGCTTCAATGCATCTTAAGATATCGTGAGATATCATCTAACGATTCTTTACTCATGTCATCTTTAACGAATTTAATTTTATCTTCACGAGCATCAGAAACCATTCTTAAATATTTACAACATGGGTTCTTACAATCAAGTCTTACACAATTATGATATTTAGAGCCAAGTTATTTAGCTCTTCTCATTTTAGCATATATACTTTTACCAAAATCAGGCATGTAAGATATAAATGGATCAAATCACCTGCTAATCGGACCTTTGCTTCAATTAACCAACGAATATCAAAACGAATGTCATAGATCATTAACAAACGTAGTCATTCACAACGAGTTTTGTAAATTTTCCTAAGGGCATTCTGAGGGAAAGAAAGAAACTGCTTATGCAGTTTTTGTTTTATTTCTTCCATGCTTGGTTTTTGGGGTTTCAGTAATTATGGGAGACTGAAAATACTGACTTAAAAGTCACGGAGTACCGTTATCCACCATTCATACAGGAAAGTAAATCAAAATAATAAAAATAAAGAGAATTAAATCTGCAAAATTAAAACAAACGTGAAAACTAAGAAAACAACAAAAAGAAAACACACTAAAAATATATAAATTAAAACTTACATCTATCCTCTTATTGCATTAATCTCAAGTTTCAATTGGGTGCAATAAATACCACCTTCTATTTCCTAAAGTTTTCTTTTAATATCTTCAACATATGACACAAACTCTGGTGGTCGTCGCTCTTAAATTGAATATGATTTACAACTTTGTATCAAAATTTTTAAAAGGTTAGAGATGGTTCAAGAAGATCTTTCTAATTGAAATACTCATGACATAAAATGAAAATGATGAGAGAAAACACTATTATAAAAAAAAAAGTTAAGTAAGAAATATTGTGTAATTAATAAAAATAATTAAAAATTCAAACAGCAAAATAATAATAAAATAAGATGACTAAAAAAATATTAGTTACGCATTAAAGAATTAATCAAGATTTGGTGGATCACTCAAGTTGATTTTGATGTCTTCTTCACAGGATTGGTATTCTAGATATGGTTTTAATATCTGACCATTAACTTTAAACATGACATCATTCTTTGGATTTTCAATTTCTATCGCTCAATATGGATATACATATTTTACAACAAATGGGCTACTCCACCTTGACTTTAACTTTCCTCCAAATAAATGAAAACGAGAATTATAAAGTAAAACTTTTTAACCAATCTCAAATATTTTTCAAAAAATTCTTTTATATGAAAAGTTTTGATTCTTTCTTTTGTAATTCTAGAATTTTCATACACGTCATTACGTAATTCCTTAAGTTCATTCAATTGTAACTTACGTAATTTATAAACATTATCAAGGTTTGCATTATAAGTTTTAATAGCCCAAAACGCTTAATGCTCAAGTTCAACAGGTAAGTGACAAGATTTTCTATAAACTAGATGATAAGGAGACAATCCTAAAGATATCTTAAATGTAGTGCAGTAGGCCCAAAGTGCATCAATAAGTCTAAGAGACCAATCCTTTCTGTTTGGGTTAACCGTTTTTTCTAAAATTTGTTTTATCTCTCTATTTGCTAACTCAACTTAACCACTTGTTTGAGGATGATGAGGGGTAGCAACTTTATGTGTAATTCCATATTTTTTCATTAAAGATTCAAAATGCTTATTACAAAAATGTTTACCCTCATCACTTATAATGGTTTGAGTAATTTCAAATTGCCTTAAAAGATTTTCTTTTAAAAATTTAATCATAATTTTGTGATCATTGTGCTGACAAGGAATTGCTTCAATCCAGTTTGAGAATAATCAACAGTAACCAAAATATATACAAATCTAAATGATGATGGAAAAGAACCCATAAAATTAATTCCTCAACAGTCGAATATTTCTATCTCAAGTATAAGATTTAAAGGCATCATGTTTCTTTCAGTAATTGATCCTAATTTTTGACAATTTTCACAAGCTTTATAAAATTCATATGTGTCTTTAAATATGGTGAGCCAATAAAATTCACATTGCAAAATTTTGGCAGTTGTTTTTCTTAAAGAAAAATGTCCACCAAATGCTTAAGAATGATAATATTTAATGACACTACTTACCTCGTTGTTGGGAATACATCATCAAAAAATTTGATCAGGGCAGCATTTGAATAAGTAAAGATCATCCCAATAAAATTATTTACCTCAACTAAAAATTTCTTTTTATCTTGAGTGTTCCATAGCAAAGGCATTCCACCCGTAACAAGAAAATTAATAATATTAGCATACCATGGTATTGAATTAACAAAAAATAAAAAATCATATGGAAAAGAATCATTAATAGGTGCTATGTTAATGCAGATTTCAAATGTGAGTCTTGATAAATGATCAGAAATGATATTTTCGGCACCCTTTTTGTCTTTGATGTTGATGTCAAATTCTTGGAGTAACAGAATCCAACGAATTAGCCGTGATTTGGCATCCTGTTTAGTCATCAGATATCTCACAGCAGCATGGTCAGTAAAAATAATAGATTTAAAACCAAGCAAATATGAACGAAATTTATTTAATGCAAATACCACAACAAGTAATTCTTTTTCAGTTGTAGAATAATTCAACCATTTCTATGCTTTTAAAGAACATATAGTAACTTATCTTCTTGCTCACTTGTTAAAATGAAAGAAATCACAACATGGTAAGTTTGTTCTTCTGCAAAAAAAAGCATACATCAATCCTTTAGGCAACAGTTTTAATTCTAGTTTAGGTGCTTCTTTTAGTTCTATCTTTTTAATGATTCCAATCACTTCAAATTTTTTGTCATCATCATAATTTTGTAAATTCTGCACAAAATCAAGTAATGAATTTATATTAGAATTATCAAGCTCAAGTTGATTAATTGGTTCAATTGAATTAACCAAATAAATATCAGTAACTTCAGAAAAACCTCCTTTTTGAATATTTTCTTCTATGCAAGACTCAAGCAATTCTTTTTATTCATCCATATCATCTTCATTCTCATTTTCTTCATTAAGTTGCCTACATATGTTAAAAAAATTCAATTCTACAGTCATATTTCTAAATAAAAAATTCATTGAATCATTCATACAATTAATCAAAACATTAGTAGTTGCTAAAAATGGTCGACCTAGAATTATAAGAATTAGTTTATAATTATTCACAATAGGTTCAGTTTCTAAGACAATAAAATCCACATGATACATAAATTTATCAACGTATACTAAAACATCTTCCACTATTACTTTTGTTACTTTAATTGATCTATCGACAAGCAAAAGTATAGTTGAAGTTTATTTTAAGTCACCAAGATTAAGTTTAAGATAAATTGAACATGGAAATAAATTGACGCTAGCACCAAGATCTAGCAAAGCATGCTCAATTTTGTGATCACCAATAATACAAGAAATAGTAGGAAAATCAGGATCTTTATATTTCAATATATTACTAGTAGATAAAATTGTACTTTCCTGTTCAGCCATGAATGCTCTTTTTCTTACCTTCAATTTCCTCTTGATAATGTATAAGTCTTTCAAAAACTTGGCATATGAAGGTACCTGCTTAATTGCATCTAACAAAGGAATATTAATTTTCACTTGCTTAAAAAGTTAATAAATCTCAAAGAATGGTTTGTTTTCTTTGGTTTGGTCAATGCTTATGAAAATGGTGGTTCAGGTGGAACACTAGTTATTTATTCACCAGGTGTAAGTTTATTTAGTCCTTCCTTGCCATTTAAATTTTCATCATCTTTATTTTCACAAGGTTCAGGAGTAGGTCTTTCAATAACCTTACCACTACAAAGAGTTATAACTGACTTGACTTGGTTTGTAGGTGAATTTTGTTGAATCTTAGGATTTGGTTGTGGTTGGGCTGGAAATTTACCTTTTTCTTGAATAGTGAGTTCAGAACCAATTTTAGCAGGAGTATCCTTCAAATCATAAAAAGTTTGTACATTTGAATTGTTAATAACATCTTGCTTTCTAATGAATGAATGCATTGTATCTTCTAGAGTTTTTCGTGGTGGTGGAATATATGGTACATAAGGCTGAGAGTTTTGAAAATTTTGTGGAGGCGGTACTTATGAGGATTGTGCATTATTATTATTCCTCCAACTGAAATTTGGATAATTTTTCTAACTAGGATTATAAGTTTGTGAATATAGGTTTGACTTATTAAAAGTATTAATGGCATTTGCTTGATCATGGAGACATTTTTTAAGTACAGCTAGAGTGAGACAATCTTGAGTCAAATGGTCATTAGAACTACAAACATTACATACAATTTCTTAAATAGATTTTATTTGATCATTCTTTTTATGTTCTAAGGCTTTAATCTTTTCTGACTAAGGATGCAAATTTCGCTTGTAAATCATGATCTTCCCTAAGCTTATGGATTTTTCCACTAGACGAAGATGGTTGTGGTTTGTTTAACAATTCAAAAGTTTCAACAGTATCCCAATGTTGTGCATTTTCGGCTAATTGGTCTAGGTAATCTAGTGCATCTTCAAGATTTTATCTCTAAATTCACCGTTACACATCATTTCAATAACTTGTCTACTTTAGGGTATTAAGCCATCGTAGAAATAAGTCACCAATCATCAAGTTTCAAAACCCTGGTGTCGACATATATTAAGTAACTCTTCAAACCTATCCCAACATTGATATAATGTTTCTCCATTTTTTTAGTGAAAGAAGTGATTTGTGTTTTGAAATGAATTAATTCTATGAGATGGAAAGAATTTTTTCAAAAATTATTCTTGCATGTTATTCCAAGTTCTTATTGATTCAGATATAAGGTTTTGTAACCAATTTTTAGCTTTATCTTTTAATGAAAAAGGAAAAAACTTTAACCTAATTATGTTCATGCTATAATTTTGGTCTGTGTATATATTACAAACTTCCTCAAATTCTCTTAAATGCAAGATGGATTTTCAGATTTTAAACTATGAAATATTAGTAAAAGCTAGATAATACCTAGTTTAAAGTTGAATCGAGATATTTCTGGAGGGAATACAATACACGAGGGTGCTTCCAGTTCTGATTGGATTCATGTAGTCCCTCAAAGTTCTTGGTTGATTTTGATCATGTGCATCTTGACTGAGAATAATTATCTTCTTGATTAATTTGGCCCAAAAGATTTTCTTCTTAAATCTTTTCCATGATTCATGGTGGTGATTGAAGTCTACGAATTAACTTGCCACTTAAAATTCGAAACTAATGTCTCGTACAATGGTAATGATTATGTTACAATAATGATATAAAAACAAATGAGTAATGTATTAAAATGAAAACTACAAAAAAAAAAAAGAAAATTAAATGACAAGTAATATAAATGTATAAAAAATCAAAATAAAAATAAGCAAACTGAAAATTAAATAAATAAAAATAAACAAAAATTAAATAATAATTTAGGTGGTAGAACCAACCATAAAAAGAAAATAAAATAAAAACTGAAATTAAATTACAGAAAATTAAAAGTTCATGTCCATTCAGTCCAATTGTCCAAATTGAGTCCAAATATATAGGCAATTAAAATCTATAGGTCCGAATTTAATTATTATGAAAAATTTTGTTTAATGATCTTTTTATAATTTATAGCCATACAACAATTTTAGAAGCTTAGAATAAAGTCATATGGGATGAAAGTGATGAAAAGTTTTGTGGGTAAAGTAGTATTTAAGGAAAAATAAGAAAAATGAAATGAAATTTTATAGAAAGTGAAAGGAAGAAAAAGAAATAAATAAAAAGTAAAATAACTTCCAAGTATAAGAGTGCCTTATTATAATATAAATCGGTAAGTCTGAGGTCTCCACAGAGGAAAGATTTAATTTATTGGTTTTAATTTATCTAACAAAATTAAATTAAATTAAAAATATGAAACTTAATTTGAGTAAAAATATAAAGTTAAATTAGTTAGGGTTATAAATCCACTCTTAGTAATAAAACATAATTTAATAAATTCTATTTATCATATTTCTTTATTGCTCAAAAGATTAATTATATAAATTATTATTATGTTCCTATAATTTTATTATGGTTTAAGTACTTAGTATAACAAAATTTAATTTGTCTACAATAAGTCAAAATATCATTTTACCATACTTTATATTAAACTATTAAGAATTTAGTGTGCCAAACACCCTTATTTGTCTAAAATAAATCAAAATTTCTAAATATAAAATATGGATAATATTAACTAGAAAATAACTTAATTTATATAATTAAAAATAGAATTTACTTAAATCATATTTTTCTACTAATAGTTTCACTTTACCTTAACTTATTATTATTTAGCCTAGCATAATTGTTTAATATTAAATTATACATAAAAGTAGAAATAACTAAAATTAAAAATAAAACTAATTTATTTAGTAATTTATTGAAAATTACAAAGAAAGATGAGAAGAAGAAATTGGGGATAAAGAAGTGAAGAAAGAACTGTAGAGAGATTTGTTCCCCTCTTCTCTGTTTATACTAATTTATAATTAATCAACCACGCACATAAACAAAGATAATTAAATCATGACCTTGCATTTGTCCCACTAACAAAACATAAACCTAACACAATCCACTCAAGCATATCTACTCACAATTATCTCACCTAATATGGTAGAAACTAATAAGGTTACAATTACTGTATTTAACATGGTAAAAACTTATAATTTTATAATAAAAATTGGGATATTCTTTGATAACAACTTAATTTTTTGAACCACCAGCATCCATCCGTTAATGTTATGAGCCTCGAATTGCTTGAAATTATTATTTTTACCTAATAAACCCACAAAATTACACAAAATTAAATATTTAAAAATATAATTAGAAATTCATAATATATTATATAACTACAAATATAAATTATAATAAAAACATAAAATAACATTTATATTACGTTGAAAACCTACGATTTTTAGCACTAATCACTTTCCAAACTCCAGCCTAAATCCGCTCCACCAACTTGAGTTTGAGGAGTGGTGCTACGAAAAGGAAACAATCTCCATGATTTTTGTGAATCCCCGAGATCACGACTATAGAATCTTCAAGATATGTGTGCATAATTGTATTTGTTATTTGTATAATTTCTTTCCTATAATTGTATTATTCTTTATTATAAAAACTCTCTGTAAAACCGATATAAAGACACTGCATTGTAAATCCAAGTATAATAAAATATAAATTTTCTATTTATTCTCTTTCATGTTATATACAGTGGAAGATCCACTCTGTGACCAGTAGTGGCTCAAGCCCCTATTGACCAAAAAAAAATTAAAAATTAAAGAAAAATATTTTTGGTTTGTAATTAGCTCTCATTAAATCTATTAAAATAGCATCTATTAATTTATAAATTCATAAAATTTAAATGTTAACTTTATAAATTATAAAAGCCTAAACTTTAATTAAAAATGATAATAATCTACCACCCAAAACATTTTTCTATTCCTAAAAATAGGATTAACTCTTTCAGTTTTCATATTAATAGTAGAGCGAATATTTTCAATAACGAAATTTGTGAAGAATTGTTTTTGGAAATGAGATGAATGATAATTTGATTTTTTATATAGGAAATGATACATTTAATAACATTAATAATGAGTCTATTGTATAATATTTTCAAAATATAAAAAAGTATCGAAAACAATTATAAATGTATTAGTAAATATTTTATATTTTAAAAGTTTTAATTTTTAAATTTTACTATGATCTATTTTAGCTCTCGATAAATTATTTTTTAAAATTTGCCATTGATTATATATAGTACAAGAAAAGTAATCTAAAATCTCTCCAAAATCAGTCCCTACAAATTTAAAAAGTATTTGCGGTTTGCATTTATTTTGGTGCTCCATGAGAAAACGGACCTAGGGTCACATAAATTCATCATTGTCATCAAAGCCATGCCATAAGATAGGCGTACGTGCAAGGACGTAAATGAAGGCAGCATCGTCTTTTATAATCTATATCTATTTATATTCTATGGGTCTTTCTATATTATAGCTTATGTAACATACAACCTATAATTTTTTCCTTTTTCATCAAGTCTAAGTAAAAACCAAAAGTCTTGAGCGACCGATTTTATAGAACAACTCAAAAGATAAAGAAGTATTGGTAATTTCTTCATGCTCGTTCCAAGTTTTTGTTAGAACTTTTACATAAATTAAATATTGACCATTAAATTAAATTTTAATATAGTTAAATAGTTAAAATTTTAGCACATAACAAGATTATATGTTACAAAAATTATAACTTAGGGATTGCTATATTATATATATGGGCCTCTAGTTTTGTGCCCTTTCTTATGATGACGATGAATGACGAATAGAGGAAGGAAAAGACGACAAAATGCATGTCAATTAACAATACTTCTGAACTTAACTATTGGCACATTTGAGCCACTCGGCCTTAGAGCCTTGGCAAAAGTCGGGGTCCGGGCTAGGTTTGTGGCTATCCGGGCCCGGCCCGAATAAATACAACGACTGTTCGGACCGGATTGAAGCTCAGATTTTACCCAGGCCCGGGTTTTCAATTCGACTTCCAACCCGCATGTGCCAACATGCAACATAACTCTCTACACAAGCACTGCCGTTATAGGTATATGCAGTGGAGCAATTACTTCAATATCAATGGCCACAACAAACGAGCTATTTGGGACCAAGAATTTCAGCGAAAATCATAACCTTGTTGTTGCAAATA
This sequence comes from Murraya koenigii, assembly GCA_025617385.1. Taxonomy (NCBI): domain Eukaryota; kingdom Viridiplantae; phylum Streptophyta; class Magnoliopsida; order Sapindales; family Rutaceae; genus Murraya; species Murraya koenigii. The sequence continues at coordinate 9,484,384 of CM046817.1, read as the reverse complement.
TTCCTATTGAGTCCTTTCTTTTTGGGTATTTAGCAGCACTTTTTTATCACAAACAAGGCAATAATGCATACGAACTCTAAAATTCTAAAATTCTTATGACATTATTTCAACATCTCAATTAAATTATTTTAATCAACTTAGCAAATTTTAATTAACTATCACATAAAAATTATTTCAATATACTATTTACTACCTAAATTCATTCAATCTATATCCAACAACACAATAATCACTAAATAAATTTAAATAAATATAACATCCAAATTCCAACATATCATAAGTTCATAATTACAATACCAATTACCAACATATCATAAGTTCATAACCACAATACCAACATATCATAAGTTCATAACCACAATACCAACTACCAACATAACATATGAAAATCTCAAAATATATAACAAAAATAATAATTCATAAAAGAGTCTAAAATACTCTAATGTAAAATAAGCAAATAACAACTTTATGTCATGCTACTAGATGATTGTACCACATCATCATTATCTGAAATTACCTCCTCCCTAGCAAAAATCTCATCTTCCGAAACTCCACCTAACAACAAAAATAACACATTCAAATTGAAAAGCATTTTAAGCAAACAAATACTACTATAATATAATTTAAATTACTTTATACCTTGAAAAGTAGAAGCCCAAATCCAATTTTGAGCACACATTAAGGATTTCAAAGTGTCAGGATGAAGTTTGCTACGATGTGGACTCAAAAATCTACCTCCTAGTACATCTCATATGAAAAAATTTTCCATTAGAAATTAAGGTACCAATATCAAACCTTAACAGCAATCTCTCCACAATCATATCATTAGTAGTACAATTATCCAATGTCATTGAAGATAGCTTTCTATCCACATTCCAATCCAGCAAACATTGAACTATCTCGTTAGAAAGGGCATCAACAGTATGGGGGCTCGGAACATAGATAAACCTATCAAGTATTCAAGTGTCCATATTAAATATACAAACTTAAAATATTATAAAACTTTAACCTTGAAAAAAAAATAAATATAAGTAATACAAAAATTAAAAATATATTAAGCAGATAAAAAGTCATAAACAAATTACCTTAAAATTCGACTGTGCAATTTCCAAGAATTATCAATAAAGTGTGCTGTGACAACCATATATCATTTTTCCTGATGACTAGCTGTCCATAAATCCGTAGTAATAGTCACTATACCATGATTTTTCTCCAATAAATACAAGGTCTTAACTTTCTCAATTTAATACAACTTCAAAATCTCATTCTTCAAAGTGTTTCTGCTCATTGGCTTAACCACAGGGTTGGCATGTGCCATCATCTCTCTAAAGCCTTTATATTCCACAAATCTAAGTGGAAGCTCATGCATTATCACCATTCTTACAATCAAACTCCACAAAATATTTTGATCGAAGCTGTCATAGCCAATGTCACAAGTTCCATCTTCTTTTTTAATTATTTTGAGACTTCCCTTAAATGCTTCATCTATTTTTGGTTGATGCCTTTTGAAACAAGATGCCACGTGTCTATTCAAAGTCATAGTCCCCGATTGGTATTTGGTCTCTAAAATTACATTACAGTGCATACACTTTGCCATTAACTTTTATTTTTGTAAAGTGCTCCCAAGCTTTAGAGTTTTTCTTCTTCGTTTGACTGCTTGTCACCACTATCTGTCGCTTCTTATCATTCGCAGTTGACAACGAAATTTCCTCAACCTGAACCTCATTATCATCAACATTATGGGATAAATTTGGAACATTTGATGAATTGATTTCTACATTATCAGACATCATACTGCTGTTTATTACAAAAATAACAATAAATAATTATAAATAATCACACAAATTATATAATTATAATATTATGTAACATAAGCAATGAAACATATACATAACACAAAACATATACATAACACATAAATAGAAACAAAAATAGAAACACAGAAACATAAACATATAGAAATAGAAACAGAAACACACAGAAACAGAAACACACAAAAATAGAAACATATACATAACACGTAAAAGAAACATATACATAACACATAAACAGAAACATATACATAACACAGAAACAGAAACATAGAAAAATATACATAACACAAAAACAGAAACAGAAACATATAGAAATAGAAACAGAAACACACAAAAATAGAAACATATACATAACACAGAAACAGAAACATATACATAACACATAAACAGAAACATATACATAACACAGAAACAGAAACATAGAAAAATATACATAACACAAAAACAGAAACAGAAACATATACATAACACAGAAACGGAAACAAAAATAGAAACACAGAAACAGAAACATATACATAACACAGAAATAGAAACATATACATAACACAAAATGACAGAAACATAAACATATACATAACATATAAACAAAAACATATACATAATACAGAAACACATAGAAATAGAAACAGAAACAGAAACACAGAGAAACAAAAATATATACATAACACATAAACAAAAACAGAAACATATGCATAACACAGAAACATATACATAACACATAAACAGAAACACATAGAAACAGAAACATAAAAGCTGGAAAAACAGAAACACACAGAAACAGAAACATATACATAACACAAAAACAAAAACATATACATAACACATAAATAGAAACAGAAATAGAAATACAGAACGAAATACATAGAAACAGAGACAGAAACACAGAGAAATAGAAACACACAGAACCAGAAACACAAACACAAATAGAAACGGAAACAGAATAATAATAATAATAATAATAATAATAATAATAATAATAATAATAATAATAATAATAATAATAATAATAATAATACTTGGATTAATTTCATCATTTTTTTCAAAAAGCTGAAAAAATAATTAAAAGCTTAGCTGAGCTGAGTAACTACCGTGAGGTGATTGCTAAGGGAGTTCGTGCTTCCGGCTTCGTGATCGTGAGGTTGCAGCTGAGGACTGCACTTGGAGTGTTGTAGTAGAATCGAGAGTTGGAGCTTTGAGCCTGGAGTGTTGACTGCAACCTGCGATTGTGCTTGGAGTTGGAGTTGGAGTTGGAGAATGGCACTGAGCCGCTGCGGTCCTAGAAGCGCGGCTGTGCTGGAGCTGGACTGCTACCTGTGCCTGCGATTGTGCTTGGAGCTAGAGCTGGAGTTGGAGAATCACACTTTCACCGTTTCTGCGTTTCAATACGATTTAGGGATTAGGGTTAACGATTTAGGCGTTTATTAGTGTTTTATATTTTCCCCTTTTTTTTTAAGAAATTGGGCACAATCTGGGTTCTGGGTTTTTAACCCCTTGCCCGAACCCGTGCCCGAAAATACTCGGGTTTTAAATTGCAATACCCGGACCTTTTTTTTTTAATATGCGGTTGAGGTTTTATCCAGACCGAATTGACCGGGTACGAGCCGGATCCGGTTCGGACGGATTTTTTTACCAAGCCTACTTAGAGCATGGAAGAATAGCTGCTCGACCTCCCATAAAAATATTACGGGGGGTTTAATCATTTATTAAAGTATATTATAATTGAGTAAAGGGCATTACAACTGAGTAAAAAATAGTATTCTTCCTTACTAGATGTGAGTAGAGTAGGCGTCCATCAAATATTAATATATATTAGTTCTAACAATAGTCTAATTTATAAATATCAGTTAAAATATCATATTATATATGTTATAGTCTTAAACAATAATTTCATATTAAAAATAAAAAAATAAAAAATAAAAACTATTGGCCCATTCGGATGGTTCTACAACATTTATATGTGCCTAATATGTGACGACTTTTAAATTGAAAATTGTCGCATTCATCAAACTTTTTGACCTTAAGTGATATCACTAGGCCAATGTCAATAGCCCATCACGAAGAGTGTATATTTTTTAAGCAGAAGTCTAGATCCGATGATAACGATCAGTCCTTTTTAAGTTTCAGATCTTAAATTAAAACTTCAATTGATGTATGAAATAATACAATAAATAAATAAAAGTAACATTAACAAGAAATTAGAGACATATCCAAATATTTATGCATATAACTCCCAACATCCGTATTAAATCCAAAATACTATACATTGATCCATTTAAGTGCATTTTTCTCTTCACTTGAACGTATGAAGTCCTGTCTTGAGTTCAACTTTTCTTAATTTCAAAATTACCTTTACGAGTGATTTTTTTAAGTCTTATTAGATGAAATCGATATTACCATGGTCTTTAATGTACGAAGGACGAAGTTTCCTATCTTGAGTGGTCCCTTGATCAAATTGGACAAATAATACCAACAACCGAACTCACCACGCACTTCACTTGTGGTGACTTGACTTAACTAGCGCGAATTTTTTAAATTATAATAGAATTTTAAGCGGTAAGAATTTTGATATTGAGAGTATGGCCTATGAGTAGGTTTTTTATTTATAGAGATTATAAATTAAAATTAAATTTTAATTTATATATTTACTTTATCTTGAATTAAGAGTAAATAATTTTAAATTATAATTTTATTATTATTTAAAGAATTATAATTTTTATTATAAATTAATAAAAAAATATTTGAAAAAATTAGTTATTTTATTATATTTTTAAATTAATAATAATTATTAAAATTATTAATTATGTAAATCATAATTTTTTATTAATTTTAAATATGTAAATTAAAAATTATTAATAATATAGTACAAAATTAATATTTGCTTAGCATAAATTTTTTATTCTTAATTATTAATATTAAATAAATATAATACTATTATTTTTAAATAAATACAATTAATATTATATTTTAAATAAAAATAGTACATAATAATATTGTTAATTCTCTATGAATATAATAATATATATATAATTTTTGAGAAATTTTAACTTAGAATCAATGTAAATTATTATTTTTAACTAAATATAATAATATTTTATTTAAATAAGTTTAATATTATTATTTTATAAAAATACATTTTATAAAATAATATAATAATATTAGTTAATTAAATATGATATTATTTTTTATTTTATTAAATATAAATATATTAAATTTAATAAAAAATAATAATAATAAAATGAGTATGAAAAATTCTCACTCTCAACTCCCCTGAGGAATATAAATCTCACTTTCCATTCTAAAGATAAATCCATCTGTTTTTAGAGTGAAATTCTATGCTCCATAAAATGTGCAAATAAATTTTAAAATGAGAAAAATTCACATTCCTCACATCTATTCTAAAAAAAATAAACATAATCGATTTCTTCCACTGGACCAATATATAATTAAATATGTGCCACCCACAAGCCATGCAGAGACTGAAGCTGCATTTAAGTACTTTTTAAGCTGTCCGTAAGTTGATTCTTGTAATAAATCTCACATGGCTTATTAATAGCAACTTCAAATAAGCTTCAAAGCATTTCACCATTCAGTTTATGTACTTACTTACTAGATTATAATTATTATTCGATTAAATACAAATTAACACTAATAACTCAAAAATAGGAAAAAAAAAAAGAGAGAGAGAGACTTCAAATGACAAAAAGGCCCATTAATTACGATCGAGTCCAGCGGACATTGCATGACTAATTTCCGTTGATGTACTTATTACTACCTAGACTAAAATTATTATACTATTAAATACAAATTAACAAAATTAAACTCAGAGGGACAGACTTGAAATGACAAAAAGGCCCATAAATTACGACAAGTCCAGTGGACATTGCAGGACTGTTTCCGTCATACAACTTTGAAATGACGGGGAAACCACCAGGAGCACCTGAAATGACTTAAAAGCCCGTTTCACAGAAACAGCCAACGAGCGCTCTTTACATGAACCTTTTACCCAAAAAAGAGGCAAAATCCAAACGTGATTTTACTTTTTATTTATTTATTTTTTACTTTTACTTTCCTTGAAGCATTTCTTTGTAGCGCAACAGAGAATCCAACCTCTGTAACCTGAGCTGCCGTTTGAACTTATTGATAAAGTCATCAGCTTTGGCATCGACGGCGTGGTCACCGTCACCGACCGTCACCGTTCTCTCCAGCCTCGCCGTTTGGGGCCTCCTTCGCTCCACCATCTCGGTTTCCTTCTCCACCGCCATCGCCTTCTCGCTCGCTGACTTCTTCATATTCTCTTTCGCTTTCGTCTTCCCTTTCTTCGTCTCCGACTTGCTCCTCATCGGCTTATGAACCGTCTTTTTTTCCGCCTCGTCGTTGCCGCCGACGACCTCTATTTCCGCTTCTTGAGATCTGTAAACAGAGGGGAGTCTCATAGACATAGACTTGATCCGTTCTAGAAGTGATTGAGCTCGGTCGAGCCGACCGGGTTGTTCCCGTTCCACCGGATTAGCGTACCAGCAGTTTGGTTCTGGTTCCGGTTCAGGTTCATGGGTGGGATAATTGGGGAACTTGTAGCGCGAGAAGTTGATAGACTTAACTCGGTCTAAGAGAGAGGGAGCTCGGACGAACTGGGGGGTTTGGTCCGATGCCGGTTGGAACGGATATGTGGGTGATTCTTCAGTGGGTTGATGAAAATAGTGCGGTTCTTGTTGTTGTTGCTGATCGGGTTGGGTGGGGAATTTGTAAAGGGAAAAGTCGATGGACTTAACACGGTCAAGGAGAGAGGGAGCGCGGGTGAGTGGGCGTTGTTGTGGGTTTCTGTTGCCTGAAGTGAACCGAGAGGTGACAGCAATGGTTCCGATGACAAGATTGAGGAAAAGAAAGAGAGTGGTGGGCGTGAGGGTGAGCCAGCTGCTCATGCATGCCCATAGTGTTGATTGGTCTGTCATGCTCTTCTGTTTCTGTTTCCTGGGTTTTGGTTTTTCTTTAATCTGTAAGAATGGAAATTGGAAAGTGAGAGAGAGAAAGGGATTTATTATGTTATGTTGTATGTCATGAGGAGCAACGCTCTTCTTTTGATCGATGATATTGATGGGCAGCGAGTACTCTTATATATTTTCTGACGAAACTATATTTTTGCTGTGATGGGATGCCGTTTTATCCTCGGTTACTAACAGTCGACGTAGGATTTACAACGTACATTTATTTTTGTTTTCTTTTTCATATGAATATAATGGATTGAAATTAATTATATTATTCTGGAATTTTATTAATTTTAAAAAAATTATTTATTTATTTTTTATCAATTATGCCTACTTTTCATATATTTATATCTGAATGAAATTAAATATTATATTTTTTAAATATCTCTATAAAATATATTCATTTAATTGATAAAAAATATTATATTGGAAAGTAAATATTATATATTTTTTATCAATTATAATTTAAAAAAACTATTGATTTTATATATCTCTATAAAATATACTTATTTCTTAAATTATAAAACATAATCTATTTTTTTGTTTTTATTTATAAGGACATAAAATGTAAAATAATTATGTTCAAAATTTTTTTAATTATAAAATCAAACAAGATTTTACTTATATTTAGATATTTTAAAAAATATTATTCAAATATTTTTATTTTTAAGTTTATTCAGATTTTAAAAAAAATCAGACTCATCTAAAATTTAGACTAAAATTTAAATACTACTTGAGTGTATATATATAGTATTACTCGAAATATTTGCGCCAACTAGATGCCTAATCTCGTCCCCCAATAAATTTTAGTTTATTTATATATAAGTTTGATGTAATTTATATATAAGTTTGATGTAATTTATATATGAGTTTGAGGTAATCTCTAATTCATGAGTTAGTTTTTATTATGAGTTAAGTTAATTATGAGTTTTTATATGGTAATATATGTGTTAAATTTACCTATTGAGTGAACTCACATTATTTTTCAATGTGGTAAGAACACGATAAAAAAATCAACGTAAATGTGATAGGTGTGTTAAATACAATTTTATGCACATCAATTAATTATGCATATAAGTTTGAGGTAATTTTCAACTATTTAAAATAGTTAATTTTTACACCTAAAAAATAAAAATCAACCTTATTATATTTGTAGAAAAATATTTGTCTTTTAGTTTTCCACGACATAACTCAAATGTAAAATAATTTTTCTACTATTAATCATAAAAAGAAATTAAGAAACTTTTGCAGCTAAAGAAGTATAAAGATCATATTTTAAGTTTAGAAAATTACATTATTCTATATATATAACAATTTATTAGGCGGACCATTATAGATGCTGGTATAATAATAGAAACTTTACGGTTCGTGGTGGTGAGTTAGCTGAATTGTGATGCAATGGTAATACGGATTATTGGTTCTCTTGGCCTAGATATTGCTAAACTTTCTTTGCCAGTGGGTGAGGGAGGTTGATTGTGTGGGACGAATAGAGTGTTTTTTTAAGATTATAACTACCAAACCCAAAATTGCTTTTGTTTGTTTTGTTGTTGTTTTTTTTTTTTTTTTAAAAAGGGATGGTGGGTAAGCCAAACCCAAATTACTTTAGTTATTTTGCTTCGTGATCTAGTTATAAATTTTATTTTGTTCATGATCATTTTATTATTTTAAGATATTTTTTTATTATTTTTAAGATTTTTATATAAAATTTAAGTGTTGATTATTTTTTTTTCTTATTTTGAATAAAAAATTTTATTGTAAATTAATATTTCAAGTTAGTCTATTTTAATAAATTCACGAGTTAATATACAATAATCTAAAATCTTAATTTTATTTATTCACACTTATCAATTATATTCTTGTTATTCAAAAACTTTATTTTTTTTTACCTTTTTATCAATTTTTATGATTTCTCAATCAACCATTCATCTTTTGCATTTATTGGTGGCAATCAGTGAATAAATAATAAATATATAAATTTATTAACTTACAACTTATGTAAGTTATTTTTTTTATAAACACATGTAAAAAGTTGTAACTAGATAGTAAGTTACATATAATTTTGTGACTGAAGTAATTTACATAAATTGTAAGTTAGTTAAATCCTAAATATAGAGATATAATAATATTCTTAATTGTATTATTGTACTCAATAATATTATATACAATTATACATCTTCTAATTTCATTGATCGGACGTGTGAATTTGAAGTGGACTTTTGCCTTCCCTTGCCCAATAATTATCTTTACTATTTTGTCTATACAGCAACGTTCACACCATTGTCTTCTATCGAAGATGAAGCAAAACGAAATTTAACTTCAAAATAAAATAGCATTTTGCTGCTAAACACGTGTCATTTTAATAAATGATTTTTTACATTTCAACGTAAAGACGATGATTAGATCGTGACTGCATATCTCACACACTCAAATTAACAAATTTTTTTGATTTTCTCATCATCTAATGGCACCCAAATTATACCCTTATATTTTACATGCAAGTTTTTTAGGTCATTTTTTTATGGTCATTTTTTTTATGCTAAACATGAGTCATTTGGTCAATCTGAAAAGTGAGATCTCTGAATCGAGCAATTGAGGTAATTTGAAATATCCTATACTTTGATTTTAATAAAAAAGAGCATGTGTATAATAAAATTGCTAGAGTAAGACTAATAATGCCCCCACATGGATCATTTCTATAGAAAAGCTATATAAATTCACTTTACACGTAAAAGACCGTTATGCAGAAATCAACTCATCTTATATTTTTCATAAATAAAAATCACTCATTTTATAGACCACCTCATGTTATGCTCAGTTATATTATATTTTTAAATCACGTAAAATTTAAGATCCTAAGAGTTTAGAAAAAAAATATGTTTAATAGGTGACACGATCACGAATAGAGGGTGGTATTTTTTTCCTGTTTTTTGAAATTATAACCTTATCATACCACAATTAAGATTTAAGATTGTAAGAGTTTAGAAAAAAATTATGTTTAATAGGTGACACAATAACGAATAGAGGGTGGTATTTTTTTTTTTGTTTTTGAAATTATAACCTTATCATACCACAATTAATTAAAAAAAAATCTATCATCACCATCCAAACATAAATGAAAGTCTGTATTATAGAGATGTCATATATGATTCTTAATTTAATTGATAAGAATTTTCTTAGGTGGTACAAGAGATCTCGAGATTGAATTCATGACAATTCAATTATTTTACACATTATAGTTTTTTTAATTTTAAGTGATAATTAAGAATTACTGTAGGTTAGATCTGACATAATATTTTAATTTGGAAAGAGGCTAAAAGAGTCGATGTACTTGGTCAATTATCATCAGCGCCACGCCGCCACGCACCCACGGACCCACTTTCCTCCCATTTCTATCCCATAATATTATATTATTATTAATAAGGGCATTTGTAATTTGATTTTAAATATTTTTTAATGATAACATTAGCAGCTTTGATTTTTTTTTCCCACTAAAATTCATGATTTTATTAGTCAATGAATATTTATAATTTGATATGGGTATTAAAGGCTTTTTGTTGTATTTGTAAGTTGCTAGAGGTCAAATTTTAGGTATCAATTTGTATTTCTCCTTAGCTTATTAACCAAAAAAGGATATTTTGGTTAATTTAATAGTCTGCAAACAGTCTCTGGTAATTTGAATATTTGATAAATTAATATTATTTAAATTTGTTGATATTTTAAGATTTTTATTATTAATTTTTTACATTATCTATTTAATGATTATTTTTTATATATTAAACTTTTATAATATAAATATGATTTAATAATATTATATTCTTAAATAAAGAAATATTACACTATTATGTTATATTAGTGATAATATTATATCATAATATAATTTATTTCTATATATTAGTTATTACAAGACAGTATCGTTATATTATAATTATTATATAATTTAATTTTATAATGAAAAATAAAACACTATATTGTCTTATAACATAATATAGATTTATATTATATTATAAAACATTATAATATTAATGTCGAATATAATTGTTTAGTTTAAATTTAGTATATTAGTAAATAATAAATGATTGAATAAATTTATATTATCGTTGCTTGTTAAATAATAACATTTAAATGATTATATTTAAAATATTGAACAATGTTTTCATGTAATACTACTTAAACTCTACCCCTATAGGTTTATTTTATGCACCTTTCAGTACATGAGCTACATTTTTAATGCAATGCAATGCAACCAAAAATTACAGTCAAACATGGGTTAGCATAAGAACAATGTTTTAATGAAATGCAATATACAGAGCAATGCAAGCTATCAAATGCGTCCTTAATGATTAAATTAATCTAATAATGTATTGTAAATTAAAGAGAAAAATTAGCGAACATAAGTTGGGGTACAAAGTTAACAGCCGATGTAATAAGGAAGCCATAAATTTTGGGAACCATTTAATTATCTTTTTGTAATATTTAAACATATATATTGCAATGGACACGTATGACTAAATGTTATTGCGATTTTATATATGAGCATATTATAGTTGCCTTGCCTTTGTATAGTAATATAATTTATGAGCTGAGGGTATTCCAATGATCACATATGGCAAATTGTCATTGCAATTTAAATTAATGCTTTATAGTTTATAAAACTAAATGAGTATTTATGACATTTTCCTTAAGTACTTGTAAATTTTTTGTATGATTTAGCACTTATTTGGTATGACTTATCTAATGATCATAAGTATTTATTTAATCTTATAAGCATTTATCAAATTTTTTATTGTTATTTAATTATTTTTTTAGTAGAACTTTTGAAGAATAAATAAATTATTTTACCTTTACTAGTAAAAAATCAAGTTTTAAGCTTTTGGGAGTAGAGGTTTGAAATTTTTTTTATCTGTTTAAATATCTAAAATATATTTTACTTATTTGACAATATTATTTCATTCTTTTTTATAATATAACTTTAATAAACTTGTCTATCAAAGTAATTTTTAATTTTTTAATGAAAACACTCATTGACAACCAAACAACTAATTTTTTTAGATTAAAAATCTACTTATAAAAGTTTTACTAATAAAAGTTCTACATAAGTTCTATTTGAAAAGCTATATCAAACAAAGACTTATAATTTATTATTAAATTATTTTAATAATTAAGTGTATATTCATCATTTTACTTGATTTACATTTTCAGACTACTTAAAATTTATGGCTAACATCAAAGACTTAGGGTAGAATAATAAAATAATATTGTTAAAAGGATGTTTCCACCTATTTTAAAATATGAGGAAAATTTAGTTAATTTCTCGAAACAATAGGGATAGCCCTCATTTTCCCGATATTAATTTGTCTGTGCCATTATTTGTTGATCAACAAATCCGAATTATCAGCCCGCATGGAACTTACGCACCAAATGGCTGAATAATTTGAGCTGTTATTAAAGGGCGTTAATTTTCATTGAACTAAATTTTGCTTATCATGTTCATGCTACACTTGGTAGCACGGACATGCAAGGGCAGCCAATTCAGGCCTAGAAAGGGCACCTTTTGAAGTATTTTAGAAATTAGACACTCTTATTCGTAACCCCTTTAAAATTTTCCAAAATTTCAATAAAACCAAATTAAAATTATTTAGAATAATCTCTTTCTCATCATTCAGTAGTCCAAATCCACCGGTGGAATTGTCTACCAGTGAAGAATGAAAATTTTATGTGTATTTAACAATAGGCTCCTTATTTTTTTATTCTGTTCTTCTTTTCTTTCTTCTCCCTTCTTTTTTATTTTTTCCAATCAAAGATACTGTTAATGTAATTTTTAAATATATTTTTTACAAAAAAAAGGAGATTAGTTTTTTTTTTTTACACTGTATTATTCATTTTTTGTTAAAAATATTACTGGACTTGCAGAAAAAAGAATTATTTGATATAATAAATCGTTATATTATAGTTGAACTAGCACACAAGGAATTTTTACAGTAAACAAATGACGTTACGAGAGAAAGGTTAATTCCCCTATAAAGAATGAATGGTGTGGTAGCTGACAGCATCTCATTTATTTAAGCCTCACGTTTCTCACATGGTTTTGACTGTTTTCAATTGTTCACACACGGCCAGCTGCTTGCCTTTTGTCTTATCTGAGTGGTGTGAACACAATTAATTAATTAATTATTTAATATTAAAAAAAGACTTCATTTATAGGACACTTGTCATGATGTGAACGAAGGGAAAATTCAACCTTCCATAGTTGTCTTATTGATTAAGAAATGAATTCACTTTCAACTAGGTTGACGATCTGAATCACGATTGGTTTACTTGATTTCATACGAATTAAATGAGTTTAAATTTAAAAAATTTGATTCTTTTAATAAATAGGTAAATTTAATTCGATTTGTTAATTAAACAAATTGAATATAAGTTTGAAGATATTGATTCATTTAAGATTTATTTAATAAATAAGTCATAATCAAATCAAGTATTATTTATTTGCGACCGCCGATTGGGGTTATTCAAGCAGTTAGAGCGGATGTTTACACGTTTTTTATGGGGTGACTGTGGACCTAGGCGGAGGATTCATTGGTGCCATTGGCCGGAGGTGTGCTTTCCTCGGGAGAAGAGCGGCTTGGGTTTTAGGTCATTTCGTGATCTTGCTGAAGCTTTTGAACTTAAGCTTTGGTGGAGATTTCGGGAGCAGCAGTCGTTATGGGCTTCATACATGAAGTCTAAATATTGCAGCAATGATCATCTCGGAATGGTTCGTTTTCGTTACCCAGCTTCACCCCTATGGAGGCGTCTTTGCTCTATCCGAGATGTTGCTGAGCCTCATATTCGTTGGCTGGTGGGTGTTGGTGCTTGTAGTTTCTGGTATGATTGTTGGCTGGGATCACTCCCTTTGTATTTTTATAATTCAGTGTTGCTTCATCCATACTGGGTGTCTTCTTATTGGCGTAGTACTTGTTTGGGATAAGGGTAAGCTTACGGCCATCTTACCCACGTCGATAGTTGAAGCGATTGTTTTGGTTCCAATCGGCGTGCTCGATGAGACTCGATGGGATCACTGCTATCGATGGTATTTTTCATTTACGGTCGGCTTGGGAGATAGTGAGGTGCGCCAGGCCACGAGATGACGTTTGTTCTATGATTTGGCAGCGCCATATTCCGTCTCGGTTATCGTTCTTTCTTTGGCGGTTGTTACGAGGTTTTCTAGCCACTGATGATGCATTGAGTGCGCGCGGATTCTGTATGGTTTCGCGGTGCTTCTGTGGGCAGGCTGCTGAGACCTCTCGGCACCTCTTTCTGGAGTGCCCTCGGGTTAGCCAGGTGTGGGAGTATTTTTATCGTTGTTTAGGGATGTGGCGGACTAGCTTTCTATCGCCCCATGCTTTGCTTCGTCACTGACTGAGATGTGCTTCTTCTCGATCTCATATTCGGGTTATTTTACCTTGCTTCATTCTGTGGCATGTGTGGAAGGCTCGAAATGGATTCAGGTTTGATTCTCACTCCTTTTCGGTGGGTGCGGTGATTTTTCGAGTGGTGTCGGACATTCGGCTTGCTGGCTCTGCTCTTGGTTTCAAGCCGTCTCAGTTGCGGGGCGTGAGGGATTCTCAGCTTACGAATGGGCTACGAGTGATTGCTTCACCCCAGCGGCCTATTCGAGTTGTCGTTTGGACGCGACCGCCTCTTAGTGCGATCAGTGATCGTTGATGAGTGTTCGAGGGTAATCTCGGGTTGTCCACTGCGGGGTGTTCTTCGGGATCATAGGGGTATATTTTTGGTGGGTTTGGCTCTTTTCTTGACCATCATCCAATCCTTTATCGCGGAGCTTATGGTCATTTGTGAGGGTTTGGGCTGGCGGTCCGGATGGGTTATTCGTTGTGGAGGTAGAGTCCGACTCGGTTCATTGTGGTTTCTCGGATCCTCGCGGATAGTTACGTCCGATGGGATTATGCTTTGCCCTTGCGTCGAGTTCGATCTATAGTGTCCTCTTATTCGGTTGTGGTTCGGCATGTGTATCGTGAAGCTACGTTTGCAGCTGACTTTTTGGCCAATTGGGCTTGCACTACTTGTTCCAGCCATCGATTCTTATCGGTCCAGTGATCCGCCTACGGGTTTATCTAAGATTATTCATATGGATGCTCATGCGATTCCACATATCGACGCTAGTTTTATTATATTACCGTTTGTATGTTTTCACTTATCGATGAGGTTTTGGTTCATGTCCCCCTCCTTATATATGTGTTTCCTCTTGCATGATTTATATTATAGGTAGGGGTCCGGCCTAAGCCCCCACTATTTTGATGGTTTCAAAAAAAAAATCGAGTATTATTTATTTAATTAAATTATTTATTTATTTTTAAATATAAATAAAAAATTTTAAAATTTAAAAGTTAATAAAATAATTATAATGATAATAAGATAAAATATGTAAATAAAAAAAAATTAGGGTAGTCGGCCCTAGTTTCTTTCTCTTCTCTAACTTCTCTTAGCCCTCTCTTATCAATTCCCATGGTCTCAGGTATTTTTTTTTTTTTTTCGCAATTTCTCTTGATCCCAGGCTATGTTAACGGCTAATCCATTAGCTTAAAGGCTTGTTCGACAGTTATTGTCATTTGGATCACAACCAAGGTAATATTGAAGTTTGTCGGCATCTTTATTTTTGCACATTCTTGCTTAAAGTTTTATACTTTGATAGAACAAAGAAGATATGGTACACTGTCATGGTTCGATGGTTATAGCCGTTATCACTAATGTAAGCCATCGTCTTGTACAATCCAAACAAACTACATCTTGAAGATGATCATCCATTTTCGTAGACGAATCCAGATTAATTATGTTCGTTTAATAAATTATGTTACTTTTTATCATTATCAATTATATTTTTGTAAATGAATCTAAATTTGATTCAATTCATTTATTAATTCTATTAAACGAATTAAATTAATTGAAACGAATACTCGTTTAATAAATGAAATCAAATTCGAATCCTAAGATTTAACAAATGAATCGAACCTGAATTAATAAAATATTTATAATTTAATTTAAATTTAATTTATTTATTTGTTTTGCCACCCCTAACTCTTACAGTGTTGTGGAAATAATTAGCCATACATAAATATGCTTATTTGTACACGTAGACTTCTTGATTTTAAAAAATAATCATAAAAACTTATTTTGAATATTAAATTATTTAATTGATAATAACCCATTACTCAGCAGCTTCAGTTAATCAAATTAGCCACTGTTGTAGTTGTGAGAAAGGGGGGAGACTTCCTTGTTTCTGAGTCATACTACAACACGAAAGGTCTCACAACCACCACACCGCTCTCACTGACCTCAAAGCTTCCAGATCCACTCATCATCTGATTGTCTTTTATTCCCATTTCGGAATACAATTGAAGCCCTAACCAGTGATAGTCAATAGCTGCTGCGCTCTATTAGTTGACTTGGAAGTCAAACAAGAATTTTCAGGCCCCAGCGAGAGCTTCCCTTTCCAGCCAGTGTTTTGTTTTTCG
This sequence comes from Murraya koenigii, assembly GCA_025617385.1. Classification (NCBI taxonomy): domain Eukaryota; kingdom Viridiplantae; phylum Streptophyta; class Magnoliopsida; order Sapindales; family Rutaceae; genus Murraya; species Murraya koenigii. The sequence continues at coordinate 9,468,076 of CM046817.1, read as the reverse complement.
TCCTTTTCATTTATTCTTTTATTTTTATTTTTTTCTTTTCATTGCATTTACATTTTTTTTATCTATTTGTATTTGTTTGTAGTTGGAAGTTGTATATCTACCCCTCTTGAGGTTATTGGGTGTCGAAGATGATGTTGTTTCAGTTTTCTTATTGGGATCGTGTCAATATTTGTATCGAGATAATATGCCTGTATTAGAGTTATTAAGGGTTCTAGTAGTTGGTGCATTGAGGTTTTTGTGGCCTGGGACGAGAGTTCATTAGAGGCTTTTTGAGGATTACTTTAAGAGAGGTGGTTCTTGTTGAGTTCTTGTGGTTTTGATAGTTATTTTGTGTTTTGTCTTCAATATTGTGTTGTATTATTTTATATTATCAAACACATTGATTTTCTTTTGTCGATTGGAAGGGTTGCACTTGCATTAGTTGAGGTGGGCTAGATCAGTCTTATAAAATTCCTCTGCACTTAAGTAGTTCTAATGGATAAAACTTTTCTCTCCTTTTAATTATTAGAAATTTATAATATTGGCATATATTTGCGTTTTGTTAGTAGAGGCGGCATTATTCTAAACTTGAGTCTTATGTTTTATTTTATCTATTGTGCTTAAGCTGGATGTAGTATGAAATTTACACCTTCATAGTGTTGTATTGTTGGCCATTATTGGTCTTTAAATGAAATTCATTCTTTAAAAAATTGATAATAACTCAAAAAATAATTTTTAAAATATCTATAATAAATAAAAAAAAAGTAACATTGAAAACTAATTTAAATTTCATAAATTATATAAATATAATAAATTTAGAATAATTTTTATAATAAAATCTATTAATCACTAGTAAGGCAACTAGGCAAGTATGTTTCAAAACAAGATGCCTCATAAATTAAAAGATCTAGGAAACTTCACAATTCCATATTCTATAAGAACTAGGTACAGTAGTAAGGCACTTTGTGATTTGAGAGCTAGCATCAATCTAATGCCTTTATCAATGTTCAAGCAATTAAGAATTGGAGAAGTCAGACCTACAATAATGATCTTATTGCTTGTTGATAGATCTCATACAGATTCAGAAGGTAAGATTGAAGATGTGTTGGTGAAGGTAAATTAATTTATTTTTCTAGTTAACTTCATAGTATTGGATTTTAAAGCATACAAAGAAGTGTCAATCATTTTGGGAAGACCAATTTTAGTCACGGGAAAGACTTTAATTAATGTGCAGAAAGGAAAACTGACTATGAAGGTTAATGATTAGCAAGTTACTTTCAATTTGCTTGATGCTATGAAGAGTCTCAATGATGTTAAAGATTATAATTTTTTCAGTGTTGTAGATTTTATTATGGCAGAGAGATTAACTAGTTACTACAGTAATGAAGAATTCAAGGCTGCAGCATTTGAAGAACTTGAAGATGAAAAGCTTGAAACAGCTGACATAGCATGGTTAGGAGAGAAGCAATCCTTCAAAGTTGACAAGCAATTTGAATCTTTTAAACTTTTAAACATGAAAATAAAACCTTCTAAACCTTCTATTAAATCACCCCTTATTTTAGAATTAAAATATTTACCTTTAAAATTAAAATAAGTTTATCTTGGTGACAATGACATACTTTCTGTAATTGTTTATTTTCTTTGAATGCAGAGCAAGAAAACAGCTTAACAGTTTGGAGAAATACAAGAAGGCCATTGGATGAACCATGACAGATATTAAATGAATCAATCCCTCTATTTTTATGCATAAAGTTCATTTGGAGGATTGCTACAACAACTCTGTAGTGTAATAGAGAAGGTTAAATCCGATTATAAAGGAAGTTGGGAAGAAAAAGATCATTAAATGGTTAGATGCTGGAATCATCTACCCAATTTCAGATAACTCATTAGTGAGTTCAATAAAATATATCCTAAGAAGGGTGGAGTGGCTGTTGTAGCAAATGAGAATAATAAGCTCATTTTCACAAGAACAATAATTGGATATAGAGTTTGTATGAGCTATAAGAAACTGAATAAAGCCATAAGAAATGATTACTCTCCATTACCTTTCATAGATCAGATACTAGACAAATTTATTGGAAATGATTATCACTGTTTGTTCGATGGATATTCATACTATAAGCAGATTGCTATAGCTCTAGAAGATCAGGAGAAAACAATCAGATTGCTATAGCACCAAAAGACCAGAAGAAAACAACATTCACTTGTCCTTAAAGAACTTTTGCCTTAAGAAGAATGTTATTTGGCGTGTGTAATGCTCCAACAACATTTCAGAGGTGTATAATATCAATTTTTCAAACATGGTTGAGAAAACACTAAAAGTATTTATGGATGATTTTTTTAATTTTTAGAGAGTCATATGATGGTTATTTGCATAATCTATAAAATGTGCTTAGGAGATGTGAATAGAATAAATTTAGTGTTAAATTGAGAGAAGTGTTATTTCATAGTATAAGAAGGGATAATCATAGGGCATAAGATCTCTAAAAAAGGTATAGAGATAGATAAAGTAAAAATAGAGGTGATTGACAAACTTTTACCCCCCGCTTCAGTCAAGGGCATAATGAGTTTCTTAGGTATATTGGATTTTATAGAATGTTCATTAATGATTTTTCCAAGATATAAAGATTATTTGAAGGCATTTGTCACATTGAAGAAAACTTTTGTTACAGCACCTATTGTTATAGTACCTGACTGGAGTATACTTTTTGAGTTAATGTATGATGCTGATGGCTATTTTGTTGGAGTAGTGCTAGGGCAGAGGAAAGACAAGATTTTTCATTCTATCTATTATGCAAGTAAAACTCTAGCTGATGCACAACTCAACTATATCATAACTGAAAAGGAGTTACTGGCAGTTGTTTTTGCATTTTACAAGTTCAGAGCCTATTTTAGTTGTCACCAAAGTAACTGTTTGCACAAATCACTTAGCTATAAAATGTTTAATTATAAAGAAAGATGCCAAACCAAGGTTAATAAGGTGGATTCTTTTGCTACAAGAGTTCAACTTGGAGATCAACGATAGAAAAAGGACTTAGAATAAAGTAGCCAATCATCTTTCAAGGCTTGAAGCAAATGCAAGCATTCTAACCAAATAATACATAATAGAAACATTTTATGATGAGCAATTGTTAATGCTACAACAATTTGGATTCCTCTAATATATAGATTTTGCTAATTATTTAATGAGTGAAATGTTACCACTCAATTTGAACTGCCATCAGAGGAAATTGTTTCTCCATAATATTATAAGCTATCAATGGGATAAACCTTATTTGTATAAGATGTGTTCAAATCATGCGATTAGAAGATGTGTTCCTGATGAAAAGATTTCAAGTATTATGCAGTCTTGTCATGCTGTAGTATACGAATGACACTTTGGAGGACACATAACAGTATCCAAATTTCTTCAATCAGGTTTTTACTGGCCTTTTATTTTTAAAGATGCTTATAAGTTTGTTTAATGTTATGACAGTGCCAAAGAACCGGAAACATATCTCAAAAGTATAAGATGCCATTAACCAACATTATGGAAGTTGAACATTTTTATATTATGGGCGATAGACTTTATAAGACCATTCTCACTATCATTGGGGAATTTATACATCTTAGTTGCTGTGAACTATGTGTCCAAATTGAGAGAAGCTGCAGTATTGCCAATAAATGATAAAAATTGGTGGTGAAGTTCCTTTAGAAGAATATTTTTACAAGATTTAGGACCTCTAAAGCAATCATTAGTGATAAAGGTATACATTTTTACAATATATGGCCGGGTTTCCTCTACGACACCGCCCTCAACGGCGTCTCTGGCTGTATGAGCGACCTCTTCAGAACTTTGATCTCTCACTAGAACCCCCTTATTGGCCTCGGAGTCGCTAGAAGAAGATGATTCCTCAAGAGACATCCTGCGGGGTTGCTGGGTGGCTGACATTTTTCTTAGAGGACAATAATCTACCAAATGGGAAACGAAAATCCAGAAAAACAAAATGAAGAGAACGAGAAGAAGAAGTCAAAAATTTTATACCTGAAACCGATTTGAAGGAGGCAGATAGCGACGACAGCAGTGGAAAAGATAGATTTCACTTGCAGGCGGCGGTTTTCAGTTTTAAGCAAAAGTGTGGAAATAAGAAAATGCACAACGGTGAAATTAGGGATTTATAAATAGGAAAGCAAGTTACGCCAACAGACGACACGTTACTCAAGGGAGACGTGACTGTTCAGAGAACCGCCTCTTCAAATTTCAAACGAGTGGCCTAGATTCACCTATGCGTCTGACATTAAATGCGAAGTGTCGGAAGAGGCGGACAGCTCAGCGTGAGAAAGTAAAAAAGGGGAAAACCTACTTGAACACGTAATTTCCAGTCCTATCCCGTTTCACTCTCAAGATTAGAAACTGGGACACTAGTGTTTGGGGAATGCCGAGCAGGCCCGTTCGAGGACAATCTAGCCAGAACAGAAGACCTGATCGCTAGTACGAAGACATCCCTGCTCGGTGTCAAAGTTGGTGGGTCAAGTATTCTAAAGCCAGTCGGGCTCGGATATTCTCATCCTGCTCGAGTAAAGTCACAAAGATCCCCAACCACCGAGCGAGCCCTGATCGCATCATGTACAACACCAAGAACTGGAAGAGAACAAAGCTCGAGCAGAGCAAACCTAAGCACGGTAGCCCCGCACCCTGACAACTTGTCATGACGATCGATAACTGACAGGTACCCCCACGCCGTAGGGTTTTGTCACTATTACTGATGACTGGTGCCTCTACGGTATCATCATTTTACACAAACCTACAAGGTATCATCATTTGATCACGGTAACCCATAACCGTCTGACATCCCGCACCCCCAGCTGTCAGAAAAAAGCAGGTGCAATGAATAAAGGAGTGGCGCCCAAGCAAAGATGGCAGGAAAAAAATGGGATAAATATCAGACAAATGGTGAGGTAAAAGGATTCCAACTCTGATTTTTCCTCTTCTTCCTTATCTCTTTGAAATTCTACTTTTCGGTTTTTCTCAGATTAATAGATAATTTACAAAGAATCAACCCGATTACTGACTTGAGCGTCGGAGGATTTTCACAGGAAAAACACCCGACGACCTTTGATACTTTTTCTGTGGATACAGATCGGAGGTCACTATCGCTTCAGGGAACAGAAAAACGCGGGAACCAACCGGAAATACTGCTCGAGCATCCTGCGACCAGGAGGCAACATCACTATTTGGGAGCGACTAGTAAACCGCAACAACATGATATTTGTTGTAGCGTTGGCTAAGTATGGGATTAAATATAAGATTTCTGCAAGATATCATCCATAGATAAGTAGTGAGGCAGAGGTATCCAACAGGGAGATAAAACGAATTCTAAAAAAAATGGTGCTAATAAAAGGGATTGGTCTATTAAACTACATGATTCTTTATAGGCCTCCCGTACAACTTACAAGACTCTATTCAACATGCCTCCAAACAGAATTATTTATGGTAAAGCTTGCTATTTGCCATTAGAGCTGGAACATAAAATATATTGGGCAGTTAAGCAACTGAACATGGATATGATTGCTGTAGCAGAGCAAAGTAAGCTATAACTTTATGAGCTAGAAGAACTGAGATTATTTTTATATCAAAAAGTAAGAATCTACAAGGAGATGACAAAGCAATGGTATGATAAGCATATCCAGCAGAGAAAGCTAATTTCAGGCCAACAAGTTTTACTATATAACTTTATATTAAAACTTTTTCCTAGGAAGTTGAACTCTAGACGGTCAGGACCCTTCAAATTTATAAAGATTTATCTATATAAGGCTATTAAACTTCAAGATGAAAGAACGAGCTAGGAATTTAAGGTAAATGAACAATGAGTGAAGCAATATATGAGAGTCGTTATGAACAATCCAAGGAAATATATGTTCTTAATAGATCCAACTTGAGCAATTTGGGGTAGGTCAGACTAAAATACCTAAAATCAAGCGCTGATTGGGAGGCAACTTAGTGAGGGAAGGAAATATTCCTTTTTATGCAAGTTACCTTTAATTTATCTTATATTAATTTGTTCTTTTATTTTATTCTATTTTAATCTTTATGTTTTATGTTTAATTGTGTTTTTATTTCCTGTTATTTTATTAGAAAATAGGGATAAAAAGTATAAATGCAGCCCCTAGATGGGATAATGAAATGAAACAACAATATCTGAAAGGAAATACTACAACAGCATTCGCAGCATTGTAGAAGTCACAACAATCTCAAAATGAATATGCAATTAACGATTATGTTGCAGCAATGATTTTTCTGCTACATTGATACGACTTTTAGTATTTAAATATTTAACCTGTTGCAGCAGACTGTCAGTGTGAAGGTTTTACTTTTTCAGGTTGACATGCTTATGTTAGCAAATCAGAAATTTTGAAAACCAAATAAAATACAATCCTTTATTTTCATACAGTAGATATTTCCTTTCCATTTAAATTTTGTTTTTAAAAATTCAAATAAATTTCCAAACTTATCTCTTTATTTAATGTTATCCTTATTTTCCATTTTGCTATAAATTAGAGTTTTATCGTTTCATTCTAACCAATATTTCATCTTTACAATATTTATCTCTTCTTTTTAAGTTTTTACTTTCTTAACCTAATCAAGCTAATTCGATGTGCTATAGAAATGCCAAAAATCAAGGCTCGAGTAAGTAGATTGAAAAATTCTAAGAGGTTCTCAAGTTTTAAAATCAAGAAGAAGTATAAAGACTCCATAAAACTTCAAAAACTATTGAAGGGAAAGGGTTTTGAGATTCCAAATCAGCCCACAGGCATTCTAAAAATCTTGCTTACAACTAATGTAAGGTTGGGCTAAAGCAAATTCTTCATACACCTTATGACCCAATCGGGCCAATCATAAAGGAGTTTTACTCTAATTTGCTACAACAAGATCAATGAAATATTTAGGTACAATAAATTTAAGAACCTTTGGATTCTTGAGTTATAATGCTTTTTATGACTTACCTTCTATTGTTGATTGTTAATACTCAAAGTTTGTTGAGAGGGTAATTGTTAAGTAATAGGGGAATATATTAAAAACTTTAATTGTTAAAGGTAGTGTGTGGGCTAATGAGGAGGCCCGAGTTGTGAATAGGATTGACATCAAGCCTATTGTAAAGGTGTGAGTTAAATTTTTTAAATCCAAACTATTCCCACCACCCACACACTAACCGTATCCCTTGATAAACTTTTGCTTTTGTATGCTATAATCAAGGGGCTAAGAGTTGATGTAGGGAGGGTGATTGAGAGAGAAATCAAAGAATGCACCACAAAAAAACCAAAATATTCTACTCTAGTGTTTCCATTACTTATCCTTGGAATTTGTGAGCTTTCTGGTATTAAGAGTATGTTTGGGATTGAGGTCATTGTAGCTTTTAAGTCTACAATTCATCGAAAAAAAGCTGTAATTATAAAATAAAAGTTAATAATATGTAATAAATATAATTTTTAAATAATAATTTTAACAAAATTATTAAGAACATAATAAATTTTACATCATATAAGTGAAAAATCATATTAACATAGCTAATATACCTTAAAAGTTACAGCAGTTAATGTTTACCAAACACTTTAGTGCTACAGCTTAAAAGTTACAGCTGTTCAACCTCAATCCCAAACATACCCTAAATCCACTAAGAATGATGAGAGAGTTAAGAACCATGGGATACTTACTGCTAGAGCAGTTAAGCAAATTGCTGGGGAATCTATTATTATAGCACTACGAGAACAACATACTACTGTTACTATAAAATCTACTCTTGAAATTGAGCAACTGCTACATGCTTTAGTTAAGAATATAAATGCTTATATCCAAGCACAGAAAGAGGAAAATAAAAAATTCTTGGCATAATTAATGCATTTAGAAAATCAAAAGCATCAATTTGTAGTGTTTACAAAGATCCTTGCTGCAGCAATTTAACTTCCAAATGGCAGCTGGGACTATTCCAGAAGAGACAGCAGGTAAAGAGTGAAGACGAATCTGATGATGAGCAGCCGAAAGAACAAACTGGAGCTGACGAAGAAAAAGAGGAAGAAGAGAATGAATTTGAGGAAGAGGAAGAGAGTGAAGAGAAGGAATCAGAATAGGAGAAGGAAGAGGCACCTTTAGTGGTGCCTCCTAAACGTAAAAGGAAGTATGTAATCTAAGTTGATGAAGAACCTGACATAGAGGAAGATGAGGATATAGATACAGCCCTTGACAAAGCCATTAGTATAACTGCCAGAACACCATAACAAAAGAAAAGCTTGCAAGAGTTCATTTCTGAAACACTTCTGAAGAATCTGCTACAACAACACCTCCAACCTCCACAACAAAGAAAACTCTCACTATGTCTCCTATTATAACTTCTAAAGCTTCCAGCAAGAGAAAATAGGCCCAGTCATCTAGATGTGATACAGTATCACACGCACCAAAAGGACTCGAGAAAAAGAAACCAAAGACTATTCTGCCCACTATTCAAGAAGTTGCCAGAGCATTTCAGATTAGTCTAAGCCTAAGCCAGAAAAAAAAACTAGCTGTTCGAAAAGTTCTAGAAGTAGGGTACAGAAGTAGTAAACCTTCCCCATTAGTACTGCAGAATTGTTCTCAAAATCAAAGAAGTATCCTTTGCCAGTCAATTTATTTTTCAAACTCTGAACTTTTTCTTTCTTTTCTTTATTTTAACATTTTGCATTTTTAAATTTCTAGTATAAGCATGAATGTCTTTATTTGTATTGTGTGCTTGCGAGGAAATGATGAGTATAAAATATATACTTATTTTATTTTACCCTTAATTATATAATTGCTAGTTATTATTATTTGTTATTTTTAATTAATTGAATTATTTAATTGAATAAGAAAATAATTGGAGATTGTAAATAAAAAGGGCATGAAGAAGTTCAAATTGGGAAGTAATGAAAATTAAATTGAAAATCATTGGAAGACACGAGAATAAAATCAAGAATTAATAGTAGCCGTGCCCAGCGAGAATATCAAGACCAAAATTGAATACAATTTCCTTAAGTAACAAAGATAATGCATGTGATCAAATTATTGAGGGCAAGCAAGCATGCAAATGGTGGCCATACATTATTAGAAAATAACGATTTTGTTTTAGCAATTGCACGTGAATGGCTATTATGCATGGCTAATATGGAAAGCAAATTAATTGCTTGGAATTAGATTAATCCAAATTGATTCAGCCAATATTCATTCACAATTAATGGCTTAATGGTCATAGCATTATAAAAGCACAAGAGACGGAAAAGAAGAACAGCTGGAGATAGGCAAGACAGAGAGAAGAGGAGCGTCGGTAGCAATTTTCAAAGCTTCTCATGGCCGACTTTATTTTATTTGTTACTCCCTATTCAAGTAAGTCTAGCTAAGTTTCTTATACTGAGGTTGAGGTTAATGATGAAACCTTATTCAATGAAATAATTATCTTTTTATTGAATTAATTCCGTACATATATTCTTTGATGATTATGGTTCTTATTTCACATGATTAATTGAATAATTATCTTTTCATTTTTAATATCATGTATTCTTGATAGTTAAGAGATTATTTAATTAAATCTAAGCTTGGTAAAATAATGATTAATGTGATTCTCTTTGATTATTTGTTTTTCAATAAATTAGATACATAGAATGCTTAAGAAACTTTAATTCTTTGTTTTTTAATAGGATACATATAATACTTAGAAATCCTACCTTAAGGCGAAAAAGAACCTATATTAGATTTAATCACTTGGGCTTAGTTGTTATATCTATGAGATGATATAGATTGATTTTGAGTTGTTACTCTAAAATTGAGAATTAATAATAATTATATCATTATGGTTAAATAGTGGTGGATTCTGAAACCTTGGTAACCTTTGTCTTATTGAAATCTCATTTGCTTTAATTGTTTTCTTAGTTTAATTAGTTTAATTATCTTTAAAATTCCATTTGCTCAACTAGATTATGGTTAATATTAATTTTAGATTTAAATTAGACTTTATATTTTATAGCAATCCTTATGGGTTTGATCTCGTTACCATTATTCTATATCCAAAAATTCATGCACTTGTGAGTATTTTGTTGAGTGTGTTTATTTGAATTAATATAATTAAGTGTGTAGCTCTGCCTACCTAGTATTAGTTGTTGATTTAGGAAACCCAATGAGGATGACTTGAGTGATGAAATATAAGATAAATGACTTTCAATGGAAATAGTTTATAGACAAAGGGTGACACTCTGTCTTAGTACATTAACTTTGGTTAAGTCTTATGGGTATGTTGTAGCAAAGGTAAAGCAATGTAGAAAATTTCAATATTTTAGGTTTATTATAACTCAAGTTTCAGGAACATGGAAAACTTTTCAAAATTATTGCAATTGTGCTAGATATAGAATAAATTCTACTCCAATGGCTTAGTCACTGAGTAACTCAGGCTGTGTATGCACCCCATATACAGATGCAAACTTAAGTATAAAGACAACAAAAATTTATAAGCATTATTGTAACAACCTAAAAGAAAGAAAAGTCTTCTATTTAGGAAACTGAGTAGTCAGGTCTATTTATAAGCGCCATGTTCAGTTTTGAGTTAAAAGCGTCTAAAGATAAGACAATATTGTAGTATAATTGATGTCATTGATACAGTAACTCTAATTTGTGCATTGATGAAGTAATTGAATGTCATCATTGCCCCTGATAAAATATTCACATAAAAAATTGATGTTACACTGAAAAATCCTTACAAAAAAAAGAACAAACTAAGAATGAATTTTGTAGCACATTTGTATGTCTTTATAATTCTTATTTCATCCATAAATAAAAATGTTCTTATTGTAGCAAATTTAGACCTTGATCAAAGGGACACACACACACTTAAGACAGAATAGAACCCAAGTCTAGAACTGGAGCTACTATTAGTTATTTTGCATGATTGAAAAAGAAATATGAGGGTTGATAAATAAATTTAATCTAAGTGACAAGAGGTTAGTTATTTATTTCATGATTGTGTGTTTGAAGTTTTAGTATTGTTGTCATTACTTGAGGACAAGTACTGGTTTAAGCTTGGGGGTATGGTAACTCTATGAAATGAGAATTATCATGACATTTTTAGACTCAAACCAATATTACTTAGAGAGTAATGATGCATTTTATTATAATTTTTAGTTATATTTTGCATAAGTAGTTGTTTAAATTATTTTTAATAAATTAAACTTGTTTTAGATCATTTGATGCTATGATTATGTGTGATTTTAGGTGATAAAAAAACTCAAGTTTTAGGGATGGAATGTTATTACAATAAATTTGTAGAGATGACAAAAGAACTTAGCTGTAAAAGAATTAAAAAAAAAAGTCTGGAACATTGAAGATGCTGTAGACACTATTGCAGTATTCTTATAGCAATGACAAACTAGATTTCACTTATTTTAATTGAAATATTGCGATATGAAGTTTCCAAAATAGCGGTTACACAGCTACATACTTCTGGTTACCCTGATTTTAAGTTACAAAAAGAGCACGCATGAAAAGAAAAAGAGAGAACCTTCATTAGGAAAAAGATAACAGAAAAATACAACAAGAAAACAGAGAATAGAGAGAGATTTGAGGGCTACAACAAAGGATTTAAGGAGAAAAAGAAGGAGAAACTGTATAAACTATGCATAACTCATTTTCACATCTTGTTATCTTGTTTTTATTTCTTTGTGGGAAAGTGTTTGGTGGCTAAAACTATTTTTTTTTATTGTTTTTTCACAAATCATGAGCTAAACTTTATTGTGGTTGAGTGATAGACAAGCTTAATGGCTGTTTGACTGTTATAAGAATGTTGCTCTAGATTTATTATAGCATTTTATCTTAATTTTATTTATTGTAATTCTTTATTTCGGCTGATCACCCATTTAATGGATACTAACTAAGAAGGAGCCTTAAAAATGTCTGACTCAGTGGAGCAAATTAAGATAATACTTAATTTTAGATTGGATTTCCTAAGCTGATTTAATCTCCATATGAATAGGGTCATACTTAATGAGATTATGTATAAGGATGGCACAAGCACGTTGAATAAGACATATTCAGATCCTAAACAAGTTCCCATCGTACCCGTCACAAGAGCTCGCGTAAAGAAATTCAAAAAAATACTTAATAGGCTTATTCAAGCAACTTGGGATCAATACAATTCATGTAGGCCTATTGAAGGAATCTCACAAGATATTCAAACCAACAAATGCGTGATTTAAGCTCTTGAATTTTATAAGCAATCAAATTCATGAAATCGACACATTAAAGATGAAAGATATGCTACTATCTTTTTTTTTAAGAAAAGAAAGGGGGGCGGGCAAGCCCAAATACAATTTTTTAACCCCCTTCCCACCCCTAAGAATCGAACCCAGGCTTCCACAGCTCTACGGCGAGCATGGTAACCAACCGGACCACACCCTTGGGGGCAGATATGTTACTATCTTTTTATATAATGTTTATATTTTTAACTGAGGCAGCAAATCAACTATTTTTATTTTTTCTAGTCATTTAAGATACTTTCATTGTTATTAGATTAATATCCTGATTTATTCAGGATTTTTTCCTTTTTATTAGATTAGATTCTAATTTATTTAGAAGTTTTTCCTTATTTCAATTGGATTAGGATTTGTTTTCGATTTTAGATTAGCATTTATGGCAGGAGATATCTAAGATAATTATGGCTGATATTTCTTATAACCTATATATTTGCACATTCAATAAGAGAGGAATAAGAAGTTTTTTATACAATTTGCTTGAGAGTATAATTCTTTTTATTTCTTAAATGAACTCTTTGAACTTATTGGATTTTTTTTGGCGTTCAACCCTTGACTTATAAATCAGACCATTCGTAGCTAATTGTGGCGTCCTCATATACCAAGGTTCTTGCTTCATTAAGCAACGGGTAGCGGTTCCATTCAATTTCTTGAATTAGAAATGATCTTAGAACCTAATTTGATTAAGGTCTCATCAATTCTTGGTGGGGTTCGTATTAATACTTAATCTAAAATTAGTGAAGAACTAGACACAAAAATTCACATTATAGGGTAATTGGAACCTAGAACGCATAATGCTATATCTAATGTTAGCATAACAACTAATCACTGTTAGATTACATATAGATATAAGAGCTGGTGGCTTAGAGTTCAGTTCTATTGGTGATGAAATAGTATTGAGGTTAGGGCAGTTGTTTGCCTATGTGTAGGAGTTTAGAAAAGTTTTAAAGGTCTTCATAGTTAGGAATGGATTCAGACTAAAAATGTTAAAAAATGAGAAGACAATAGTAAAATGAATGTGTAGCCCCGAATTGCACTTGGAGAATCCTTGCAAGTCTTAATTAAGACCGACTTCCCAGAGCATTCTTATCCTAGAGTTGATGATAATTATGAGGCAGCTTCAGATTGAATAACAACAATATATCTACATATATCTAAAGCCAATCCTGACATAAAGGTTTCTGTAATACAACTGCTTTAATGCAAAGGTATAGAATCGAATGCAATAATAATAGGCTATACAGAGCTATAAGGAAAGCACTTGAGTTACTTGGTGAAGACCACAATACTAGTTACAACAAGTTATTTAGGTACATGCATGTCTCTTCCACTGTCTCTTTTGAAAAGGATTGGCTTGTTGGTGATCAATTTCACGCATTTAAGAGGTTTTTCTTGTGGTTAGATAGAAGGGAATTTTTTAAAGGCATAGGTCATTCATTGGGGTTGATGACCGTTACCTAAAAAGACTATATAAAGATGTACTCTTAATAATTGTGAGCATTGATGTAAATTTTAGGATTTATCCTTTAACTATGTGTGTAGTTAAGACTAAGAATAATGAGTCTTGGCAGTAGTTTATAGAGAAACTATATGATCAAGTGGGTAGTAATGGAGGTAAAGGTTTATGCTTTATGAATGATAGGCAAAAGGTGTCCTCAATGCCTTGGATAGGGTGTTCCATATGTCTGCTACAGTACATCTATGCAAAATTCAAGAACAAGTTTCCTGGCCTATTACTGAATAAAGTGTTTTGGAGAGTCTGTAGGAGTTCTAATGCTACTGACTCTAATTCCCACATTAAAGAACTAAGGACTATAACTCTTGATGGCTATGAATGGTTTCTGAAATCCAACTGTATGTTGGGAAAAGCATCTCTTTCTCCCCCCTCCCCCACCCCCCTTAAAACACAACATGCAACCATGTTAGTAATGATATGACTGAATCCTTTAACAATTGGATCAGTAACAAAATTCTAGCTAACCTAAGAGGAGGGTGAATTATAAATTTAAAAAATTATATAAATAAAATCATAAAATAATTTTAACTAATGTTTTAAGAAATTCAATGACAGTAACTTTAAATAGGTAAGGGTAGAGAAAATGAGTACGATATTTTTACATGATTCGGTAACCTGCCTAAATTCACTCCTCTAAGCAAACCAAACTTGAGGATTCCACTAGCCAAGCGTTATAACCCAAGGCTTCAAGATGTTTACAATTGACTTCCAATGTATCAATAAACCTTTATAATTCGAGATGAACACTTACATCTCTTCTCTCAAGTGTTTTGAGACTTACACTCACTTAATTTTAATATCGAAATAAAGTTTACAAAGATTATTCTCTACAAGAGTGTATAGGTAAATGATAGCTCAATAATTAATCAATGTATATAGATAAAAAAATGAAAGTTCAAGATGATTTGTATGCATAAATTTAAGCTTGATAGAGATTGAAAAACTTCTTAGATTTGAGTTTAATTTAGGTTTTTATAGTTTAAACAAGCAAACTAGCCATTTTTGACTTTCTGAAGACTTGCCAAATCATCGCTACAATGAGGCGATTAGCTGCTTGTTTGATGTAGCAAGTAATTATTGCAAATCAAATTTGAAATTTAGGCCCAAGCGAAACCTCGCTATTTTTTGCCGACTAGCCGCTATATTTCTGGACATGAAGTGATTAACCGCTATTGTTCTAGAATTTTTAATTTTTTCTAAAATTATATTATGGCCTAAAACTTTCTATTTACAAATATGTCCATTTTCATAAATTAAAACAACATTTGTTGATTTTTAAGTTCTGAAAATTTTTCAATTTTAGTCTATAAATATAAAAAAACAACCAATTTCATTAAAATCATTTTCTTATAAGTATAAAACCTTTATTTTATAAAAAATGATGATTTATTTAAAACATTATAAAAAATGACTTGAGCTTTTAAATGCTTAATTATACATACATTTGATCATACTAGCTTTATAAGAAATATGACAAGAGAAATCATCTAAGCTAGTACTCTTAATATTTAACTTTGATTTAATGAGATTTGTGCCCTTGTCCATTGGTTGTCTTGAACTTGAATTTTACACGAATGATTTTTATTCTTTAAAAACTAGTGAGATTGTGAAATATATATTTATCATTTTACCCTTGACTTGTGGTTTGTTATTATCAAAATCAAAGTTCGTGTAACCATTTAGGCCAATAAACAACTACAAAGTTTTGCCAATTGTGAATGTTTGAGGAGATACAAACAAAAATCATGCGCTTGAGTTATAAGTGGCATAAGGCAGCCCTTGGATAGAATGTCGAGCTTCCGGAAATTATGAGAAAAAAAATTATCAAGAGAAGAGTAGAAGCAAGGTCATTCTCTGTCATTTGTGGGCATAATGAGACACTCAAGATACTTGAAGATGTGACAACGATCATTGTTGTTGATCTATCGAGGAATAAGTGTGACTGTAATGAATAAGGCATTTATGGATTTCCTTGCAAACACACCCTCTGTTGTGTAGATGCAAAGAGGTATCCTATGGAAGATTATGTAAATCCATATCTAAAGAAGGCAGCTTTTATTGGGACTTACAAACATCAATTTAAACCAATTCATGATGAGAAAAAAGTGTCCACTTGAACTTTATGATAATTTGTAGCCACTAACAAATATAAAGACAATTGGCATACCACAAATTAAGAGAAGGAAAAAAGAGGATGAATCTTCAACCTTCAAGTAAAGCTCAAGTTTAAAGCATTCTCGCTGTGAACAGTGGGGACATAATAAGAGGACTTGCCGAAGGGCAACTACTGATCATGGGAAGAAAAATGCCAAAGTAAAGGTAAAAATATTTACTGAAATTATTCTTAATTTCAGCATAAAATTACACCTAATCATTGAACTAATTACTAATTTTTATTATATTAGGCACTAATTATAGAGACTAGTTTAGATATAGGCAATATAATGAGCCAATCACAATCATTTGCCTATGATAATGGTAATATTAGTGCTGGAAATATCTATAGTGAATAAATAATTTTAATTTTGTAGTTTTATTCTGAATATACAATATGATTGTAAGGCATTTGACTTAGGAATGATGTCTGATCACTAAACTTATAGCATCCAGCAGATTTAAGAACATAGAGATGAAAATATATGAGAAAACAAAACACATTATCTAATCCCATACCTTTGAAATATCCAAGCATTAACAGATGGTGTATCATCTCTTGCTCACTTAATATATATGTTTGAGTTCTTTTGATTTATATTTTGTTGCAAGGTAGAGACTTTTATACTAATGCCAGAAAATAGGTCATATATTTTTGTATATTCATTTCATTCATTCACACATTAAACTTTCATTTGTAATTAAACACATAGTATGTGGGAAATTATTTGTAATTCTTTAAGTAAAATCAAATTGAGTAGTTGTAAGTGTTATGATACACTTGCATTAAGATATTGGAGATAATCTCTTGTTGTAAAAATCTACTAATACCTTAGAAGTTAATTCTAAGTATTATTAAAGTCTTAGAAGCTCATTCAGTGAAATTCTCAATTTAGCCGAGCTTTATCTTATCTCTTTATTTTTCATTACATATTAATTTATTTATTTCAAATTTTGTTGCTTTGTTTAAATTACATTAAGTTTTAATTATTTAAATTCTTAAAAACCTAATTCATCCCTTCCCTATTAGATTGCTGCGGTAGTATTTCACTTCTAGCGGGTGATATGTTAATATATTGATACTTTTTCTCTAAAAGCCAAACTTAGGGGAGGTCTTAAAAAATTACCCGGGTCAAAACAATATTTCGAGGGGTGTTCATAGCATAGCTAGAAAAACGCTTTCAAATTATCTCGGCCTAAATGTCCGTGGCCCATATGACCAGTTCAAGCTTCAGGAGTTCAGACCCGCCCAAAAAAAAAAAAATGGAGATTACTAAAACTGACCAAGGAAACCCGCTTCTCTCACGGTGAGCAGCACGAATGTCTCCTCCTAGAATTCTGCTCTGCGGCGACGTTTTAGGGCGCCTCAACCAGCTCTTTAAGCGAGTTCAATCGGTCCGCTTTACCTTTGTTTTTCTTCCCTGAAAATTCAAATTTTAATTCGAATTATACATAATACAAATAATAGTTTGATTTCACAAATTCCAGGTTAACAAATCAGCAGGTCCATTCGACGCGGTTCTCTGCGTGGGCCAGTTTTTTCCAGACTCGTCGGAGTTGCTGGATGAGTTCATGAACTATGTGGAAGGCCGCTCTAAGATTCCAATCCCGACCTACTTCATCGGCGACTACGGCGTTGGCGCCGCCAAGGTCTTACTTGCTGCTTCCAGGAACTCTGCCAATCAAGGTTTTAAGATGGACGGCTTCAAAATCACCGATAATTTGTTCTGGTTGAAAGGCAGTGGCAACTTCACTCTCCACGGTAATGCTTTTCGACTTTCTTTTTCCCCTTGTTTAATGAGACTGTGACGGATTATGAGTAGCTAGCTGAGCCCTTAATCTTATATTCTTCAAATGCATTTCTTTGTTGAAAAACACTGCATGTTTGGTATGATTTATGATCAAAAGTGCTTATTTTGTCTAATAAGCTCTCCACAAAAATTCTTATTAAGTTCTTTTTAAAATTTTTAGTATTGTTTAGTTGTATTTTGAGTAGACTTTATGCTATTAAATAAGCTATTTTGCCTTTACTAATAAAAGTTTAAATTTTTGGTTTTTGAGAGTACAGGTCCTTGAGTTTTTGTAAAGATTTAAATTCTCTAAAATACTATTTATTTATTTCTCAATCTTATTTCGTTCTTTCTATAACATAATCTTAAAAATTTTATCTTTTAAAGTAATTTTATAATTTGTAATCAAAACTCTTATTAACAACCAAACAACTCAAACATTTTTGGTAAAAGCTTTGCTTATAAAAACTCTACTTAAATAAGTTCTATTTGAAAAACAGCCAGACCTGAAAGCGCTTTATGGAGAAGCGTTTCCCAAATGTTCTTTATAATGCATTTATAGTGCTTCTGTAAAGCAGATCAATCAAATGGTTCTTCAAAACACACTCTTGATGGTCTTTTTTCTATTTTTTTAAATAATTTTTAAAAAAATACTTGTTTTAGTTTCAAACAATGACTAAGAAGAAACATAATAGCATTTTCATTCTATTGTGCCTTTGTCTTTTTGGATGCTTGTTTAACATTGTCAAAAGAGCTGCCAATCTAAGTTTATGGCATTTCTGTTTTGAGAACAAAATATGAAGGCATGTACAGTTCCTCAATATATGTTAGCGACCTAGGTAGACCCAAACTGTTAGTTGCACTAGTATTGAGTTTGGTAATTATCATATTTTCATCCTAAGCTGCACTTATGTCTAGGTTTATCTGTGGCATACTTATCTGGAAGGCAATCATCCGAAGGTCAGCAGTTTGGTACATACAGTCAAGATGATGTTGATGCATTGCGAGCATTACTGGAGGAACCTGGAATTGTTGACTTGTTCCTAACATATCCTTGCTTTCTTATATGTTGTGTGTACCTTTTTCTAGTAGCTTTTTCTCTTTGATTCTTCTTTCTCCCTTTCCTAGTTCCATGGTCTGCTTGTTTGATTTTGCTTAATCAATTTTTACTAATGAATGGCCAAGTGGGGTCACAAACAGATCAGCTGCATCTGATATGTCAGCGCAAATCTCAGATTCATCAAGTACTGATAGTACTGTATCAGACTTGGTGGCGGAGATCAAACCACGGTACGTGATGTTGGAGACTACTACCTATCAATCTATGTGCATGAATATAGTGATATTCCACTATTTTACCATTCTGTTCCTGATTGTTGATGCTTTTTGTGTATCATGAAACAGACTCAAAAGGTTCAAATCTAGGATAATATTTTGCCTCTTTTATTTTTGTAATGGAGCACCCCTATCTCATGTTAAATTGTTTGAGGTTTTCAGGCTTTTTATAAAATGAAAATGTGCAAATTCTCAAGTGCTGTTTAAAATGAGACACTTGGGATGGAACATCCCTGTTGCTCTAACGCATTTCATACCTCTCTTGGCTCACCCTCGAAATATGTCATGGTTTCTTGACACTTGATATATAATTTCAGTATCTGGTATGTTATCCTAATGTCAGGAATTATGTATATCCAGTCCATTTGTGGATTAATATTGAAAGGTAATATTTTGGAGCTAGAGGAAGGTTGTAGGAAATCACCCAAAAAGTGGATCAGTTTTTTTATCGTCTATGTCTATATGTGATGAAGATCTACGCTGCGCACATTTGGGCTGATGAAATGCAGCTTCTGTTAATTAAGTTGTGGTTCTATTGCTTATTTCAATGCTCTTTTATCGCTTTCTGGCATCTCCACTGCTGAAGATAACCTTACTTTTACCATCCCACATAAATGATGCTTTATCTTTCTAATTTATGATGTCCTCTGCGAAGCTATCACATTGCAGGTTCTAAGGGTGTATTCTATGCTCGTGAGCCTTACTCTAACATTGATGCTGTGCAAGTGACACGCTTCTTGGGTCTTGCCCCTGTTGGAAACAAAGATAAACAGGTTTGATTACTATCTCAGTGAAATTTTAAATTTTGACAAGTATAAAGTCTGGATGCAGAGACACGGTATCAAAGTAAAAAAATTGTAATTACATATATATATTCATCTATGATATTAAACATATGTACTAACCATGGCATATCACACTTAACATGTTTTAACTTATATTAGCAGTTAAGGCATATTCTTATTGAAGACTATGACGGAGTGTCAGACATGGTCAAAACACCCCCCTGTTCTTTCACTCTTAACAAAAATCATGGATAAGCAGTTGTCCTTAACAATTTTCCGTCCGTTGTCAAGGAATGGTGGGGTGATTTAAGAATCCCTCAACTACTTCAGTTAGCTATAGCTGCTTGTATCTGAGTGTTGTGTTGTCGTATTCCAGCATTCTGCGATAAGAGAAGTGTTTTCGAGGTAGTTATATTTACGTGCAAAGTAAGTACTGAATAGATTTCAGGAATCAGATATTGTAGTGATTGGGATCACACTTGAGCTGAACTCTTCAGTCTAATTTCCTTAGAAACGAGACGTTTGGACCATTTTTCTTTGTTCTTAAAAAGTTGATATATGCTTCATGCTGATGCTCATGAGCAGTCACTACTTGCTTCTACCTTTAGATAAGCTTTTTTCTTTTTATAACTTGTTGATCCTGTACCATCTTCACAGAAATTTATTCATGCGCTTTCTCCTACGCCAGCAGCTACCATGTCTGCTGCTGATATAAGCATGAAGTCACCAAATACTACCTTATCTCCGTACATGTTTCTAGATCAAGGGTCTCATTCTAAAGAAGCCACAAAGAGGCCGAGCGATAGTGTTTCTGATTCACAATATTGGAGATATGATGTCTCTCAAAAGCGACAGAAACATGGAGGTGGTGATGATGATAGGATGTGTTTTAAATTTATATATTCTGGGTCTTGCCCTCGTGGGGAAAAATGCAACTTTCGACATGATACTGATTCGAGAGAACAATGTTTGAGAGGTGTTTGTCTTGATTTTATTATCAAAGGAAAATGTCAAAAGGGTCCAGAATGCAGCTATAAGCACAGCCTACAAAATGATGACTCTCAGAGGGCACATCGATCTGAAAATGCAAGTGCCAACAGGTTCAAGCTTCACTGAAGTAACTGTTTTCATATGGAATTGTTTGGTCATTGCATCTGTTTTACACTGTTTTATGTCATTTTCATTCCTTTCGCTTTGTTAATAGCTGGACAGTATGCATTCATTTTCTCTATGCCCTGAGTTTGTAACTAAGTGATGTTTATAGAATGTTGTAATGATGAGTTGATGGCGTACCCTGTGATTGATTGCAGATCAAGAGAGTGCTGGTTTTGTTTGTCGAGCGCCAGTGTTGAGTCACATTTGATTGTTAGTATAGGAGAATATTACTACTGTGCACTGCCTAAAGGTCCACTTGTTGAAGATCATGTGTTGGCAATACCTGTTGAGCACGTACCCAACACCATTTCTACTTCCCCCGAAGTTGAAAAGGAGCTTGGTAGGTTCCAGAACAGCCTCATGATGTATTATAAAAACCAGGGGAAAGAAGCTGTTTTCTTTGAGTGGCTTTCCAAACGCGGTACTCACGCTAATCTTCAGGTATTTAAATGAAAATGAAAATGAAAATGTCAGAAGTGTCACAACCACATGTCTAAATTTATGAATGGATGAGCTGCCTATAAATGTATACTGATTTTACTGTATTAGTTGTTATTTCTGTATGAAGGTAATGTTTTATGTCAATGATGTATCTTTCTATTCCCTTTTTTGTTCATTTTATAACTTCTCCAGAGGATGTAACATTCACTTGTGCGCTTTTCATTTCTGTGTTATGCCTTTGGAAAAAATTCAAGTCTTGCTGCCCTTATTAATTATGAATATAAGTTAGTTCAGTTAGTGCGCATGACAAACTCATAACCGTATTTTTTCCTTAGCCAACAAAACAGTAAGTGTTTGACATTTTTTTTCATTTGCTTGACAATTAATTATGCAGAAGATACTTGCCAAATTTACAGAATGTCTATGGAATCTTAGCAGTATTTTGTTACTTCATTTACTGTCTATTTCCTCTGTGCAGGCTGTTCCTATTCCAACATCCAAGGCAGCTGCTGTTCAAGATATATTTAATTTGGCTGCAGAAAAGTTGGGTTTTAAATTTTTGGCCACGAAATGTGAGCTTCATTTTATTACTTTAAGTATGTAGTCCATATTTTTAAGGTTAACTGTATTGCGGATATGATCTGGATGCTTCAAGTTCTCCATTTTCACTAATTTTGTATTACATATTGCCTGTCCATAACCTGATAATCTGACTTGATAAATTATGGAAGCTTGAAATGTATTACAAGCTCGTAATATCTTCAGCTACTTTGCTTCCTTTCCTGGGAGTGCTCTGTCAACGTGACCTTGGTCAATATGGAATTGTTCAGCTTGTTTCAATGTTATATTAAGCAGTATATGATGTATCCTTAACTTCGACATGCATCTTTATTCTAATTTTTGTCTTGTAGTGAGTAAACGTTCTGATGGTAGAAGATCATTGAGGGCGCAGTTTGACAGGAATTGTAGTTTCTTTTACGTGGAGCTCCCTGGAGGTACAATACTGTCACATGTAGTTGAAGAGAATGAAAGATTTCCAGCTCAATTTGGACGCGAGGTAAGACACATAAATTCAACTACTGGGTTTGAGATTTTGCTGATTTTCTAACTGGACACATGTCAAGGGATGCGGTTTAAGTAATATGTATGGTCTCCAATGGAATTTGGCTGATAGTTTTAGTGTTATATTCTTGAATGTGGTTTCATTTTATTATCTGCTCACCATTTATGGTTTAAGCCATGAGTTTTCTCCAGTACCCACCACCCTCTCCTTCTCATCTAGGTAATTCTGTGATGTTAATATATAAGCATCTCTGAGATACTCATGCATTTTTCCTTTTCTATTTTCTGGTTGAAGACCTTTTTAAATCTTACAGAAATGGGGTGTCATCTATGTTTTAGACAATGATCATCTGCATTATCCTATGAACTATGAAATTGCTGTGTGTAGAATAGCTGTATGTGTGGTTTTTTATTTGGTGTAAATCTGGTATTATTTCATGTCAAGGACAGGGAGCCATTGCTTGACAAAGATTTTTTTCTTTAAATTTCTTTTCATTTTAAGTTGATAGAAAACCACTGATCATATTTTGTACTCCTTGGTCTTACACTGGATTAGAAAGGATCTATGGTATGCAGTATAACTTTTCTTTGATGCCAGATTAAAGTGATTAATTTCCAATTGATTTTGATTTTTACTAGTATGCTTCCCGGTTTGACTTTTCAAATCATGATTTTCAGTTTCTTAAATACATTGGTTGCAGTCTAGTTATTGTTAATGTTCTGGTATACGAGATTTTTAATGTTCATGGAAAATCATAAGAAATTACATATTTTAATTTTTTTTTTTTTTAACATGGATATCTGTTTTCCATTTTCAAAGAAATGTGGATTAAGAGATGGTTGCCACGTTAAAAACAGATGTAACCGAATGTTATGCAGGTTTTGGCAGGCTTGCTGAACATTGCTGATAAAGCTGATTGGAGAAATTGTATGTTTGGTAAAGAAGAGGAAATGAAGATGGTAGAACATTTTAAGAAACGGTTTGAAGCTTTTGATCCTAATCGATGATTTTTACCACTAAAAAGAAAAAGAGAGAGAGAGAGAGAGAGAGAGAGAGAGAGAGACCAAGAGTGTTGTCTTCTAATCTGTGCTTAAATCAGGGGGTGAGTGATGCTGCTGCCCATAATGTATTCTTTACTGGTTCAATAACAGTAGCCAGTTAACTCCATATTTAATGTCCATTTATTATTACAGTCGTGACTGGCGAGGGTACCTCATAATCCTATAGATGAAAGAAAATCTAGTTTTAGATTACAGGTGCCCTAGTTCTCTAGTCTCCATTGTGCTCTGCACAAACTTGCACCACTTGATCCTTCACATGTTAGAAGAAGGAAAATTGATACAAGCAGAAAGTTAATTCTTCTTCTTCCTTCCTTTTTTGTATTGTTAGAAAACACAAATTACCTGTTATCAAGTTTTTTAATTTAGGCTTAAGGCGTCTGCTATACTGCTTTTTAGCATAATGCGAACCTCATATTTTTAACCATCTCCTGTTACTTTAGAATGACCATTTTCCAACCCTGATGAAGGTCAATGTTTGTACCAGTGTTACTAATGCTTGTTTTTTTCATCAAATAGGTTCAGTAATAAAATTGAATATCAGTCACTTACATCACTCTTTTCTTCTTTAGAAAGGAAGAAAAGTAGGAAATTAATAGTGGCAACCTTTATCTACTGCAACATTTTTTGTTTATGTAGATGTAGGGATTTATATTAAAATCAAAATCGCATGCAATTATTCTTGAAGTCGCATACAATTATGGTTGTCTGGGCTCCCAAAATAATTTAGGGAAATTCTTGTTTTAGATCGGTTCACCAATGCGGTAAGCTTGACTGATCGCAAGTTTCCATGTGACTGATTACGTAGGGTTGTATGAAATTTTTTAATTTTTAATTAAGTCCCACAACATTAAAGTGGGTGTTACCACCTTGAATCGCATTATAGGATTCATCCGCTTATCCAAATGGAAACTTGTGATTAATGCGGAGGCGGTGAACCGGTCTCATACAAGTGAAGACAAAAGTCACTTGACCTGGATCATAAGTCTCAGCTGACTTGGGGTCCCATCAAAATGCGGTTGAGGTAAGGTAGATCGGAAGGTATGAAAGAGCTACCAAAATCACGGATCCATGAATCTATGTTTTATATGCAATAACTCTTATTGGGTATGCGATTGTTTCGAGAAGAAGTCATTCATTGCAGTTTGTTATAATCCGTTCAAGTTGAGCCTAAGAATAGTCCGAAGTCATGTAAAAATTATGATGCAGGACTCCTCGCTCAGGTGGGAAATGAATAATCATCCAATTCGGAGGCCTCTCTTTCTTCTTTGCAGCCTTAACAAAAGGCAAAGTAACATAAGTCTCATCGATCAAAGCTTGTAAACCAGATAGTGTTCACTGAGAGAGTTGGATTGCATGCATGAGATTATCACATGGGTCTTTGAAACTTAAAATTGAAAGCATGGTCCCCCCACAATCTTACTCAGATTGTTGGGCTGCATGCACCCAAAGAGAAGTAAATGAATAAGCTTTATTGGCATCACAAGTGTTACAGCAATGGTGGCCCTTTCTGTGTGGCTTACTATGAAGCCGAAAAAAAAAACACTACGAATCAAATTCAAAAATTTTGTTGCATCTGTGGGACTGTCTATATTTAGTGAGACAAACGAATTTTGCTACATGAGTAATAATTCTTTCGGTTTTTTGGCGGGGAAATTTAATTTAAAAGGAAAAAAAAAATTATTCTGACATTTATTCAAGCGCTTGTGTTGTGAGGAAGAATATGCCAAACCAGACAACTTCGCCTTGAGCAACTTCTGGCTTCTCTAATTATTAAATATAAACAAATTGTGAGAATGTGACAAAGCATTTTCCCACTGACTAAAAACATTCAATCTTCTCATCATCAATCAAACATTAACCGAAATTAACGTTGATGAGTTTTCTTAATCAAGCTGTCTAAGTCTTTCCCTTTAATCACATGCTGCATAGTCACACAGCACTATATTTCAATTCAGCATCATTAGCGGCCGTGTGACTGTTCATTTGGGCAGCCTTTATAAAATTGTATCTAAACAATTATCTTTGCTTTCTTTGGCAAATTTATTACTGGTAACTTATTTTTTTGGTTCATTTCTTTTTTTTTTTTATTTTGGCCCTTTTTGGTTAGCTGATTTGGAGCTTTCCCCACAATAAAAGAAAAATAAAAATAAAGAAGAGCCCACGATTTATTTCTTCGTGGCTCCCTCAAAATTCAATTACCTACCCACATTAATTACATTTCGTACAATTCAATAGACTGTTGATATTAAATTATCCTAATCCTTGATGCATTTCGCTTTCGATTTTCATTTTCCATTGCCAAGTTAGTTTGCTCCAATAATTATGCCAGTGCCGGTCAGACCATTGCCTTTTTCGTATGTAGACTCAATTCTTCTTATGTAAATATATAAATTTATGATAGATTGGTGCTGACTGTAAAGCTTCCAGATTATAATATAATTATTATGTTTTATTTATTAATATGATTTTCAATACCTATCGTTGTTTGATAAAAAATTTCATATGACAACGCAAGGTATGAAGTAATAGAATTATTTTGATTATTTCTGAAAAGATCAAATATTAATATTTTAAGAAAAACAAAACAAGAGAAAGGTTTTGAACATTTAAGAAAGAAACAAATGTTTTAAATATGTTTGAGTTTAACATTATTTCTCAAGCGTAATTGTCCAGTAGTACTTACGCCCTCAAAATGCTTGGGTGCAGCCCTAAAGGGATCTAGGCTTTTCTTTGAAATTATTTTTTAAAAAATATGTTAATGCAAGGGTGAGTATATTTTAACTTAAAATTTTGACACAATTTTTAATCCATTAAATTATTTTTGTTTTAATTTTAGTTATTGTGTTTCATTGATTAATCAATATCTAAATTGCAAAGAAAAACCGAAGGATCTAATATTATTTTGTCATTTAGCTATGATAAAATGGTAATTTTACATTAAACGGTAAAGTAGTCAATTTTATTAATATTCTTTTAAATGTTTTTCTATGGAGTTTAGATGGCAATAAAGAATGATACATTTTATAAACTTTATCTAAAAATTAGCATACACATATGTGTGTGTGTATTTTTGTAAAAACACAAAAAAACAAGTGGTCGTTGAATTACTTGCCTTTATTACTTAATTCCATAATATCAATAGATTAGAATTAGTGTCAAAATTTAAAGTATGATTTAGACTTGAATATGTTAAAAACATATATACATATACAACCTTAGTAAGAATGGTGTTCAGTAAAATTTATGATTCATGCTCTTTTAAATTTTTTAAATTTTGTAGGTGGTATAGCTACTGAGATCAATGCAGTTAATTATGTATATTTGAGATGTTAGTTAACTATTTCTTATTTTATTCTGAGTTTTTTTTTCTCTTCATAAGTCACTTGTAGTAAGCGAGAATAGCTCGTGTAATTTAGGGTTTGAAAATATAATTGATCGTGATTTTGAATTTATTCTTTCAATAACTCCTTTCAATTAAGATATTGAATCTAATGCGTATGCTAAATTAACATATTAATGCATCGGACATACGTCGAATTATGGTAGTTAAGAACTTAAGATTGTTCTTTTGGACTCAATACACCTACATCCATGATATAATTGATTATCAACAAAATTATAGGGTAGATTCTTAACTAAATGATTGATTATCAACAAAATTATAGGATAAATTCTTAACTAAATGATTATTTGACAATCTACTAAAATCTCATACAACCACACTCATTTGTTCATTTTATTTTGAATTCTAGAAACGCAATTTTTTAATAATAAACCAATTCCAAATGGAATGGAATATTAATCTCAATTTTGTTATTAAACAAAATATATGAGCTAAATCTTCATCACTTCGAATTTTTTTTTTTTTAAAGAAAATTTCAATAGTAGGGTAGATAAATGGACCCACAAATAAGAATAACCCGAATAAATTTCCCTTCTTATAAAAACCCCTTCATTTGTAAAATACAAAGCTATTTGATAATGAAATGACCAAAATGACACAAATCTCTAATCACCGTCCATCAATGTCTGATGCCGATGTTGAGCTATAATTAGAATATACTAAACATATATAAACTAAAAAAAAATCATCGCTTTTTTATCCAAAAAGCTAATTATCATTAAAATAAAGGACTAAAAACGACGTGTCAATTGTTAAATTATTTAATCTGGAGTCTGGACACATGCCCACAGCTCGCACACACACACTGTCCCTCAAACAATCACCAATCTCAAATTGGCCAACAGAATCAACTGAAAATCTGCAAGAAATAAAAAAAAAAAAATCGTCATGCTCAAGCAACCCACCTAAATAAAATTAAAATCCCAATAAACTTTTTTAACCCGCCACGGCGCCACGTAATATTATTGGGTCCAATAATTTCCCCATAAATTGCCACTTTATACATAAATCAAATTAACCTTCCCAATAAAAAAATTAACCAAAAGAACTCCTCTCCGACAGTCTGAGAGAGTCTGTTACTTGCGTAGTTACTGTACTTGTGTTGTGTTTTACAGAAACACTTAACTCTTAAGCTATATTATTGTCTGTGTCAGTTTTAGTTGTGTTTTCAATATCAATGACACTCGTGTTTTCAGTTTTGAGTTTTTACAGCATGCATGAAGATAATAATAATCTTTTTTTTTTGGTTGCAAATTTGAGAGTTTTAATTTCTGGGGAAAGCATTAAACAATAAACATTAAACAAACGTAGCTTTGGTTCTTCTCACCAAACTTAAATTTTATTTTTATTTTTCCCTTCTGGGTTTCACCTTGTCATTGCTTTTCTTTTACTTTTTGTGGGTATTAGTTAATGTGACATCTCTGTTCTTGTTTCTTTCCTTCAAGCTGTCAACCAGTATCTTAATTTAGTATTCTATTTTCTATTCCATTTTTTTTTTTAAATTGTTATTACTTGCTTTATTTGTTTTTCATCATTGAGGGGTTGGTTTTGAGATTTGGTTTTTATGGGATGGTGATGGGGATGGTTATGCCAGTGATTCTTCAGCTGGTTAAGCTATGTATCATTGGTTTTGCTTTCACTGTTCAAGGATCTGCAGGTAATTTTATCTTTTTTTTTTTTTTTTTCATACTTCATTTGTTAAATTTGTAATGATTTGATTATACCCAGTTAGTAAAATGATTTGATTTTTTCGAAAGATTCATCATTTTTGTATTATATCAATAATTGCATGATCTGGGTTGATGAGAATTCACCTGTCTTATTAATAAGACCAGAAATGTGGAGAAGCTGAACATGTTTGTTCAGTATCATTATTGTGATCAAATTCTTAGTTTCGTTGATCCAATGAGTAGAAGTGGACAATTAAGAATTAATGTGAGTGATTTGAAGTCTGGCATTTCCATTATCTGAGCATGTCATTGTCTGAAAAAAAAACAGATTGCAGAATTTGCCTGGATTTAGTTTTAAAACCAGAGGTTTGAGCTTGTAGATTTGTATATGTTTTTCTGTGTACTTACAGCCAATGTTTTTCTGATCTATTTTATTTCTATCACTTACTGTTCAATTAGTAATTTTATTTAGCACAATTGATCCTGCCTGTAGCTCGGCTTAGGCTGCATTTGGGAATGATTTCTGCTAAGGCTTTAGCTGGAAAAAAATGCTTTTTATTAAGTCCATATTGCTTGTAGTATGTTTATGGCTGCCTCATACATTCTCATTAATGTGATTTAAGAAGGTTTTGAGTTTAGGAACCTTTGATAAATGGTTTTGTATCTCATCTTCGTCAAACCCTGTGTGCAGGCTAGTTTATAATTTTTCTCCTGCTTTCCTTTGTAATAATTATCTAAGGACTGGACAAAGATTTCTGATGGTTCCAAATTCTCTTATGCAAATAGTGAGTACAATCATTAACCAGAAATTAGTCCTTTCTGGTGAAACATATAATGAACACTTTAATCTAATGATTAAGCTCATGTGTCTTGGTTTTATGATCCAAGTGGAAACCCCCTAAGTAAATATTTTAGCAGATTGTTTAGACAATAACTATTAATAAGTCTCAGTTGTTAACAGCTTTTGTGGTTTTTATGCTGAAACATTTGCTTTTGTTCAGGGTTTGGTAACCCACCATCTCCAGCAATTATAGTAGGACACTCTCTATCTCCGAGACTACCAGTAACATTCAGCCCGAAGCCCCATCTTATAGGAGGACACACACCATCCTTGTCACCTAGTACCCCCATAGAATTGCCATCACATTCTGCTCCTCCACCCGTAAATATACCATCCTTTTCTCCAAGTAGTCCAGCGGTATCAGCACCATTTGATATGGTCCCTCCACCATCTTTGATCTCAACCACCCCAGTGGCATCACCTCCATCTATTACAGCTCCTCCACCAGTCAACATGCCCCCTCCACCATCTTTGATCCCAACCACCCCAGTGGCATCACCTCCATCTATTACAGCTCCTCCACCAGTAAATATGGCCCTTCCACCATCTTTGATCCCAACCACCCCAGTGGCATCACCTCCAACTATTGCAGCTCCTCCATCAGTCAATATGCCCTCTCCACGATCTTTGATCCCAAGTACTCCACTGACATCACCTCCATCCAATAAAGCTCTTCCACCTGCATCACCTCCATCTAGTACAGCTCCTCCACCTGCATCACATCCATCTAATACAGATCTTCCGCCTGCATCACATCCATCTAAAACAGCTCCTCTGCCTGCACCACATCCATCTAATACAGCTCTTCCACCTGCATCACATCCATCTAAAACAGCTCCTCTGCCCGCATCACATCCATCTAATACAGCTCCTCCACCTTTGTTTGTTCCCGTGCTACCAAGTGCTCCTCCAGGGAAGACACCTGTCAGAAAGAGTCCGATCTCACTTCCCGATACTCCAGGTACAGGACTGGTTAGGGTTTTGTTGTGCCCTTTGGCAAATTTGAACTTTACTTTTTCTAAGATCAGATTTTTCTTATTTACTGTCTACTTCAGTTGCAACTCCTCCGAGGAATTTTCATCAAAATTCACCTGCCATTCACCCAAGCATGCCAGGACCTTTGCCACCAGTGCCATCAGTTGCTCATAAAAGAAATGCATCAAATAGAGAGGCTCCCATCACTGAGCCAATTGCTCCAGGTTTAATGATATTATAATGGTTACATTATCATTAAATTTCTAGTGGATGTCCTTTTGATCTGGCTTCTGTTTTCATCTGTTTCTGAACATCACGTAGTTCCATTTCCACCAAGGAACTCAAGACAGAAGTCCCCAGTGGTCCATCCAATCATTCCAGGAAGAACACCTTCCGCATCACCCGGTATGCCTTAATATATTTATGCTTTTCTTTGAAGCTTCTACCAATGAGACCATTTAAAGTGGAACTGGTTTTATCTTCTTCTTTCAATGAAGTACCATCTTCATCACCAACTAGGAAATTGCCACAAACCCCACCAGCCGTCCACCCAGTTGTGCCAGGAGAACCTCCATCTGCATTACCAGGTACTACTTTTTGGATCATTTATTGTTATTTTCAAAGTTAGTTCCACTGGATGATTTGAGAGGATTCGACATCTTCATGTCTTGCTTGAGGATAGATACTAAGTTTCAAATGAAGGAGGTTTTGATGGTTTAACAAAGTGCTTAACTCCCAACAACCACTTTCCTTCCCATCTGTTTTTCTAAACTGCTTTGCCTTGAGGAATCACAGCTTGGTTTGAAAAGTTTCCTCTCTGTATGTTCATTCTGAAGATTTGATAACATGTCACAGATCATTGTAAATGCTATGATTAACATGGCAGTTGAACAACATAGGTGGCGCTATACACAGTTATTAGCTAAAACTGCTGTATTGAATCGGAAATTTTGGGGTTACGCCTGCTTGATGGGTAGTACAACTGTTGAATGAAAAAGGTCATGATTTGTTCTGCTTTGCTCTCTCTGTCTCTGTCTCCTTTTTTTATTCTTTCCTCATCTTTTGGAAAATACCCATTTATGAGTATCATTTGTGTATGCAATATGTTCTTGTAAATTATGCAATTCAGTAGTTAAATATCAGTGGTGATATTTCCATATTCATAAAAGCTCTATACACTGATAAATGTTCTTTTGGTTGGTCTATGTATGAAATTGCAGATCCTGATGTACCTCCATCAACTCCACCCTCAAGTGTTAGCGGGAAAAGGGTTGGAATACCTGTTGCCAAACCTTCATATGACATAACAACACCACCACCTGTGAACCATTCCCCATCAAAAGGTATACTTCATAACTCTGACTAATTCAGACAAATAACCGACATGAAGTATTATAATAAAGACATATACTTGAAAGGTTCTTTTTCTGCGACAGCACCTTCTACACACAAGTGCATGAGGCACTCTAATCATTCTCCTCTTCCACCACTTTCTTCTCCTAAACCTCCTTAAAATAATGGGAATCATACTCCTACGTCCTCACCTTTGGCTTCATTTCCTAAGCATCGTGATGCAAGGAACAAAATTGCCAGCCCTCCTGCTCCATCATATTTTATTTCTCCTACCACTTCTATACGTCAAGGTTTAAAGTTTATACCTGAGGCATGTTCCTAACTGATATCTGATTATGAGTTCTTTAATGGATTTCCTATTTCCACTTTATTTTTTATATAGATCCGGTAGTTCCTCCATCATTTACTCCTACAAGCAGGAAAAGATACCATGCTTCTCCACCCCTTAACTCAGGTACCACAGTGGTTAATGCTATTAATCTCATTCAGACCAGAGCTTTTGCAGTGTAATGAATGGCATTTTAACTCTTAACGTTATCACCCCTTGTGGTTTTCAGTTTCCCCATCCCATTTGCCCCTTCCAACACCTGTGACTCATGTGCCTGCTTCTCCTGCACCATCTCCAATTGTTGCATCTGGCCAGACTGAATGTGAGAAAGCTCACATCGCTCTTCTTTTTAATTTTATTGTGTAGCTACATTTTACATCAAAATTTCTTATTTCATTTGTTGTCTACTTAATGGCTTACCTTGGGATATGTTTGCATTTTGAAGTGCCTCTTTTACCCCCTAAAACTTCTCCGAGTGGTTCTTCAACAAAGAGTCCAAAAATGCCTTTCCTGCCACCCATTCGAGCATTTCCGCCTCCCCCTCCTAATGCAGGTATGTAACACTAGGTTCTCTTTATCTCTGGGGTTCCTAGAGTATCTTCTCTTTCATTGTCCTATAGTATTCTTTGACTTAGTAAGGTATAACGCAGTGGTTGATTATTTTTGTAGATTGTTCGACAACTATTTGCACAGAGCCATATACAAATACTCCACCTGGCTCACCATGTGGCTGTGTCTGGCCCATGCAAGTTGGACTACGACTTAGTGTTGCACTGTATACTTTTTTCCCTTTGGTCTCAGAGCTAGCTGAGGAAATTGCTGCTGGGGTTTTTATGAAACAAAGTCAAGTACGAATTATTGGAGCCAATGCTGCAGAACAACCTGATAAGACAGTTGTCCTTATTGACTTGGTACCCCTTGGAGAAAAATTTGATAATACCACAGCATTTTTAACTTATCAAAGATTTTGGCACAAACAAGTTGTTATAAAATCTTCATACTTTGGTGATTATGAAGCATTATATGTGCGCTATCCTGGTATAATTATATTCACTTTCTTGATTATCTCCTTTCAAAATTATTTTTATGAATCATCTCAGGGTATTTATATAGAAACACTGCGTCTATAGGTTTACCTCCGTCTCCGCCTTCAGCGTCTTCAAGTATTGGTATAATTGATGATGGGCCATATTCTGGAAATAATGGAAGGGCAACAAAGCCTGAAGGGGTTGATGTGCCAAAGAGGCAGCAGAAATATGGGCTAAGTGGTGGTATGGTTGCTATTGTTGTTCTGTCAGCCTTTGTAGCTGTTGTCTTATGTTCAGTGGTTGCTTGGGTTTTGTTGTTCAAATATAAAAGTCGTGCTTGTCAAGCAGAAGCAGTGCCACAATCTTTGCAACCATCTCATGTAAAACCATCAGGTAGCAATAATTTATACAGCCAGGTGCAATTTTTCAGTTGATATTGACAGGGTCTTGCATAAGTTAATTGCTCAAGGTGATTCTAAATATTTAACATTAGACAATCTTTCGCTATAAGCTAATCCATATAATGGATCTGGCTAGATGTTTTCATCTAATAAAGCATGGTGGGCATAAATGGAAGATAATAAACTAGTTATCAGTCTTTTGTGCTAATATGATCAATATATTTCATATGCATTAATGTATAATTGTTCTGATCTTGTTCTATTATCATAGTCTTAACTGTGTAGATATGGAAAGAATCCATCCAGATGCAGTGCTTCTATTTTTGACTTCCTTCAGTTGATAGAAAAGCACTTAAATTTTCAGGTGCTGCTGGGTCAATGGTTGGCAGTGGTCTTGATTCTGCTTCCTTGTCATTTGGATCTAGCATTGCAACTTATACAGGATCTGCTAAGACCTTTAGTGCTAGTGAAATAGAGAAAGCCACTGGTAACT
Source organism: Murraya koenigii (assembly GCA_025617385.1). Taxonomy (NCBI): domain Eukaryota; kingdom Viridiplantae; phylum Streptophyta; class Magnoliopsida; order Sapindales; family Rutaceae; genus Murraya; species Murraya koenigii. The sequence goes on along the minus strand of CM046817.1, from coordinate 9,434,026 downwards.
TTGATGCTTCAAGAATACTTGGGGAAGGTGGTTTTGGGCTTGTTTATGGTGGTGTTATTGAAGATGGAACTAAAGTGGCTGTCAAAGTGTTAAAGAGAGTTGATCAGCAAGGAGGCCGGGAGTTCCTGGCTGAAGTTGAGATGTTAAGCCGTCTGCATCATAGAAATTTGGTCAAGTTGATTGGGATATGTATTGAAGAGCAGGCCCGCTGCTTGGTTTATGAGCTCATTCCAAATGGCAGCGTTGAATCTCATTTGCATGGTAGTTGTTTCAGGGTAAATGAATAGTTGATTCCCTGTTAAATGCTCTTGTTGATGTTAGTTTTGCTTTGTTGTCAGGAGCAGACAAAGAATCCGCTCCACTTGGATGGGATGCCCGGCTAAAGATAGCACTTGGTGCCGCTCGTGCTTTAGCTTATCTTCATGAGGATTCAAGCCCTCGCGTCATACACAGGGACTTCAAGTCCAGCAACATCTTGTTGGAACATGATTTCACTCCAAAAGTATCCGACTTCGGTTTGGCTCGATCTGCCATGGATGAGGAAAGCAGACACATATCAACACGTGTCATGGGTACATTTGGGTACGAGACCTTCTCCCTCTTAATAGTCAACTCATCATATCACACATACCATTGCAATATGGAAAATTGCATGGCTGATGGTATGAAAATATATCAATCTTGAAAGGATTGTCATATGTTCTTCATGCTTGTCAGAAGGAATTATAATTCTCTAGAGTAGACTCAAGCTCTTGCTTGGCACCTTTAGTGACTATGCTCATATCGGTTGGCTTGTACCAGTTGCCCATTAGAAATAAATTAGGTCAATTTTTAGCTTCATTCACATTGCTTAGAATAAGAAATATGATTTGAATTGAACTTGAGTTGTGAAGTGTGAATAATGAAATGGGCCGATCTAATTTAGAAAATAATGGCCTCTAACATGCTATAAATAAAACAACATAAATAAATAGGCTGGGCACCTTTGTTGACTACCCATAAGCTAAATCAGCATTGTGGAAATTGCTATGTCAAAAGATTCAGGTCACTGTATTTCAGGCCACTGATATTAAAATACCTAGAACTTTTTCTGCAGTAAGTGGCTTTTGAAAGAAACAAGAAAAATTAGGAAGTTCTTGCTCATTGTCACATCACCACTTTATCAAAATGGTGAAATAACATGGGTGAAATTTACGACCCCCCCCAGACTTATGTTATTTTGGCAGCTATCTTATGGCATCATCCTGATGAACAAAAGTGGCCATCTTCAACTGCCACCACAGTACGTGTCAATGATGGTTTCGAGCTACTTCAAATCATGTCCCATGGTTTTGAAAATAGTCATCGCGACCTGCGCCATTAGCGTAAACTTTTCCTGTTGACTGCCTTGACCAATACAGATACTTTTCTACCCCTGGATGCTTACAACTTGAATGAAAACATAATTTTACCCTAAAAGTATTCATATGCTCTCCTCCTAGACTTGTTGAATAAGTAATTCAATGTACAGTCTGAAAATATTATTTAAGAAAGACCAAACAACTTAGTCAATCTTTATCTTTCTGTTACCTAGTGTAGTCGTTATATTGCATGCCTGTAGGCAATGCCATTGCAGAGACGAATTTTTATCAATTCAAGGTTATTTCCTAGATTATTTAACAGGGTGGATTGTTGAAATAGCTAAGTCGTGTATTAAAATTTTTGGTTTTATAAGGAGACGAAAAAACAAAATATTCTGCTTAAAGTGAAATGCAGTAATTTTAACATTACAGTAACCTGTTGGAAGAGAAGAGATGTGTGGCTGATCATCAGAAGAATTAGTGTAACATGCCTTTAGAATAGCTTGTCTGCACTTTTATGCAAAGTTGTTGCACTTCCATGCTTCTATTTTGTAGAAGAGTGGCTTTAGTTAGGAGAGGATGGATTCAAAGCTATTTATTTTTCCCTAATCTCGTAAATCATCTTCTCTTCTTGAGCTTTGTCCCCAAATCACAAACTAAAACCCGAAAGCAATAATAAAATCTCCAACCACACTGAACAGTGAAATAAAAATTGAACCATATTATAGTTAAAATAAAAGCTGTTGCTGAAGTTGGTTCCAACTGTGTTTGTTTTGCTGGTTCTGTTAATGCTTCGATTATTTTAAAATGTGAGGGTTCTGTTAATGCTTTGATTATTTTAAAATGTGATTTCTCAACAAATAATTTAATCCAGGTATGTCGCTCCTGAGTATGCAATGACCGGGCATCTTCTTGTGAAGAGTGACGTTTACAGCTATGGTGTAGTCATTCTTGAGCTGCTGTCTGGTAGAAAACCTGTAGATATGACTCAACCTCCCGGTCAAGAGAATCTGGTTGCTTGGGCTCGTCCACTCCTCACAAGCAGAGACGGGTTGGAAACAATTATAGATCCATCTCTAGGGAGTGATGTCCCTTTTGATAGTGTAGCCAAAGTAGCAGCTATTGCTTCAATGTGTGTACAACCTGAGGTACAACACCGTCCTTTCATGGGTGAAGTTGTGCAGGCCTTAAAATTAGTGTGTAATGAGTGTGATGAAGCAAAAGAAGTGGGTTCTGCAAGTTTTAGCCAAGATGATATGTCCATTGATTTAGACACAAAGGTCAGTACTGGCTCAGGACAATTGCCGGATCCTTTGCAAAAACATTATTCAGTTCCAAACTATGATCTGGGACTTGATACAGAGAGAAGACTGCCAGTATCGTATTTATTCAGTTCATCAGCAAGATATGGGAAGGAGGAATCTGAGTCGTTTAGGAGATACTCAAGCTCAGGTCCATTGAGAACAGGTAGGGGCAGACAGTTCTGGCAACAAATAAGAAGACTGACTGGGGGAAGTGATAGTGAGAGTGGTGCTGTGTTCAGGTTATGGCCAGGCTCGTATTGAATGCTTAACATACCCTATTGTGTAGATTGATTTTCCTTCCTCGGAACATTTAGTATCAAATTCAAATTAACTGGCAACAGTAATTAGGCCCTGCAGCACGGAACTGGACAGGGAGCAAGTTGGAGGGAACTGCAGACGTGTTCATATGAGTCCAAGGTGGAAACTGGATTAACATTAATAAATGTCAAATTGATGACGGAACGGTCTCAAAACACAGTTCAGTTGGCCGAGTTTTGGAAACAATAACAGTGATGATTTGAGTCGCGGCCAATCCGCCATGTATTGAGAGAAAGAGAGAAGGAAATTCTTTTGTTCTGAAATGTACAGAGTGTAATGTGTCATAATATTAGTCTGTACATTACGTTTTAGAGCAGTAAATTCTCAGGTAATTATGGCAATTTTCTTCTGTAGAGAAACTGAACCTGATATCTTATTATGATTAGAGAATTATTTATCTCTACTTAAAAGAAAAATTTTATTAGAGTTTAAGCTGGTAATAGTACAAATTTTTATAAAAAAATGAAATAAAAACCCTAGAAAAAATTTATTTTTTATAAAAATAAAATAAAATGTTGTTAAATGAATGACACCAGTATATTACAATAATTAAAAAAAAAATAGTCCAGTTATTGCTCAAAATCTTGACATCATTAACGGTGTGCTTGAGATTGAATTGTCGTAGCTTTTAAGTTATAACTGTAAAAAAAAAACCTGTAATTATGAAATAAAAGTTAATAGTATTTAGTAAATATAATTTTTAAATAATAATTTTGACAAAATTATTAAGGATATAATAGATATTTTACCGTATAAGCGAAAAATCATATTAATATAACTTCTAAACTACAGTAGTTAGTATTTATCAAATACTTTAGTTACAACTACTCAACCCCAATCCCAAACATACCCTAAGAAATAGATTGGATTTGTCTTGGCTCAAATTTAACACCACATCAATATGACACGACGCACACAAAATAATAAACAATTGGCTTAAAACGAACATAATAATAAGCAATGTCTTAAAATGATATTTGAGATTTCTTAGCAACAGGCTTAAAATAATATCTATGGTTTATTTTCATTATTTTTTATTGTACCATTTATTATTTTGGGTTTATTTTCATTATTTCTTACTATATCATTTATTTTTTTCAATAGAATAAAATTAACTAAATTATTGGTTAAAAAAAAGCCTAAACAAAATTTCAAAAATGCTTATCATACTGAAAAAAAAGAATGCTACTTATACAAATTCTTAAATAAAAATAAATAAATAAAAGAGAGATTGTTAATTTTTTCTATTGAAATTAATATATACTACTTACTTTCTATTATTTTTATAATATTCAAGAACTCCCAGCATAATTTTATAATATTTTTCTTATTTTCATATATATTTTTATTGAAATTTATTATAAATAAAATAAATCATAGAATGAAAATAAAATAAAAAGTATTAAAAACAAGAAATATATATTTTGATGCGAATAAAATATTTTTTTATTTTTTATTATTTTATAAATATTTTTTTATAATAAATATAAATAATAAAAACTACAAAAAAATCTTATTATTAATTTAACCACGTCAAAACATATATTTTTTTAATACAAAATTTTATTTTAATTTTTATGTATATAATTTATTTAAATTATAATAAATATAATTAAAAATATATTTAAAAATAAAAATAATATTATAAAATTATATTATTTGAGAAATTATTTATTTTTATTTTAAGAATAAGCGGAATGTATTAATTCCAGTAAAGAAAAAATGGGGGGATCTCCCTAGATAAAATTTAACGCACAATATCTCGGCTGCCAGACGAGAGAGCACGAGCTTAACTGTGTTATCGGAGCACCAAATAGAAACGTGCAATGACATAAAACTCCTTAATTACAATTACAAGACCTCGCAGTCTTGCCTTCGCGTGAACGGACTCTATTCTGAGTCAAGTCGAAAGCAGAAAGGGAAGAAGCCGAAGTCGAAGCGGAGGATCTATTTCGCCAACCAAACTTCGCAGATGGTAGACCCTCTCAACTGATAATTGAAACTATTTCTAAATTAAAAAAATTAATTTTACTTGAAAAAGTTCTCTGTTTAACTCGATTTTTTTTTGGAAATTTGAAGGCTCCAAAGCCGATTACAAGTCCAGTGCCAGATGCGTGGTACACGACCCTATCCGTGTTCATGCTCGTCATCGGCCTCTTCGTCACTGCTTCTTTCTTTATGTATCCTCTCTATCAGATCTGCCTACATTTTTTAAAAAAATAATTAATGAAAGGGGATCATTATGAGTTATGTATTTTGTAGATCTAGATTGACTGGTAATTTATTGATTGAATTTGAGGTTAATCTTTGTGTTAGAAGAAAAACTAGGAATTAATTATTATGAATTTATATTATTTTGAATTGAGATTTCTGTTTCGGCGCTCCTCAAATTCACACTGAGTAATTAATTAGGACATTGGAAAAATTCTGAATAAGACTCATAACAGAAGGATTGCCATCGGATCAAGCATGTAAGTTCATAATTTTGTAAATGCAGAACTGTCCAGTACCTGGGACAACTAAACAGAGTTTAAGGAGTGAGTGTAATGGGATTGTGATGATTTTGTTTGATGTTCTTGTGTAAGTGGTCACCTGGTTTATTATGGTTTATTTCTATATGGTATGGGAATTGGGGATCGGAGACTGCACATTTGGTTTTCCTGCATTCACGTACTGTTGTAGGAACTTCAGTCAGAATCATTAGTGTATAATAATTCTTTTCTGATATAGCTTTATCAGCCTAAGTCGCTTCCTCATGTTGTTCTTAATTGATGTTGAATCTAATATCACTGGAATTACTAGTTGACACATTTCAATTTCATCAGTTATCACATTTTCCCTGGTTCATATAATTTTCTTAGTGATTAGGATGTATTCATGGAGATAAAGTACTTCTTCTGAGATACCATTTACTTGTTCGGATTGTCCTCTGATGACTAGTTAAGCTTCTAGTGCTAATTTATATATGTATGTTTATCACTTTTGTTATTCACGTAATTACTCGTATAGAAGATTTATAGCATTTAATACTGCTACACACGCTTTGTCAACTCTAAATCTCTCTGTTCCTTTTGAAGTTTTACTATTTGGTGCTTGAACTTATACTTCTCCTGTGAGCGCTTATTATTGTAGTTCCTCCTGCTAAGAGCATGTAGTCTTTACCCTAAGTTCATTTAACTATTTGAGGTATTATATCGTTTGTTTTATTACTTTTTGTCCTTATGCAAGTATGCCAAATATGTTCTAGTTATCTACCCTGTTTAAAGTTAGATCAGTTGGCTGCAGCTTTTGGTATCTGCCTTCTTTTTGCCCACTTTCAAAGTGGATCATAGTCATTGGGCCGAGAAGTTTGAGGATGTAAAGTTTTCAATGAAATCAAAACTTGTGGATTGATTTTACCTTAGATTTATCTATAATAAATAATCCTGCTGAAATTTTGATCTTTTTCATTTTTCAAGTTTCATTATTTTTCCCCCGAAATGTCCTGGTTATGCACACATATTGCTTTCTTTCACATATTGTGTATTTGCCTTGCTATATGATGGAAATTTAGAGACTCGATGGGCCTCATCTGTTCGTTTAAGTTTCAAAGTATCTGAACTTTGTCATGGTTTATTTTCTATACCTGCTTTTGGTTGCTGATAGTGCGATGTATCTTTTGCAGCTACGAAGCAACATCTTCTAGGCAAAATCGCGGTCTTGCAAAGGAGCTTATAACAGGAGCAGTAGCTTCTGTCTTCTTGGTATGGCTCAGTTTCTTTGCTTGTTGCTAGTCGATTATTGTGGACTTTGTTCAATTGCTAACTGTTATCTTACTAACTTTTCTTTTGTAGGGTTTTGGGTCCTTATTCTTGCTACTTGCTTCTGGGGTTTATGTTTAATTCATAAATGTTCGAATGAGTTAAAATTTTGCTTAATCAGCATCGGATTATATATAAAGTGTGATATGTTTGACATTGTTAGTTGAATACATTTTTCTCGTGGCTTTATTGGATATTTTCCATTAATATAGCTGACTGCTTATTTCTAACATGCGGCATGTTACTCAATGAATTGCTTAGGTGGTTTTTAGAAGAATTTCTCTGTATTAAGAAATGTTGAAAGTGCCCAATTTTTAAGTCTGACGGTTAATCGTCTTGTTGTAGATTAAGCTGAAAGTGCTTGCTATCCGATAGATCCATTGCATAGCAGCAGCTAAAGAAATTTATACGTTCCCTAATCGCTTCAGTTTTGATGTTTATGCAAATATCAGTTCACTTTCACTTTAACAACAAATGTTGTCAAATTCACACCATCATATTTCTAAAAAAAGCCTTAGTTTTCTTTTGGGGCTATCATCATATAAGCAGAATGTAAATTGTGTTATGTTAATGGCTTAAATCAAATATATAAAAATAAGGTCTTGATATATTTGTTATAAACATAATGTATGGCAGTTTTATTATTAATAAAATTAAAATGCATTTTTTTTTTCATTGAATAGAACTAAAAAGAAAACCATTTCTTTTAGTTTAATGCTTTTTAATTATTCCTTTTTAATAAAATTTTATTGCATTTAGGACTAAGTTATTACGTGGGGGCCATTGATGTTATATAATCAAAATAACTAATCAAATTGCAAAGAATTGAGGGTTTTGACCGGGGGCAAGTTTGAAAATGTTCCAAAATTAGCTAGGGCACTTATATAACTTTGAAACTTAGATGCGACCCATAAATTCAAGGAAAACAAGGATTGTTTTGAAATCATCTTTTCAAAGACAAAAATTTCCGGGTTTTTAATTAATATATCCCAAAATATGAGTATTTATCTATTTAGAACCCATACTTCCAAAATTATCTACATTCGTCTTTTGGGGTGTGTATTGACTAACATAGCCTCAAAAGAAGATATATACTAGTAATGACAAATTTTTTCAGAGTCGGCCTAGACTCGGACAAACCGGACGATCTATACCTATCCCTCATGACATTCAGCACACCTTTCTCGGTCCAACTCATGATCTCATCCCTTTCCAATCGTCTAATAGATCCGCCAAAGGTCTTCTCCTTAAAGAAGATCACCTAGACTTTACGGCATCATGTTCCAAGACTCATAAGACCTTAATGAAGAATTTACTTCTTTGGAATCCATCCAGCCAGAGATTTTCATCAACACCACTAGTATCCAATCTTGCCAGCCTCCAACAATCACATTTTCATGCTCATGCTGAATCATCTTCCACTGTCTGCACCACCAGTCATCATACTATGTATGACATAGACAGCGACGTGGATAACCTCTCACCATCCCACAATCTCTAAAGTAATTATGGTCCAACAAGTGTGATTTCATATCCTCCTACTTTTGCTTTTACTTTTTCTTTTAAGAGTGTATTTTCTCTCTGATGCTTTTGCTTTGACAAGAGGGATATGGGTCCTGTCTTATTTATCTTTCATAATAGTATGTTTTTACTTTTGATTTAGCTTTTGCTTTTTCAAAAGGATAATGATTAGCTTTTACTTTTTTAAAAGGATAATGATAGGGTCCTCTTCTATCTTTATCTTTAGTCATATCTATTTAAAGCTTGCTTTTGCTTTTAAAAGTTGACAGGAGTCATGTCCTGTCTCTTTTGTCTGTTTGTATCCTAATCCTTTAAATTAAGATCTCATTCTCAGTTGAAGGGAGGGACTTGAAAGAGCTCAGAGAGCTATCTTAAGAAATAAAAGAAGTTTTCCTCTATCTTCATGGCTTAATCTTCTTCTTCTCTTCTCTAGAAAAGATCTAGGTTTCCAATATTATCATATCATTTGTTCCAAAAAGGCCTCAGAACCCTCAAAAAAGAAAAACTAATTCCAAACAGTCAACCTCCTTTGACTAAGTCATATATGATGTTTCATCATCCTCTAGTTCTTACAACAGCCAGTTCCCTCCGCTTGAAAAACATACAGATCTACATTCAAAGTGATATGAACCCCAGTAAAAACTGAGGAGACCTTAATCAAATTAGACTCTAAGATCGTTTCTAATTTCAGGAACTGAATGAAACCGTGACCTGTTACTTAATGAAGTAAGAACCTTGGTATGTGAGGATCTTAGAGTTCGTTTAAGAACTAAAGAGAATTATACTATCAAGTAAATTGCATGAAAAAATTCTTCTTCCTCTATTATTGAATGAGAATATATATAGGTTACAAGAAATCTCGGCCATAATTATCCTAGATGTTTCCCGCCATAAATCCTTATCTAAAATAAAAAACAAATCCCAATCCAAAATCAAATATGAATTTCAATCTAATTAAATAAGTAAAGGATATTAAATAAATCAGAATATAATCTAATAAAAAGGAAAGAATCCTGAATAAATGAGAATCTTAATCTAATAAAAATGAAAGTATCTTAAATGACTAAATAAAATGAAAATAGCTTATTTGTTGCCTCTTTTAAAAATGGAAATACTATTTGAAAAGATAGTGGCTTATCTTTCATCCTTAATGCGCCGATTTCATGGATTTGATTACTCATAAAATTCAAGAGCTTGAATCACGTATTTATTGGACTGAATATTTTGTGAGATTGTAGGCTTCCATGAATTGGATATCACCCAAGTTGCTTGAATAAGCCCATTAAGTGTTTCTTTGAATTTCTTTGCATGAGCTCTTGTGACGGGTCCGATAGGAACTTGTATAGGATCTGAATATGCCTTATTCCATGTTCTTGTGCCATCCTTATCCATGTTCCTGATTCAAGTAACTTATTTAGAATTCTTTTCTTATTTCAATTGGATTAGGAATTTGTTTCTGATTAAGATTTCTTGTAACCTATATATATATTCGCATTTAATACAAGAGAAAGAAAAAGTTTTTTCATGCAATTTACTTGAGAGTATAATTCTCTTTAGTTCTTAAATGAACTTTTTGAACTTATCATATTTTCTGTGGCGTTCAACCCTTGACTTATCAATCAGACCATCCATAATTGATTGTGGTGTCCTCACATACTAAGGTTCTCGCTTCATTAAGTAACGGGTCGCGATTCCATTCAATTTCTGAAATTAGAGATGATATTGGAGCCTAATTTGATTAGGGTCTCGTCAGTTCTTGCCGGGGTTCGTATCAATTGGTATCAGAGCAAAGGTTCTAGTAAGATTTTGCCTATCCTTATTTAATTTTTGTGTCTTGTTTATTTCAATTAAAAAAAAAAAATTTCGTGAACAGTGCCGTATGAACAGTGCATCGTGAACAATATTTAGTGTTTATTAATTTTGCATTCTTGTGATTTATTTCCTTAAATCCGTAAATTTTCCTAATTTCTTACCCTAAATTCCTTCAATTTTCAGTTATTCATTAAAAAAAAGAGCAAATAAAAAATAATGAAAAAAAATCTTTCAATTTCCATTCTTGGTGTCTTATATAATCCAAGTCTAATTTTTTATTGTTTGAAAATTTATTCCTAAAATATTATTATTATGCTTCCAAATCCTACTCATATGTGATCGTTGTGTTCTCGCCCTTAAAACTCAAATCTCTTTGATATAATCTAAGAACTAAGGAAGAATTATTACGAGTGGAAAAAGGCAAGAGAGTGTGAGCGTATTAGAGGGTAAAAGCCAATAAATTTGAGTGAAATAGAGTGAATCATTCTCTTGAGTGAAACACGTAAGGGAGTGAAGTGAGGTCCTTTCTACATTATTTCTAATATCTTTTTGTAGATTTCAACTATGTCTCAAGACGAAGAATGAAGCGCAAATGTAGAGGATCAGCAACCAACTATTCAAGACGAAGAATGAAGCGCAAATGTAGAGGATCAGCAACCAACTATTCAAAATTTTAAAATTTAAGTCTTGATGGGGTAGATGAGACGATTGATGAGTGCTAAATTAGAGCACATACATGAGCGTTTGGATTAAGTAGAGAACGCACGTGCACAGCAACCACAACGCATTTCGTCTAGAAAAGTGGTTGAAGACTATTATAGGGATGAGTATGGTGAAGGGAAGGATTTAGTAGGTAATCATAGAAGAGCTAGGCATCGAGATAATGGTTTGAGTGGCATTAAGATGAAAATTACATCTTTTCAAGGAAAATAAGATCCTGAAGCATACCTTGAATGGGAGCTTGGCTGATTCAGAAACTTCACCAACCATTGTCCAAATCCCAAGACAAATAACCAAAGCTGAGCTCACAAAGCTCATGCCACTTGAATGGATAACTAATTATGAGCTTTTCCACCAAAATTCCCAGCCTATCCAAACCTTTGATGCACTATTTGATTGCTACAACTATTCTGAAGCATAAAAGGTAAAATTGGCTGTGATTGAGTTTTCTGATTATACTATTACTTGGTAGGATCAGCTTTTTATAAGTAAGAGACGAAATGGAGAACGTTCTATTGAAACGTAAAATGAAATGAAGACATTAATGAGAAGACGATTTGTACCTAGCCACTACTACAGAGGCTTGTTCCAAAAAATGAGCACGTGAGAGAAAACATGAGTCCATGTGCAGTTCCAGTTTTGCTAGTTCCTAAGAAAGATAGGACATGGAGGATGTGTCTTGAATGCCGAGCGATCAACAACATAATGGTAAAGTATCAACATCCCATTCCTAGGCTGGATGATATGCTTGATGAATTGCACAATTCTTGTGTATTTTCTAAAATTGATCTAAAAAGTGGATATCATCAAATTAGAATGAAAGAAGGAGATGAGTGGAAAACTGCCTTTAAAACAAAATATGGTTTGTATGAATGGTTAGTTATACCTTTTGGCTTTTATGAGACTTATGAAATGATTCTTGCGGACTTTTATTGGCAAGTTTGTTGTTGTTTATTTTGCTGATATTCTCTTATATAGCAAAAACTTCGATGATCATGCAACACATTTGAAATATGTTTTAGATGTACTTAGGAAAGAAAAGTTATTTGCTAATTTGAAGAAATGTACTTTTTGCACAAGATATACAAGTTGATGAAGAGAAGGTACGTGCAATCCAAGAATGGCCGAGTCCTACAAGTGTAAGTGAAGTGAGAAGCTTCTACGGACTTGCTAGCTTCTATCGGCGATTTGTAAAAGACTTTAGTATATTGGCCGCACCGGTTATTGAAGTAATCAAGAAAAACATTGGATTTAAGTGGGGAGAAGAACAAGAGAAGGCTTTCCAAATGATCAAAGAAAAGCTAACCAAAGCCCCTTTATTATCCTTGCCTAACTTTGACAAAACGTTTGAAAATGAATTTGATGCTTCAGGTATTGGCATAGGAGCTGTTCTTATGCAAGCGAGATGGCCAATTGCTTATTTTAGTGAGAAATTAAGTGGAGCAGCCTTAAACTATCCTACTTACGATAAAGAGCTATATGTGTTAGTTCGAATATTGCAAACATGGTAACACTACCTATGGCCTAAGGAGTTTGTAATTCACTCTGACCATGAATATTTAAAACACCTTAAAGGCCAACACAAGCTAAACGAAAGACATGTTTGTTGGGTGGAATTCATAGAGACGTTTCCATAGGTCATTCGTTACAAGCAAGGTAAGGAAAACATAGTTGCAGATGCGCTTTCTCGTAGGTATGCCTTAATCTCAACACTTAATGCTAAAATGCTTGATTTTGAACATATTAACGAATTGTATGCTAATGACCATGATTTTTGTGCCCAATATCATAATTGTGCAAAGTTTGGAGTTAGTAAGTACTTTAGGCATGATGGTTACTTGTTTCGAGAGAATAAGTTGTGTGTACCTAATTGTTCTTTAAGAGATTTATTGGTGAGAGAATCCCATGGAGGAGGATTGACAAGACATTTTGGAGTCGTAAAGACCTTAGTCGTATTGCAGGAACACTTCTATTGGCCACATATGAAACGAGATATTGAGAGATTTTGTGGTAGGCGTGTCACTTGTAGGCAAACCAAATCGAAAGTGTAGCCTCATGGATTATACACCCCATTACTAATACCTAGTGCATTGATATTTCAATGGATTTCGTGTTAGGTTTACCTAGGTCCAAACGGGGAAAGGACTAAATTTTTAATGATAGATTTTCTACGATAGCACATTTTATTTCGTGCCAAAAGACAGATGATGCTTCCAACATTGCTAATTTATTCTTTAGAGATTGTGAGGTTACATGGTATACCTAGAACAATAGTTTCTGATAAGGATGTTAAGTTCTTGAGTTACTTCTGGAAGACTTTATTGATGAGATTATGCATAAGGATGGCACAAGCACGTGGAGTAAGGCATATTAAGATCCTATACAAGTTCCCATTAGACCCGTCACAAGAGCTCGTGCAAAGAAATTCAAAGATGCACTTACTGGGCTGATTCAAGCAACTTGGGATCAATCCAATTCATGGAGGCCTGTTGAAGGAATCTCACAAGATATTCAGACCAATCAATGCATGATTCAAGCTCTTGAATTTTACGAGCAATCAAATATATGAAATCGGTGCATTAAGGATGAAAGATATGCCACTATCTTTTTTTATAGTGTTTCCATTTTTAAAAGAGGCAATAAATGAGTTATTTTGATTTTTATTTAGTCATTTATGATTCTTTCCATTTTATTATATTAAAGGATTCTTTCCTTTTTTTATTAGATTAAGATCCTGATTCGTTAAAGATTCTTCCTTTTTGTTTTATTAGATTAAGATTCTGATTTATTTAGGATTCTTTTCTTATTTCAATTCAATTAGGAATTTGTTTCTAATTAGGATTTCCACAAACTATATATATATTCGCATTCAATAAGAGAAAAAGAAGAAGTCTTGTTCTAAGCATTCAACCTCTAAAATAGAAAACCTTGTAGAAGGGATTTCTAGAGTGACATACTGTTCAGCAGAGGTAGACTGAAGATGATGTTGATCTAAAGCTGACGACTGGCTAACGGCATGTTGGTATTCTTTGAAACGAGTATCAAGCAAGGCTGAATCTGATTCAGATGATGATGAGCACCTCCGCAGAAGGCGGCGCAGAAAGGCAAAATTCACACTTCCATTGTCTAACGAATTCTTTGAACTTATTGGATTTTCTGTGGCGTTCAACCCTTGACTTATCAATCAAACCATCCATAGCTGATTGTGGCGTCCTCACATACCAAGGTTCTTGCTTTGTTAAGCAACAGGCGGTTCCATAGAATTCCTAAAATTAGAAACGATCTTGGAGCCTAATTTTATTCGGGTCTCGTCAGTTCTAAAAAAAAGAGCAAAGAAAAAACAAATAGTGAAAAAATCTTTCAATTTCCATTATCGGTGTCTTATATAATCCAAGTCTAATTTTTCATTATGTGAAAATTTATTCACAAAATATTATTTTTTTATGCTTCCAAATCCTACTCATATGTGTTCGTTGTGTTCTCGCCCTTAAAACTCAAGTCTCTTTGATACAATCCTTCCTGAGCGTGGTATGATAATAGGATAATCGTTAGGAACCAAATCCAGTATAGAGAAGAATCCTGATAGTCATGGAACCATCTTCATCTACTCCGAGTTCGTCGTCTCAACCTCTTGCTCCTGTTTCTCTTTCTTCTAATATGACCCTTCCTAATCCTGCACTAAGCATTTGTCTTCTAAAATAGAAAACCAAGTAGAATATTAGTATATTTCAGAGTCTGCTCAGATTGCTGAGTCTAGTTTTCCTCTTGTTAGTCCTTATAAGTTATATAAGAAAAAGTTCTCTGTCAGTATTAAAACTCTCCTTAGGCGTGATAGACCCAGTCCATTCTTCCTCTTTAGATCAACATCATCTTCAGTCTACGTTTGCAGAACAATATGTCACTTTAGAAATTCCTCCTGAGTTCATTGCCAATTGGAAAAGAGAAGGTTTCACCTCGAAAAGGCTTACCAGTCACAGCTCGTCTTGCCTTACTTGATACTAGGTTCAAAGAGTACCAACATGCTGTTATTGGTACCATTTTAACCACACTCCAAGCTGGCAGTGTTTTACTTACCTTCTACCAAAATTTCAACCTTTCTCTTTATGATCCAAATGTCCCAACAACCTTGAAAGTTCAGGTTCAGATTCAGGGTGCTAAACAAATCACCAGTGCCAAAATTGCCACAATACATTATCAAATGGTATACCGGTTACAACCATGCCATGGATCTACCCAATCCCAACTATTCCTCTGATACAGTCATGATCTTGGCTGATTCAGAAACTTCACCAACTATTGTCCAGATCCCAAAACAAATCACCAAAGCTGAACTCACAAAGCTCATGCCACTTGAGTAGATAACTAATTATGAGCTTTTCCACCAAAATTCCCAGCCTATCCAAACCTCTGGTGCACTATTTTAGAAACGATCTGACGGCACAGTCAGTATGCGTTTCCAGGAGCCATCTACAGAGGCTCCCAGAGTCTCATTCTCTTATAGTGCAATGATTCAGCCTGTCTCCACCATCCAAGAAGATCTGCCAATCCACAGTTTTACATCAGAAGGCACGCTAATATATCTTGCAAAAATAGATGGCAACTTCCTTTGGGATGCACCAGGCAGCGATATGTGTGATCCAGATTGTCCCTGTAGGGATGAAGCTGATTCTGATGATGATGAACATCTACGCAGAAGGCGGCGTAGAAAGTCAAAGTTCAAACTTCCTTCTTTAAGATGCAAATCGCACTGCATCCTTCCACCGGATCATCCTAATTCGATGGAACCTCTCCCCTTCTATAAGAAAGCATTGCATATGCTGCATGAAGAAGATGCTCTATCCAATAGACCAAAGAATCGTTCACCACCTATCAGATTGTCCTTGGTGATGTCTTCTCAAGGATCCTAAGACCAATTTCCTCCACTGGAGAAACGGACAGATCCAGGGACTAAGGTTGTCACCAAACCTTGTGTCTCCTCACCAACAGACTATGAACAATTTAAGCAACAGTTGCTTCCATATTGTCCTGAGAGTCATAGTCAATTTCAACACAAACACCCATTGTGGAAAAATCCAGACTTCTTTGTTAAGCTCCCTTTCAAGCTTAATGAAAACATAAACCCAACCAAGGCCACACATCCAAGAATGACTCCTATAGATCTAACATTAACCCAAGAAGAATGCAATCAACTCATGGCTCAAGGCCTCATAGAGCCCACAACCTCAGAATGGGCTTGTCAAGCATTCTATGTGGAGAAAAGATCAGAAATCCTTCGTGGAAAGAAAAGGCTCGTGATTGACTATCAGCCACTCAATGCTTTCCTAAGGGATGACAAGTTCCCTCTCCCAAAAATCCAATCTCTATTTGTCCACCTCAAAGATGCTAAGGTCTTTTCCAAGTTTGACTTCAAAGCCGGGTTTTGGCAGCTTGGTATCCACCCAGATGAAAGATCTAAGACCGCATTATGTATTCCAAATGCCCATTATCAATGGACGGTCATGCCCTTCGGTCTCAAAGTTCCTCCATCCATTTTTCAAAAAGTAATGACAAGAATCTTTGAACCGATCCTCTCACATACTTTAATTTACATTGATGATATCCTACTTTTCAGTAAAGATAAGGCATCACCTCAAGCTATGCTTTCCCACTTTTTGAAGATAGTGGTAGAATATGGAATCATGTTATCAGCAAAGAAAAGTGTTGTGGGACAGTCTTCAATCGACTTTCTTGGAATGATGATTGCAAAAGCCACCGCCATTACAATCTTCAGTCAGCCCCACCATGGGGTCCAAGCTAGACAGCAGCAGTCCAACAATTGACGCTCGTGGCTCAAAAGCCACCGCCATTGCAAATACTGACAGATGGCCAGCGCATCCTCCAAACAGACGCAAGTGATGAATTATGAGGTGCTATCCTACTTGAAAGACATAGTGATTCAGAAAGATTTTGTGGTCACGCCAACATACAATTTAAAGAGTTAGAAAAGCACTACCACGTGATCTACAAAGAAATACTTGCAGTCAAATATGGTATCCATAAATTTCAATTTCATCTAATTGGAAATCACTTTCTTATTCGATTAGATAACTCTACTTTTCCTAATATTTTAAATTTTAAAAATAAGTCTGTACCAAACAGCCAGTTACTCCGACTGAAACAGTGGTTTTCTAAGTATAGTTTCACAGTCCAGCATATAAAAGGGGATAAGAATCTCGTTCCTGACCTCCTCACCAGACCACCTTCGTAAAAATCTCTTCAGTCTCAGTCATACCAATCATCTATCTCATGGTGTCTCTCCCTCACTCAGCTAAAACAAAAATGCCTTTCCCTTTTCGTCTCCATTTTCTGTGTCCTTATCAGATTCAGGATTTTGCCGAGAAGTTTTTATTTCGTTATTTTATGAATATTTACCACCTCCAAAACTTCAGAGCTACCAGCTTTCACCCTGACCATCTCTTCCTTATTGGTTTTTCTCTTGATCCTTCCAGACCACTTCTAGAAGATGAACTGTGGTATGTATGGTGTCTCTCTTTACTCTACGCTACCAAACATGTCATACCAGTCTTTTCTACCCTACAGTGTCTCCTTGATCCTGACTCATTGTCCCTGCTTTAGACACTACTTGAATGGTTTTCTCCTCTCCTTTGGTGGAGAAGAGAGCTTCAACAGACCCTTGACAATCCTCCATACCAATTTCTTCCTGAACACAGTAAACGTGATGTTACTACTGTTTATATTATCCATCGCCCATACTTTCAGCATCTAGTAACCAAGAGTTTCTGGACACAAGACCAAGCATACTTATGGTGAACCTTTCCTGATCCATTTCCTCTTTCAGCATGATCCCTCCGTCCTCATTGAACTTAAAAAATTCTTTCTTGAATTAAACAATGTCTCAGACAACCATGATGGCTCTATTTTTACAGGATAGATTGGCGTGCCTTCAGATGTGAAACTATGAATCGGCAGATCTTCTTGGATTGTGGAGATAGGCTGAATCATTGAGCTACACCAACATCATGTTCCAGGATTCCCAGGATTTGATGAAGAGTTTGCTTCCTTGTTTTGACAGCCTCCTACAGCCACAAGATCGTGCTCCTACACAGTTGAGCTCCCTCCAGAGCCTTCTCAGCACGTGTATCACTCTCATCCAAAGACCTATCCTACTCTCACTGGTCTCCCTCTATCTCCTCCATCTAGCTGTCACGCTATGAACGACATGACAGTGACGTTGACAACCTCTCACTATCCATTAGCTTTTAAAAGTTGCTTTTATAAAGCAGGTGTATTTCCCGCATCCTCCTGCTTTTGTTTTAAGTTTTGTAAAAAGAAGATGAGTGTCCTATCTTATTCCTCTTTAATGATGATATGCTTTAGCTTTTATCTTTTGCTTTTGTAAAAGAAATAATGATAGGGGTCCTATCCTATCTTTATCTTTAATTATGTTGCTTTCGCTTTTAAAAGTTGACAAGGGTCCCGTCCTATCTCCTTTGTCTTGGTATGTATCCTCTCCCTATAAATTGGGATCTCATTCTCATTTTTCAGGAGCAGAACCAAAGTTTGAATCTTAATAAAGAAATCCTTTTCGTGGCTTAAATCTTCTAGAACGATTTAGGTTTTCAGGATTATCATATCATCTGTTCATACTCTTCCTAGTATGCTCTGCACTAGCCTTTGAAAAAAGGATCATGTGCATAGTCCAACCATAATACTGTAAGCGCCCCCAAGGCCGTAGTCGGTTTGGCTGCCATAGTCGGTTCTAGATTCGTAGCGACCCGGGTTCGAGTCTTGGGAGTGGGGAGGGGGTAAAAACTCTTTGGGCTTGCCCACCCCTCCCTTTTAAAAAAAAAAAAAAAAAAAAACCATAATACTGTAAGCCTAGAGGGTTAGTCCTTGGGTAGTATGTGTCTGTTGGTCTGTATGATATAGTGATATAGGTCTTGTCGTAGTGAACCACGTGCCTGCTTCTGTGCACCCAAAGGAGTTATTACGAGTGGAAAAAAAAATTTGAATGAAACACGAGTGAAATTGAGTGAATCATTCTCTTGAGTGAAACACATAAGGGAGTGAAGTGAGGTCCTTTCTACATTATTTCTAATCTCTTTTTGTAGATTTCAACTATCCAAAATTTTCAAATTCAAGCCTTGATGGGGGATACGAGACTATTGATGAGGGCTGAATTAGAGCACATACATGAGGTTTGGATCAAGTAGAGAACGCATGTGCATAGCAACTGCAACGCGTTTCGCAAACACATAGAAGGGAGAGAGTTCCAGCTAGAGAAGTGGTTGATGACTATTATGGGGATGAGGATGGTGAAAGGAAGGATTTAGTAGGTAATCATAGAAGAGCTAGGCATCAGATGAAAATTCCATCTTTTCAAGGAATATCTGATCCTGACGCATACCTTGAATGGGAGAAGAAGATTGAGTTTTTATTTGATTGCTACAACTATTCTAAGGTAAAAAAGGTAAAATTGGCTGTGATTGAGTTTTTTGATTATGCTATTACTTGGTGGGATCAGCTAGTTATAACTATGAGACGAAATGGAGAACGTCTTGTTGAAACGTGGAATGAAATGAAGATGAGAAGGCGATTTGTTCCTAGCCACTACTACCGAGGCTTGTTCCAAAAACTGCAAAGTCTTATTACCCAGGGTAGCCGAAGAGTGGGGGATTACTATAAAGAATTGGAGATTGCCATAATTAGAGCAAATGTGGAGGAAGATAGAGAAGCTACCATGGCACGGTTCTTGAATGGCCTTAACCGGGAGATTGCAAATATGGTTGAGTTGCAACATTATGTGGAGATTGAGGACATGGTTCACAAGGCCATCAAGATCGAGCAGCAACTTAAGAGGAGGGGTAACACCCGTGCAACCCCAAGCTTGATTTCCACTCTATGGAAGCCGCCGAGCTATGTAAAGCGAGAGGAGAGGCCACAAACATCTACTGCACTTGAATCAAGATCCGAGAACTCCAGGCCTAATTCACAAGGTAACAATGTGACACCCAATTAGGAATCGTGATATTAAGTGTTTAAAAAGTCATTGCAGGGGACACATAGCAACTGAATGTGTGAATAAGAGAGTTATGGTGTTAAAAGATAATGGTGAGATTGTAACCGATGATGAGGTAGAAGATAATGAGATGTCACCATTAGAGGATGTTGAAGATGAAGAGTATGCAGTCCCTAATGAAATAACTTTAGTAGCTAAGAGAGCTTTGAGTGTGCAAGTAAAAGAAGAGAAGCAGTGCAACGAGAAAACATCTTTCATACTAGGTGCTATGTTCAGGAAAAAGTATGTAGTATGATTATTGATGGGAGAAGTTGTACCAATGTTGCTAGTACTTTTAAGATCGATAAATATGAAGATAAAGTACTAGTGATGTAGTACCAATGCAAGCTGGACACTTATTACTTTGGCGTCCTTGGCAAAGCATGATGGTTCAACCATTGACTTATCAATTCACATACCAAGGTTTTTACTTTATTAAGCAACGGGTCTCGATTCCATTCAATTCCTGAAATTACAAATGATCTTAGAGCCTAATTTGATTAGGGTCTCGTCAGTTCTTAGCGGGGTTCGTATCAATAGCTGTCCAGCAGCAGGGACAACCTGGGTCGTATACATCACTGCCTGATGTATCCCAAAAGAAATGGCCATCTAACTTGGCTGAATAGACTGGAGTGCCTTCGGAAGTGAAACTATGGATGGTGGCTTCTTGCTGCAGATAGTGGAAGATGATTAAGTGTGGAGTATGTTTCTGGAGAGGACTAGTAGATGCTAATATATGGTTCTAGAGGAAGCTCAATTGTGTATGAGCACAATCCAATTACTATCAGAGGATTGCAAGATTGAACACTGATGGTGTTGATGGAAACCTCTGGCTGTATGTTGTCAATAAGGTACTGGTGTAATCAGGTCTAATTTCTTTAATGGTAGGACACGGTTTTGTTCTAATAGTGATACGAATCCCACTAAGAGCTGACGAGACTCTAATTAAATTGAATAACTGAAAATTGAAGGAATTACGGATTTAAGGAAATAAATCACAAGGATACAAAATTAATAAACTCTAAATACTGTTCAATGGATTTTTTTTTTTTTAGTTGAAATAAACAAGACATAAAATATAAATAAGGATAGGCAAAACCTGATTAGAACCCTTTCTCTAATGCCAACTGATATAACCCCACCAGGAATTGACGAGACCTTAATCAAATTAGGCTTCAAGATCATTTCTAATTTCAAGAATTTAATGGAACAATGACCCGTTACTTAATGAAGCAAGAACCTTGGTATGTGAGGACGCCATAATCAGCTATGGATGGTCTGATTGATAAGTCAGGGTTGAACGCCACAGAAAATCCGATAAGTTCGAAGAGTTCATTTAAGAACTAAAGAGAATTATACCAAAAAAACTTCTTCTTCTTCTCTTATTGAATGCAAATATATATATAGGTTACAAGAAATCCTAAAAAGAAACAAATTCCTAATCCAATTGAAATAAGAAAGGAATCCTAAATAAATTAGAATATAATCTAATAAAAATGAAAGAATCCTTAATAAATCAGGATCTTAATCTAATAAAAAAAAATATCTTAAATGACTAACTAAAATCAAAATAGCTGATTTGTTGCTTCTTTTAAAAATGAAAACACTATCTAAAAAGATAGTGGCATATCTTTCATCCTTAATGCGCCGATTTCATGGATTTGATTGCTCATAAAATTCAAGAGCTTGAATTGGATTGATCCCAAGTTGCTTGAATTAGCCCATTAAGTGCTTCTTTGAATTTCTTTGCACGAGCTCTTGTGACAGGTCCGATGGGAACTTACATAGGATCTGAATATGCCTTATTTCACGTGCTTGTGCCATCCTTGTGCATAATCTCATCAAATAGGAAGTTTTTTAGGGGCTATTAAAACAGAGGAGTCATGTTGGAGAGGAAAAGAGTGAGGAAAGGTTAACCATAAACAAGCTTGGTCTTGGGTCCAGAACATCTGTATAACAAGATGCTGGAAATAAGGTCGGTGGTTGATATATATAGAAGTGACGTCAATAACATCTGGTGTAGAGAGGTAAGAACGGTTGTCCAAAGTTTTTTGTAGTTGTTTTCTCCATCATGGAAGTGGGAAGAACCACTCAAGGAGAGTCCAAATAAGAGAGGAGGCGGGTTGAGGAGGCACTGTAAAGTAGGGTAAACAGGAATGATGATTTTTGTAGTGTATACATACCATAACTCACTTCAGTAAGGTCTCTAGAAGGGTCTAGAGTAAAGCCTATGAGAAAAAGGTGATCTAGATAGAGGCTAGATGACTTAAGCTGCTGAAGATGATAAATGTTAACAGGAACTTTTTTGCAAAGTCTTGGATTTGGTAGAGAGAATGGAAAATGAGATTGAGTGGGAAAGCCTTTTTTGTGGTTGTTGAGTGAAGAAGAGAAGTCATCATGTAGATGATCGGAATAATAGAAATGGAAGAGATTTTGGTTGAAGGAGGTCTAGTAAGGAGATCTGGAATGAGGCTGCGGAAGGAGTTGACTATTGGGAAGATTTTTATTCTTGAATTTAAGTATTTCTGGAAGAGATAAATTATCTAATCAGACAAGGAAATGGTGTAAACCACGTGGTAGTGAATTGGGCAGGGCCGTAGTAAGTTTTTGAATGACCACATTTTTCGAGGAGAATGGCTCCTCAAAATTCGTCGCTGGTATCTGTCTAAAGGATGCGTTGGCCGTCTGTCAGAATCTGGAGAGGATGTGGCTTTTGGGCCACTAGCTTTAGCTGCTGGACAGCTGTGGTTTGGATTAGTCCCCATGGTGGGGTTGCTTTCTTTAACATCCTTGACAGCTGGCTGGTGTACACTGATGCTTGAGGAATAAAGTCCCTTAGGAATAAAGTCCCTTGTTTATACATTCTTGTGATTTATTTCCTTCAATCCGTAAAATTATACCAGTTCCTTACCCAAAATTCCTTTATGCTTCCAAAACCTAATCATATGTGTTCAGTGTGTTCCCGCCCTTCAAATCTGAATCTCTTTTATATAATCTAGTTTTATAAGAACTAAGAGAGAATTATTACAAGTGGAAAAAGGCAAGAGAGTGTGAGCATATACCAATAAATTTGAGTGAAACATGAGTGGAACTGACTGAATCATTCTCTTGAGTGAAATACGTAAGGGAGTGAAGTGAGGTCCGTTCCACATTATTTCTAATTTATTTTTGCAGATTTCAACTATGTCTCAAGACGAAGAACAAAGCGCAAATTTAGAGGACCAACAATCAACTATTCCAAAATTTCAAATTCAAGCCTTGATAGTAGAGATGACACGATAGATGAGGGCTAAGTTAGATCACACATGAGCATTTGGATCAAGTAGAGAACGCACATTCACGGCAACCACAACTCATTCCCCAAGCACATAGAAGAGAGAGAGTTCCTGCTAGAGCAGAGATTGATGACTATTATGGGGGTGAAGGAGAGGAAAAATCACAAGGAAAATTCCATCTTTTCAAGGAAAATCTGATCTTGAAGCATACCTTGAATGGGAAAAGAGGATGGAGTTTGTATTTGACTGCTACAACTATTCTAAGGCAAAAAAGGTAAAATTTACTGTGATTGAGTTGAGTTTTCTGATTATGCTATTACTTGATGGGATCAGCTTGTTATAACTAAGAGACAGAATGGAGAACGTCCTATTGAAACGTGGAATGATATGAAGACATTGATGAGAAGGCGATTTGTACCTAGCCACTACTACCAAAACTTGTACTAAAATCTGCAAAGTCTTACTCAGGGTAACCGAAGCGTGGAAGAAGATAAAGAAACTACCGTGGCACAATTTTTGAATGGCCTTAAGGGGGAGATTGCAAATATGGTTGATGTGGAGATTGAGGAGATGGTCCACAAAGCCATCAACATTGAGCAGCAACTCAAGCGGAGGGGTAACACCCGTGCAACCCCAAGCTTGAGTTCCACTCCATCGAAGCCGAGCTTTGTACAGAAGCCACAAACATCTACTGCACCTAAACCAATATCTGAGCTCTCCTAGCCTAATTCACAAGATAACATTGTGACACCCACTATTATGAATCGTGATATGGCAGGGGACACATAACCAGTGAATGAATGTGTGAATAAGAGAGTTATAGTGTTACATGATAATCAAATTTGAGATGCCATTATTGGAGGATGTTGAATATGAAGAGTATGCAGTCCTTGATGAATTAATTTTTGTAGCTAGGAGAGCTTTAAGTGTGCAAGTAAAAGAAGATGAAGCACGGGAAAACATCTTTTGTACTAGGTACTATGTTTAGGAAAAAGTATGTAGTATGATTATTTATGGAAGTTGTACCAATGTCGCTAGTACTATCATGGTGGAGAAGTTAGGGCTTTTAACACTTAAGCATCCACAGCCATACAAACTGCAGTGGTTGAATGACAATGGCGAGGTGAAAGTGAACAAACAAGTACTAGTGTCTTTTAAGATCAGTAAATATGTAGATAAAGTATTATGTGATATAGTACCAATGCAAGCTGGAGACTTATTACTTGGGCATCCTTGGCAACTCAACAGACATGTGAAGCATAATTGTTTTACTAACAAATACTCATTTGAGTTTGGTCAACACAAGATCACTCTTACTCCATTAACACTGAAATAGGTTTATAAAGACTAAGTAAGCTTAGAAAGGGAGAGCAAGTAGAAGAAAAAGAAAAACAAAAAAGAGTGTGAAAATCAGAGAGATATCGAGCAAAAAGAGAAAGAAAAAGAAAAGAAAATTGAGGCAATTGAGAGAAAATTAGAGGGAAAACAAAAGAATTTATATGCAAGAACAAGTGAGATAAAAAAAGCATTGTTTTCAAATTAGCCAATGATTGTACTTATGTATAAAGAGGCATTTTTGAACACTAACGAGCTTAACCTTCTCTTGCCTAGTTCTATTGTTTCTATTTTACAGGATTATGAGGATGTTTTTCTCAAGGAAACACTATACAAATTACCTCTAATATGAGGGATCGAGCATCAAATTGATTTTGTGCCTACCGACTAGCCTATAGGAGTAACATAGAGGAAACAAAGGAGCTTCAAAGGCAAGTTAATGAGTTGATGGAAAAAGGGCACGTGAGAGAAGGCACGAGTCCATGTGCAGTTCCAATTTTGCTAGTTTCTAAGATAGATGGGACATAGAGGCTGTGTGTTGACTGCCGAGCCATCAACAACAACTATTCTGAGACATAAAATATAAAATTGGCTGTGATTGAGTTTTCTGATTATGCTATTACGTGGTGGGATCAGCTTGTTATGATTAAGAGATGGAATGGAGAACGTCCTGTTGAAACGTGGAATGAAATGAAGACATTGATGAAAAGGCGATTTGTACCTAGCGACTACTACCGAAGCTTGTACCAAAACTGCAAAGTCTTACCCAGGGTAACCAAAGCGTGGAGAATTACTATAAACAAATGGAGGTTGCCATGATTATAGCAAATGTGGAAGAAGATATAGCATGATTTTTGAATGGCCTTAATCAGGAGATTGCAAATATGGTTAAGTTGGAACACATTATGTATATTGAGGAGATGGTCCACAAGGCCATTAAGATTGAGCAGCAATTCAAGAGGAGGGATAACACCCATGCAACCCCAAGCTTGAGTTCCACTCCATGGAAGCTGAGCTATGTAAAACGAGAAAAGAGGCCACAAAAATCTAGTGCACCTAAACCAAGAGCTTAGCCCTCTAAGCCTAATTCACAAGGTAACATTGTGACACCCACTATTAGGAATCGTGATATTGAGTGTTTTAAATGTCATGGCAGGGGACACATAGCCAGTGAATGTGTGAATAAGAGAGTTATGGTGTGGCGAGATTGTAACCGATGATGAGGCAGAAGATAATGAGATGCCGCCATTGGAGGATGTTGAAGATGAAGAGTATACATTCCCAACTTTAGTAGCTAGGAGAGCTTTGAGTGTGCAAGTAAAAGAAGATGAAGCAGTTCAACGGGAAAACATCTTTCATGGTGAGAAGTTAAGGCTTCTAACACTTAAGCATCCACAGTCATACAAACTGTACTGGTTGAATGATGGTGGCGATGTGAAAGTAAAAATAAAGTGCAAGCTGGTCACTTATTACTTGGGCGTCTTTGGGAATTTGACAGACATGTGAAGCATGATGGTTTTACCAACAAGTACTCATTTGAGTTTAATCCGCGCAAGATCACTCTTCCCCATTAACATCAAAACAGGTTTATAAAGACCAAGTAAGCTTACAAAGAGAGAGCGAGCGAAAGAAAAAGAAAGAAAAAGAGATTGAAAATCAGAGAGATACTGAGCAAAAAGAGAGAGATAAAGAAAAGAAAATTACCAAGAAAATTAGAGAGAAAACAAAAGAATTTCTATGTTAATGATTATACTTCTGTTCAAAGAGGTAGGGTAGGCATTTGACCCAACCCGATTAGATCTGAAAATTTTGGGTTCAGATCCGATTCGAATGAAGCTTTTAATCCGATCGGGTTAAATTTGTCCAACCCGATCTGAAAATTTCAAAGAAAAAAAACACTCACAAACATAAAATACCCGATCTGATCTGATCCGATCTGATTACATGTTCGGGTTGAATTTCTCCCAACCAAATTAATCCGAAATTCGATCGAGTTAACCCAAACCTGACCTGAAACCGAATTTGCCCACCCCTACAAAGAGGCATTTTTTAGCACTAACAAGCTTAACCTTATCTTACCTAGTTCTATTGTTTCTCTTTTGCAGGATTATGAGGATGTATTTCCCAAGGAAACACCACATGGATTACCTCTAATCCGAGAGATCGAACATCAAATTGATTTCGTGCCTAGTGCAACTATTCCAAATCGACTAGCCTATAGGAGTAACCTAGAGGAAATGGTGTAAGCTTCAAAGGCAAGTTAATGAGTTGATGAAAAAAAGGCACGTGAGAGAAAGCATGTGTTTCCAGTTTTGCTAATTCCTAAGAAAGATGAGACATGGATGATGTGAGTTGACTGCTAAGCCATAAACAACATAACGGTAAAGTATCGACAACCCATTCCTAGACTAGATGATATGCTTGATGAATTGCATAGTTCTTGTGTATTTTCTAAAATTTATCTAAAAAGTTGATATCATCAAATTTGAATGAAAAAAGGAGATGAGTGGAAAACTACCAAGTCTTAGAACAGATCAATGACAATGCATACAAGTTGGATTTTCCTGTAAGTGCTACAATTAATATTTTGATTTAAGTCATTTTGACGTAGATGAAGATTTTAGGACAAATCCTCTTCAAGAGGAGAGGAATTCATGCAAAAAAATTCAAAGAAGCACTTAATGGGTACCTCAAGCAACTTGGGATCAATCCAATTCGTGGAGGTTTATTGAAGGAATCTCACAAGAGATACAAACCAATAACTCCGTGATTCAAGCTCTTGAATTTTATGAGCAATCAAATCCATAAAATCGTCGCATTAAGGATGAAAGATATGCCACTATCATTTTAGATAGTGTTTCCATTTTTAACGAGGTAACAAATCAACTATTTTGATTTTATTTAGTCATTTAAGATACCTTTCCTTTTTTTATTAGATTAAGATCCTAATTTATTAAGGATTCTTTCCTTTTTATTAGATTAGATTCTGATTTATTTAAGATTCTTTTCTTATTTCAATTGGATTAGGATTTATTGTAACCTAGAATTTCTTGTAACCTATATATATATTCGCATTCAATAAGAGAGAAAGGAGAAGTTTTTCTTACAATTTACTTGAGAGTATAATTCTGTTTAGTTCTTAAATGAACTCTTTAAACTTATCAGATTTTCTGTGGTGTTCAACCCTTGACTTATCAATCAGACCATCCATAGCTGATTACGGCGTCCTCATGTACCAAGGTTCTTGATTCATTAAGCAACGGGTCGCGGTTCCATTCAATTCCTAAAACTCGAAACGATCTTGGAGCCTAATTTGATCTTGGAATGCCTTCTCTTGTTCTTCTCTCTACATAAATCCAATGTTTTTCTTGATTACTTCAGTAAGCGGTGCGCCCAATGTACTAAAGTTTTTCCAATCCACCAATAAAAGTTAGCAAGTCCGTGGAAGCTTCTCATGGGACATTCTTGGATTGCGCATACCTTCTCTTCATCAACCTGTATACTTTGTGCACTTACAACAAATCGTAAAAACACAAGATTACTGGATGGATTTCAAATGTGTTGCATGATCATCCAAGTGTTTGCTATATATGAGAATATTATCAAAATAAATATAAAAAAACTTGCCAATAAAAGCCCAAAATAAACAAAAACAAAATTGCCAATAAAAGCCCATAAAACATGAGACTTAGGAGCATTAGTCAAACCAAAAAGCATAAAATTGATATCCACTATTTAGATCAATTTTAGAAAATACACAACAACCATGCAATTCATCAAGCATCAGTCAACGCACATCCTCCATGTCCCATCTTTCTTAGGAACTAGCAAAATTGAAACTGCACATGGACTCATGTTTTCCCTCACGTGCCCTTTTTCCATCAACTCATTAACTTGCCTTTAAAGCTCCTTTGTTTCCTTCGAGTTACTCCTATAGGCTAGTCGGTTTGGAATAGTTGCACCAGGTACGAAATCAATTTGATGCTTGATCCCTCGGATTGAAGGTAATCCATATGGTGTTTCCTCAGGAAAGACATCCTCATAATCATGCAAAAGAAAAACAATAGAACTAGGCAAGATAAGGTTAAGCTTGTTGTTCAGAAAAGCCTTTTTGTACGGAAGTACAATAATTGGCTGATTTGAAAACAATGCTCTTTTTATCTCACTTGCTCTTGCATAAAAATTCTTTTATTTTCTCTCTAATTTTCTCTCAATTGCCTTAATTTTCTTTCCTTTTCTCTCTCATTTTGCTCAATATCTCTTTGATTTTCACTCACTTTTTCTTTCTTTTTCTTTTGCTCGCTTTGTCTTTGTAAGCTTACTTGGTCTTTAAAACCTGCTTTGGTGTCAATGGAGCAAGAGCGATCTTGCATTGATTAAACTCAAACAAGTACTTATTGGCAAAGCCATCATGCTTCATAGTCTGTCAAATTGCCAAGGACACCCAAGTAATAAGTTTGTAGCTTGCATTGGTACCACATCACATAGTATTTTATCTTCTTATTTACTGATCTTAAAATGCACTAGTACTTGTTTTTTCGTCACTGTCATTCACGCATTGCAACGATAGACAATAACTCCCCTCCGAACACAGCTTACAACTTTCATCGTACTGTGCTCTCCAAAGAGCAACTCCTCTCAAAAGGTGCTGAGTTGGAATCCCATTCTAACTAAGGATTCTTGTGGTTCCGGAGGATCCAGCTACAGGAGAACCAGGAACGGAGAGCTTTCCCCCCCAGAGAACCCGTCGCTGTCTCGGCTGTGCTACCGTAGGCTCTGGGAAGTCGGAATAGGAGAGCACTCATCTTGGGGTGGGCTTACTACTTAGATGCTTTCAGCGAGTTATCCGCTCCGCACTTGGCTACCCAGCGTTCATCGTGGGCACGATAAGCTGGTACACCGGAGGTGCGTCCTTCCCGGTCCTCTCGTACTAGGGAAAGGTCCTCTCAATGCTCTAACGCCCACACCGGATATGGACCGAACTGTCTCACGACGCTCGAACCCAGCTCACGTATCGCTTTAATGGGCGAACAGCCCAACCCTTGGAACATACTACAGCCCCAGGTGGCGAAGAGCCGACATCGAGGTGCCAAACCTTCCCGACATTGGTATAGCTTTCCCCATCAATAATCATACTACATACTTTTTCTGTGCTATTATGAAAGATGTTTTTCGGTTGCACTGCTTCATCTTCTTTTACTTACACACTCAAAGCTCCCCTAGCTACTAAAGTTAATTCATCAGGGACTGCATCCTCTTCATCTTCAACATCATTCAATGTGGCATCTTATTATCTTCTGCCTCATCATCGGTTACAATCTCACTGTTATCTTGTTACACCATAACTCTCTTATTCACACATTTACTGGCTTGAATTTGAAATTTTTTAATAATTGGTTGTTGCTCCTCTACATTTATGCTTCGTTCTTCGTCTTGAGACATAGTTAAAATTTGTAAAAAGATATTAGAAATAATATGGAAAGCACCTTTTTTTTTTTTTTTTTTTTTTACTTTTACACGCATTCCACCCAAGGACTAGCCCTCCAGGCTTAAAGAGGATGAATAGTTTTTTATAGGTTGGACTCTATAGTGACTGTAGGGTGATCGTTCTGATGCACAGGATCCTTTATTCAAAGGCAAGTACAGGGGTCCTGTCCTGTCTTCTTTGTTTGCTAGCTTGTATCCTCTCCTATAAATTGAGAGCTCCTGCCAAGATAGATGATCATTTCCTTTGGGATGCTCCAGGCAGTAATATGTGTGATCCAGACTGTCCCTGTCGAGATGAATCTAATTCTGATGATGATGGGCACCTACGCAGAAGACGGCGTAGAAAAGAAAAATTTACACTTCCTCTGCAAGCCTCAACACATCCTTCCTCCGGATCATCCAGATTCAGTATAGGGTAGATACATGTGTTTATACCTGATACATATAGCAGTAATTTGGAGTTTTTTCACTAAGTGATGAAGATCAAAACCAATGAGAAGGTCATTGTCTGAAAGTGTTGAACACACATTTGAGAAAGAACTGTATACTTGTTGTCTGAAATAATTCTCTACTAGTTGCTTTGAAGAATTATGTATGCTTTTCCCATGCAGAGGCAGCTAAGATTGTAGGGTTAAGCTTCTGTGATCCCATATCATTGAAACTGTATTTTGAGGGTATCTGTATAGGGTAGGAACATGTGTTTGTACCGGATACCATAAGCTGTAATCTGGAGTTTTTTAACCAAGTGAAGCAGATCAAAACCAATAAGCAAATCTTTATCTGGGAGAGTTGAACCGATAACTTTGGTCCAAATGACACAGTTAGGAAAGAACTGTATCCCGATTGGCTTCTTGGTGATTATACTGGTCTGAAATAATTCTCCATTAGCAGCTTCATCGTCTGATGTGTCTTGTTCAGAAAATACAGATTCCACGTCGTCTGTATCTGATAGCATTTGAGTAGACTCCAGGTGGTGGATAAGCCTGACAGCTTGAGCTGGCTTATTTGGACAGTTCCTAGCATAGTGGCCTTTTGAATCTTTAGAGATGGAATAATAGGAGGATGTGATCATCGAGACTTCTTCAGGTTTAGAGTCCGATCATACAAGGACAAATACTGTTTCATCATCAGATGTGTCTTGTTCAGAGAACACTAATTTAACATCATTTGAATTTGAAAGCATTTGGGTTAATTCAAGGTGATGAATAAGCCTGAGTGCTCAAGCTGGCTTGTTGCAATTTCTAGCAAAATGTCCTTTTTTTTTGCAAAGAAAACATTGACTCCCTTTGTGTTTTGAGGAACATGAAGGATCCTTTTTCAGAAGAACCGATAAGGCTTCTTTGGTTTTGAGTGGGTTCTGTGTGTTTTTAGAAGGTAGGTTTTGAAATGGTGTTTTTTCTTGGTAGGATAGACACATGACTTATCAGCAAGGTAAGGATTTATTCTTCAGAAAGTCTGTAAAGAATTCTCTTTGCTCAAGGCAACGGAATTGATAAATCTTGCCAAGAGACAAATTTGCAATATCTAACTGGTTGGCTGCTGGAGTTCTTTTGGAAAACATGCCACAAAGATGTGCTTCAAGTTTGGTTCATTGAATCCAATTAGCTTATAATGCGCTTATAGTGGAAGTTGAAGTCTTTTCCTTAGAAGTGAGCAACACTTTATCTATTGGTACTGCTCGTAAATTATTTCAAGAGCAGTAGGTATCTCAGTGATCTGTACAAACTGCATTTGTCTGTACTAAACTCTGGAACCAATCCCTTAAAGATCCAGTAACTCGAGAACTAAATTCTTTAAAGACATCTATCAATGCTGATAGTTCTTCAAACCTGTTAGACCATTTTGACTTTGATAGGAGGATCTCTGGAAGGAGATTGTGCTGTGTTTGAATTAGCTTCTTCTACAATTGGTGTTCTTGAAGAAGAAGGATCTTCTGAGAATTTTAGACACATCAGCAAATTCTTGTTTTGGAAGATGTAGTAAGAATTTTAGACTGATCAGAATCAGAATCTGAATCTAATCCTGAAACATCAGTGTTTATAAAAACACTTGAAGCAGAAAAAGGCATAATTTGTGAGGAATATTGGTGAAATGACTGGAATGATTGTGAAGGTCTTTTGATTTTGAAAGTAGCTGATCTGGGAGATTGGTCAGGATCTGGAATAGGACATCTGATTGAGATTTCAAGTTGGGTACTTTGCTGAGTTCAAAAACACTTGAAGCGGAAAAAGGCATAATTTGTGAGGAATATTGGTGAAATGATTGGAATGACTGTGAAGGTGGCTATACAAGTGGTTGTACAGGTTCTAAGTAGCTTAGGAGTTGATCTAGGAGATTGGTCAGGATCTGGAATAGGACATCTGATTGAGATTTCAAGTTGGGTACTTTGCTGAGTTCTTGTAGAAACAAGTTTTGGTTTTGATATTTTTTAAAGTGGTAAGTTTGACCTCTATCTTCTACTATGACCCTTCCTAAATCTTGCATCAAGCACTTGTCTTCTAAAATCGAAAACCTAGTAGAATATTCGTATATTCCAGAGTCTGCCCAGATTGCTGAGTCTAGTTTTCCTCTGGCTTATTTGGACAATTTCGCGCATAATGAGCTTTCTTTTTGCAAACAAAGCATTTGGCACTTTTATGTTTGTGGGTCTAAGAGGAATCTTTCCAAATAATTGGCCGTCAAAAGGTTTCTTTTGAGGAGAAGTCTAAAAGGGCTGATAAGAACTGAAAAGAGGTGTGTGCACTAATATTTGTGGAGATGAAGCAAAAAGAGATGGTTGTTGGTGTAAAGAACTCCTGAAGAACAAACATCCTTTTCAGAAAGCATGCAAAAAACCCAATCTTGCCATCAAGTGCAACGATGACAAGACATGTGTCTGCCCAACCAAGAAAAAGCATCATTACAAATCTTATCCTACCAGAAGATCCAAACACAGAACCCACTCTCGACCTAAAAAACCCTACCGATTTTTTAAAAAGAAAGATTCCTCTCAGACCCGCAGTCACAAAAGTTCCGGATGTTTTGTCCAGAAAAGAAAGGCCACTATGCCTGAATCGTCCAAATAAGCCACTCAGTCGTCGAGCTTATCCACCATGGAGTCTACTCAAATGCTATCGACATGGATGACGTGGAATCAGTATTCTCCGAACAAGCCACATCGATGATGACACAAAGATTTGTCTTAGCCACATCGGATAATGATCCGGATGGTGTTTCTATCATCAACACAGCTTCAACGACTCGATGCTCAAGCATCCTCACCAACCATTCCATCCCTGAAAATCCATTTGGTCCCATCCAAGTTTGACAGACCAATCTCGATGAATTGGTTTTATTGATACGGGATCACGGAGATCAATGCTTAACCCAGACTATCCTTCCTTCCTCAAGCATGGGAAAAGCATACTGAGTTATTTAAAGTCTGCTAATGGAGAATTATTTCAAACCAAGATGATCACCAAGAAGCCAATCGGGATACGCTTCTTTCCTAATCGTGTCATTTGGACCAAAGTTCAACTCTCCCGGATAAAGATTTGCTTATTGGTTTTGATCTCCTTCACTTGGTCAAAAACTCCAGATCATGACTAATGGTATCCAGTACAAACACATGTTCCTACCTTATACGGATACCCTCAAAATACATTCTCTTGAAACCATCCCTTCAGATTACACACAGTTCAGACAACAGATGTTACCATTCTGTCCTGAAACCCATAGCCAGTTCACACACCACAGTCCTTTATGGAAAAACACAGAGTTCTTTGTTAAGCTTCCTTTTAAGCTTAATGAGGATATCAATCCTACTAAAGCCACTCATCCAGGTATGACACCTGCTGACCTCAAGCTAGCACAAGAAGAATGCAGCCAACTCATGGCTCAAGGCCTCATCGAGCCCACAAAGTCAGAATGGGCTTGTCAAGCTTTTTATGTAGAAAAAAGGTCAGAAATAGTTCGTGGAAAGAAACGGCTCGTGATTGACTACCAGCCACTCAATGCTTTCCTCAGAGATGATAAGTTTCCACTTCCAAAGATCCAGTCCCTATTTGTCCACCTCAAAGATGCCGTGGTCTTCTCAAATTTGACCTCAAAGCCGGGTTTTGGCAACTCGGTATTCATCCGTAAGATAGATCCAAACCGCATTCCGCATTCCCAATGCACACTTTCAATGGACAGTCATGCCCTTTGGACTTAAAGTTGCTCCATCCATATTCCGAAGGCCATGATAAGGATCTTCGAACCTATTCTCTCACATGCCTTAATTTACATTGATGATATTTTGCTTTTCAAGAAAGACAAGGCATCACATCGGGATCTCCTTTCCCGCTTTCTCAAGATCGTGGAAGATTTTGGCATTATGCTCTCAAAGAAAGAAAAGTGTTGTTCGGCCATCATCCATAGACTTCCTTGAATGATGATCACTAACGGACAATACCAGCCGAGACCACATATTGCTAAAGAGCTCCTCAACTTTCCAGATGTCCACCTTTCAAGAAAGCGGATCCAACAGTTCTTGGCATTATTAATTATTTGCAAGACTTTATCCCAAAAGTTTCTATTCATACCAGCCAACTGTCAAAGATGTTGAAGAAATCAGCCCCACCATGGGGTCCATGTCGACGACAGAAGATGACAGAGCTCAAGCTCGTGGCTCAGCAGACCACCACCTCTCCAGATACCAACGGATGGTCGAGAATCCTCCGGACCGACGCAAGTCGACGAATTTTGGGGTGCTATCCTCCTCGAGAAACATGGTGCTTCGGAAAGATTCATGAATCCGAAAAGCATTACCACGTGGTCTACAAAGAAATCCTTGCAATCAAATATGGTATCCAGAATTTGAGTTCCATCCGATTGGACATAATTTCCTTGTCCGATTAGATAATTCCGCATTTCCAATATTTTAAATTTTAAAATAAGTCTCTCCCTAACGATCAGCTATTTGCCTTAAACAAGTGGTTTTCCAAGTACGCTTTTTCCGTTCACTATATAAAATGAGACAAGAACCTTGTCCCCGACCTCCTCACCGCACCTCCGCCAAAGATCTCCTCGATGTCGATTGTTCCGCTTATCTATCTCATGACGCCTCTTCCTAATTCAACTCGCACTAAGATGTCCTTCCTCTCCATCTTCATTTTCTCGATGCCTCCCAAATTAGAGATTTCGCTAAGAAATTCCTGCTTCGATATTTTATGAACATTTACCACCTCCGAAATTTAAAGCTACTAGTTGTCATCCGCACTCACCTGCTCCTCACCTGGTTTCTCCCTCGACCCTTCCGCACCACTTATGGAAGATGAGTTATGGTATGTTTGGTGTCTTTCTCTCCAGATGCTACCAAGTTAGTCATACCAGTATTCCCTACTCTACGATGTCTTCTTGACCCCGAGTCATCGTCCTCTCTCCTTTGACTCTCTTAGAGTGGTTTCTCCTCTCCCCGTGGAGACGAGAACTTCAACAAATGATTGACAATCCTCCTTACTGCTCCTCCCCGAATTCAAAGAAACGAGACATCCATGCTGCTTTCATTATTCACCGTCCCTACTTCCAACATCCAGATCACTAACAGCTTCGGACTCAAGATCGTGCATACTTATGGCGATCTTTCCCGATCCATTTCCTCTCCAACATGATCCCATCTGCTCTCCGTGAGCTCAAAAGTTCCCGCTTGAACTCAACAACATTTCCAAGAGCCACAGGACATTCAAGATACTTCCTTGGACCAAAGCATGATCTCATCCCCTTCCGGCCTCAAGACGGCTCCACCAAAGGCATCCTCCTCAAAGATGCTAGGCCGACTACACTCACGCCATGTTTCGAGATTCCTGTGATCCCGACGAAGACTTTGCTTCCTCGAGTCCATACTGACCCGAGCTGCTCATCAACTCCACGTGTGTCCAACCCCGCCAACCACCTCATCGCCACGTGATCATGCTCCTACACCGCTGAGCTCCCACCGTAACCCTCACAAAGACGTGGATCATTCTCCACCGGAGACCTATCCCACTCTCTCGTGTCTCCCTCCATCACCATCCACCGCTACCACCTCATGGATGAAGTTGATAGCGATGTTGACAACCTCTCACCATCCCACAGCTTCTGAACAAGTCACTTTCAATAAGACAAGCGTAATTTCCGCAGTGATTTCCGCATCTACCTGTCAGTGTGTTTTGTCTGTTTTTGACTTTCTTTATAATGTCTCTTTTAGACTTTAGTCCAGCAGCCTGTTGTGGACTTTTATTTTAGACTTTTGTGGTGTTGTCTATCTTGGACTTGCATCCAGCTGTATAATGTTGACTTTACTTTTCAAGAGATGATAGGGGTCCTGTCCTATCTTTCTCTTTGATGTGTTGTTTTATCATGTCACTTTCATGTCGCTTTCACTTTAAAAAAGAATGACAGGGGTCTTGTCCTGTCTTCTTTGTTTTTATCTTGTAACCTCTCCTATAAATTGAGAGATTATTTTCAGTTATCGGGGAGAAGAAAGAACGAAGAGAACCAACGTTTGAAATAAAGAAATCCTTTCAAACATTCATGGCTTAAGTTTCCTTTCTCTTCTCTAGAACAACTTAGGTTTCCAAAAAAAGATTATCATATCGTCTGTTCATACTCTTCCAAGTATGCTCTGCACTTGCCTTTGAAAAAAGGATCCTGTGCATCAGAACGATCAACCCTAAAGTCACTATAAGAAGTCCAACCTACAAAACACTGTTCATCCTATTTGTAAGCCTGGAGGGCTAGTCCTTGGGTGGTATGTGTCTATAGGTCAGGTCAATATAGTGATACTAGGTCTCGGTCATAGTGAACCGCGTGCCTGCTTCCGTGCACCCAGAGTGGTATCAGAGCCTTGTGTTTTCCTTCCTGAGCGTGGTATGATAATAGGATAATCTAATAGGAACCAAGTCTAGTATAGAGAAGAGTCTTCACAGTCATGGAACCCTCTTCATCCACTTCGAGTTCTTCCTCTCACTCATTAGCTCCTATTTCTCTTTCATCTACGATGACCCTTCCTAAGTCATGTTCTAAACATTCCACCTCTAAAATAGAAAACCTTGTCGAATATTCGTATATTCCAGAGTCTGCCCAGATAGCTGAGTCAAGTTTTCCTCTTGTCAGTCCATATAAGTTATATAAGAAACAATCCTCTCTTAGTATTAAAACCCTTCTTAGACGTGATCGTCCTAGTCCTCGTGAATATGTCCAGTCATCAGCTCTAGATCAACATCATCTTCAATCTACCTCGCTGAACAAGATGTTACTCTAGAAATCCTTCCGAGTTTATAGCCAATTGAAAAGAGAAGGTTTCACCCATATCCATATAGGCGCAGACGCCTTATCCTTACCTTGCATGGTCAGTAAGGCTTACCTGTCACGACCAGACTTGCCTTGCTTGACACCCGCTTCAAAGAATACCAACATGCCGTTATTGGTACCATCCTAACCACACTTCAGCTCAGTAGTGTTCTCGCTTACCTTCTACCCAAATTTCAACCTCGTCACTCCATGATCCAAATGTTCCAACAACCCTAAAGGTCCAAGTTCAAATTCAAGGTGTCGAACAGATAACCGATGCTAAAATAGCCACCATACACCATCAGATGGTGTATCGGTTACAAAACCATGCCATGGATTTGCCAAGCCCTAATTACTCTTCTGATACAGATCATGATTTTGGCTGATTCGAAACTTCACCCACTATAGTCCAAATCCCCAAACAAATCACAAAAGCCGAACTTACAAAGCTCATGCCACTTGAGTGGATCACTAACTATGAGCTTTTCCATCAAAACTCCCAACCAATCCGGACATCGATGCACTATTCCGAAGCGATCCGACCAAGCACTGCCAAGATGAGTTTCCGTGAGCCAGCCACGTAAGCTCCTAACACCTCTTTTTCTTATAGTGCCATGATTCAACCTGCTTCTACACTCCAAGAAGACCCGCCTATCCACAGCTTTACTCCCGAAGGCACACCAGCCTACCCGACCAAGTTAGATGGCCACTTCCTTCGGGATGCTCCAGTGAGGATATGTGTGATCCGGATTGTCCCCGCCGGGATGAATCTGATTCGATGATGATGAGCACCTCCGCATGTGCCGGCGCAGAAAGGCAAAATTCACACTTCCATTGTCCAGATGCAAGCCTCAACACATCCTTCCTCCGGATCATCCCGATTCGATGGAACCACTACCCATTTACAAGAGAGCCTTGCACATGTTGCATGAAGAAGATGGTCTTCCCAAACGACCAAAGAAACCTCGCTCTCGTTATCGGATCATCTTTGATGATGTCTTCTCAAAGATCCTACCAAGATCAATTTCCTTCACCGAGAAGCGGATGGACTCTCGTACTCAAGGTTGTCACCAAACCTTATGTCTCTTCACCAATAACTCCAACCGGTCACCTGAAGAGCCCGCACAATTCGAGTCGTTCTCAACCGGCAAACCCGTAATGCCGAGTTCGTAATCAAGCCTTGGAAAGAATTGATGCTAAAGTTGATATTGTTGCCAATCAAGTCGAGCCAATTCCACTAAAGTTGATAACCTCGCCTTCTCGCTTAGACAGGATATATGCAAATATGAAGGCCGAATTGCCCGACTTGATGCGGATCTCCATCGATGCTCGGAGATCGAGTTTATGGTCCCGAGTTTAATAATAAAGAAGTCGAGATCGACGCTTGAAAGCTGAATTAGCCTTGGATAGACCAACAGCCCTCCTTGTTTGGTCCGTCCTCACAGCTACCATCTCCATCATCTTTCTACCATACCGATCCGCTCTTCACTCCTCCACATGTAAGACCAGTCCGATTATGGTCAACTCTTTGGTCATTCCCTTCCTTCATGGAAACAATCGAACCTAAACCGATGCCTCCTCCTAGAAGGACAAAGACCAGATCTCCTCCACAAACACAGCCACAACCACCACAAAGAACCCATATCTGAGTCTCTTTCGGAGAACCATCCTCCGAATCTTCTTCCAGATTCTCATCCGAGCCATCTCCTAGGTCCAAAGATAAAGCACCCATGGAGCCGTAAGCCTCACCACAACCAACTGTGACTACCACCAAGACAGCCTCCTCCACCAACATCTCAAACTTTATCACCAAGATTCCTCACACCAAGTTCCTGCTCAGAGTTACAACGACTGCTTCCACAGCATTCTTCAGTGCTCATCCTCGTAACCCCGACGAGGGCACTCCCAGCCCTCTACACCAACGTAATCCTCTCGCCTCAATACCGTAAATGTAATTTTCTGCTTCCGATTCGGAGCAAGAAATGGCAGATGTGTCCAAGATCTTTATGGCACAACCCACTGAAGAGCCATCATCTTCAACCACTCCCATAGTGGAAGAATTTGATTCGAGACACACTCGTTCTCCTCCCGGAGAACCTCGCTCCAAGACAGGCCTCCAAAACCAAGCAATGGTCCATGGTTTACTTTTGATGATATTCCTCGATCAAAATGGCAAGCCGATTTGAAGAAATCTCAGCATGGCTAGAAGTTCAAATGTTAAAACCAGGTTCCCAGTTATCAATGGTTCTTAAGGAATTCAGTTCAAGATTTACTGGTTCTTTACGACATTGGTATCATACTTTGGGTGAATACTGAGCATTACTAATTTACCCAAATTCGGATATTCCTACAAGCAGCTTGCTATCATTTATGAGCAATATCTCTGAGAACCTACGGTTGCAGTGAGAATTAGCCGTAAAGGAGTATTTCCGGATGAAATGTTGTTCTTTACAGTGAAAGATTTGGATTATCATTATCAACGCATGTCCAAACTGTTCTATCAGTTGAATGGTTTTAATGATCCGAATCGAAGCATGTTTTTATGGCTTCTCTTCCAAAAGAATTACATCCAGAGATGCAAAGGCAACTTACGACCAATCAACTTGCCATCGACAATCTCTCTCTCGGCAAGCTATATCAGCTAGCCATTAGCGGCCTTGAAAAGCTATGTGAATGTAAGGAATTCTTTACGTAACTCCTCAAGAACAAACATCCTTTTCGTAAAGCATGCAAAACCCAATCTTGCCATCAAGTGCAACGATGACAAGACATGTGTCTGCCCAACCAAGAAAAAGCATCATTACAAATCTTATCCTACCAGAAGATCCAAACACAGAACCCACTCTCGACCTAAAAAACCCTACCGATTTTTTAAAAGAAAGATTCCTCTCAGACCCGCAGTCACAAAAGTTCCAGATGTTTTGTCTGTAAAAAGAAAGGCCACTATGCCCGGAACTGTCCAAATAAGCCAGCTCAAGCTGTCAGGCTTATCCACCACCTGGAGTCTACTCAAATGCTATCAGATACAGATGACGTGGAATCTGTATTCTCTGAACAAGCCACATCAGATGATGACACATTATTCATATCCTTTTTAGTTGGGCATAAAGGGTATCAACTTTAGTTATTGTTGCTCTGACTTGATTGGCGACAATATCCAACTTAGCAATTCTTTCAAGAGGTTGGTTCTATACTCTGGCATTTTGTGTTTGCTAGTTTAAGGCAGCTTCAAAAGGCCTGGATTCCTTAGATTGGCCACACAACCTTAGTTGAGGATCTGTTTATTTTTCAAGGGGAGGAAAATTATCTTGATATGAGCTTTGAGAGGACATCATCATATAAGATCGAATGGGAGGTGAAGGATTGTTTGGTCTTTTGGGTACAGAGTCTTCTTCAAGTAACATGTGTAGGTTGTGTTGTGCATGATTTTCTAAGCCACCTTTTACGTAGAAGTTCATTATCATCTGAACTGATTCATCCCAACAGGGACAATCTGGGTCACATGTATCACTGCCTGAAGCATCCCAAAGGAAATGACCATCTATTTTGGCTGGATAGACTGGAGTGCCATCATGAGTAAAAGTTTGATTAAGCAAATCTTCTTAGATTGTTAAAACAGATCAAATCATAGCACTATATAAAAAAGAAACTCGAGGAGCTTGATCGATGAGATCGATCGATGAGATCTTGAAAATGCATACTAAATATTCCGTCAGTGCATTTATGAGATGGTGCATCTGATGTCTGGATAGGTTGGGAATTATGGTGATAGAGCTCATAGTTTGTTATCCATTATAGAGGCATAAGCTTTAGAAGTTCAGATTTGGTGATCTATTTGGGGTTTGGAAGATCCATAGCATGATTTTGTAGACAATACACCAATTGATGGTGTAACGTTGTTATTTTAGCCATAGCGATTTGTTCTACTCCCTGGATTTGGATCTAAACTTTTAAGATTGTTGGAATATTGGGATAGGTTAAAATTGGGATAGAAGGTAAGAAGGACATTGCCGGCTTGTAAGGTTGTAAGGATGGTACCAATCACAGCTTGTTGGTATTCTTTAAATCTTGTGTCTAGCATAAGGATGGCACAAGCACATGGAATAAAGCATATTCAGATCCTATGCAAGTTCCCGTCGGACCCGTCACAAGAGCTCGTGCAAAGAAATTCAAAGAAGCACTTAATGTGCTGATTTAAGCAACTTGGGATTAATCTAATTCATAGAGGCCTATTGAAGAAATCTCACAAGATATTCAAACCAATAAATGCGTGATTCAAGTTCCTGAATTTTATGAGCAATCAAATCTATGAAATCGGAGCATTAAGGATGAAAGATATGCCACTATATTTTTAGATAATGTTTCCATTTTTAAAAGAGGCAACAAATCAGCTATTTTGATTTTATTTAGTCATTTAAGATACTTTAGATTATAATTTATTTAGGATTCTTTTCTTATTTCAATTGGATTAGGAATTTGTTTCTGATTAAAATTTCTTGTAACTATATATATATATTCGCATTCAATAAGAGAAAAAAAAAAGTTTTTCATGTAATTTACTTGAGAGTATAATTCTCTTTAGTTCTTAAACGAACTTTTTGAACTTAACGGATTCTCTGTGATGTTCAACCCTTGACTTATCAATCAAACCATCCATAGCTGATTGTGGCATCCTCACATACTAAGGTTCTTGCTTCATTAACTAACGGGTCGTGGTTCCATTCAATTCCTAAAATTAAAAATGATCTTGAAGCCTAATTTGATTAGGGTCTCGTCAGTTCTTGGCAGAGTTCGCATCAAAAACCTTTTCTTTTCCAACTAGCAACAAGTTCAAAAGGAATTTCAAGGGTGATATACTGTTCAGCCAAGGTTGACTGAATGGTAAACTAATCAAGTCTTGAAGATTGGACATATTCTCTAGGACTTAGTCTTTTAGTTGAGATCAAGGTTCTTAGTTGAGATTTCTTTTTGTACAGCTGGTATGGGCTGATAAAGGGTAAAGCAGACTCGGAGATTTGGGCAGACTCTGGAATGTAAGAATATTCTACTAAGTTTTCTATTTTGGAAGATAAATGCTTGATGCAAGATTTGGGCATAGTAAGAGTTGAAGAAAGAGAGACAATGAACTAGAAGTAGAAGATGAGGAGGTCATGACTGTAAGTGATGAGATTATGCATAAGGATGGCACAAGCACACGGAATAAGGCATATTCAGATCCTATACAAGTTCCCATCAGACCCATCACAAGAGCTTGTGCAAAGAAATTCAAAGAAGCACTTAACGGGCTGATTCAAGCAACTTGGGATCAATCCAATTCATGGAGGCCTATTGAAAGAATCTCACAAGATATTCAGACCAATCAATGCATGATTCAATCTCTTGAATTTTATAAGCAATCAAATTTATGAAATCGGCGAAGGATGAAAGATATGCCACTATCTTTTTAGATAGTGTTTCCATTTTTAAAAGACGCAACAAATTAGCTATTTTAATTTTTATTTAGTCATTTAGGATTCTTTCCTTTTTCTTAGATTAAGATCTTGATTTATTAAGGATTCTTTCCTTTTTTTTAGTTAGATTAAGATCCTGATTTTTTGAGGATTCATTTCCTTTTTTTTTTATTAGATTAGGATTCTGCTTTATTTAGGATTCTTTTCTTATTTCAATTGGATTAAGAATTTGTTTCTAATTACAATTTCTTGTAACCTATATATATATATATATTCGCATTCAATAAGAGAGAAAAGAAGAAGTTTTTCATGCAATTTACTCTTTAGTTCTTAAACGAACTCTTTGAACTTATTTGATTTTTCGTGGCTTATCACATACCTTGACTTTGGGGTGCTATCCTCCTCGAGAAACATGGTGTAAGCCTCTAGTCCTTGGGTGGTATGTGTCTATAGGTTAGGTCAATATAGTGATACTAGGTCTCGGTCATAGTGAACCACGTGCCTGCTTCCGTGCACCCAGAGTGGTATCAGAGCCATGTGTTTTCCTTCCTGAGCGTGGTATGATAATAGGATAATCTAATAGGAACCAATACCAAGGTTCTTGCTTCATTAAGCAATGGATTGCTGTTCCATTCAATGCATGAATTTAGAAACGATCTTGGAGTCTAATTTGATTAGGGTCTTGTCAGCTCTTGGTGAGGTTCATATCAGTTGGTATATGCAAAGGCTCTAATCAGGTTTTGCCTATTCTTATTTAATTTTTGTGTCATGTTTATCTCAATTCAAAAAAAAAAAATCCGTTAGCAGTGCATTGTGAACAGTATTTAGGTTTTAATAATTTTGCATCCTTGTGATTTACATGATCCTAGAAAAGTATACCCTGTGCACTTACAACAAATCCTAGAAACGCAAGTTTATCGGTGCAAAAGGTACATTTCTTCAAATTAGCAAATAACTTTTCTTTCCTAAGTACATCTAAAACATATTTCAAATATGTTGCATGATCATCCAAGTTTTTGTTATATATGAGAATATCATCAAAATAAACAACAACAAACTTGCCAATAAAAGCCCGCAAGACATGATTCATAACTCTCATAAAAGTACTCGGAGCATTAGTCAAACCAAAAGACATAACTAACCATTCATACAAACCACACATTTCATTTTTTCATTCTAATTTGATGATATATCTAGTCTAGGAATGGGATGTCGATACTTTACCGTTAGGTTGTTGATGGCTCGGCTATCAACACACATCTTCCATGTCCCATCTTTCTTAGGAACTAGCAAAACTGGACTGCACATGGACTCATACTGTTCATGCGGCACTGTTCATGCGGCAATATTCACGGAATTTGTTTATTGAATTGAAATAAATAAGACACAAAAATTAAATAAGGATAGGCAAAACCTGATTAGAACCTTTGCTTTGATACCAACTGATACGAGCTCCGCCAAGAACTGACGAGACCCTAATCAAATTAGGCTCCAAGATCGTTTTCTAATATCAGGAATTGAATGGAACCGCAACCCGTTACTTAATGAAGTAAGAGCCTTGGTATGTGAGGACGTCACAATCAGCTATGGATGGTCTGATTGATAAGTCAATGGTTGAACGCCACGGAAAATCTAATAAACTCAAAGAGTTCGTTCTTAGTAAATTGCATGAAAATACTTCTTCTTTCTCTCTTATTGAATGTGAATATATATATAGGTTACAAGAAATCCTAATCAGAAGCAAATTCCTAAACCAATTAAAATAAGAAGTGAATCCTAAATAAATCAGAATAAAAAAAAGGATTAATAAATCAGGATATTAATCTAATAAAAAGGAAAGAATCCTAAATGACTAAATAAAAATCAAAATAACTGATTTGTTGCTTCTTTTAAAAATGGAAACACTATCTAAAAAGATAGTGGCATATCTTTTATCCTTAATAATCCGATTTTATAGATTTGATTGCTCATAAAATTCAAGAGCTTGAATCATGCATTAATTGGTCTGAATATCTTGTGAGATTCCTTCAATAGGTTTCCATGAATTGGATTGATCCCAAGTTGCTTGAATCAGCCTATTAAGTGCTTCTTTGAATTTCTTTGCACGAGCTCTCATGACGGGTTCGATGGGAACTTGTATAGGATTTGAATATGCCTTACACCACGTGCTTGTGCCATCCTTATGCATAATCTCATTATCTTATTTACACATTCACTGGCTATGTGTCCCATGCCATGGCATGTAAAACACAATGTTACCTTATGAATTATGCCTGGAGG
Organism: Murraya koenigii; assembly: GCA_025617385.1. Taxonomy (NCBI): domain Eukaryota; kingdom Viridiplantae; phylum Streptophyta; class Magnoliopsida; order Sapindales; family Rutaceae; genus Murraya; species Murraya koenigii. The sequence goes on along the minus strand of CM046817.1, from coordinate 9,389,036 downwards.
GCTTGGATCTTGGTTTCTGGCCTCTTGTCTCGCTTTACATAGCTCGGCTTCCATGGAGTGGAACTCAAGCTTGGGGTTGCACGGGTGGTACACCTCCTCTTAAGTTGCTGCTCAATCTTGACAGCCTTGTGGACCATCTCCTCAATCTCCATATAATGTTGCAGCTCAACCATACTTGCAATCTTCCAGTTAAGGTAATTCAAGAATCGTGCCATGATAGCTTCTCCATCTTCCTCCACATTTGCTCTGATCATGTGTAAGACTTTGCAATTTTTGGAACAAGGCTCGGTAGTAGTGGCTAGGTACAAATCGCCTTCTCATCTTCATTTCATTCCACATTTCAACAAGATGTTCTCCATTCCATCTCCTAAATACCACTCTGGGTGCACGGAAGTAGGCACGTGGTTCACTATGACCGAGACCGGTTCAGACCTGTAGACACATACCACCCAAGGAAGCCCTCCAGGCTTACAAAAAGGATGAACAGTGTTTTATGGGTTGGACTAGTTGAGAACAGCTTCGAATGGTCTGGGCTCTTCAAGCTGACCGGTTGGAGTTATCGGTGAAGAGACATAAGGTTTGGTGACAACCTTAGTCTAAGAGTCTGTCTGCTTCTCTAGTGGAGGAAATTGATCTTGGTAGGATCTTTGAGAAGACATCATCAAAGATGATCTGATAACAGGAGCAGGTTTCTTTGGTCGTTTGGGAAGATCATCTTCTGCACAAGATCCTTTATTCAAAGGCAAGTGCAGAGCATACTAGGAAGAGTATGAACAGATGATATGATAATCCTTTTGGAAACCTAAGTTGTTCTAGAGAAGAGAAAGAGTAAACTTAAGCCATGAATGTTTGAAAAGAGTAAACTTAAGCCCGATAACTGAGAATGAGCTCTCAACTTATAGGAGAGGATACAAGCTAGCAAACAAAGAAGACATGACAGGATCCCTGTCATTCTTTACAAGCAAAGCATAATAATTAAAGAGAGATAGGACAGGACCCCTATCATGATCTCTTTTACAAAAGCCAAATTAAAAACATGATTAAAGATAAAGATAGGACATGACCCCCATCAATATATGAAAAGTAACTAAAAATACATGACTGAACTAAAGAGGAATCAGATAGGACCTTTATCCTCTTTTTACAAAGGCAAAACATAATTATGAAAGCATAAAGAAACAAAACACACTAAAGGTAATAGCATAATCAAAAAACTCAATTACCGCCAATTTTACCTATTTTTGCCTTAAAATAGTTGTAGTAGTCAAATACAAACTTCATCTTCTTATCCCATTCAAAATATGCTTCAGGATCTTATTTTTATTGAAAAGATGGAATTTTCATCTTTATGCCACTCACACCATCATCTCGATGCCTAGCTCTTATGATTACATACTGAATCCTCTCCTTCACCATACTTATCCCCATAATAGTCATCAACCTCTGCTCTAACAGGAACTCTCTCTCTCTCTTCTATGTGCTTGGGGAACGCGTTGTGGCTGGTCTGTCAAACTTTGATGGGACCAAGTGGATTTTCAAGGATGGAATGATTGGAGAAGAATAGTTGGTTATTGATCTTCTACATTTGCGCTTCATTCTTCGTCTTAAGACATAGTTGAAATCTGCAAAAAGAGATTAGAAATAATGTGGAAAGGACCTCACTTCACTCCCTTGCATGTTTTACTCAAGAGAATGATTCACTTAATTTCACTCGTGTTTCACTCAAATTTATTGGCTTTTACCCTCTAATACGCTCACACTCTCTTGCCTTTTTCCACTCGTAATAATTCTCTCTTAGTTCTTATGAAACTAGTCAAACCAATTTCAGCTGCAATTCACAAAGATTATATCAAAGAGACTCGGGTTTTCAAAACAAACACGTATCATTAGGTTTTGGAAACACAAAGTAACAATATTTTGGGCATAAATTTTCACACAATCAAAAATTAGACTTGGATTATATAAGACACCAATAATGAAAATTGAAACATTTTTTTCACTATTTATTATTATTTTTTTTTGCTTTTTTTTGAACACTAAATAACTAAAATTTGATCACAAGGATGCAAAATTAAGAAACCCTAAATACTATTCGCGATGCACTGTTTATACAGTACTGTCATGCACCACTGTTTATGATATTTTTTTAAATTGAAATAAATAAGACACGAAATCTAAATAAGGATAGACAAAACTTGATTAGAGCATTTGCTCTGATACCAACTGATATGAATACCGCCAAGAACTGACGAGACCCTAATCAAATTAGGCTCCAAGATCGTTTCTAATTTCGGGAATTGAATGGAACTGCGACCCATTGCTTAATGATTGTTGAGTAAAGAATTGAACGCCATAGAAAATACGATAAGTTCAAAAAATTCGTTTAAGAACTATAGAGAATTATACTCTCAAATAGATTACATGAAAGACTTCTTCTTCCTCCCTTATTGAAAGCGAATATATATAGGTTACAAGAAATCTTAATCGGAAACAAATCCTAATCCAATTGAAATAAGAAAAGAATCCTTAATAAATCATTATCTTAATCTAATAAAATAAGAAAAGAAAGTATCTTAAATGACGATATAAAATCAAAATAGCTTATTTGTTGCCTCTTTTAAAAATAGAAACATTATCTAAAAAGATAGCTCCATATCTTTCATCATTAATGCGCCGATTTCATAGATTTGATTGCTCATAAAATTCAAGAGCTTGAATGACCAATTTATTGGTCTGAATATCTTGTGAGATCCATGAATTGGATTGATCCCAAGTTTCTTAAATTAACCCATTAACTACTTTTTTGAATTTCTTTGCACGAGCTCTTATGACAGCTCTGACCGAAACTTGCATAGGATCTGAATATGCCTTATTCACGTACTTGTCCCATCCTTATCCATAATCTCATCATCCTTATTGAGTACTTCAAAGCTGCAAATGGAGAACATTTTAATACTTCCCTCATTACCAAAAAACCTGTTGGTACCCTTCGAAATAAAGATCTACTGATTGGTTTCGACATTCTTAACCTAAAGTCTAAATTACAGATAATGGCTTTTGAAATTAAGTTCACATAAAATTCATCTAAGTTAATTAGCGGATAATCTTGCCACCTTGTCGACAGTTACATTATTATTACATGGCACAACGTGTTCTTGATACCATTTTTAATATAAGATTATTTTTCCTATCACAGTGAGCGCTTGATATCATTAGAGTTAGGATTATGATTTTTCATTGATCTTGTTAATTTATATGGCCGGTTTAACCGCCTATCTTACTTTAATTTCAGTTAATTTATTTTATTTCACGTGTTTTCATAATAAGGTTGTAATAGCGTGATAAGGTTAATATCATAATTTCTTTTCCCTTTATTTTCAGTTGTTTTTATACATGTTCTTTGGAATTTCTTAGCGAAATCTCGAATTTGGGAGGCACTGAGAAAATGAAGATGGAGAGGGAAGGACATCTTAGTCCGAGCTGAATTAGGCCAGTTCCTCCCTGAATTCACCGTCCCTACTTCCAACATCCAGTCACTAACAGTTTCTGGACCCAAGATCAGGCATACTTATGGCGATCTTTCCCTGATCCATTTCCTCTCTAACATGATCCCACTGTTCTCCGCGAACTCCAAAACTTCCTGCTAGAACTCAACAACATTTCTGATGAGCCACAGGACATTCAGCATACTTCCCTCGGACCAAAGCATGATCTTATCCCCTTCCAGTCTCAAGACGGCTCCACCAAAGGCATCCTCCTACTCGCATGGTACTCTGGGTGCACGGAAGCAGGCACGTGGTTCACTATGACTGGGACCTAGTATCACTATGTTGACCTGACCTGTAGACACATACCACCCAAGAACTAGCCCTCCATGCTTACAAAGAGGATGAACAATGTATTGTAGGTTGGACTCTTATAGTGACTATAGGTTTGATCGTTCTGATGCACAGGATTCTTTTTTCAAAGGCAAGTGCAGAGCATACTTGGAAGAGTATGAACAGACGATATGATAATCTTTTTTGGAAACCTAAGTTGTTCTAGAGAAGAGAGAGTAAACTTAAGCCATGAATGTTTGAAAAGATTTCTTTATTCAAACGTTGGTTCTTCTCCTCTTTAACTGAGAATAAACTCTCAATTTATAGGAGAGGTTACAAGCTAACAAACAAAGAAGACAGGACAGGACCCCTGTCATTCTTTTTAACAGTAAACATGACATGAAGAAAGAGAAAGATAGGACAGGACCCCTATCAATATCTGAAAAGTAAAGTCAACATTATACAACAGGATTAAAGTCCAAAAATAGACAATATGACGAAAGTCTAAAATGGACAATATGACAAAAGTCCAAAACAGGCTACTGGACTAAAGTCTAAAAGAGACAACAGAAATAAAGTCAAAAACAGACAAAACACACTGACAGGCACTGACAGGTAAATGCGGAAATCACTGTGGAAATCACGCTTGTCTTATTCCACGTTATTTTTCAAAAGCTGTGGGATGGTGAGAGGTTGTCAACATCGCTGTCAACTTCATCCATGAGATGGTAACTTGTGGATGGTGATGGTGGGAGACCCGAGAGTGTCTGGATATGTGTCCGGTGGAGAATGAATCACGTGCGCTGTGAAGGTTCTGGTGGGAGCTCAACAGTGTAGGAGCATGAGCCTGTGGTAGTAGTTGGTTGGCAGGGTTGGACACACGTGGAGTTGATGAACAGCTCGGGCTGTATGGACTCCAGGGAAGCAAAGTCTTCGTCAGGATCTTGGGAATCCTGAAACAGGACGTGAGTGTAGTCCGGTCTAGCATCTTTGAGGAGGATGCCTTTGGTGGAGCCGTCTTGAGGCCCGGAAGGGATAAGATCATGCTTTGGTCCGAGGAAGTATCTTGAATGTCTTGTGGCTCTTCGAAATGTTGTTGAGTTCAAGCGGGAAGTTTTGAGTTCACGGAGAGCGAGTGGGATCATGTTGGAGAGGAAATGGATCGGGAAAGATCGCCATAAGTATGCTCGATCTTGGGTCCGAAACTGTTAGTGATCTGGATGTTGAAAGTAGGGACGGTGAATGATGAAAACAGCCATGGATGTCTCTTTTCTGAATTCAGGGAGGAACTGGTAAGGAGGATTGTCAATCATCTGCTGAAGTTCTCGTCTCCACGGGGAGAGGAGAAAACCATTCTAAAAGAGTCCAAAGGAGGGAGGACGATGACTCGAGGTCAAGCAGACATCTGAGAGTAGAAAATACTGGGTATGACTAGCTTGGTAGCATACAGAGAGAAAGGCACCAGACATACCATAACTTATCTTCCATAAGTGGTGCGGAAGGGTCGAGGGAGAAACCGATGAGGAGCAAGTGATCCGGATGACAACTAGTGGCTCTAAAATTATGGAGGTGGTAAATATTCATAAAATATCGAAGCAGGAATTTCTTAGCGAAATCTCAAATTTGGGAGGCATCGAGAAAATGAAGATGGAGAGGAAGGACATCTTAGTCCGAGTTGAATTAGGTAGAGGCAGCCATGAGATAGATAAATGGAACAAGCGACATCGAGGAGATCTTTGAAGGAGGTGCGGTGAGGAGGTCGGGGACAAGGTTCTTGTCTCCTTTTATATGAGTGAAGCACTGGAAAACTAGCATGTAGGGAGAGACTTATTTTTAAAATTTAAAATATTGGAAATGCGGAATTATCTAATCGGACAAGGAAATTATGTCTAATTAGATGGAACTCAAATTTCGAATACCATATTTGACTATAAGGATTTCTTTGTAGATCACGTGGTAATGCTTTTCGGATTCTTTGAGCCGACCATTGGCGTAACCACGGAATCTTTACGAAGCACCATGTTTCTCGAGGAGGATAGCACCCCAAAATTAGGTCAGCTTGCGTCGGTGCGGAGGATTCTCGACCATCTGTTGGTATCTGGAGAGGTGGTGGCTCTTTGGGCCCACGAGCTTGAGTTGTTGTCTACTGCTTCGTCGACTTGGACCCCATGGTGGGGATGATTTCTTCAACATCTTTGATGGTTGGTTGGTATGAATAGAAACTTTTGGGAGAAAGTCTACGCAAATAATTAATAATGCCAAGCTACTTGGATCCGCTTTCTTGAAAGGTGGTCATCTGGAAAGTTGAGAAGTTCTTTGGCAATATGTGGTCCTGGCTGGTATTGTCAGTTAGTAATCATCATACCAAGGAAATATATGGATGGTGGCCGACAACACTTTTCTTTCTTGAGAGCATAATGCCAAAATCTGCCACGATCTTGAGAAGCGGGAAAGGAGATCCTGATGTGATGCCTTGTCTTTACTAAAAAGCAAAATATCATCAATGTAAATTAAGATATGAGAGAATAGGTTCGAAGATCCTTATCATGGCCTTCTGGAATGTGGATGCAGCAACTTTAAGTCCAAAGGGCATGACTGTCCACTGAAAATGTGCATTGGGAATGCATAATGCGGTTTTGGATCTATCTTCTGGATGAATACCGAGTTACCAAAACCCGGCTTTGAGGTCAAATTTGGAGAAGACCATGGCATCTTTGAGGTGGACAAATAAGGACTGGATCTTTGGAAGTGGAAACTTATCATCTCTGACATTTTTTCTGCCTGGCCATGAGCTGGTTGCATTCTTCTTGTGCTAGCTTGAGGTCAGCAGGTATCATACCTGGATGAGTGGCCTTAGTAGGATTGATATCCTCATTAAGCTTAAAAGGAAGCTTAACAAAGAACTCTGGGTTTTTCCATAAATGACTGTGGTGTGTGAACTGGCTATGGGTTTCAGGACAGAATGGTAACATCTGTTGTCTGAACTATGTGTAATCTGAAGGGATGGTTTCAAGATAATGTATTTTGAGGGTATCTGTATAAGGTAGGAACATGTGTTTGTATTGGATACCATTAGCTGTAATATGGAGTTTGTTAACCAAGTGAAGAAGATCAAAACCAATGAGCAAATCTTTATCCGGGAGAGTTGAACCTATAACTTTGGTCCAAATGACACAATTAGGAAAGAACTATATCCCGATTGGCTTCTTGGTGATCATACTTGGTCTGAAATAATTCTCCATTAGCGACTTTGAATAACTCAGAATGCTTTACCCATGCTTGAGGAAGGAAGGATAAGCTGGGTTAAGCATTGATCTACTGTGATCCGTATCAATGAAACCAATTCATGAGATTGGTGCATCAAACTTGGATGGGACCAAATGGATTTTCGGGGATGGAATGGTTGGTGAAGATGTTTGAGCATCGAGTGCATTGAAGCTGTGTTGATGATAGAAACGCCATCCGGATCATTATCCGATGTGGCTAAGACAAATCTTTGTGTCATCATCCGATGTGGCTTGTTCGAGAGAATACTGATTCCACGTCATCCATGTCGATAGCATTTGAGTAGACTCGGGTGGTGGATAAGCTGACGACTTGAGTGGCTTATTTGGACAGATTCAAGCATAGTGGCCTTTCTTTTACTGAGACAAAGCATCCGGAACTTTTGTGATTGCAGGTGCGAGAGGAATCTTTCTTTTGAAAAATCGGTAGGGTTTTAGATCGAGTGGGTTACGTGTTTGGATCTTCGGCGGGATAAGATTTGTAATGATGCTTCTTCTTGGTTAGGCGGACACATATCTTGTCATCGTTGCACTTGATGGCAAGATTGGGTTTTGCATGCTTTACGAAAAGGATGTTTGTTCTTGGGAGTTACGTAAATAATTCCTTACATTCACATAGCTTTTCAAGGCTGCCAATGGCTAGGTGATATAGCTTGCCGAGAGAGAGTTGTCGATGGCAAGTTGATTGGTCATGAAGTGCCTTTGCATCTCCGGATGTAATTCTTTTGGAAGAGAAGCCATAAAAATATGCTTGATTCGGATCATTAAAACCATTCAATCGATAGAGCAGTTTGGACATGCGTTGATAATGATAATCCAAATCTTTCCATTGTAAGAACAACATTTCATCTGGAAATACTCCTTTCTGGCTAATTCTACTGCAACCGTAGATTCTCCGAGATATTGCTCATAAATGATAGCAACTGCTGTAGGAATATCCGGAATTTGGGTAAATTGTAACTGCCTGTATTCACCCAAAGTGTGATACCAATGGCGTAAAGAACCAGTAAATCTTGAACTGAATTCCTTAAGGACCATTGATAACTGTGAACCTGGTTTTAACATCTGAACTTCTAGCCATGCTGAGATTTCTTCAAATTTGGCTTGCCATTTCGATCGAGGAATATCATCAAAAGTGAACCAGGGACCGTTGCTTGTTTTGGAGGCCTGTGCTGGAGGCTATCTCTTATTTCGCTTTTTTCTAGAGTGCGGGAGAGAAAAATGACTTATTGGATTTGTCGGTTCTGCTTTCGCACGAATGAGCAGGGCTTTATATATTATTTCTCATTTTGGGAGGAGAACGGGTTGTGTCTGAATCAAATTCTTCCATTATGGGAGTGGTTGAAGATGATGGCTCTTCAGTGGGTTGTGCCATAAACATCTTGGACACATCTGCCATTTCTTGCTCTGAATCTGAGACAGAAAATTGCATTTACGGGATCGAGTCGGAGATTACATTGGTGTAGAGGACTGGAGCGTGCCCTTGTCAGGTTACGGGGATGAGTCAGAAGAATGCTGTGGAAGCAGTCATTGTAACTACTGAGCAGGAATTTGGTGTGAGGAATCATTGGTGATAAAGTTGAGATGTTGGTGGAGGAGGCTATCTTGGTGGTAAGTCATGATGGTTGTGGAGAGGCTTCTGGCTCCATAGGTGCTTTATCTTTGGACCTAGGAGGTGGCTCAGATGAGAATCTGGGAGAAGACTCAGAGGGTGGTTCTCTGAAAGAGACTCCGGTATGGGTTCTTTGTGGTGGTTGTGGCTGTGTTTGTGGAGGAGATCTGGTTTTTGTCCTTTTGGGAGGAGGCATTGGTTTAGGTTTTGATTGTTTCCATGAAGGAAGGGAATGGCCAAAGAGTTGACCATAATCATACGGTCTTCTGTGTGAAGGAGTGAAGAACGGATCGGTATGATAGAAAGATGATGGAGATAGTAACTGTGAGGACGGACCAAATAATGAGGGCTGTTGGTCAATCCGGGCTAATTCAGCTTTCAAGCGTCTGATTTCAGCTTCTTTATTATTAAACTCAAGACTATAAACTCGATCTCTGAGCATCTGATGGAGGTCTACATCAAGCTGGGCAATTCGGCCTTAAGTTTGCATATATCCCGTCTAGCGGGAAGACAGGTTATCAACTTTAGTGGAATTGGCTCGACTTGATTGGCAACAATATCAACTTTAGCATCAATTCTTTCCAAGGCTTGATTACGGACTCGGCATTCAGGTTTGCCGGTTGAGAACGACTTCGAATGGTCCAGGCTAATTCAAGTCGACCGGTTGGAGTTATTGGTGAAGAGACATAAGGTTTGGTGACAACCTTAGTGCGAGAGTCTGTCCGCTTCTCCGATGGAGGAAATTGATCTTGGTAGGATCTTTGAGAAGACATCATCAAAGATGATCCGATAACGAGGAGTAGGTTTCTTTGGTCTTTTGGGAAGATCATCTTCTTCATGCAACATGTGCAAGGCTTTCTTGTAAATGGGTAGTGGTTCCATCGAATCGGGATGATCAGGAGGAAGGATGTGTTGAGGCTTGCATCTGGACAATGGAAGTGTGAATTTTGCCTTTCTGCCTGTCATGCGGAGGTGCTCCTCATCATCCGAATCGGTCTCTCCTTATAGTCGGTTACTTCGTCTTAAGCAGTGGTTTTCTAAGTACAGCTTTTTCCGTTCACCATATAAAATGAGACAAGAACCTTGTCCCGACCTCCTCACTGCGACCTCCTTCAAAGATCTCCTCGATGTCGGTTGTCCCATTTATCTATCTCATGGCGTCTCTTCCTAATTCAGCTCAGACTAAGATGTCCTTCCCTCTCCATCTTCATTTTCTAAGTGCCTCCCAAATTCGAGATTTCGCTAAGAAATTCTGTTTCGATATTTTATGAATATTTACCACCTCCGTAATTTTAGAGCCACTAGTTGTCATCCAGCACCACATTGCTCTCATCGGTTTCTCCCTTAACCCTTCCAGACCACTTATGGAAGATGAGTTATGGTATGTTTGGTGTCTTTCTCTCCTGTATGCTACCAAGCTAGTTATACCCGTATTTTCTACTCTCCAGTGTCTTCTTGACCCTGAATCATCGTCCTCTCTCCTTTGGACTCTCTTAGAGTGGTTTTCTCCTCTCCCCTAATGGAGATGAGAACTTCAACAAATGATTGACGATCCTCCTTACCAGTTCCTCCTCGAATTCAAGAAACGAGACATCCATGTCTGTTTTCATCATTCACCGTCCCTACTTCCAACATCCAGTCACTAACAGTTTCTGGACCCAAGATCAGGCATACTTATGGCGATCTTTCCCTGATCCATTTCCTCTCCAACATGATCCCACTGTTCTCCGCGAACTCAAAAACTTCCTGCTTGAACTCAACAACATTTCTGAAGAGCCACAGGACGTTCAGCATACTTCCCTCGGACCAAAGCATGATCTTATCCCCTTCCAGTCTCAAGACGGCTCCACCAAAGGCATCCTCCTCAAAGATGCTAGACCAGACTACACTCACGTCATGTTTCAGGATTCCCAAGATCCTGACGAAGACTTTGCTTCCCTGGAGTCCATACAGCCCGAACTGTTCATCAACTCCACGTGTGTCCAACCCTGCCACAGGCTCATGCTCCTACACTGTTGAACTCCCACCAGAACCTTCACAGCACGTGATTCAGTCTCCACCAGACACATATCCGACACTCTCGGGTCTCCCACCATCACCATCCACAAGTTGCCACCTCATGGATGAAGTTGACAGCGATGTTGACAACCTCTCACCATCCCACAGCTTTTGAAAAATAACGTGGAATAAGACAAGCGTGATTTCCGCATCTACCTGTCAGTGCCTGTCAGTGTGTTTTGTCTGTTTTTGACTTTATTTATGTTGTCTCTTTTAGACTTTAGTCCAGTAGCATGTTTTGGACTTTTGTCATATTGTCCATTTTAGACTTTCGTCATGTTGTCTATTTTGGACTTTAATCCTGTTGTATAATGTTGACTTTACTTTTCAGATATTGATAGGGGTCCTGTCCTATCTCTATCTTGCTTTGCTTTTATCAAAGAGAAAAGATGATAGGGGTCCTGTCCTATCTTTCTCTTTCTTCGTGTCATGTTGCTTTTTACTGTTAACAAGAATGACAGGGGTCCGCCCGAAGCCTAACTCAGCCTCAAAAGAGCTCTTAGGAAGTGAGGACTGCCCAGGACTTATAAACTGGCTGACCCCAGCGCACCCAAGCGATGTGGGATAAGAGCCCCGCCAAACAGTGTTAGGCTCTGATACCAAGTTTTGCCCGAAGCCTAACTCAGCCTCAAAAGAGCTCTTAGGAAGTGAGGACTGCCCAGGACTTATAAACTGGCTGACCCCAGCGCACGCTTGATGTGGGATATGAGCTTATCATTCACTACACTAGGAAGTGAGGACTGCCCAGGACTTATAAACTGGGTCACCCAAGCGATGTGGGATAGGAGCTTATCATTCACTACACTACTCCCCCGCCAGACAGTGTTAGGCTCTGATACCAAGTTTTGCCCGAAGCCTAACTCAGCCTCAAAAGAGCTCTTAGGAAGTGAGGACTGCCCAGGACTTAGCCTCAAAAGAGCTCTTAGGAAGTGAGGACTGCCCAGGACTTATAAACTGGCTGACCCCAGCGCACCCAAGCGATGTGGGATATGAGCTTATCATTCACTACACTAGGAAGTGAGGACTGCCCAGGACTTATAAACTGGGTCACCCAAGCGATGTGGGATAGGAGCTTATCATTCACTACACTACTCCCCGCCAGCACGGTGTTAGGCTCGATACCAAGTTTTGCCCGAGCCTAACTCGACCTCAAAAGAGCTCTTAGGAAGTGAGGACTGCCCATGACTTATAAACTGGCTGACCCCAGCGCACCTAAGCGATGTGGGATAGGAGCTTATCATTCACTACACTACCACTCTGGGTGCACGGAAGCAGGCACGTGGTTCACTATGACCGGACCTAGTTCACTATATTGACCTGACCTATAGACACATACCACCCAAGAACTAGCCCTCCAGGCTTACAAAGAGGATGAACAGTGTTTTGTAGGTTGGACTTCTTATAGTGACGTTAGGGTTGATCGTTCTGATGCACAGGATCATTTTTTCAAAGGCAAGTGCAGAGCATACTTGGAAGAGTATGAACAGACGATATAATAATCCTGTTTTGGAAACCTAAGTTGTTCTAGAGAAGAGAAAGAGTAAACTTAAGTCATGAATATTTGAAAAGATTTCCTTATTTCAAACGTTGGTTCTTTTTGTTCGTTCTTCTCCTTTTTTCCACTCTGACTTTGTGGGCTCGATGAGGCCTTGAGCCATGAGCTGATTGCATTCATCTTTGGCTAGCTTGAGGTTAGCAGGTGTCATACCTGGATGAGTAGCCTTAGTAGGATTGATATCCTCATTAAGCTTAAAAGGAAGCTTAACAAAGAACTCTGGGTTTTTCCATCAAGGACTGTGATGTGTGAACTGGCTTGGGCTAGCTTGAGATCAGCAGGTGTCATACCGGATGAGTAGCCTTAGTAGGATTAATATCCTCATTAAGCTTAAAGGAAGCTTAACAAAGAACTCGGGTTTTCCATAAGGGATCGTGGTGTGTGAATCAGCTATAGGTTTCGGGACGGAATGGTAACATCTCGTTGTCCGAACGTGTGTAATCTGAAGGGATGGTTTCAAGATAATGTATTTTGAGGGTATCTGTATAAGGTAGGAACATGTGTTTGTACCGGATACCATTAGCTGTAATCTGGAGCTTTTTGACTAAGTGAAGGAGATCAAAACCAATAAGCAAATCTTTATCTGGGAGAGTTGAACCTATAACTTTGGTCCAAATGACACAGTTAGGAAAGAACTGTATCCCGATTGGCTTCTTGGTGATCATACTGGTTTGAAATAATTCTCCATTAGCAGCTTTAAATAACTCCGAATGCTTTTCCCATGCTGAGGAAGGAAGGATAGCTGGGTTAAGCATTGATCTCTGTGATCCCGTATCAATAAAACCAATTACTGAGATTGGTCTGTCAAACTTGGATGGGACCAAATGGATTTTCAGGGATGGAATGGTTGGTGAGGATGCTTGAGCACTGAGCTGTTGAACTGTGTTGATGATAGAAACACCATCTGGATCATTGTCTGATGTGGCTAAGACAAATGCTGTGTCATCATCTGATGTGGCTTGTTCGGAGAATACTGATTCCACGTCATCTCATGTCGATAGCATTTGAGTAGGCTCCGGTGGTGGATAAGCTCGACGACTTGAGCTGGCTTATTTGGACAGTTCCGAGCATAGTGGCCTTTCTTTTTACAAACAAAACATCTGGAACTTTTGTGACTGTGGGTCTGAGAGGAATCTTTCTTTTTGAAAAATCGGTAGGGCTTTTTAGGTCGAGAGTGGGTTCTGTGTTGATAATCTTTCCGCTGTAAAGAACAACATTTCATCTGGAAATACTCCTTTCTGGCTAATTCTACTCGCAATCGTGAGGTTCTAGCAATCGTTGTAGGAATATCCGAATTTGGGTAAATCAGAATCGTCTCAGTATTCACCCAAAGTATGATACCAATGTCGTAAAGAACCGAGTAAATCTTGAATCGAATTCCTTAAGGACCATTGATAATCGTGAACCTGGTTTTAACATTTGAACTTCTAGCCATGCTTGAGATTTCTTCAAATCGGCTTGCCATTTTGACCGAGGAATATCATCAAAAGTGAACCATGGACCATTGCTTGGTTTTGGAGGCTGTCTTGGAGCGAGAGTTCTCCGGGAGGAGAACGAGTGTGTCTCGAATCAAATTCTTCCACTATGGGAGTGGTTGAAGATGATGGCTCTTCGATGGGTTGTGCCATAAAGATCTTGGACACATCCGCCATTTCTGCTCCGAATCCGAAAAGAAAACTCACATTGGTGTAGAAGGCCGGGAGTGCCCTCATCGAGGTTCGAGGATGAGCTCGAAGAATCGTGGAAACAGAGTCATTGTAACTCCGAGCAGGAACTTGGTGTGAGGAATCATGGTGATAAAGGCTGAGATGTTGGTGGAGGAGACTGTCATTGGTGGTAATACAGGTGGTTGTGGAGAGGCTTCTGGCTCCATAGGTGCTTTATCTTTGGACCTAGGAGGTGGCTCAGATGAGAGTCTGGGAGAAGATTCAAAGGATGGTTCTCCGAAAGAGACTCCGGTATGGGTTCTTTCGTGGTGGTTGTGGGCTGTGTTTGTGGAGGAGATCCGGTTTTGTCCTTCCGGGAGGAGGCATTGGTTTGGGTTCTGATTGTTTCCATGAAGGAAGGGAATGGCCAAAGAGTTGACCATAATCATACGGTCTTCTGTGTGGAGGAGTGAAGAACGGATCGGTATGGTAGAAAGATGATGGAGATGGTAGCTGTGAGGACGGACCAAACAAGGAGGATACTGACAGAAGATTGTTTCTTATATAACTTATATGGACTGACAAGAGGAAAACTCGACTCAGCTATCTCAGGCGCACTCGGAATATACGAATATTTGACAAGGTTTTCTATTTTAGAGGTTGAATGTTTAGAACAAGACTTAGGAAGGGTCATCGTAGATGAGAGAGAAATAGGAGCTAAAGAGTGAGACGAAGAACTCGACGTAGATGAAGAGGGTTCCATGGCTGTGAAGACTCTTCTCTATACTAGACTTGGTTCCTATTAGATTATCCTAGCCCGCTTTCAAGCGTCTGATCTCAGCTTCTTTATTATTAAACTCAGGACCATAAACTCGATCTCTGAGCATCTGATGGAGATCTGCATCAAGCTGGGCAATTCTGGCCTTCAAGTTTGCATATATCCTGTCTAACTGGGAAGACAGGTTATCAACTTTAGTGGAATTGGCTCTGACTTGATTGGCAACAATATCAACCTTAGCATCAATTCTTTCCAAGGCTTGATTATGGACTCTGGCATTCTGGGTTTGCCAGTTGAGAACAGCTTCGAATGGTCTGGGCTCTTCAAGCTGACCGGTTGGAGTTATCGGTGAAGAGACATAAGGTTTGGTGACAACCTTAGTCTGGGAGTCTGTCTGCTTTTCAGATGGAGGAACCGATCTTGGTAGGATCTTTGAGAAGACATCATCAAAGATGATCCGATAACGAGGATCAGGTTTCTCCCGATTAGCTTTCGGTGATCATACTTGGTTTGAAATAATTCTCCATTAGCAGCTTTGAATAACTCCAGATGCTTTTCCCATGCCGAGGAAGGAAGGATAGTCGGGTTAAGCATTGATCTCTGTGATCCCGTATCAATGAAACCAATTCATCGAGATTGGTCCATCAAACTTGGATGGGACCAAATGAATTTTCGTGGATGGAATGGTTGGTGAGGATGCTTGAGCACTGAGCTGTTGAACTGTGTTGATGATAGAAACACCATCTGGATCATCGTCTGATGATAGAAACACCATCTGTCTCTCCATGATCCAAATGTTCCAACAACCCTAAAGGTTCAAGTCCAAATTCAGGGTGCTGAACAGATAACCAGTGCTAAAATAGCCACCATACACCATCAGATGGTGTATCGGTTACAAAACCATATGGATTTGCCAAACCCTAATTACTCTTCGGATACAGTCATGATTTTGGCTGATTCGGAAACTTCACCCACTATAGTCAAAATCCCCAAACAAATCACAAAAGCCGAACTTACAAAGCTCATGCCACTTGAGTGGATCACTAACTATGAGCTTTTCATCAAAACTCCCAGCCAATCCAAACATCAGATGCACTATTCCGAAGCGATCTGACGGCACAATCCGTATGAGTTTCCAGGAGCCAGCCACAGAAGCTCCAAAAATCTCTTTTTCCTACAGTGCCATGATTCAACCTGTTTCTACACTCCAAGAAGACCTGCCGCCTATCAACAGTTTTACTCCTGAAGGCACACCTGTCTACCCAGCTAAGTTAGATGGTCATTTTCTTTGGGATGCTCCGGTAGTGATATGTGTGATCCATATTGTCCTCGCTCGGGATGAATCGATTCGGATGATGATGAGCACCTCCGTAGAGGCGGCAGAAAGGCAAAATTCACTCTTCCATTGTCCAGATGCAAGCCTCAACACATCCTTCCTCCGGATCATCCTGATTCGATGGAACCACTACCCATGGTATGATAATAGGATAATCTAATAGGAACCAAGTCTAGTATAGAGAAGAGTCTTCACAGTCATGGAACCCTCTTCATCTACTTGAGTTCTTCGTCTCACTCTTTAGCTCCTATTTCTCTCTCATCTACGATGACCCTTCCTAAGTCTTGTTCTAAGCATTCAACCTCTAAAATAGAAAACCTTGTCGAATATTCAGTATATTCCGAGTCCGCTGAGATAAGCTGAGTCGAGTTTTCCTCTTGTCGATCCATATAAGTTATATAAGAAACAATCCTCCATCGAGTATTAAAACCCTTCTTAGGCGTGATTGTCCTAGTCCTCGTGAATATGTCCGATCGTCGACTCTAGATCAACATCATCTTGATCTACCTCTGCTTGAGCAAGTATGTTACTCTAGAAATCCCTACGAGTTTATAGCCAATTGGAAAGAGAAGGTTTCACCCACATCCATATAGGCGTGATCGCCTTATCCTTACCTTGCATGGTCAGTAAAGGCTTACCATCACAGCCGGACTTGCCTTGTTTGATACCGTTTCAAAGAATACCAACATGCTAGTTATTGGTACCATCCCGACCACACTTCAGCCGGTAGTGTTCTGCTACCTTCTACCCAAATTTCAACTGTCACTCCATGATCCAAATGTTCCAACAACCCTAAAGGTTCAAGTCCAAATTCGAGGTCTTTGAGCAGATAACCGATGCTAAAATAGCCACCATACACCATCGGATGGTGTATCGGTTACAAAACCATGCCATGGATTTGCCAAACCCTAATTACTCTTCGGATACGGTCATGATTTTGGCTGATTCGGAAACTTCACCCACTATAGTCCAAATCCCCAAACAAATCACAAAAGCCGAACTTACCAAGCTCATGCCACTTGAGTGGATCACTAACTATGAGCTGTTCCATCACAACTCCCAGCCAATCCGGACTTCGGATGCACTATTCCGGAAGCGATCGGCAGCGCTGTCGATATGAGTTTCCGAGAGCCGACCACGAAGCTCCTAATACCTCTTTTCTTATAGTGCCATGATTCAACTGTTTCTACACTCCAGAAGACACGCCTATCCACGGTTTTACTCACGAAGGCACACTGTCTACCCGACCAAGTTAGATGGCCACTTCCTTTGGGATGCTCGAGTAGTGATATGTGTGATCCAGATTGTCCCTGTCGGGATGAATCGATTCGAGATGATGATGAGCACCTCCGCGGAAGGCGCGCGAAAGGCAAAATTCACTCTTCCATTGTCCGGATGCAAGCCTCAACACATCCTTCCTCCGGATCATCCCGATTCGATGGAACCATTACCCATTTACAAGAAAGCCTTGCACATGTTGCATGAAGAAGACGATGATCTTCCCAAACGACCAAAGAAACACTGCTCTCGTTATCGGATCATCTTTGATGATGTCTTCTCAAAGATCCTACCAAGATCAATTTCCTCCACTGGAGAAGCAGACGGACTCTCGGACTAAGGTTGTCACCAAACCTTATGTCTCTTCACCGATAACTTCAACCGGTCGACTTGAAGAGCCTGGACCATTGAAGTTGTTCTCAAGCGGCAAACCAGAATGCCGAGTCCGGAATCAAGCCTTGGAAAGAATTGATGCTAAAGTTGATATTGTTGCCAATCAAGTCGAGCCAATTCCACTAAAGTTGATAACTCTGTCTTCCGGTTAGGCAGGATATATGCAAACTTGAAGGCGAATTGCCCGACTTGATGCGGATCTCCATCGGATGCTCGGAGATCGAGTTTATGGTCCCGAGTTTAATAATAAAGAAGCTGAGATCGAGGCGGCTTGAAAGCGGAATTAGCCTGGATAGACCAACAGCCCTCCTTGTTTGGTCCGTCCTCACGATTACCATCTCCATCATCTTTCTACCATACCGATCCGTTCTTCACTCCTCCACATAGAAGACCGTGCGATTATGGTCAACTCTTTGGCCATTCCCTTCCTTCATGGAAACAATCGGAACCTAAACCGAGTGCCTCCTCCTAGAAGGACAAAACCAGATCTCCTCCACAAACACAGCCACAACCACCACAAAGAACCCATACTGGAGTCTCTTTCGGAGAACCATCCTCCGAATCTTCTCCCAGATTCTCATCCGAGCCACCTCCTAGGTCCAAAGATAAAGCACCTATGGAGCCAGAAGTCTCTCCACAACCACCTGTATTACCACCAGTACAGTCTCCTCCACCAACATCTCAGCCTTATCACCAGTATTCCTCACACCAAGTTCCTGTTCAGAGTTACAATGCCTCTGTTTCCACAGATTCTTCAGGCTCATCCTCAGAACCTGATGAGGGCACTCCCCAGTCTTCTACACCAACAGAATCCTTTGCCTCAATACCAGAAACAGAATTTTCTGTTTCAGATTCAGAGCCAGAAATGGCAGATGTGTCCAAGATCTTTATGGCACAACCCACTGAAGAGCCATCATCTTCAACCACTCCATTCAGACACAGCCCAATCTTGCCATCAAGTGCAATGATGACAAGACATGTGTCTGCCCAACCAAGAAGAAAAAAGGAGAAGAACGAACAAGAAGAACCAACGTTTCAAAAGAGCTCTTAGGAAGTGAGGACTGCCCAGGACTTATAAACTGGCTGACCCCAGCGCACCCAAGCGATGTGGGATAGGAGCTTATCATTCACTACACTACTCCCCCGCCAGACAGTGTTAGGCTCTGATACCATGTTTTGCCCGAAGCCTAACTCAGCCTCAAAAGTCCTGTCTTCTTTGTTTGTTAGCTTGTAACCTCTCCTATAAATTGAGAGTTTATTCTCAGTTATCGGGGAGAAGAACCAATGTTTGAAATAAAGAAATCTTTTCAAATATTCATGGCTTAAGTTTACTCTTTCTCTTCTCTAGAACAACTTAGGTTTCCAAAAAAGGATTATCATATCGTCTGTTCATACTCTTCCAAGTATGCTCTGCACTTGCCTTTGAAAAAAGGATCCTGTGCATCAGAACGATCAACCCTAAAGTCACTATAAGAAGTCCAACCTAAAAACACTGTTCATCCTCTTTGTAAGCCTAGAGGGCTAGTCCTTGGGTGGTATGTGTCTACAGGTTAGGTCAATATAGTGATACTATGTCCCGGTCATAGTGAACCACGTGCCTGCTTCCGTGCACCCAGAGTGAGGAAAACTTGACTCAGCGATTTGGGTAGACTCTGGAATATACGAATATTCGACAAGTTTTTTCTATTTTAGAGGTTGAATGCTAAGAACAAGACTTAGGAAGGGTCATCGTAGATGAAAGAGAAATAGGAGCTAAGGAGTGTGAGGAAGAACTCGGAGTAGATGAAGAGGGTTCCATGACTGTGAAGACTCTTCTCTATACTAGACTTGGTTCCTATTAGATTATCCTATTATCATACCACGCTCAGGAAGGAAAACATAGGGCTCTGATACCACATAATTTAGAACTCATAAACCTCGAGCTAGAGAACATATAGTGAAAATTGTAGATAAAATTGAAATAGATTTGCAACAACAACTACATCAGTCTCTTAGCTAATTTGGGCACTTCATGTATAGGATACCCAAATGTAGTTACTAGAATTTTTAAGTTAAAACCTAGTGTGCTAAACTATCTCCCATCATTCTATGGCCTAGAAAATAAAATCCGTAAAATCATGTCAAACTATCTCCGTAAAACTATCTCCCATCATGTCAAACTTTTAAATATGAGAATTTTTTAGATGAAGATATTAAGCTTAGGTTGTTTCCATTTTCTTTAAAAGAAAGAGCTCGTTCTTGGTTCAATATATTGCTTGCTAATAGTATTACATCATGGGAACAAATGGTTAGTAAATTTTTGAATAAATACTTCCCAGTGCATAAAATCAATGCTATTCGCAGGGAAATCTCAGAGTTTACCTAAAAAGAAGACAAGCAATTTTGTGAAGCATGGGAACGACAAACATTCAGAGATTTGGGATTTCTTCCAGCGACAAACAGATAATTCCCAACAGCGAAGCCGATCATTCAGGAATGTGAGAAAAATCAAAAGAATGAATGAAGTTCATGTTGGTGAGTCAAGATCAGATATTAAGGAAGTCAAAGAAATAGCTGAAGGGCATTCTCGCCAAATAGCATCTTTGACGGCTGCAATATCAACAGAACCACATGCCTATAGTTGATCATAACTCATACCTAGATCAAGCCAATGCCATAGGTGTAATGAGAAAACCATCAAACTTTTTATGGTCTCAAGGATTCCAACAGAAACGGAACAGCAACTCCAACAATGCAACCAATTCTTCAGGCTCCTCAAGCCTCTCAACTATCATTCAGGTACAATCAAAACCAGAACTATTCTCAACCCAGACCATGGGAAATATAATTTCAAGAATCTTACTCACTCTACACAATAGATCAACAAAATCGCACCATTGATGAACTGCAAAATGAGAAGAAAGCAAGTTTAATCCAATCGATTTCAAACCTCTAGGTCAAATTGCCTCTTCAATTCAAACCTTAGTAATGACCATTGAGAAAGGTAAGTTCCAAAGCCAGCTAGTGCCTAATCCCAAAGGAGTGCATGAAGTAAGTACTAGTTCAGCCCACCATCATGAAGATGTCAAAGGCAACTCAAGTTGCACTGTTAGACTCTGAGAATTTACCATCAAAGGAGAAAGAAGAAAGCAACCCACAAGAATATTTACCCAAAGCTCCATTCCCTAAGAGGTAAAAAGCAAATAAGGGAAATTCCACAGGTGAGATTACAGAGATATTTAAACAAGTGTTAACATTCTCTTGCTTGATGCTATAAAACACTTCTTATGCCAAGTTTCTTAAAGATCTTTGCACTAAAAAGAGAAGCATTCATTTTTTAACTGAAAACATTAGTTCCATACTTCAACAAAAAATTCGTGCAAAATTTAAAGACTTAGAATCCCCTATTATCTTATGTAGCATTGGGAACCATATATTTGAGAATGCTTTTTTGGATTTAGAAGCTAGTGTAAATCTTTTGCCTTACTTAGTATTTGTGAAACTTGGATTGGGAAAATTATATCCAACTCCAGGTGTGCTATGATCGGTCTATAAAAATACATCGTGGTATTGTGGAGGACGTGCTTATCTAGGTGGACTCAGTGCAAGATTCAAATAAGCATATCCTTAGACCTTTCTTGGCAATTGCTGATGTTCACATTTAATGCAGTTATTCTTTGGCAACATGACTATGGAATTGAATATCTTTAACATTGTCAAACAACCTCACAACTAGTATGTTTATACTTTTCCTTTTAACCTTAGTAATGACCCTTTACTAGTATGTTTAATTCACTTTAGTTTGGATTTTAATATTGTCAAATCAGTCAATGACGTCAACGCCTTACTTAATATTGTCAATAAATGAACAACTAGCACCATCAGGGAAGAAACTCAGTCCAAAGGGCATGACTGTCCATTGAAAGTGTGCATTGGGAATGCAGAATGCAGTTTTGGATCTATCTTCTGGATGAATACCGAGTTGCCAAAACTCGGCTTTGAGGTCAAATTTGGAGAAGACCCTGGCATCTTTGAGGTGGACAAATAAGGACTGGATCTTTGGAAGTGGAAACTTATCATCTCTGAGGAAAGCATTGAGTGGTTGGTAGTCAATCACTACACTCACGTCATATTTATGAGGCACCATGTTTCTCGAGGAGGATAGCACCCCAAAATTCGTCGCTTGCGTCGGTCTGGAGGATTCTCTGACCATCTGTTGGTATCTGGAGAGGTGGTGGCTGCTGGGCCACGAGCTTGAGTTGCTGTACTGCTGCTGTCTGACATGGACCCCATGGTGGGGCTGATTTCTTCAACATCTTTGACAGTTGGCTGGTATGAATAGAAACTTTTGGGATAAAGTCTCGCAAATAATTAATAATGCCAAGAAACTGCTGGATCTGCTTTCTTGAAAGGTGGTCATCTGGAAAGTTGAGGAGCTCTTTGGCAATATGTGGTCCTGGCTGGTATTGTCCGTTAGTGATCATCATACCAAGGAAGTCTATGGATGACTGGCCGACAACACTTTTCTTTGCTGAGAGCATAATGCCAAAATCTGCTACGATCTTGAGAAAGCGGGAAAGGAGATCCTGATGTGATGCCTTGTCTTTGCTGAAAAGTAAAATATCATCAATGTAAATTAAGGCATGTGAGAGAATAGGTTCGAAGATCCTTATCATGGCCTTCTGGAATATGGATGGAGCAACTTTAAGTCCAAGGGCATGACTGTCCATTGAAAGTGTGCATTGGGAATGCAGAATGCAGTTTTGGATCTATCTTCTGGATGAATACCGAGTTGCCGAAACCCGGCTTTGAGGTCAAATTTGGAGAAGACCCTGGCATCTTTGAGGTGGACAAATAGGGACTGGATCTTTGGAAGTGGAAACTTATCATCTCTGAGGAAAGCATTGAGTGGCTGGTAGTCAATCACGAGCCGCTTCTTTCCACGAACTATTTCTGACCTTTTTTCTACATAAAAAGTTTGTCAAGCCCATTCTGACTTTGTGGGCTCGATGAGGCCTTGAGCACGCTCAGGAAGGAAAACACAGGGCTCTGATACCACTCTGGGTTTTTCCATAAAGGACTGTGATGTGTGAACTGGCTATGGGTTTCAGGACAGAATGGTAACATCTGTTGTCTGAACTGTGTATAGTCTGAAGGGATGGTTTCAAGAGAATGTATTTTGAGGGTATCTGTATAAGGTAGGAACATGTGTTTGTACCGGATACCATTAGCTGTAATCTGGAGCTTTTTGACCAAGATTTACTGGTTCTTTACGACATTGGTATCATACTTTGGGTGAATACAGACAGTTACAGTTTACCCAAATTCCGGATATTCCTACAGCAGTTGCTATCATTTATGAGCAATATCTCGGAGAACCTACGGTTGCAGTAGAATTAGCCAGAAAGGAGTATTTCCAGATGAAATGTTGTTCTTTACAGCGGAAAGATTTGGATTATCATTATCAACGCATGTCCAAACTGTTCTATCAGTTGAATGGTTTTAATGATCCAAATCGAAGCATATTTTATGGCTTCTCTTCCAAAAGAATTACATCCGGAGATGCAAAGGCGACTTACGACCGATCCACTTGCCATCGACAATCACTCTCTCGGCAAGCTATATCGACTAGCCATTGGCGATCTTGAAAAGCTATGTGAACGGAAGGAATTCTTTACTGAACTCCGAAGAACAAACATCCTTTTCAGAAAGCATGCAAAAAACCCAATCTTGCCATCAAGTGCAACGATGACAAGACATGTGTCTGCCCAACCAAGAAGAAGCATCATTACAAATCTTATCCTGACAGAAGATCCAAACACAGAACCCACTCTCGACCTAAAAAGCCCTACCGATTTTTCAAAAAGAAAGATTCCTCTCAGACCCGCAGTCACAAAAGTTCCAGATGTTTTGTCTGTAAGAAGAAAGGCCACTATGCTCGGAACTGTCCAAATAAGCCGACTCAGTCGTCGAGCTTATCCACCACACGAGTCTACTCAAATGCTATCGGATACGGATGACGTAGAATCAGTATTCTCTGAACAAGCCACATCAGATGATGACACAGCATTTGTCTTAGCCACATCAGACAATGATCCAAATGGTGTTTCTATCATCAACACAGTTCAACAGCTCAGTGCTCAAGCATCCTCACCAACCATTCCATCCCTGAAAATCCATTTGGTCCCATCCAAGTTTGATGCGACCAATCTCGATGAATTGGTTTTATTGATACGGGATCACAGAGATCAATGCTTAACCCAGCTATCCTTCCTTCCTCAGCATGGGAAAAGCATACGAGTTATTTAAAGGCTGCTAATGGAGAATTATTTCAGACCAGTATGATCACCAGAAGAGTGACGTTAGGGTAGCAGGTTGGACTTCTTATAGTGACGTTAGGGTTGATCGTTCTGATGCACAGGATCCTTTTTTCAAAGGCAAGTGCAGAGCATACTTGGAAGAGTATGAACAGACGATATGATAATCCTTTTTTGGAAACCTAAGTTGTTCTAAAGAAGAGAAAGAGGAAACTTAAGCCATGAATATTTGAAAAGATTTCTTTATTTCAAACGTTGGTTCTTCTTGGAGTGTAGGTTGAATCATGGCACTGTAGGAAAAAGAGGCATTAGGAGCTTCTGTGGCTGGCTTCTGGAAACTCATACTGACTGTGCCGTCAGATCGCTTATGGAATAGTGCATCTGATGTCTGGATTGGTTGGGAGTTTTGATGAAAAAGCTCATAGTTAGTGATCCACTCAAGTGGCATGAACTTGGTAAGTTCGGCTTTTGTGATTTTTTTGGGGATTTGGACTATAGTGGGTGAAGTTTCCGAATCAGCCAAAATCATGACTGTATTCGAGGAATAACTAGGGTTTGGCAAATCCATGGCATGGTTTTGTAACCGATACACCATCTGATGATGTATGGTGGCTATTTTAGCACTAGTAATCTACTCAGCACCTTGAATTTGGACCTGAACCTTTAAGGTTGTTGGGACATTTGGATCATGGAGTGACAGGTTGAAATTTGGGTAGAAGGTAAGAAGAACACTACCGGCTTAAAGTGTGGTCAGGATAGTACCAATAACGGCATGTTGGTACTCTTTGAAGCGGGTATCAAGCAGGGCAAGTCTGGCGGTGACAGGTAAGCCTTTACAGCCATGCAAAGTAAGGATAAGGCGTACTGTGCTTATATGGATGTGGGTGAAACCTTCTCTTTTCCAATTGGCTACAAACTCAGAAGGGATTTCTAGAGTAACATACTGTTCAGCAGAAGTAGACTGAAGATGATGTTGATCTAAAGCTGAAGACTTGACATATTCACGAGGACTAGGACGATCACGTCTAAGAAGGGTTTTGATACTGACAGAGAATTGTTTCTTATATAATTTTCCTTCCTGAGCGTGGTATGATAATAGGATAATCTAATAGGAACCAAGTCTAGTACAGAGAAGAGTCTTCATAGTCATGGAACCTTCTTCATCTACTCAGAGTTCTTCATCTCACTCTTTAGCTCCTATTTCTCTACCATCTACGATGACCCTTCCTAAGTCCTGTACTAAGCATTCAACAAGGTTTTCTATTTTAGAGGTTGAATGCTTAGTACAGGACTTAGGAAGGGTCATCGTAGATGATAGAGAAATAGGAGCTAAATAGTGAGATGAAAAACTCTGAGTAGATGAAGAAGGTTCCATAACTATGAAGACTCTTCTCTGTACTAGACTTGGTTCCTATTAGATTATCCTATTATCATACCACGCTCAGGAAGGAAAATTATATAAGAAACAATTCTCTGTCAGTATCAAAACCCTTCTTAGACGTGATCGTCCTAGTCCTCGTGAATATGTCAAGTCTTCAGCTTTAGATCAACATCATCTTCAGTCTACTTCTGCTGAACAGTATGTTACTCTAGAAATCCCTTCTGAGTTTGTAGCCAATTGGAAAAGAGAAGGTTTCACCCACATCCATATAAGCACAGTACGCCTTATCCTTACTTTGCATGGCTGTAAAGGCTTACCTGTCACCGCCAGACTTGCCCTGCTTGATACCCGCTTCAAAGAGTACCAACATGCCGTTATTGGTACTATCCTGACCACACTTTAAGCCGGTAGTGTTCTTCTTACCTTCTACCCAAATTTCAACCTGTCACTCCATGATCCAAATGTCCCAACAACCTTAAAGGTTCAGGTCCAAATTCAAGGTGCTGAGTAGATTACTAGTGCTAAAATAGCCACCATACATCATCAGATGGTGTATCGGTTACAAAACCATGCCATGGATTTGCCAAACCCTAGTTATTCCTCGAATACAGTCATGATTTTGGCTGATTCGGAAACTTCACCCACTATAGTCCAAATCCCCAAAAAAATCACAAAAGCCGAACTTACCAAGTTCATGCCACTTGAGTGGATCACTAACTATGAGCTTTTTCATCAAAACTCCCAACCAATCCAGACATCAGATGCACTATTCCATAAGCGATCTGACGGCACAGTCAGTATGAGTTTCCAGGAGCCAGCCACAGAAGCTCCTAATGCCTCTTTTTCCTACAGTGCCATGATTCAACCTACACTCCAAGAAGAACCAACGTTTGAAATAAAGAAATCTTTTCAAATATTCATGGCTTAAGTTTCCTCTTTCTCTTCTCTAGAACAACTTAGGTTTCCAAAAAAGGATTATCATATCGTCTGTTCATACTCTTCCAAGTATGCTCTGCACTTGCCTTTGAAAAAAGGATCCTGTGCATCAGAACGATCAACCCTAAAGTCACTATAAGAAGTCCAACCTACAAAACACTGTTCATCCTCGTTGTAAGCCTGGAGGGCTAGTCCTTGGGTGGTATGTGTCTACAGGTTAGGTCAATATAGTGATACTAGGTCCCGGTCATAGTGAACCACGTTCCTGCTTCCGTGCACCCAGAGTGGGCAATCTTTCCCAGATCCCTTTCCTCTCCAACATGATCCTACTGTTCTCCTTGAGCTCAAAAACTTCCTGCTTGAACTCAACAACATTTCTGAAGAGCCACAGGACATTCAGCATACTTCCCTTGGACCAAAGCATGATCTCATCCCCTTCCAGTCTCAAGACGGCTCCACCAAAGGCATCCTCCTCAAAGATGCTAGGCCAGACTACACTCACGTCATGTTTCAGGATTCCCAGGATCCTGACGAAGACTTTGCTTCCCTGGAGTCCATACAGCCCGAGCTGTTCATCAACTCCACGTGTGTCCAACCCTGCCAACCACCTACTGCCACAGGCTCATGGTCCTACACTGTTGAGCTCCCACCAGAACCCTCACAACACGTGGATCATTCTCCACCAGAGACCTATCCAACTACTACCAAAACTCGAGCTCAAACTGCTACCCAACACTTTGGAATTGAGTAAATCATTCTCTTGAGTGAAACACGTAAGAGGTCATTTCCAAATTATTTCTAATCTCTTTTTGCAGATTCCGACTATGTCTCAAGGCGGAGAACGAAGCGCAAATATAGAGAATCAACAACCAACTATTAAAAAATTACAAATTCAAGCCTTGATGGGAGAGATGACATGACTGATGAGGGCTGTATTGCACATACATGATTGTTTGGATCAAGTAAAGAACGCACATATAGGGCAACCACATTGCGTTCCCCAAGCACATAGAAGAGAGTGAGTTCTAGTTAGAGCAGAGGTTGATGACTATTATAGGGATGAGTATGGTGAAGGGGAGAATTTAGTAAGTAATCATAGAAGAGCTAGGCATTGAGATGATGGTCTGAGTGGCATAAAGATGAAAATTCCATCTATTCAAGGAAAATCTGATCCTGAAGCATACCTCGAATGGGAGAAGAAGATGGGACTTTGTATTTGACTGTTACAACTATTTTGAGGAAAAAAAGGTAAAATTGGCTGCGATTGAGTTTTTTGATTATGCAATTCCTTGTTGGGATCAGCTTGTTATAACTAGGAGACGAAATGGAAAATGTCCTATTGAAATATGGAATGAAATGAAGACATTGATGAGAAGGTGATTTGTACCTAGCCACTACTATCCAGGCTGGTACCAAAAGCTGCAAAGTCTTACCCAGGGTAACCGAACTATGGAAGTTGCCATGATTAGAGCAAATGTGGAGGAAGATAGAGAAGCTACCATGGCATGATTCTTGAATGGCCTTAACCAGAAGATTGCAAATATAGTTGAGTTGCAACATTATGTGGAGATTGAGGAGATGGAAAGGCCATTAAGATTGAGCAGTAACTTAAGAGGGGGGATAACACCCGTGCAACCCTAAGCTTGAGTTCCATTCCATGAAAGCCGAGCTATGTAAAGCGAGACGAGAGGCCACAAACATCTACTACACCTAAACCAAGATCCGAGCCCGCCTAATTCACAAGGTAACATTGTGACACTCACTATTAGGAATCGTGATATTAAGTGTTTTAAATGTCATGGCAGGGGACACATAGCTAGTGAATGTGTGAATAAGAGAGTTATAGTGTTACAAGGTAATGATGAGATTGTAACAGATAATGAGGTAGAAGATAATGAGATGCCACCATTGGAGGATGTTGAAGATGAAGAGTATTCAGTCTCAGATAAATTAACTTTAATAGCTAGGAGAGCTTTGAGTGTGTAAGTAAAAGAAGATGAAAAAGTGCAATGGAAAAACATCTTTCATACTATATGCTATGTTCAGGTATGATTATTGATGGGGGAAGTTGCAACATCTATCATGGTGGATAAGTTAGGACTTCCAACACTTAAGCATCCACAGCCATACAAACTGCAGTGGTTGAATGACAGTGGCAAGGTGAAAGTGAACAAATAAGTACTTATGAAAATAAAGTACTATGTGATGTGGTACCAGTGCAAGCTGAACACTTATTGCTTGGGTGTCCTTGGCAAATTGGCAAGTACTCATTTGACTTTAATCAACGCAAGATCACTTTTGCTCCATTGACACTGAAACAAGTTTATAAAGACCAAGTAAGCTTACAAAGAGAGAGCAAAAGAAAAAGAAAGAAAAAGCGAATGAATCGAGCAAAAAGAAAGAGAAAATTAGAGAGAAAACAAAAGAATTTTTATACAAGAGCAAGTAAGATTAAAAGAGCATTGTTTTCAAATCAGCCAATGATTGTACTTCGATACAAAGTGACATTTCTGAACACTAAAGAGCTTAACCTTATCTTGCCTAGTTCTATTGTTTCTCTTTTGCAAGATTATGGGGATGTCTTTCCCGATGAAACACCACATGGATTACCTTGAATCTGATAAGGATCGAACATCAGATTGATTTCGTGCCTGGTGCAACCATTCCAAACCGACCAGCCTACAGGAGTAACCTACACGAAACAAAAAAGCTTCAAGGGCAAGTTAATGAGTTAATGGAAAAGGGCGATGGAAAATATCAGCCTGGGCCTCACATCGCCCAAGAATTATTGAACTTTCCAGATCAACAGCTGTCGAGAAAGCAACTACAACAGTTTCTTGGCATCATCAATTATCTCCGTGATTTTCTCCCACATTTCGCAAACCACACTAGCCAACTTTCACTGATGCTAAAGAAGACTGCCCCACCAAGGGGCCCTGCTCAGACAACCATAAGCAAATGGCTCAGCAACCTCTCCCAGTCAAAATATCGACATCTGGACGACGAATATTGCAGACAAATGCAAGTGACGAATATTGGGGAGTGGTCCTCCTTGAAGAAATCAATGGTACAGAGCATTATTGTGCCCACGCCAGTGGATAGTTCAAAGAATCTGAAAAACACTACCACGTGATCTATAAGGAGATTTTAGCAGTAAAGAATGGAATCCAAAAGTTTAAATTTCACTTGATTGGACACAACTTTCTGGTGAGATTAGATAACTCATGCTTTCCAAATATCTTGAACTTGACAAACAGCTTCTTAGACTCAAGAACCTCATCCCTGATCTCCTCACCAGACCACTTTCAAAAATAACTCTCATCACACCAACTTCCTCTTTCCCAGTTATCGAAATGGCCTCCTCTCTTCTAGCTTCTCCTCTAACAAAAAAATCATTTCCCATGAACCTTACTTTTCATTCCCTTCCTCAAATCCAAGACTTCGCCAAAAAGTTCCTTTTCAGGTATTTTACAAACATCTATCATTCCCAACCTATAGGATTCTCTAGCTTCCATCCTGAACACATCTTCCTCAATGGTTTTACCCTTAACCCAACGAAAGACATCACTAAAGATGAGCTATGGTATCTCTGGTGTCTCACTGTCTTGTATGCTACCAAGCTTATTTTTCCTATATGGGCAACTAAGGCAGTCCTCAATAACCCAGCCATGGCTGATTCTCTTACATGGACCATGTTTGAATGGTTTTCTCCTTTACCTTGGTGAAGATGACAACTCAAACAGATTTCTGACCGACTTCACCTCCCTGATCATGAAAAGGATCAGTTCACAATAGTCTTAAAAGAGGCAACAAATCAACTATTTTGATTTTATTTAGTCATTTAACGTAGGTGAAGATTTGACAAATCATCTTCAAGAGGAGGGAAATGATGGCACAAGCATTAGAATAAGGTATATTCAAATCCTATGCAAGTTCCCGTCGGATTTGTAACATGAGCTCTTGCAAAGAAATTCAAAAAAGTACTTAATAGGCTGATTCAAGCAACTTGGGATCAATCCAATTCATGGAGGCCTATTGAAGGAATCTCATAAGATATTCAGACCAATAAATGCGTGATTTAAGCTCTTGAATTTTATGAGCAATCAAATCCATGAAATCGGTGTATTAAGGATGAAAGATATGCCACTATCTTTTTAGATAGTGTTTCCATTTTTAAAAGAGGCAACAAATCAGCTATTCAAACCAGTATGATTACTAAGAAGCCAATAGGAATACAATTATTTCCGAATTGTGTCATTTGGACCAAAGTCATTGGTTCAACCCTTTCTTCATTTTCTATGTCATTCTCAAATCCAGGACTTTGCTAAGAAGTTTTTATTTCAGTATTTTATGAATATCTACCACCTCCAGGACTCCAGACCACCTTTTGCTTACTGGTTTCTCTCTTGACCCTTCCAGACCACTTCTGGAAGATGAATTATGGTACGTATGGTGTCTCTCTCTACTCTGATTGGACATCATTTCCTTGTCCGATTAGATAATTCAGCATTTCCTAATATTTTAAATTTAATTTGATTCAGACACAGCTCGTTCTCCTCCCAGAGAACCTCCTCCTGCACAGGCCTCCAAACCAAGCAACGGCCCATGGTTTACGTTTGATGACATTCCTAGATCTAAATGGCAAACCAGATTTGAGGAATTGTCGGCATGGCTAGAAGTTCAGATGTTAAAGCCAGGTTCACAGTTATCAATGGTAAGGAATTCAGTTCAAGATTTACTGGTTCTTTGATCCTGTGCATCAGAACGATCAACCTATAGTCACTATAGAAATCCAACCTACAAAACACTGTTCATCCTCTTTGTAAGCCTAGAGGGCTAGTCCTTGGGTGGTATGTGTCTACAGGTCTGAACCATATAGTGATACTAGGTCTCGGTCATAGTGAACCACGTGCCTGCTTCCGTGCACCCAGAGTGGTATCCAGTTCAGAATAGCTTCAAATGGTCTGGGTTCTTCCAGTTGATCTGGTGAAGAGACATAAGGTTTGGTGACAACCTTAGTCTGTGAATCTGTCTGTTTCTCTACTGGAGGAAATTGATCCTAGGATCCTTGAGAAGACATCAACAAGGAGGATCTGATGAGAGGAGACACTGGAGGGTAGAAAAGACTGGTATGACCAATTTAGTAGCATAGAGTAGAGAGAGACACTATACGTACCATAATTCATCTTCCAGAAGTAAAACTTCTTAGAAAAGTCCTGGATTTGAGAAGGACACAGAAAATGAAGACGGAGAGGGTAGTATGTTTTGGTTTTAGCTAAGTGCGGGAGAAACGCCATGAGATAGATAATTGGTATGACTGAGACTGAAGAGAATTTTATAAAGGTGGTCTGATGAGGAGGTCAAGGACGAGGTTCTTATCTCCTTTTATATGGTGGACAGAGAAACTGTACTTGGAGAACCACTGTTTTAGTCAAAGTAACTGACTGTTTGGAAGGGATTTAATTTTAAAATTTTAAATATTAGAAAATGCAGAGTTATCTAATCGGACAAGAAAGTGGTATCCAATCAGATGAAATTCAAATTTCTGGATACCGTATTTGACTGCAAGTATTTTTTTGTAGACCACGTGGTAGTGCTTTTCAGACCCTTTAAACCATATCTAGAGTACCAACAACATGAAGAAGACACCGAAATCGATTTGAGTGATCCACCAAATTTGAATTGAGACTTTTCCATTTCTTTTTGGTGATTTAATTTCTTTTTGTCCTTTCGTTTTACTATTTTTTTGTTCAAAATTATTTACTTTTTGCTAAAGTATGCTTGATCACCAGTTATATTTTCTTTCATTACTTATCATGAATATCTTAATCAGATAGATTCTCTTCGACCAGCTTAAGCGACTTTTATGTCAAAAGCATCTAAACAGCTTGCTCCAAGTTTGTCAATCACATCCTATTTGGTATCTACGGCCACCAGTGTTAGTATCCCACCTTGAAGACAACTCAAGGAAATCGAAGGTACTATAAGAGGACAATTGCGAGCAAGTGTTTAATTATACTCATGTTTTTATTGTGTGTTGTTATTTTCTTTTGTTCGCTTTCAAGTGTTTCTTGATTTTGTAGATTTTATTTAAGCATACTTTAATTTGTTACCTCAATTAAGTGGCAGATAACAGTACTCCGTGACAATCAAAATCAATTATTTCAGTTTCCCATAATAACTGATATTCTGAGGAGAAGGTATGGATAAAAATGTAATTTTTCCAAAGCTTCACAAAAGATTTCCTTCACTTCCTCAGAATACTCTCCTTATAATTTATAAAGCTCGGTCCGAATGCAAGCGATAACTTATGAGAAATAACATCCCTGCTGATATCCATTGGGTAATTAAAGCCAAAATATGATCAGTAGGTAAGTTACCTCCCAAATTTATTTTATATATGGCTGGTTGAGGTAAAGGAAACTACTCAAAAAAGAAAGAGCTCAACGACTTCCAGTTGCTTGTCATAAGTGTGTCGAAATGGAATGTGATAACAAATAATATAAGATTCAATTCATTAGAGATGGCTTGAATAAAGAGTCATTGGCTAATATCCTTTTGTCTCTTGAAACGAATCCCAATGGATACGTACATAGAGTAATTCTCCAGTTATGGTCATTATTCCAGAAAAAACACGTAAGATATAGGCTTAGGAATCTGACTATAAAACCCTGTTTGCCGGTTTATAAGAAAACTGGATGGGAAGCTTATCCTCGACCCATAGAGGGCGTTCAAGCTGTTTCTGGACGTAAAACCAGAGGAAGATGTGAGCCACAATCACAACTACTAGCACATATCCTTTTAATTTACTGTTTTTTTATCATTTGCATTATTTTTTCTAGTTGTTACTTTATTTACAGTTGTGTATCATTATGTTTGTCCAAGATCTTTAAATACAAGTCTATTTTATTAAGCATTCACAAATTATTTTTTAGGATTGTCTCAATGGCAGCAACTTTGAGTAGATAATTTCAGACCATTTATGTGGCTTTTGGGTTTCACTATAGAAAGTATAAGGAGTTTTGTGAGGCAGCCATAGATCTTGGTCGAATTCTAGCAGAGACAAAAATACACTTGGTATATGGAGGAGGTGCATCGTTCCGAAAGCATTAAAACCTCTTGTAAGCATATCTGGCCCATGAATTGGAGAAGAGTTAGTTGTCTCCACAATGCTAGAGAGACTATCTATATAATGCTTCCATATACTAGAGCTTTGATGAGATTATGCATAAGGATGGCGCAAGCACGTGGAGTAAGGCATATTCAGATCCTATACAAGTTCCCATCGAACCCGTCACAAGAGCTCGTGCAAAAAAATTCGAAGAAGCACTTAATGGGCTGATTCAAGCAACTTGTGATCAATCCAATTCATGGAGGCCTAATCAAGGAATCTCACAAGATATTCAGACCAATCAATGAATGATTCAAGCTCTTGATTTTTATAAGCAATTAAATTTATGAAATCGGTGCATTAAGGATGGAAGATATGCCACTATCTTTTTAGATAGTGTTTCTATTTTTAAAAGAGGCAACAAATCAGCTATTTTAATTTTTATTTAGTCATTTAGGATTTTTTTCCTTTTTATTAGATTAAGATCCTGATTTATTAAGGATTCTTTCCTTTTTTTTATTAGATTAGGATTTAGAATTATTTTCTTATTCCTATATATATTCGCATTCAATAAGAGAAAAAGAAAAACTTTTTTCATGCAATTTACTTGAGAGTATAATTCTCTTTAGTTCTTAAATGAACTCTTTGAACTTATCAGATTTTCCTTGACATTCAACCTTTTACTTATCAATCAGACCATCCATAGCTGATTGTGGCGTCCTCACATACCAAGGTTCTTGCATCATTAAGCAACAGGTCGCAGTTCCATTCAATTCATGAAATTAGAAACGATCTTGGAGCCTAATTTGATTAGGGTGTCGTCAGTTCTTGACTGGGTTCGTATCAGTTGGTATCAGAGAAAAGGTTCTAATCAGGTTTTGCCTATACTTATTTAATTTTTGTGTCTAGTCTTAAAATCCGCAAATTTTGCCAATTTCTTACCTTAAATTCCTTCAATTTTCAGTTATTCAGTGTTAAAAAAAGGGGCAAAGCAAAAAAAAATTAGTGAAAAAAAATCTTTCAATTTTCATTACTGGTGTCTTATATAATCCAAGTCTAATTTTTCTTTGTGTGAAAATTTATTCCTAAAATATTATTATTTTGTGCTTCGAAATCATACTCATATGTGTCCGTTGTGTTCTCGCCATTAAAACCCAATCTCTTTAGAACTAAGAGAGAATTATTACGAGTGTAAAAAGGCAGAAGAGTGTGACCGTATTAGAGGGTAAAAGACAATAAATTTGAGTGAAACACGAGTGAAATTGCGTGAATCATTCTCTTGAGTGAAATACGTAAGGGAGTGAAGTGAGGTCCTTTCTACATTATTTCTAATCTCTTTTTGTAGATTTTCAACAACCAACAACTAACTATTTAAAATTTTCAACCAATGGGCTTATAGCCTAGTGGGAGAGCTATTGCACTCACAATGTTGATAGCAAGAGTTCAAGCTCCTATAAAAATATTTATGGGGGTTTAAAAAAAAAAAACTATTTAAAATTTTCAAATTCAAGCCTTAATGGGGGAGATGAGACGATTGATGAGGGCTGAATTAGAGCACATAAATGATCGTTTGGATCAAGTAGAGAACGCATGTGCACAACAACAGCAACGGGTTCCCCAAGCACATAGAAGGGAGAGAATTGCAGCTAGAGGAGTGGTTGATGGCTATTATAGGGATGAGTATGGTGAAGGGGAGGATTCAATAGGTAATCATAAAGATGAAAATTCCATCTTTTCAAAGAAAATCTGATCCTGAAGCATACCTTGAATGGGAGAAGAATATGAAGTTTGTATTTAATTGCTACAATAAAATTGACTGTGATTGAGTTTTCTGATTATGCTATTACTTGGTGGGATCAGCTTGTTATAACTAGGAGACGGAATGGAGAACGTCATGTTGAAACGTAGAATGAAATGAAAACATTGATGAGAAGGCGATTTGTACCTAGCCACTACTACCGAGCCTTGTTCCAAAAACTGCAAAGTCTTACCCAAGGTATTCGAAACATGGAGGGTTACTGCCATGATTAGAGCAAATGTGGAGGAAGATAAAGAAGCTACCATGGCCTTAACCAGAAGATTACAAATATGGTTGAGTTGGTCCATAAGGCCATCAAGATTGAGCAGCAACTCAACAGGAGGGGTAACATCCGTGCAACCCCAAGCTTGAGTTCCACTCCATAGCCGAGCTATGTAAAGCGAGACGAGAGGCCGCAAACATGTACTGCACCTAAATCAAGATCTGAGCCCTCCAGGCCTAATTCACAAGGTAACAATGTGACACCCACTATTAGGAATTGTGATATTAAGGGTTTTAAATATCATGGTAGGGGACGATGCCGCCATTGGAGGTTGAAGATAATGAAATGCCGCCATTGGAGGATGTTGAAGATGAAGAGTATGCAGTCCCTGATGAAATAACTATAGTAGCTAGGAGACCTTTGAGTGTGCAAGTAAAAGAAGATTAAGTAGTGCAACGGGAAAACATCTTTCATACTAGGCGCTATGTTCAGGAAAAAGTATGTAGTATGATTGTTGATGCGGGAAGTTGTACCAATGTTGCTAGTACTATCATGATGGAGAAGTTAGGGCTTCCAATACTTAAACATCCACAGCCATACAAACTACAGTGGTGAGGTGAAAGTGAACAAACAAGTACTAGTGTCTTTTAAGATCGATAAATATAAGATAAAGTACCATGTGAAATAGTACCAATGCAAGCTGGACACTTATTACTTGGGTGTACTTGGCAATTCGACAGACATGTGAAGCATGAAGGTTTTACCAACAAGTACTCGTTTGAGTTTAATCAACGCAAGATCACTCTTGCCCAATTAACACCAAAACATGTTTTTAAAGACCAAATAAGCTTACAATGATAGAGCGAATGAAAGAAAAAAAAAAAAGAGTGAGATAAAAAGAGCATTGTTTTTAAATCAGCCAATGATTGTACTTCTGTACAAAGAGGCATTTCTGAACACTAACGAGCTTAACCTTATCTTTCCCGAGGAAACACCACACGGATTACCTCCAATCTGAGGGATCGAGCATCAAATTGATTTCGTGCCTGGTGCAAACATTCCAAACCAACCAGCCTATAGGAGTAACCCGGAGGAAACAAAGGAGTTTCAAAGGCAAGTTAATGAGTTGATGGAAAAAGGGCATGTGAGAAAAAGCATGAGTCCATGTGCAGTTCTAGTTTTGCTAGTTCCTAAGAAAGATGGGATATGGAGGATGTGCATTGACTGCCGAGCCATCAACAACATAACGATAAAGTATCGACGTCCCATTCCTAGGATAGATGATATGTTTGATGAATTGCATGGTTCTTATGTATTTTCTAAAATTGATCTAAAACATGGATATCATCAAATTAGAATGAAAAAAAGGAGATGAGTGGAAAATTGCCTTTAAAACAAAATATAGTTTGTATGAATGGTTAGTTATGCCTTTTGGTTTGACTAATGCTCCAAGTATGAGACTTATGAATCATGTCTTGCGGGCTTTTATTGGCAAGTTTGTTATTGTTTATTTTGATGATATTAACATATATAGCAAAAACTTGGATGATCATGCAACACATTTGAAATATGTTTTAGATGTACTTAGGAAAGAAAAGTTATTTGCTAATTTGAAGAAATGTACCTTTCGCACCGATAAACTTGTGTTTCTAGGAATTGTTGTAAGTGCATAGGGTATACAAGTTGATGAAGAGAAGGTACGTGCAATCCAAGAATGGCCGAGTCCTACAAGTGTAAGTAAAGTGAGAAGCTTCTACGGACTTGCTAGCTTCTATCAACAGTTTGTGAAAGACTTTAGTACATTGACCACACTGCTTACTAAAGTAATCAAGAAAAACATTGGATTCAAGTGGGGAAAAGAACAAGAGAACGCTTTGAAATTGAATAGGTATTGGCATAGGAACTGTTCTTATGCAAGAGGAACGACCAATTGCTTATTTCAGTGAGAAATTAAGTGGAGCAGCCTTAACCTATCCTACTTACGATAAATAGCTATATGCGTTAGTTCTAACATTGCAAACATGGCAACACTACCTATGGCCTAAGAAGTTTGTAATTCACACTGACCATGAATCTTTAAAACACCTTAAAGGCCAACACAAGTTAAACAAAAGGCATGCTCGTTGGGTGGAATTCATAGTGACGTTTCCATATGTCATTCGTTACAAGTAAGGTAAGGAAAACATAGTTGCAGATGTGCTTTCTCGCAAGTATGACTTAATCTCAACATTAATGCTAAAATGCTTGGTTTTGAACATATTAAGAATTGTATGCTAATGACCATGATTTTAGTGCTGAATATCATAATTGTGAAAAGTTTGGGGTTGGTAAGTACTTTAGGCATGATGGTTATTTGTTTCGAGAAAAAAAGTTGTATGTGCCTAATTGTTCTTTAAGAGATTTATTGGTGAGATAATCCCATGGAGGAGAATTGATGGGTATTTTGGAGTTGTAAAGACCTTAGTCGGATTGCAGAAACACTTTTATTGGCCACATATGAAACGAGATGTTGATAGACTTTGTGGTAGGTGTGTCACTTTTAGGCAAGCCAAATCGAAAGTGCAGCCTCATGGATTATACATCCCATTACCAATACCTAGTGCACCTTGGACTGATATTTCAATGGATTTTGTGTTAGGTTTACCTAGGCCC
Organism: Murraya koenigii; assembly: GCA_025617385.1. NCBI lineage: Eukaryota > Viridiplantae > Streptophyta > Magnoliopsida > Sapindales > Rutaceae > Murraya > Murraya koenigii. The sequence goes on along the minus strand of CM046817.1, from coordinate 9,350,881 downwards.
AAATGGTGAAAGGACTCAATTTTTGTGGTCGTTGATAGATTTTCTAAGATGGCATATTTTATTTCATTTCAAAAGACAGATGATGCTTCTCACATTGCTAATTTATTCTTTACAGAGATTGTGAGGTTACATGGTATGCCTGATAGGGATGCTAAGTTCTTGAGTTACTTCTGAAAGACTTTGTGGGCTAAGTTTGGGACTAAGTTGTTTTCAACTACGTGTCATCCTCAAACTGATGGTCAAACAGAGGTTGTAAATAGAACTTTATCTACCTTATTGCGGGCAATCATTAAAAAGAACATTAAAACTTGGGAGGATTGTTTACCACATATTGAGTTTGGTTTTAATCCTTTAACTCCATTACTTGTTTCTGAACATGTTAACTTAGATGGAAAGAAAAATGCAGAAATTGTTAAGCAGATACATGAAACGGCGAAGCTCAACATCGAACAAAGAACTGAGCAATATGCTAAACAAGCCAACAAAGGGCAACACAAGCTAGTGTTTGAACCCGGCGATTGGGTGTGGTTACATATTTCTAGAACAAAGGAAATTCAAGTTGCTACCTCAAGGGGATGGACCTTTCCAAGTCTTGGAATGGATTAACAATAATGCAATATAAGTGCTGCAATTAATGTTTCTGATCTAAGTCCTTCTGACATAGGTGAAGATTTGAGGACAAATCCTCTTCAAAAGGAAGGGAATGATGAGATTATGTATAAGGATGGCACAAGCATGTGGAGTAAGGCATATTCAAATCCTATACAAGTTCCTATCGGACCCGTCACAGGAGCTCGTGCAAAGAAATTCAAAGAAGCACTTAATGGGCTGATTCAAGCAACTTGGGATCAATCCAATTCATGGAGGCCTCTTGAAGGAATCTCACAAGATATTCAAACCATTCAATATATGATTCAAGCTCTTGAATTTTATGAGCAATCAAATCTATGAAATCAGCGCATTAAGGATGGAAGTTATGCCACTATCTTTTTAGTTAGTGTTTCTATCTTTAAAAGAAGCAACAAATCAGCTATTTTGGTTTTTATTTAGTCATTTAGAATTCTTTCCTTTTTATTATATTAAGATCCTGATTTATTAATGATTCTTTCCTTTTTTTTATTAGATTAAGATCTTGATTTATTGTGATTCTTTCCTTCTTTTTTTTTATTAGATTAGGATTCTGATTTATGTAGGATTCTTTTCTTATTTCAATTGGATTAGAAATTTGTTTCTGATTAGGATTTCTTGTAACCTATATATATATATATATATATATATATATATATAGTTTTTCATGCTCTGATACTACTCTGGGTGCAAGGAAGCAGGCACATGGTTCACAACCGGGACCTAGTATATCACTATATTGACCTGACCTGTAGACACATACCACCTAAGGACTAGCCCTCCAGGCTTACAAAGAGGATGAACAGTGTTTTGAAGGTTGGACTTCTATAGTGACTATAGGTTTGATCGTTCTAATGCACAGGATCCTTTTTTCAAAGGCAAGTGCAGAGCATACTAGGAAGAGTATGAACAGACGATATGATAATCTTTTTTGGAAACCTAAGTTGTTCTAGAGAAGAGAAAGAGTAAACTTAAGCCATGAATGTTTGAAAAGATTTCTTTATTCAAACGTTGGTTCTTCTCCCCGATAACTAAGAATAAGCTCTCAATTTAAAGGAGAGGATACAAGATAACAAACAAAGAAGATAACAAACAAAGAAGATAGGACAGGACCCCTCTCATTCTCAGTAAAAGCAACATGATAAAGCGACATGAGGAAAGAGAAAGATAGGACAGGACCCCTATCATCTTTTCTCTTTTATAAAAGCTAAAGATAAAAGTAAAACATGATAGAGATAGGACAGGACCCCTATCAATATCTGAAAAGTAAAAGTCAACAACATACAACAGGATTAAAGTCCAAAACAGACAACATGACGAAAATCCATAACATACAACTGGACTAAAGTCTAAACTAGACAATATGACTAAAGTCCAAAACATACAACTGGACTAAAGTCTAATAAAGACAACATAATGAAAGTTCAAAACACACGCAAGCAGGTGAATGTGGAAATCACACCTGCTTTATGTAAAGTTACTTTTTCAAAAGCTGTGGGATGGTGAGAGGTTGTCAACGTCGCTGTCAACTTCATCCATTAGGTGATAACTGGTGGATGGTGATGGTGGGAGACCAGAGAGAGTCGGATATGTCTCTGGTGGAGAATGAATCATATGCTGTGAAGGCTCTGGTGGGAGCTCAACAGTGTAGGAGCATGAGCCTGAGGTAGTAGGTGGTTGGCAGGGTTGGACACAGTGGAGTTGATGAACAGCTCGGGCTGTATGGACTCCAGGGAAGCAAACTCTTCGTCAGGATCTTGAGAATCCTGAAACATGAGATGAGTGTAGTCTGGCCTAGTATCTTTAAGGAGGATGCCTTTAGTGGAGCCGTCTTGAGACTGGAAGGGGATAAGATCATGCTTTGGTCCGAGGGAAGTGTGCTGGATATCATGTGGTTCATCTGAAATTTTGTTGAGTTCAAGCAGGAATTTTTTGAGTTCACGAAGAACAGTAGGATCATGTTGGAGAGGAAATGAATTAGGGAAAGGTCGCCATAAGGGACAGTGAATGATGAAAACAGCATGGATGTCTCGTTTGCTGAACTCAGGGAGGAACTGGTAAGGAGGATTGTCAATCATCTGTTGAAGTTCTCGTCTCCACCAGGGGAGAGGAGAAAACCATTCTAAGAGAGTCCAAAGGAGGGAGGACGATGACTCAGAGTAGAAAATACGGGTATGACTAGCTTGGTAGCATACAGGAGAGAAAGACACCAAACATACCATAACTCATCTTCCAAAAGTGGTCTGGAAGGATCAAGGGAGAAACCAGTGAGGAACAAGTGATCTGGATGACAACTTACTGGCTCTAAAGTTCTGGAGGTGGTAAACATTCATAAAATACCGAAACAGAAATTTCTTAGCGAAATCTTGAATTTGGGAGGCACTTAGAAAATGAAGACGAAGAGGGAAGGACATCTTAGTCTGAGCTGAATTAGGAAGAGACGCCATGAGATAGATAATTGGAACAACTGACACTGAGGAGATCTTTGAAGGAGGTCTGATGAGGAGGTCAGGGACAAGGTTCTTGTCTCTTTTATATGGTGAACGGAAAAACTGTACTTAGGAAACCATTGTTTAAGACGAAGTAACTGACTATTAGGGAGAGACTTATTTTTGAAAGTTAAAATATTGGGAAATGCAGAATTATCTAATCGGACAAGGAAATGATGTCCAATCAGATGGAACTCAAATTTTTGGATACCATATTTGACCGCAAGGATTTCTTTGTAGACCACATGGTAATTCTTTTCGGATTCTTTGAACTGACCACTGGCGTGACCACAGAATCTCTCTGAGCACCATGTCTCTCGAGGAGGATAGCACCCCAAAATTCGTCGCTTGCGTCGGTCTGGAGGATTCTCTGACCATCTATTGGTATCTGGAGAGGTGGTGGCTGCTGGGCCACGAACTTTGAGTTGCTGTACTGCTGCTGTCTGACTTGGACCCCATGGTAGGGCTGATTTCTTTAACATCTTTGACAGTTGGCTTGTATAAATAGAAACTTTTGGGATAAAGTCTTGCAAATAATTAATAATGCCAAGAAACTGTTGAATCTGCTTTTTGGAAAGGTGGTCATCAGGAAAGTTAAGAAGCTCTTTAGCAATATGCGGTCCTGGCTGATATTGTCCGTTTGTGATCATCATACCAAGAAAGTCTATGGATGACTGGCCGACAACACTTTTCTTTATGGAAAGCATAATGCCATAATCTGCCACGATCTTGAGAAAGCGGGAAAGTAGATATTGATGTGATGCCTTGTCTTTGCTGAAAAGCAAAATATCATCAATGTTAAATTAAGGCATGTGAGAGAATAGACTCGAAGATCAGTATCATGGCCTTCTGGAAAATGGATGGGGCAACTTTAAGTCCAAAGGGTATAACTGTCCACTAATAGTGTGCATTGGGAATGCAAAATGCGATTTTGGATCTATCTTCTGGATGAATACCGAGTTGCCAAAACCCGGCTTTGAGGTCAAATTTGGAGAAGATCATGGCATCTTTGAGGTGGACAAATAGGGACTGGATCTTTGGAAGTGAAAACTTATCATCTCTTAGGAAAGCATTGAGTGGCTGGTAGTCAATCACGAGCCGCTTCTTTCCACGAACTATTTCTGACCTTTTCTCTACATAAAAAGCTTGACAAGCCCATTCTGACTTTGTGGGCTCAATGAGGCCTTGAGCCATGAGCTGGTTGCATTCTTCTTGTGCTAGCTTGAGGTCAGTGGTATCATACCCGGATGAGTGGCCTTAGTAGGATTGATATCCTCATTAAGCTTAAAAGGAAGCTTAACAAAGAACTATGGGTTTTTCCATAAAGGACCGTGGTGTGTGAACCGCTATGGGTTTCGGGACGGAATGGTAACATCCGTTGTTTGAATCGTGTGTAGTCTGAAGAGATGGTTTCAAGAGAATGTATTTTGAGGGTATCTGTATAGGGTAGGAACATGTGTTTATACCGATACCATTAGCTGTAATCTGGAGCTTTTTAACCAGGTGAAGGAGATCAAAACCAATAAGAAGTCTTTATTTGGGAAAGTTGAACCGATAACTTTGGTACAAATGACATAGTTAGGAAAGAACTGTATCCCGATTGGTTTTTTGGTGATCATACTGGTCTGAAATAATTCTCCATTAACAGCTTTGAATAACTCCGTATGCTTTTCCCATACTTAGGAATGAGGGATAGCTGGGTTAAGCATTGATCTCTGTGATCCCGTATCAATGAAACCAATGACTGAGATTGGTCTGTCAAACTTGGATGGGACCAAATGGATTTTCAGGGATGGAATGGTTGGAGAGGATGCTTGAGCACTGAGCTGTTGAATTGTGTTGATGATAGAAACACCATCTGGATCATTATCTGATGTGGCTAAGACAAAAGTTGTGTCATCATCTGATGTGTCTTGTTCAGAAAATACAGATTTCACGTCATCTGTATCTGATAGCATTTGAGTGGACTCCAGGTGGTGGATAAGCCTGACAGCTTGAGCTGGCTTATTAGGACAGTTCCGAGCATAGTGGCCTTTCTTTTTACAAACAAAGTATCTGGCACTTTTATGACTACGGGTCTGAGAGGAATCTTTCTTTTTGAAAAAACGATAGGGTTTTTTAGGTTGAGAGTGGGTTCTGTGTTTGGATCTTTTGGCAGGATAAGATTTGTAGTGATGCTTCTTTTGGTAGGGCAAACACATGTCTTGTCATCGTTGCACTTGATGGCAAGATTGGGTTTTTTGCATGCTTTCTGAAAAGGATGTTTGTTCTTCAAGAGTTCTGTAAAGAATTCCTTTTGTTCACATAGCTTTTCAAGACTGCCAATGGCTAGCTGATATAGCTTGCCGAGAGAGAGGTTGTCGATGGCAAGTTGACTGGTTGTAAGCTGCCTTTGCATCTCTGGATGTAATCTTTAGGAAGAGAAGCCATAAAGATATGCTTCAGAGTCGGATCATTAAAACCATTCAGTTGATAGAACAGTTTGGACATACGTTGATAATGATAATCCAAATCTTTCTGTTTTAAAGAACAACATTTCATCTGAAAATACTCCTTTCTAGCTAACTCTACTGCAACCGTAGGTTCTCCGAGATATTGCTCATAAATGATAGCAACTACTGTAGGAATATCCAGAATTTGGGTAAACTGTAACTATCTGTATTCACCCAAAGTGTGATACCAATGGTGTAAAGAACCAGTAAATCTTGAACTAAATTCTTTAAGAACCATTAATAACTGTGAACCTGGTTTTAACATCTGAACTTCTAGCCATGCTGATATTTCTTCAAATCTGGCTTGCCATTTCGATCGAGGAATATCATCAAAAGTGAACCATGGGCTGTTGCTTGTTTTGGAGGTCTGTGCTGGAGCAGGTTCTCTGGGAGGAGAACGGGCTGTGTCTAAATCTAATTCTTCCACTATGGGAGTGGTTGAGGGTGATGGATCTTCAATGGGTTGTGCCATAAAGATTTTGGACACATCTGCCATTTCTTGTTCTAAATCTGAGACAGAAAATTCTGTTGGTGTAGAGGACTGTAGAGTGCACTCTTCAGGGTCTGAGGATGAGCCTGAAGAATCTGTGGACACAGAGTCAGTGTAACTCTGAACAGGAATTTGTTGTGAGGAATACTGATGATAAGGCTGAGATGTTGATGGAGGAGACTAGACTGGTGGTTGTGGAGAGGCTACTGGCTCCATAGGTGCTTTATCTTTGGACCTAGGAGGTGGTTCAGATGAGAATCTAGGAGAGGACTCAGAGGGTGGTTCTCTGAAAGAGACTCCGGTATGGGTTCTTTGTGGCAGTTGTGGCTGTGTTTGTGGAGGAGATCTAGTTTTTGTTCTTCTGGGAAGAGGCATTGGTGTAGGTTCTGATTGTTTCCAAGAAGAAAGGGAATGGCCAAAGAGTTGACCATAATCATACGGTCTTCTGTGTGGAAAAGTGAAGAACGGATCGGTATGGTAGAAGGATGCTGGAGATGGTAACTGTGAGGACGGACCAAACAATGAGGGCTGTTGGTCTATCCGGGCTAATTCTGCTTTCAGGCGTTTGATCTCAGCTTCTTTATGATTAAACTCAAGACCATAAACTCGATCTCTGAGCATCTGATGGAGATCTGCATCAAGTTGGGCAATTCTGGCCTTTAAGTTTGCATACATCCTGTCTAACTGGGAAGACAGGTTATCAACTTTAGTGAAATTGGCTCTAACTTGATTGGCAACAATATCAACTTTAGCATCAATTCTTTCCAAGGCTGCCAGTTGAGAACAGCTTCGAAAGGTCTGGGCTCTTCAAGCTGACCGGTTGGAGTTATTGGCATAGAGACAAGGTTTGGTGACAACCTTAGTCTGAGAGTCTGTCTGCTTCTCCAGTTGAGGAAATTGATCTTGGTAGGATCCTTGAGAAGACATCATCAAGGATGATCTGATAACAGGAGCAGGTTTCTTTGGTCTTTTGGGAGGATCATCTTCTTCATGCAACATGTACAAGGCTTTCTTGTAGATGGGTAGTGGTTCCATCGAATCAGGATGATCTGGAGGAAGGATGTGTTGAGGCTTGCATCTTGACAAAGGAAGTGTGAATTTTGCCTTTCTACGCCGCCTTCTGCGGAGGTGCTCATCATCATCTGAATCAGATTCATCCCGACACGGACAATCTAGATCACACATGTCACTACCTGGAGCATCCCAAAGAAAATGGCCATCTAACTTGGCTGGATATACAGGTGTGCCTTCAAAAGTAAAACTGTGAATAGGCAGGTCTTCTTGAAGTGTAGAAACAGGTTGAATCATGGCACTATAGGAAAAAGAGACTTTGGGAGCTTCGTGGTCGGCTCTCGAAACGCATATCGACCGTGTCGTCGCGATCACTCGGAATAATGCATCTCAAGTCTGGATTGGCTGGGAGTTTTGATGAAACAGCTCATAGTTAGTGATCCACTCAAGTGGCATGAGCTTAGTAAGTTCGGCTTTTGTGATTTGTTTGGGGATTTGGACTATAGTGGGTGAAGTTTCCGAATCAGCCAAAATCATGACTGTATTCGAGGAATAACTAGGGTTTGGCAAATCCATGGCATGGTTTTGTAACCGATACACCATCTGATGATGTATGGTGGCTATTTTAGCACTAGTAATCTACTCAGCACCTTGAATTTGGACCTGAACCTTTAAGGTTGTTGGGACATTTGGATCATGGAGTGACAGGTTGAAATTTGGGTAGAAGGTAAGAAGAACACTACCGGCTTAAAGTGTGGTCAGGATAGTACCAATAACGGCATGTTGGTACTCTTTGAAGCGGGTATCAAGCAGGGCAAGTCTGGCGGTGACAGGTAAGCCTTTACAGCCATGCAAAGTAAGGATAAGGCGTACTGTGCTTATATGGATGTGGGTGAAACCTTCTCTTTTCCAATTGGCTACAAACTCAGAAGGGATTTCTAGAGTAACATACTGTTCAGCAGAAGTAGACTGAAGATGATGTTGATCTAAAGCTGAAGACTTGACATATTCACGAGGACTAGGACGATCACGTCTAAGAAGGGTTTTGATACTGACAGAGAATTGTTTCTTATATAATTTTCCTTCCTGAGCGTGGTATGATAATAGGATAATCTAATAGGAACCAAGTCTAGTACAGAGAAGAGTCTTCATAGTCATGGAACCTTCTTCATCTACTCAGAGTTCTTCATCTCACTCTTTAGCTCCTATTTCTCTACCATCTACGATGACCCTTCCTAAGTCCTGTACTAAGCATTCAACAAGGTTTTCTATTTTAGAGGTTGAATGCTTAGTACAGGACTTAGGAAGGGTCATCGTAGATGATAGAGAAATAGGAGCTAAATAGTGAGATGAAAAACTCTGAGTAGATGAAGAAGGTTCCATAACTATGAAGACTCTTCTCTGTACTAGACTTGGTTCCTATTAGATTATCCTATTATCATACCACGCCGTGAAGGAAAACATGGGCTCGATACCACTGCGGTGCACGGAAGCAGGCACGTGGTTCAATATAACCGGGACCTAGTATCACTATAGTTCTTAAACGAACTCTTTGAACTTATCGGATTTTCCGTGGCGTTCAACCCTTGACTTATCAATTAGACCATCTACAGCTGATTGTAGCGTCCTCACATACCAATGTTGTTTCTTCATTAAGCAACGAGTCGCAGTTCCATTCAATTCCTGAAATTAGAAACGATCTTGGAGCTTAATTTGATTAGAGTCTCGCCAGTTCTTGGCGAGGTTCGTATCAAGCTTTCATTTTCTTGCTAGGAGATTTTGCAACTTTAGAGGCACTGTTTATATTTACATCTTGGGCCAATCTGAATATACATAAAAAACCCATCGATTTGTTAAATATTAATAACTTTTATCATGGCTTACTTGCATTTCTTAACCATGCAATAAAAAATCATTTCATTCATTTCACAATAAAAAAAACTTTTTATTTATGCTCCTACTGCTAACGAGTTACTTAATCTTTTACAAGTTTATAGAATAAAGCCAGATCTTAGAATCTCTTCATTGGATTGGTTGACTAATGATAGTAACAGCAGCAGTAAGAAGCAAAAATAAGATCTGACTTTCTATCTATAAATGTTTTCTTTTATTTTGTGTTGTGGCATCCAAATGATGTCTTCTAAACCCTACTTCTTTTCTTTAAAACATTGAAGACAATATCTCGTTCTGGTTAAAGGGACAGAATAGTTAATAATTGTGGAATGTCTCAATCTTAGAGAATTTTTTATTGATTTTTATTATAGTAACTAACTTTGACTAAATTTTTGAGTCGAAGATGGCTGAATAGGGAGTGTACTGACTCTAGAAATGCATCTTCTTAGTCTGACAGTTTAAAAAAAAATTAAGGCATTTTGTGTGATCTTTTGACATTAGATAACATGATGACTTTCAAATTCTAGTATTTGTATTGTTTTTAGACTTAAGTTATATTACACCATATTTGCTACTCTGCATACTGATATTGGTGACAAATGTGAATTGAGTGAGTTGACGAGTAAAATTGATTAACTTACTTGAAGAAATGCACATGTTATAATAAATTCCAATTAAGTTTTTGAGCCTACCATTCTTCTTGCTTCATACAGCTTAACAATCTACTATACATGATCTGTATATTTTCCTTCGAGTCAAATATTTAAAAAAAATTATATTACTACATCTAAAAGTCCATCAAGCTAGTAAATATAAAAGACAAATTAGATCCTTATAAGATGATAGAAAGGTCATCTTTGACCTGTTTGAGTCTTTTCCAACCATCCCTTTTTCTGAAATATCCTTAGTTATCCATTTTGAGCCTAGTTAAAAAGAAAATTGTGTTTTCTTTGTTAACTTATCGTCTTGTTCCACTCTAATTTGTAGTACCCTATGTTTTATGTATTCCATCTCCTACCCATGTTTGAGAAAATTTTAAATGATTATTTTATTAAAAAATAAAATAAAATAAAAAATGATACAATATATATATATATAATAGAAAAATGATGTGTAATTGAAAAAAAAAATAAATAAATAAAATAAGTAAATTGCACCTTATAATTTTCAAAAGATTTCTATCATTTTTCTCAAATAATATTTTATTTTTCCTATTATCCCTTCTTTGTTATCTATATCCTTAACCTATGTTACATCCTAATAAAAGTCTTTCTTGATTTTAGGGAGCTATAGTATGATTTAGAAGCTAGTAATATGGGTTAAAATGATGTAGTGATACATAAAAGAAATCATAAATTGGTTTGACTAGTATTTCATTTAACTTGGGATCATATTATCTTCTAAGCTGGGGGCATTATTCTTGGTGAGAGTGTATGACATTATCTTTCATTAATTTCTCTCAAGTTATCATTTTTGGAGTGACTATTTTTATTGGGTTTATTTTCTTTGAGAATATCACTATGACCTGTGAGATTTTAATATTAACATGTCACTCTTGAAAGTGGCTTGATTCATGTAACTTTGATAATTGATAAGTTTCCATATGTTTACTTGACTGACTCATGTGGATGGTTGATGTGGGAGTGATATCTTTTTAAGTTGGGGATAATGCTTATATTTTTATTTTATTATTGTCATTAATTTAATTGAAGAAGTAGACATAATTGCATTAAAAAGAAAAAAGAAAAGAAAAAAATCACTGTGTTTTGAATTTTGTTATCACTTAATTTGCTAAGGACTAGCAATAAGCTGGTTGAGGGAGGTGTTAGGTCCTAAAGAGTGTATATTTATAAATGGTAAAATCGTCATTTTACACTTCAAGTCTTATATATCTTCACTTTTATATATTTTAAGTTCCTTGATCTTTGATTGTATATGTTTGTGTGCGTTTTTGCATATTTTATATATTTCAGGGGTATTTTAGTTATTTTATAATAAACGAGAAGTTAGACAGCAAAACGAATATCATTTTTTAAATCAGAATAGCTGAAAACCTTAGAGAATACATAAAGGGCAAAATTATAATTTTAAGATTTTGGCGGGTCTGCTAACATGGCATTGACTGTTGATTTGGTGTTGACCGTTGACGTGTTATTAACCTATAATGTGGCATTGATAGATGATATGGCAAAAGTCTATTTGATCAAAAAATAAGCTTACAATACATGTAATGCACTGAATCATATCAGTGGACTAAAAAATGCGCATACTGATACGAACCCCGTTAAGAACTGACGAGAACCTAATCAAATTAGGCTCCAAATCATTTCTAATTTCAGGAATTGAATGGAACCGCGACCCGTTACTTAATAAAGTAAGAACCTTGGTATGTGATGACGCCATAATCAGCTATGGATGATCTGATAAGTTAAGGATTGAATGCCACGGAAAATCTGATAAGTTCAATGAGTTCGTTTAAGAACTAAAGAGAATTATACTCTTAAGTAAATTACATGAAAAATTTCTCCTTTCTCTCTTATTGAATGTATATGTTATAAGAAATTCTAATTGGAAAACAAATCCTAATCCAATTGAAATAAGAAAAGAATCCTAAATTAATAAGAACTAATCTAATAAAAAGGAAAAAAATCTTTAATAAATTGGGATCTTAATATAATAAAAAAAAAGGAAAGTATCTTAGATGACTAAATAAAAATCAAAATAGCTAATTTGTTGCCTCTTTTAAAAATGAAAACGCTATCTAAAAAGATAGTGGCATATCATTCATCCTTAATGCGCTAATTTCATAGATTTGATTGCTCATAAAATTCAAGAGCTTGAATCACGCATTTATTGGTTTGAATATATTGTGAGATTCCTTCAATAGGCCTCCATGAATTGGATTGATCCCAAGTTGCTTGAATAAACCTATTATGTGCTTCTTTGAATCAGTCTATTAAGTGGTCTTGTGACTAGTCCGACAAGAACTTACATAGGATCTGAATATGCTTTATTCCACATGCTTGTGTCATCTTTATGCATAATCTCATCACATACTGTACATACATATACATGGAATGACAGTCCTGGTGACGTGTTCTAGCCAATCAGAAAGTGCCATGTGGCACAATCCTATGTGTCCGAATTGTTTTCATCCAATGGCCATGATTTACTCGTTATATTTATAAATAGGGGACTCTCCCCCTAATTTGATACCCCTGAATCCATTTTTTAGCTCCATTTTCTGTAATTCCTTCTCTATCTTATATTTTCTACATATTTTAATAAAATTCTCATTTTGTCCATAGTTATAAAATGAGTAGCTAATTTATTTTTAAGCTCAAGTTAAAAGTGAAGCCTCAACGTGATCGATAGGCTTAATTTGGTAAGTTTATTTTCACTTTCTCTAATTTATTTAAATTATTTTAACTTTTCATAGATAAATAGTAATAATTTTATCTAGATATTGCACTAGTATACCGGCTCCTTGGTACAAGATTATTACTATTTGGCACGGTGAGTTCTTTACACTAAATTTATTAGACAAAATCCTCCCTCTAATTTCTGTGATAGGTCTTGACTCATTGTTGACATAAATTTCATCTAGGTTAATTAGTGGATAATCTTTCCACCTTGTCGACAGTTACATTATTATTACTTGGCACAATGTATTCTTGATACTATATTTAACATAAGATTATTTTTCCTATCACAATGAACACTTGATATCATTGGAGTTAGGATTATTAGCAGTGGAAATACCTCATCATAATTTAATTGGAACTAAAAAGGAATATTAAGCCTATGGTAAAATGTTGAATATGAATCCTAAGACCATAAGACCAAGCACTTTATTGCATTAATTAATTCCCAATTTATTTCAAACCATTTTAATTTAGATCTTAGGATAAAAAATAATAATAACTCTACAAATTAAAAACTACCTCATCGTGGGATCAACACTTGTCACTATTAATCTATATTTCAATAGATTCGCGCGCTTGCGAGTTCAATAAAATTTACACAACAATATTATTAGGTAAATTGTTGAATTTATTTTTTTATGTTTGATTTATGTTTTGGTATTTTTTTTAATTGCGGATTATGATGTTATTATATGTTATTCATGTTGAATTATTAATTCTAAAATTATGAATTTATGATTAGATTTTATTTGATATCATTAGGTAAATTGTTAAATTTACTTTATTTTATGCTTGATTTATATTGTGATATTTTTAATTGTGGATCGTGATGTAGTTCTATGTTATTCATGTTGAATTATTAATTGTTGAATTATGAATTTGTGATTAGACTTTATTTGATATTATTAGGTAAATTATTAAATTTATGTTTGTTTTATTTTGTGCTATTTTTAATTGTGCATTTATGATGTTGTTGTATGTTATTCATGTTGAATTATGCACTTATGATTAGATTTTATTTAATATCATTAGGTAAATTATTGAATTTATGTAATTTTTTTGCTTGATTTATGTTGTTTGTATTTTTAATTGTAGATTTATGATGTTGTTCTAGGTTATTCATGTTGAATTATAAACTTATGAATAATTTTTATTTGATATTATTAGGTAAATTATTGAATTTTAAATTGTTAAATTTTAATTTTTGCGGATTTGAATATCCGGGATATCCGCTCGCAATCTATACGGATATTAACCTCATCCGAATTCTCATATTTTTTTGAGGATTAATATATAAAAATGTTAATCTGGATCCGAATCAGGTGGATCCATTTAAATCCTAACTTGGATTTCGGATTTTGCCATCCTATCACTTAATACCTAATACTTTTTCTATTGATTCAAAATCCTCATGAAACCATTCAAAGAACTATCATAACTAAAAGAAAACTGAAAAATGGTTGGCTTTCACTTACCATGGAGAAAAAGGTGCCACTGTCGAGAATGTCATGCACTGATAAGAGCAAAATAATTAGGGTTGATAAAAGTTATTTTGATGAAAGTATTGTGGCCTAAGGAGAAGAAATACAATGACAAGAGGAATAAGAACTCTTGTTGAGTGCACGACAACTATGTAGTGTAATTGAATATCAAATTCAATTTGAGAATAGGGGTGTTCAAAATCTAATCCGATTTGCTCAATTCGTCTGATCTACAAAAAGTTGATCTGCAAAAATTCAATCTGTGGATTAATGGATTGAACTGGATTGGATTGAAAATAAAAAAATTTGAACCGGTAGATTGGATATGGTTTAACTTCTGTAAATCCACCAAAAATCCGTAAATCATATATATATATATATATATACTTAAAACTTATAAATATGTCATTACTACTTACTAAATAAATAAAAATGTAAAAAGATAGTTACATTAACCCCTTATTATATCTTATCCGATAACAATATAAAATAAAAGAATAAAATAATTGAATAATTAAATAAACAAATATAACTTCCTAAATTGTAAAAATTCTAAAACAAATTTTGACAAATCATCCAAGCTATAAAGTTTCAACTTTTGTATAGATTTAAATTCATAATTTTAGTTATTTTTCATGTATTGATCTAAACAAACGATTTTTTTCCTTTTTGGTGTGTTATAAATCTTATTCAATTTTGAATTTGATTGATAGTAAAATTACTCTTATTTGATAGTAAAATTACTTTTATACTAGATTTTTTTCATTTAATTATTTTGTGGATTGAACAAAATTAAAAATTTTTAATCTACAAACTAATCCACAAAATAGTGGATTAGATATAAATCAAGTCAAATTCACATCCAATCCGTTAACGTGTAAATTAGATTTCGATTTAATTTCATCAATCTGTAGATTAGATTAGATTAAAAATTTATGATTAGCAAACTCGTAAATTGAATATGGATTGATGTCCAATATGTAAAATCTAATCCACAAATATCCCTAGTTGAGGTTATTTTAGACATTACTCATCTCAAAAGTGATATCCTAATAATCCTCTAATATATCTATATAAATACCCAATTTTCAGGGTACATCTAGGGTAAATTCCTAAACATTTCCATAGGCACCAAATGATAGAATTTGATAGGAAAAATCTACTATGACTTTGAGATTGAGATCTTCATAACAATATATTATAAGTACAAATATAACTCATTTGCCCTGCCTAATATTTGAAAAGAAAAAATTCTAGCACCATAATGTTAAATTAAGCAAGAATCCACCAGCAATATTATATTTCGTACTTTATCAAAAGTATATCAAAACCTTTTTCTTTTGTGGTTATTCATTTGAAGTTTATTAAGTGTATCACTTTTATACTTTTTTATTAACATCGTTAAATGATTTATATAATATTGAAAAATGATTATTTTTACCCATGAATGTAAAAAGACTATTTAAGCCTAACTAAATGACAAAAGATTTTATATTTTAGCTGTTGAGTATAGTAATGGCTGCACAATCAAACTCGCCAAACCTGCTAATTTAAATATATAAAATCACCATAAATTAGTACTCTAACTGATTTGTAGCTTCTTTACAACATAAAATTAAGAACCATGCTCATATGATCCATCTTGAATAACAAATTTTCAATAATAATAAATAACTAACGAAAATAATCATAGTTATTCAAAATAACCATAAAATCAGTTAACAACAACTTTAAACATTATAGTTTGTTTCTATTAATAAAAAATAACAATATAAAACTAGCTATGAAGAACTTAGAGTTTACAATTTATTTCTATCAATCCAAAATAACAACATATTCTAAAAAGTATCCAAAATAATAACTAATAAAAAGCCTTTTATATTTAAAGATAAAATTATCGTTTTGTTAAACTTCGCTAAAAATTATTTAAAAAAAATTATTATATATATTTTTGTAAAGATATATGGATATTTGCCGTCTTAAATTACATTACAATAATAAAATGGTCTTTTCAAATATATTTTTTTACACAGTACCTCGATAACACACTTGAAGTAGGTACCGTCCGTCCTCGTTCCCCTCTCCCTCTCACTCTCAGCCCAGCAGTCAGTCCCGGTCCCGGTGGTTGAAATAGAAGTTGAAAGGCTATTTTGAATTTGTAAGTGTAGAGGAGAGTAGAAATTGAAAAGCTCTGAAAATGGATCCACAGGCACCCAAGAAGCGAGGCCGCAAACCAAAACCCAAAGAAGACAAAAAGGACGAGCCCAAGATGAAAGACTCCACCACCAGCAAACGCACTGCTCACCAACACGCTGTAGACGACAAGTACACTCACTGGAAGTCTCTTGTTCCCGTTCTTTACGACTGGCTCGCTAACCACAACCTCGTCTGGCCTTCTCTCTCTTGCCGGTAATTCACTTTCTAGGGTTTTGTAAATTTCTAGGAACTTGTGAAAAATTGGCTCATTCGGGTTTTTTTTTTGTTTCCTTTTGTATTTCAAACAGATGGGGTCCACAGCTTGAGCAAGCCACTTATAAGAATCGCCAACGTCTCTACCTTTCTGAACAAGTTTGTGTCTGCATACAAATACACTGTTCTTGTTATGGGATCTTTTCTTTGGCTATTTTATTTATTTATTTCTGTTGTGTTACCAGACTGATGGCAGTGTTCCAAATACACTGGTGATTGCGAATTGTGAGGTTGTCAAACCTAGGGTTGCTGCGGCCGAGCACATTTCTCAGGTGCTTGCTTTTTCTTTGTTCAGTTTTCACTTTCTTCATGCTCGGTTCCTTCTTCGTGTTTCAATGGACATTTGTTTTATTGTTGTTTCAGTTTAATGAAGAGGCACGATCTCCGTTTGTCAAGAAGTACAAGACCATTATACATCCTGGAGAGGTATGGGCATAATGCAGAGTAGATTATATGTAATGAGCCTAGAAAGCAATTACTTTTGCCTTTTAATAAAGGGTACAACTTTTTTAGGTTGTTCATATACTTATTTGGTGTACTTTTCTCAATGGTGGAGGGCCAATTAATTATTAAATCTCCTCACAAAATGTCAATATGCAGGTCAACAGAATCAGGGAACTTCCACAGAACACTAAGATAGTTGCCACACACACAGATAGTCCTGATGTAAGAGGCGATCTTTCTTTCATTTTTGTTTTTCTTAATTTCTCTTGGTCCAGGGGTTTTCATAGCTGGGATTTCTTATTTGACAAGATTTGTTTCATAACTGGAACTTTTCAAAATCAGGTTCTCATTTGGGATGTTGAAGCTCAACCTAACCGTCATGCTGTTCTTGGAGCCACCAATTCTCGTCCTGATTTGGTATATTTTAATTGCTATATATAGTAAATATTCCGTTATTTTTCCATTTGAGATGTTGAAATCTTTATGTAAATACTTGAAATTGTGAAAACTAAAATAGGAAGGTCAGAAATACATGCCCCATATGGGCTAGCCTAGTTGATTGAGGGCTTGGGATCTGGTGCTTGACTGTATCGAGGTCTCAGGTTTGATCCTTCTGGTGAGCTTAAAAATTTCACCCTTTGTTGTCTCATGGTTCATGGGGTTGGGGCGCCCCCCCAGTTTAGGGCTTAGCTGGGGAAAAAAAAGGGTCAGAAATACACATCTAAATACTGAAATGGAGGTGAAAAAATTCATCAGCTTGCGTTGAATATGCTTGCAGATATATCTATGTATAAGATTTTAGTTATGCTCCAATTCTTTTAGCATCTTCTTTCCAGAGAGAGACTATGTGACATTGGACTTTAAAGAAGTAAAACTAATATCTTTTTCTGCTGCTTGTAATTTTAGCGAAGTTAATTTGGAGCCCTTTCTGCAGATTTTGACCGGACATCAGGATAATGCTGAATTTGCTCTTGCAATGTGCCCAACAGAACCTTATGTGCTCTCTGGAGGTGGGGAAGTTTTTATTTTGATGTCTTGTTGTTAATGAAATAACTCGTTGCTTTCCAATATTGACTTGAATTGAAGTGAGTTAATTATGCCTTAGGTATTTAGGAAGTAGGATATGGAGTTTTTTTAATAGCTTTGCTGACTAAGTCCTGCATTAGTTTCTTCTGTGTTTTTTTTTTTGGGATATCTTTTTTCATTCTGTACATAATGAGTTTTTCTGAGCATCAAATATCTTGAAATATCGTTTATGATTCCAATGTGCCTGTGAATTTTTTTGGCGTTTCAGGATCGGAGGGGTATCTCTTGATGAGATTTTCATCTGATCAATTTTTTCCTTTTCTATTTTTGCAGGTAAGGACAAGTCAGTGGTTTTATGGAGCATCCAAGACCATATAACGTCATCAGCCACTGATCCAGTGACGGCTAAATCTGCTGGATCAAGTGGATCAATCATTAAACAAAGTTCCAAGCCTGGGGATGGTAATGATAAAGCTGCTGATGGCCCTTCTGTTGGTCCCCGGGGTATCTACTATGGGCATGAGGATACAGTTGAAGATGTGACATTCTGTCCATCCAGGTAACTTGCATATGGTTGGTTAATAGCATAAGATGATTCACTAGTTCCATCTTTGGTCTCAGCATAAAGTTTTGACTCATGTGACATGGGTGTCAGTGTTTGATTTTAGTGATGAATGTTGATGCTTGGGCTTGTTCATCGTAGTACTATGTTTTGATTATTTCTTTGTAAATTTATGGAAATTTATCATCTGTTCTTTGTGAATACCAATAGCATAAAAATAGTTATTTGTGGGTTTTGAAGTGGCCTTTTATGTCTGAAATGCATGTATCTCTGCTAAAGTGCACAGGAGTTCTGTAGCGTTGGTGATGACTCTTGCCTTATATTATGGGATGCCCGAGTTGGCACTAGCCCAGTTGTTAAGGTAATGTCCCCTGTATTTATCTCCTTAGTCTTGTTTGGTATTCTTTGTTACATGATGTTTATTCTTTAGTCTTTTTTGCTATTCCTTTTTATAGGATGTTTGTTCTTTGATTTTAACTATAGATTAAGAATCCATGTTTATCCTTTCTGTTATGAGATAATATTTCAAACATTCTCTATTTTTGTTTGTCTGCATGCACATTTGTTGACTCTTTCCTCATCTTTTTTCCTTGTTTGAGTACTGCAGCTTAATAGTGACTAGTGCAAATTTTCAGGGCACATTTAGTGTTTTGAGACTTGAGAGTATGTGTTTGGAAGAATTGAAGTTTGCCACTTGAAAAGTGGAATCTTGTTTCAAAGATTTTCAGACTTTGGGGGCATTTTTTTTAATCTACACACACACACTCATATTGAAGTGAGGCTGTTGCAGGAGGTTGTTACACACACACACACACACATATTGAAGTGAGTCTGTAGCAGGAGGTTGTTATTCTGATGTTTCTATGCCTGAGCTTCTGGAATACCCATAATCCCTGGCTTGATGCAGGCGAGAATTGTTTCAAAATATTTGGTACTGTGAAATCCTGGATTCTCTTGTAAAGAACTCTCATCTGCTACAAATTGTTTGGGAAGCAAAGTTCTATGTGAAAATTTACCAAATAGTCACTCTAGTATTGAATTCAACTTTGTTGTATCAATGAATTGTTAATGCTGCAAGTACCATCTCTTATTAATTTTATAGCCTTCTCTGACTCATAATTTTGGAATTTGGGTGTGATTTCTTTTTTTTTCTTTTTTTTTTTTTTGAGTTTGGGCATGATTAATTCTAAGATAAGTCTTGTATTCTGATGATAATATATGTGGATGTCTCACTGTCAGGTTGAGAAAGCACATGATGCTGATCTTCACTGTGTCGACTGGAATCCCCTTGATGATAATCTTATCCTTACCGGGTATTATAACGTTAAATTCTCAGCTATTTTGTAGTTATGCTGAAATTATAAATCACCTTTTGTGATTTCTACAATTTCTCCAGGTCTGCTGATAACTCTATCCGCATGTTTGACCGACGTAATCTCACTTCTAATGGAGTTGGATCGCCTATCAATAAATTTGAAGGTCACAGTGCTGCTGTTCTCTGTGTACAGGTATTAAAATCACCCCCCCCCCCCAAACAACCAAAAACCCACTGCAACAGACCTAATTGTTATGGAGGTAGTATGTTGCAATGAGTGCGTAAATATAAGCTTTTACTGAATCATTTTATTTATTTTTCAGTGGTCTCCAGACAAGTCGTCCGTCTTTGGAAGCTCTGCAGAGGATGGTCTCTTAAACATTTGGGACTATGAGAAGGTGGCAATAGCTTTGTCTTAGATTGTTTATGCTTCACTGTGCATTTGGGTGGCTTTTACCCACATGTATTGTATTTTCACCTTTCTGTGATGGTATCACTATTGCAGGTTGGTAAAAAGGTGGAGCAGGGGCCAAGAACCACTAATTATCCTGCAGGCTTGTTTTTCCAGCATGCTGGGCACAGGTTTGTAACTAGTAACTGCATTCTTCCACTAATTTGTATATCAGCTCTGGGTTTTTAATTCACCTACCATCTCCTTTGCACCAGACTGTCATGCCTTTTGTTCAACACCTAATTCTGTTTTCTTTTTTTCATATTATTAGTCCGTCCAATTCCATGAACTTGTGCTGCAAGAATCATGGCTGGTAGATAACAATCTGGCCTAGTGTACACTAACAAGAAAATCAAGATTTATTGCCATCTTGAAGCATTTAGAAGTTTTCAAATGAAGAAAAATTTCATCTTCTGTTGAAGAGGAAACGAGTTTTTTAGATTTTTGACAATAACTTTTCTTGTTTTGGTGGATTTGTGGTCTCATCAACTCTTATACAATTGTCTTATCTTTTAATATATTATCTTTTTTTCTTAAAGAAAAAACTTTGCTAGTTTTTCTAAGACCTGTCTAAAACAGTATAGAACACGTAGTAATCTCTATTACCTATTTTTTATGTTATTATTATTATTTTCATGGTTGTGTATATTTTCAAGTTTTAATTGTTATATGTCTGTTATTCTGCATGTTTATCTAATCTGGCTCTCCTATTTTCTCCCTTCTTTTTACAAAGGGACAAAGTTGTTGACTTCCACTGGAATGCATCCGATCCATGGACTGTTGTTAGTGTCTCTGATGACTGCGATTCTACTGGTGGAGGAGGAACACTGCAGGTATTAATTCCTTTTCCACCTTGTGAATGGTTTTTAACTTTTTATCATGTGCCTTTAGTTGTTCTTCTAAATGAGCTTGAGAAGAAAAATTTTGCTATCAAAAGAACATCATAAGATTTCAGTGAGATTGCCTAGGTTTACAACTTTGTCTGAATTCTAAACGATTGTTATAAGTGATTCATAACTTTTGATTAATTATGATCAAACTGTTACATAGATGATTAGGAAAGTGTGAACTAAAATGTTTCAAAAGCATTTTAGTTAAAATTTGCTTTGCTGGCCAAGCATTGCTGCTATGAAAATTGGTTATATTAGTTTTACCTGAAATCTTCTTCACATCCTTGTTAGTTTCGGAAAGGATTGGGAAACAAAACTCCTACATTGAATTGGTTTCCATTTTTCATCCCCTTGAAAGTCATGTATTTGTTTACTTTTGTGGGACTGAATAATGGAATATTTTACATGTTAAATCTTTAACCCTGTGGTAATTGATACGTTAATCTTGTGATGACATAAACAGATATGGCGCATGAGTGATTTGATCTATCGGCCACAAGATGAGGTTTTAGCAGAGCTTGAGAAGTTCAAGGCCCATGTAATTTCTTGTGCTTCAAAGCCTTGAGACAATCTAGTGATTAGAAAAACGTAGAGCACTTGTTTAGATGTCCAGAACCTCTAGTAGTTTATCATCTTTATTTAGCTATTGGGTACAGTAGACTATTGGAAATTGATTGATATCCTTTCTTTAATTGCATTTTAGAAGATGATAGCTTTCGAGTGATGAAGTTTTCTGATAATCTTTTATTGCTCTTGGCTCTTTAGGAGTTACCAATTCTATCTAACTTATAATCTATTTGAGCTTCTTGGATCTTCAATCCGGGGCCATCCTTGTGCATACTCTGCTTAAAGCTGCAAATTGATTGTATTCAAGGTGCTTTGACCTGGGTAATTTGATGAAAGAATTGATGATACGAAGTTGCATGTTTCGAGTCCTTAATTTGGCCATGAGCATGTTGAATGAGTCTTGCATACAGAGTACCAAATATGTGCATTGTATACTGGCATTGGGCTTGAACAATTTGCTGCTGGTTTTCTGTGTATTACCAGTTCTGGGCCAGAAAGATTGGACCACGAGTATTGACAAAGCGAATGTTACTATGATGCATATGATACGTTGATAGATTAGATTGGTCTGAATTTAAGTAGGATTTTCTCACATTTAGTAATAATCTGAAGAACATAAATATAACGTAGATTATGCTACTTTCTTGTATTCGTTATTTAACAAATTGTAGATTATGCAATTAACCAGATGCTTCATCTGATGGATTTTAAATATACTATACCCGGACCCGGAAAATGAACCGTTGTCAACTTGTAAATTGCATGCTCACCTTATATTTATAATTTTAATGATTAGTCATAATGCACATGATAAAATTAAGTGTATGTTTTGTGTGATTTATCTTATGATCAAAAGTATTTAATTTAATCTCAAATTTTTTTATGATTTTTTTTATTGTTATTTAGTTGTATATTGAGTGGAGTTTATGGGGATTAAGTAATTTATTTTGTTTCTACTAACAAAAAATTAATTTGAACTTTTGGAAGTAAAGAAAGTGTGAAATTCTTTAATATACATTTTATTTATTTTATAATCTTATTTTGTCTTTTTCATAACATAATTTTAAAAGCCTTGTCTATTAAGATAATTTAATAATTTTTAGTAAAAATTCTTAAGCAATCAAATAATTAAAATTATTGTTAATAAAATATTTATTTATACAATTTTTAATGGTAAAAATTCTAATTAAATAAATTTTATTAAAAATTTATAGTAAAAGAGCCTAAATAAACGAGCCACAGGAAATTCCTGTAAAACATTCAATAAGGAAAGTTATTTATTTATTTACTGTACAAAAGCTGGCAAACAAACATTACTTTTGTTTGTTGACTTGTTGACCGAAACGGTCAACTAAAACAACGCCCCAAGACAAAATCAATTATTTACGGACCTTTATTTTTTTTTAATGACCATCCAATAATTTATCCAAAAATCTTAAACACACGTGCCACGTTTCTTATGGCTCTTGTTTTCATCTTCCCTTTGAATTAAAAATATAGGCAATTACTTAAGGGATTATATGCAATTTACAATTCTTTTAAAGTAATATAAAAAATTATAATATATATAAAATTTACTTGTAATTTTATAAGAGATGTAAGTTATACAAATAATAATTTAATAAAACCCACCCAAAAATATATGATTCATAAAAAAATATGGCTGCAAGCCTGCAACTGGAATGACTAGAGTTGGTGCCGTGAGGCCTGTCTGGCTCTGGCAGAGCCAGTGGTAGTGACCCTAACCCCGGCACCAGTCGTCTCTGCTTTTGCCATTTGTCCACAGAAGCCCTACTCCTTATATTCCTACTCTTCTCGTATATCGTAACTCAAATGTCAATTTTACCCTTAATAAAATTTGTCCTTTCCTCTTCAAATCTGTCAAAATGGGGATATAATTAGTTAGATATCCAAATGTCGCATGAATTAAAATATTCTCTTAATCTGAATTTTTAAAAATTTTTAAATATATTATATCATATATTATATAATAATATTTAAGTTTTTTATTTTTTATTTATTAATTATCAATAATTTTTACTAAAAATATTCAAAACAAATCAGGCAAAGATTTTAATCCATTCCATATTTGAATATTTATGATCAAACTAATTATTTTCCCATCATTTTCATACACAATGATCAATTTGATTAAAAGAGAAATTTACATATTTTATATCACAGACAAGGGTATAACTGTAAAATCGTAGGCATCGTCGCCGTTCAAACAAACCTCACTGACACCGTCAGCAACACCCTAAATTTCCCCCCTTTTCTGAATGCTCAATGCTCAGTTGTCTTTGACTAAACACGACATTGCCATGTCTCCCTGCCACGTCACTCACCCATTCTCCCCCTCCCACGTGGAATGTTGCTTCACACCCAGACTTTTCCCCTCACCCTAATAGGACTTTTCATTTGGGACCCATTCTTTAGATTCTTCCACCTCACGTTCTTCCTTCATATTAATATATATAAATATTTTTTAAATATGATTAAATTATGTTTAAATATAACTTATATTTTTTATAATATATAATAAAATATATTATTTATTTATTATTTTTATATTAAAAATAAAAAAATTATTTTAAATATAACTTAATAATTATTTTTTTTATGTTATAAATATATATTTTTTATAAATAAAATCAAACGCCTTTTTTTAATGCTATATATATATATATATATATATATTTTTTTTTTTTTTAAATAAAACCAAACGCACTGTGGAGAAAGGCTCACAGTCAAAAAATCTCTCTCTCTCTCAAGAGGAAACAGAATGGAGGAAACGAGGAAGAGAGAAAGCGAACAAAACTTCAATCAAAACGACGACGTCTCATCAGCGGCCTTCAAAAGGCCACGGGCTTCTCTTGAAGATGGCGGTGACGGCGGAGGAGATTTAGGAGACGACATAATGGCGTGGCTTTCGATGGATGACGACACGATGACTCAACTCATGAACCTTCTAGACACGTCACCACCAAATGCTGACTCAGCAACAGCTGGTACTACTACCAGTACTAGAGTCAAGTTCATCGACAACCCTTACGAGTCACTCGTGATATTTCAGTCGTCATCGTCTTTCGTCACCATCAACGGCAACGAAGAGAGCTGCGGCTCCTCGTTCTCCGACTCCGAGTCGTCGGTGATGGTGAGCGTGGACACGGTCGGGATTGCGAAGAACGCTCCTATGCGTGAGTCGCAGCGTGACCGGGAACTAAGCGCGTGTAGTTCAAACGAGGAAGAGAAGGAGGTGGGTGGCTTTGGGTATGGCTTTTTTGAAGGGGGAGGAGGAGAAATAATGAACGGCTGTGATGGCTCTGATTTGGATGATTATGTGCTGCCCAAGTTTCTTGTCCAGGAGCAGGAGGAGGCCCAGGCTCTTTTTTTAAACACCCAGTTAGGGTTTTAGGGTTTTCTGGTTGGTGGTGGGGGGGTTTAACATTGTTAATAGAAAAAAAATACGATTTAAAAAAAATGAATTAAAAGGAGCTTGCTTTTTTATTGATTTTAATTTTGTTTAGTTTTCGTTTTATATTCAAAACAAATTAAATTTTTAATTTAAAACTTGGAAACTAATCAATCTGAGTATTTAAATTCCTTATGGGTAAATATGTTTAGTCTTTTATATTTTAAAAAATATTTTAAGACATTTTTGTAGTTAAATATATTATATTTTTTTATTTTTTATAATAATAACTTTATAATAATATTCTTTATATTTATTTGTTTATAAAATATTAATTAATTAATTATTATTTATTAGTTAATTAATTAATAAATATTGATATATAAGAACTAATATTTTTGCACCCTTACAATAATCTTAATGATAATTATTTATAAATCAAGTAATATAAGCTAAATTAAAGTAATATTTTAATATCATTACAACAACTTTACTAATAATTAAATTAATTTTTCAAATAAAATAATAACGTAAAAGTTTACACTATTTTTTAATTTAATTTAAGATTAATTTGATAAATTAGTTTTTTATTAATATCTTCAAAATATTATTAAAAGATATTACTGTAAAAATAAAGAAAATAAAAATATAAAAATAAAGAAAATAAAAATATAAGTGTAATATATTTAATAATAAAAGTGTTTTAATATAATTTTAAAATATAAAAATTAAACAAAAATTAAGTTAAAAATATATGAATTAAATAGATATTTATATATATATTTTTTACATAATTAAAAAAATAATTTAAGCAAGAGCAGCAAGCCCGCACATTTTGAGCAAGGAGGCAGACGCTAATAGCTCTTAAAATATAGTTCATAAAATATAAGAATGAAATGAATATATAGCTTTCTTTTTATTTAACTTTATTAAAAAATAATTTAAGCAAGAGCGGCAAGCCCAAACATTTTGTGCAGGGAAATGGCCATACTGATTACTGCTAGAACAGCCTGGAAACCTAGCCATACAAAGAAAGTAAAGGAGAGTACGATCGGATAAGATCATGATTAAACACCATTATTACTGCACCCGTAGTCTTATCTTTGCCTCTTCCTGTTTTAAACAAAACAAACGAGGGATTAAAAAAATAGGAGAAAACAGATTAAAGACACACGCTGCTGTGCTGTGCTTATAAAGTTATAATTACATATGTTGCGGTTTCTAATCTTAATGAAAGGGTAATGCCAGTGTTTATACTGCTTAAAGTTGGGCCGTAAATTTTTATCCTAAATAATACATATTTATTAATAAAATTACATGTGTTTAGTAATTGTTTCTATAATATCAATAGTGTCATAAGTTCAAGGCACCAACAAATAAATGACACAAAAATATATAATTACTCTAATAAAAATGTGCTACTCTTTTATTTATAAAATTTACAAATTTCATAAAATTATTGTACGTTAATTAATCGTGTGTTGTGCTTTTGTTGAATGTTAAAGGTAACAAACATTTCCTAAGGGTGCTTTTTATTACGGGCCGCGAGATTCCAGCCCAAAAATGGCTAAGGATTGAGCTAAGGTATACTATCTTAGTCCGATTCTAGAAGTTTTCGCAAAATTCCAGCAACTAGCACACTCTTATACATATTGCTAGATTTCTCTAGATTGTTGCATATGTGTATAGAATTCTCTAGAGCTAGCCAAGCTTCCCTATAAATATGAGTGAGCTCTAGACATTTGTATCAATCAATCCACACAAACTCAAGCAAATCATCAAGCATCTCTTGTAAGCTCTCTTGTAAGCTTTCTTACTATCAATACAATTTCCGCATTTGGCTACATTGCTCGCTAGCTCTTCCTTCTCTTTAGCATTTCGAGAACCTCTTGGCTTAGCTATTGAGAAGCGTAAAGGCTTACGTAGCAACATCCCGACTAAGGTTGTCTAAGTGCCACACGAGTTTGCTGCGCAAAACTCCCACCCCGTGACAAGTGGTATCGGAGCTAAGGTTTGCACACACGCATTCCAGCAGCAATGGCCAACCTCCCAACCTCAAGCGTGACACAAGAGGGCGCTCATGGTGTGGAGATCATCCCGAACCAAGTCGGGTCACGATGAAACTCGCAGGCGTGCCAAGACTCGTGGCAAGTCTAAGGCCGCTTCGATAGATGCTTTGGAGCCTCGCATGGCTACGCTTGAAACATCTATGTCCGTCGCTCAGGACACCCTCGAAACATTGGAGGAAAGGGTTGACGGTCTAGAGGGCGAATACGCCGACTTCACAATGGCAACCAAGGCCCTCATCCAAGACCAAGCCAACACCCTTCGAAGGGAATTTCAAGCATTTCATGAGAAGTTGATGAAACTCCGCAGCTTCGTACAAGACGAGCTACGCGCTGTCCGTGTAGAAGTGGAGGAAGTACGCTCGAACTGGGCATGGCACAAGCGCACACTCTCCTCTAGCCCAGCCTCAACAAGCACAAGTGATGCGCGATGCATAGATGTGCCAAAGCCCGACACATACGATGGCACACGAAATGCCACCATCGTAGACAACTTCTTGTTTGGGCTAGATCAATACTTCGATGCCATGGGTGTGAGAGATGAGGCATCAAAAGTGGGCACTGCACCCACATTCTTACGAGGCGCTGCACAACTATGGTGGCGTCGCAAGCATGGTGAAATGGGCAAAAGCATCTGCGCCATCCACACATGGGCAGATTTTAAGCAAGAACTCCGAAAGCAATTTACCCCAAGCAATGCCGAGAAAGAGGCGAGAGCACGCCTGCGTCGCCTCAAGCAAACGGGTAGCGTTCATGACTACATCAACGAGTTCACTACCCTTATGCTCGAGATCAGCGACATGTCCGAGAAGGACTCCCTCTCCTACTTTCAAGACGGCCTCAAGGATTGGGCCAAAACAGAGATCGACAGGCGTGGCGTCCAAACACTTGACGACGCCATTGCCATCGCAGAGTCCTGCACGAGTACTCCACCCAATCCAAAGAGAAAAGACCTAACCAAGGCAAAGGTGGGGGAGAGAGTCGCAAGGACAAGGGGCATAATCGCAAGGATTGGGGGAAGAAAAAGCCTCCAAGCAGCAAGAGCGGGCAAGGCAAAACAGATGGCAAGAAGGAAGCTCCAAAGCCCCGTAGCCCATGCTTCATATGCAACGGGCCCATTGGGTACGCGACTGTCCGGAGAAAAAGTCGCTGAATGCCCTCGCTGCCCAGCTCAAGGGCAACTCTACACCATCGATGGAAGAACCTCGACCCAGCATGGGTTCTATCCAACGACTTGGCGCACTCGACAGCCCACAAACGGCACTTAAGAAAGGGCTGATGTATGTTAGCACGAGGATAAACGGAAACACCGTTCGCGCATTGTTGGATACGGGAGCCACACATAACTTCGTATCCGAGGATGAGGCCAAGCGCCTAGGCCTCAAGACTACAAGACAAGGAGGCACAATGAAGGCGGTGAACTCACCCGCCAAGCCTATTACGGGTACCGCACAAGGAGTTAACGTAGCACTTGGCACATGGAGCGAAAAGCTCAATTTCTCTATCGTGCCCATAGATGACTTCAAGATGGTCCTTGGCATGGAATTCTTCGACCAAGTCCATGCCTTCCCACTTCCAGCCACGAACTCCCTAAGCATCCTCGACGGGAGTAAGGCATGCATGGTTCCTACGGAGCGAGGAAAGTCCGAGGAGAAGACACTCTCCGCCATGCAATTCAAGAAGGGATTCAAGAAGGACCCAAGCTTCTTGGTCTCCATCCGGGAGCTCAACGAGGGAGAGAACTCCGCAAGTACTCCAAGCCAAGTCCCTCCTATGGTACAAGCCGTCCTCGAGGAGTTCAAGGACGTGATGCCTCCTCAGCTTCCGAAGAAGCTTCCACCTAGACGAGAGGTGGATCATCAAATCGAGTTGGAGCAAGGTTCAAAGCCTCCAGCCTTGGCGCCCTACCGCATAGCGCCTCCCGAGCTCGAAGAGTTACGAAGACAGCTCGTGGATTTACTGGATGCAGGCTATGTTCGCCCATCCAAAACCCTATTCGGTGCACCGGTCATTTTCCAGAAGAAGAAAGATGGATCGCTGCGAATGTGCATCGACTACAGAGCGCTCAACAAGATCACTATCAAGAACAAGTACCCAATACCCTTGATAACAGATCTTTTCGACCAGCTTGGCAACGCAACTCGACTTGCGCTCCGGGTACTACCAAGTGCGCATTGCCGAAGGAGATGAACCCAAGACAGCATGCGTCACAAGGTACGGTTCTTTCGAGTTCTTAGTTATGCCTTTTGGACTAACCAATGCACCGGCTACATTCTGCACACTCATGAACAAAGTGCTGCAACCATTCCTCGACCGCTTCGTGGTCGTGTACTTGGACGACATAGTAGTGTACAGCACCACGCTCGAGGAGCATACTAGACATTTGCGGCAAGTGTTCCAAGTACTTCGGGAGAACGAGCTCTACCTCAAGATGGAGAAATGTTCATTCGCACAATAAGAGGTAGAGTTCCTCGGGCACAAGATTTTAGTCGGGAAACTCATGATGGAGAACTCGAAGGTGAAGGCCATACTCGATTGGGAGGCTCCCACAAAAGTACCCGAGCTTCGATCATTCCTTGGCTTGGTGAATTACTACCGCCGATTCATTCAAGGCTACTCAGCCAAGGCGGCACCCTTGACGGGCTTACTCAAGAAGAATCGGACATGGCATTGGTCCGAGAAATGTCAGCAAGCATTCGAAGGCTTGAAGCAAGCAATTTCGGAGGAACCCGTCCTAGTTCTTCTAGACCACACCAAGCCCTTCGAAATGCAAACGGATGCCTCCGACTTCGCCTTTGGCGAAGTCTTTATGCAAGAAGGCCACCCAATAGCGTTCGAGAGTCGAAAGCTCAATGACACGGAACGCCGCTACACGGTTCAAGAGAAGCAGATGACAACAATCATCCATTGCCTACGAGTGTGGCGATATTACTTGCTTGGCTCACATTTCACAATCATGACGGACAACGTAGCGACGAGCTACTTCCAAACACAAAAGAAGTTGAGCCCCAAGCAAGCTCGGTGGCAGGATTTCCTTGCGGAATTCGACTATAGGCTCGAGTACAAACCAGGCAAAGCCAATGTCGTTACAGACGCTCTTAGCCGCAAGGCAGAATTGGCCACTCTAAGCGTGAGCCAACCGAAGTCCGACCTTGTCTCACGCATCAAGGAAGGCCTCCAACAAGACCCGTTGGCAAAGGACTTGCTGGAAAAGGTCCTCGAAGGAAAGACAAGGCGGTTTTGGCAAGAAGAGGGCATCCTCTTCACCAAGGGAGATCGGCTGTTCGTGCCTAGGTGGGGAAACTTACCCAAAGAAGTCATCAAGGAGTGCCACAACTCCAAGTGGGCTGGTCACCCCAGAATAAAGCGCACCACCGCACTAGTCCAAGCCTCGTACTTTTGGCCAAACATGCGGGACGACATCGAGGCATATGTGCGGACATGTCTTGTGTGTCAACAAGACAATATTGATCATCAATTGCCGGCAGGATTGTTGGAGCCCTTGCCCTTAGCATCAAGGCTGTGGGAGAGCGTCTCCATGGATTTCATTACGGCCTTACCAAAGTCCGAAGGTTGCGGCAGCATCATGGTCGTGGTAGACCGTTATAGCAAGTATGCAACATTCATTGCCGCACCCGCAGATTGCAAGGTAGATGAAGCAGCCCGTCTCTTCATTAAACACATCGTGAAGCTTTGGGGTGTTCCAAGGAGCATCGTGAGCGATCGAGACCCACACTTCACTGGAAAGTTTTGGACGGAGCTCTTCAAGATGTTGGGGACGGATCTCAAGTTCTCGACAAGCTTTCATCCACAAACGGATGGACAAACCGAGCGCATCAACAGCCTCCTCGAGATGTACTTAAGGCATTATGTGAGCGCTCACCAGCGAGATTGGGCGAAGTTGCTTGATGTCGCCCAATTTTCTTACAATCTCCAGCGGAGTGAGGCTACCAGCAAGAGTCCCTTCGAGATCATCATGGGATTTCAGCCCATGACCCCCAACGCCATAGCCTCAACTTACGGAGGTAAAAGCCCTGCGGCTCACAAGCTCGCCCGCGAATGGCACGAAGAAGTGGACATCACGCTAGCATACCTCGACAAGGCCGCGAGGAAGATGAAAAAGTGGGCTGATACACGGAGACGGCACGTTGAATACAAGGAAGGAGATCGAGTCATGATCAAGCTCCTGCCCCAACAATTCAAGACACTTCGCAAAGTTCACAAGGGGTTAGTGAGACGGTACGAAGGACCCTTCCGCATTGCACGACGTGTGGGCAACGTCTCGTATCAACTAGAGCTTCCACCAAGGCTCAAGATTCATCCGGTCTTTCACGAAAGTCTTCTCAAGCCATATCACGAAGACGTGGAATAACCAACACGCGGAGAATCAAGGCGTGCCCCAACAGTCGTTGTCACCGCGTTCGATAAAGATGTGGAGTATATCCTTGCTGATCGCATCATTCGAAGGAGGGGCGTGCCAGTGTACTACGATTACTTGGTGAAGTGGAAGAACCTCCTTGAGAGCGAAGCCACTTGGGAACGTGAAGATGAATTGGGGCAATTCGTGGAGCACATCCAAAATTTCAAGCACGAGAGCGCGACGAGGACGCTGCGAGATTCCAGCCCAAAAATGGCCCAAGGATTGAGCCAAGGTGTGCTAGCTTGGCCCGATTCTAGAAGCTTCCGCAAAATTCTAGCAACTAGCACACTCTTGTACATATTGCTAGATTTCTCTAGATTGTTGCACATGTGTATAGAATTCTTTAGGCCATAGAATTCTCTAGAGCTAGTCAAGCTTCCCTATAAATATAGGTGAGCTCTAGGCATTTGTATCAATCAATCCACACAAACTCAAGCAAACCATCAAGTATCTCTTGTAAGCTCTCTTGTAAGCTTTCTTACTATCAATACAATTTTCGCATTTGGCTACATTGCTCGCTAGCTCTTTCTTCTCTTTACCATTTCGGGAACCTCTTGGCTTAGCTATTGAGAAGCGTAAAGGCTTACTTAGCAACATCCCGACTAAGGTTGTCTAAGTGCCGCACGGGTTTGCTGCGTAAAACTCCTATCCCGTGACACTTTGCCCACATAATTACGTGGAATTGTATTGTATTAAAGGCATGTTTAGTACTCCTCATTGTGGATATTAGAACCCCTTATAGTATTAGGGTATTATAATATTATATTTAGTAAATACACTACATAGTATTGTATTATAGTTATAGTAAAATGTTCCCACCAACTAAATTTGTGGTTTAACGAACCGAGGGAAGAGAATAATATTAAGATGGATGACTTTTTGAGAAGTCTTTGTGTTGTACCCTTCTTTTTATTTTTTCGGTTAGGTAACTCTTTTCTCAAGGCTGATTTTTTTTTTTTTTTTTTTGCGTGTGTTCATGTATTTTGCTTTTTGCATAGGTATCCAAGCCTCGTTTGGCTCGCTGGAGAGGAAAAAAGTAGCTCCGACTAAGGAATTGCACGGCAGCTAAATAAGTACAGTGAGAGGAGCATGTATTAATTAGATTTGTTATGTACGTATTAATGAGTACGACCACATCAGTATTAATAGCACTAATGCACCGGATCTTATTAGAACTCCGCTATTTTGAGTAAAAATAAAATTTTGGTTTTGTTCTCATCACTGTCATTATTAGATCAGCTCTCTCTGTCGTTCTCTTTATGCTCAACAGACGCCAACTCCATGACGCTCCACCACCACGCCATCTGCCATCACTGCATGACACCAACGCCACTGTTACCTCACTGTGCTACACCCACCCATTGCGGGACACTAGCTCCACTGCCACCCACCGCGCAACACCAACACCATTGACACTCTACCGCGCAATACCAATGTTGTGCCAACCCTTCATAGCCTAAGGTTTGTTTTGAATTTGGGTTTTAAGTTTTGAATTTATGTTTGATTTTTAAATTAGGGTTTGATTTTATTTGTCCTGTCTATTTTTCCCATCCATAAATATCTATATTAGAAGGAAAGAGAGTGAGAGAGAAGAATTGTGCAAAAGTCGGTTTGCTAATTTGATACTATTCATGAAATTGATTTGTGGAAGTATAACATGCTAAAGGGTCCTCGTCAATAATGGCATATGAAAATTGATCAATTATTTTTTAAATAGTGATTAATTTATTAAATGGATGCTTATTCAAATTTTGAGTTCAATGAATCAGTGTTGGAGTTTATGTCTTTGGTAAATAGGCAAGGATGAGTTGGGTTATCTTCAATTTTCATTTGCAAATTTTTTTCATGGTAGTTTTGAGCGTATTGTAGCCAGTAATTGATTTTTTTTTTTTTTAGAATTTTTATTGTTCTTTTCCCAATGACTTTTGCGAGTATGGTTGAAACTTTTTTTTTCACCATGCTTACCTTCTACAACAAAGTTTGATGGCTAAAATGTTTTTTTCAGGATGCAAAAAGAGCTCAACAACCACCTAAGGTATGTTGCTTTGTATTAACTTTCAGAATTTATGTATTATGTTCAATTTTAAATTAGATTTTATCAAATTAAGAGATAGAGTGACTAGGGCAATTTGAGTAAATGGCAATTATTGAAAAGCCTTCTCGGTGCAACAATTTCATATTGGCATTTTTTTTTTTTAATTTACCTAATGATTTAATTATCTGAATCATTCATTTGATAAACTCCTTGTGTTCTTTCCCTTTCCCTATCCCATCCTTTCTCCTATCTCGTAATTGACATAACTTTTATCAAAAAAACAAATGCAAAAAGAAATGTAGATGTTACACTGTTAAAATTTTAAGGCCATAAACTTTGATCTTTACGAAAAATTATGATTTTTTTTAATATTTATACAAAAAAATGTTAAATTTATAAAATTTAAGAAGGCTATATTTAATATTTTTCTAAGTACTAATGAATGTTATTTCTAAGTATATAATTTAAATTATTTATTGAAAAAATTAATATAATACAATGTAATATTAAATATTATTATAATATAACGCTAATGCAATATAATATAATATAATACATTTGTATTAAAATAATATAATATAATATAATGTATCATACACACCACACCTTGAGTGATGTAGTCTCATGTATCGCACATTAAAAGGCTAGAACAATTAACACATTTTGCAAATTTCAAATTTCAAGTATATGTTGAGTTTGCTTAAGTGGCATTCGGTGTATTATATTTATCTCTCTCTCTATCTATATATATATATATATATATATAATTGTCTTATTAATAATATTAAAAATAAAATTAAAATATATTATTGAATAAGAATCTAGAAATTGCCGTTGGAGTCATTACTAGTCACCATACTCCGATGTCTTTTCAACTTAAATTGAATACTACTGCAATTCTCATCGCCGAAGCTACACAACTGCACAATGAAACTTTTTTTTCACCGTACATATACCATCAAATTTTTATATATGAGATTTTCAATAGTAACAAATATAAGTTGAAAAGACATTAGAGTATGACAACTAACGACGATTAATCCTCATTATAATTAATAAATTTAAATAATTAATTTAATAGAAATAATAATGAAATTAATAAATCTAAAAAATATTAATTTGATATAATTATTAATCTAAAATATTTTTATACAAAATACAATTTATACTACATGAAACATGGTACTATGTTATAGCTTAATATAAAAAAAGGGAATTCACCCTAAAATAAAAAATTATGTACATTGAAATGAAAAAATATATATATATTTCACATTAGTGTTGACTTAGGGCAATAATAGGTAGGAATGATAGGATTTCAACTCATGATGTTTTATACCCAAAACAAATGCACTACCAAGTTGCAATTGGTTTTTATGTTCATCATGTCCTTTATATAAAAAGTAAAGACTTGGGGCATTCCATTAAATCGTACTAATGAAAATTTGACTCTATTGAAAAATTGAGCAAAAGCCTGCTGAATTAGCTCTTGAGAAATAAAGAAAAAATGTGTATGAGCGAGATATCTAACAATAAGAAGAGGGAATATGATTTAATAGAGGTACAATATAATACGAATTAGGATCTTCTTCTAGTAATTTTTTTCCTCTTAATCTATTATAGTATTTTAAATCTAGTGAAAAAAATGATTTAATTGTTAAAAAAGTTAAAATTCAAAATTTAATCTTAACTACTTATTTTATTATGATAGACTAAAAGAAAAAAAAAATTATAAGAGAATCTTAATCATATAATACAGTATCAATATGCCAAATGCACTCTTAAGAGGAGAAAATAGAAGGGGAAAAAAGGACAATTTTATAAATTGGCCTTGGAGACATGTAGACTCCAGTTAAAATAGGGCCAGCACATTAATCCAACCTCTAGTTGATGGGCCTGTAGAAATTGGGCAGGGCTGCATCTCCTCGGCCCATTTGATTGAACTGATAAAGTTTGGTGTTCTTGCGCTAAGCCTTTTAAGACCATGATTTTAGTTTTAATGTGCTGTCAAAAATACTTGTTCCATTTTCTTGATGATGTGTCTTCTCAGAGGAAAAAAAAAAAAAACACAAAAAATCTTCTTGATGATTTGTGTGTAACCTTTAACGTCCATGACTATGATTTGGCTCATGAAAATGAATCCATCTTTTTCCTGATATGATGAGGATAAAGATTTTTCTGATATGATGAGGATAAAGACTTTAAGGAGCTAATCAACTGCATAATTTCATTGATGAGCTTTGCTTTTTCATACAAATGTCTCATATCTTCCGTGCCATCGTAATTTTGATGGTTGTAATTGACTTCACATGATCAATGATTAAGTGGGCTATCTTTAGTGTTACGGCAATTTGATAACCAGCAACATCATTATTATGAAATTTGTTCGGTTATATGAAGGTGGGGGTAAGCCTATAATGGGGGGTGGGGAAAAAAAACAAAGTTCATATCAAACATCATTTATGTAACAAATGGTTATAACACATTTAGTCTTTTTAGTATGTTATAATAAATATTCCTACACGACCTTATTCGGGAGGATGTGTACTAAATTTCATGTACTCATAGGACTATTTAAATATATACTCCACATGTCCGGTCAAGTAGAATTTTCAAAATAATTTATTTAGATGACTATTTCAATTTAAATGGGAAGTGGGGTTAAAGAATTGATTAAGTTTTGTCAAATCCTCTACTTTTGATTTAAAATAATGATTAAAAATAGGATTATTACTTTATTTATATGATTTATTTAGGGTTAGGTTCCCATAAATCAATTTTATTTTTTTATCAATTAGATCTATTTAATCTAATAGTAGATATTCCATAATTTAAATGTTGTATTTTGATCAAGTGATATGTGGCTTGTAGTGCACCCTAAAATACATGATCACGTGCACCTAATCAGAACTCCTTAAATGTCACTTATTCATTTTAAATCTATTCAGTTAGATTGAATGGATCTAATAAATGAAAGAATTAATTTATGCTTTTAAGTAAAAATTTTAGATTAAGGGAATCTACCAATTTATTATTATGTGAATTATTTTTAAAAAGAAAAGTGCTTGTCGACAGTTGCTGGCTACCATCATCCTTTCCTTCAACATGCACTTTCGACCGCATTCTTTTCCGAATAATTTGTTGTTCATAGCACCCCTTGAAAATCCTTGTCGGACTATCTATGTATCCAACCATAGCATCACCGACATTTGAGATTTTATTTTAAAAATAAAAATTAAAAAAATTCAATTCAGCCATGAGCCACCATCTATTGTTTCCATCAAACATCAATGGGTGGCTTAGCAATGTGCCCTGCCACTAATATCAAGATTCGAAATCCAATGACCAGCAAAAGAGTGCTGCTTAGAAACTATTCGGCTAAATCATAAATAATAAATTAATTATTTAACTTGTGTGTAAATTAAAATTAATCAATTTATATATTAATGTCACGTGTAATTAGTGTTATTTTAAAATTAATCAATTTATATATTAATGTCATGTGTAATTAGTGTTATTTTTAGTTAATTTTTCAATATCAGATATTTAAAGAAAAATGACACATGTTGGATATTTTATCCAGTATTCTTAGATTCTTAATGTAAAATGTGTTTATATGTGAATAATTATATTGCGCACTATCATATACAGTTAAACTTAATTACAATGGATCTAATTAGATTTTCGGTAATTTAGACTTTAATGTATCTAATAGAGTGTAGGCCTTTAATGTATAGAGACCTACTAGTATTCTAATTTTATGATGGACAGAATTATGGATATCTAATGACAACAAGAAATGTTATTTATATAAGTGCATAGAGAAACTAAAGGGCTCTATAAAATAAACATGTTGATCTGAAAGGCTAATTACACAACCCTAGAAGATTATTCAGCGTGATGAATTCAGATACGCTTCCACATATTTAATTATTAATTCTTAGTAATACAATATGAATGTTCCTAGATTTTAGGTGATAGATTTCACTATAAATAATTTAATTATTGTAACAAATAGTATCAGAACCCTTTAGTTTTACTAATAAAATACATTAAAAAATTTAATACCAAGTTATTTATAAAATCATAAATTTTAAGCTTACTTTCATTAAAAAAATTTATTTTATACTATATTTACTTATTAAAGGAGGAGTAAGGAAGAGAGATTTCTCATACTTCAATATACTTTAAGAGAGGAGTAGGAATCCCACTTGATGGGTCCTATTTATTTTTGGAGTTGGAAGTTAGATTCTCACTATCCACTCCCATCTCTTTTTTTTTTTTTTACATTTCTTTAATTAAATTCAATATAATTATATTTAATGAAATAAAATAATATCATATTTATTTTTATATTAATATTATTTTATTTTATAAATTAAATTTATTAAAAATAATAATATTAAACTTATTTAAATATAGTATTATTATATTTAGTTAAAAATAATAATTTACATTGATTCTAAGTTAAAATTACTAAAAAATAATAGTATTATATTTATTTAATATTAATAATTAATAATCATAAATAGTTTATTCTAAGTAAATATTAAATTTTTACTATTTTATTAATAATAATGTTTCATTTTTGTTGCTCTTATCAATAATTTTTAATTTACATAATTAAGTATATTAATAATTATTATTAATTTGCAACTATAATAAAATAAATATTTTATTTTTCAAATATCTTTTTTTATTAATTTTGTAATTAAATACAATAATTATTTAAATAAGAATAAAAATATAATTAGAAATCATTTACTCTCAATCCAAAATAAAATAAACACATAAATTGAATTTTAATTTTGATTCCATACTCTCATTCTAGTTTAAATAAACAACTTACTCTCACTCTCACTTCACACTCTCGAGGATTCCCACTTCAATTTAAAATGTAAACGTCACCTTAACATACTTTGACTCTCATTTAATTAATGACTCATAATGATGCACTAATTCATCGGTGAAACGCATTTATTGTGAGTCTTTACACATGTTATACTTTAATTCATTTTTAATTATGTCATGTTTTTAAAGTGTGTGTGTTTAAAAGTCTAAGCATATCTTAGTCCACGTGCGTGCCATGTCATGTCACATGTCCTACCAAACTATGCTTGTGTAGTGTCACGTGTCGTCGCCAATCCATTGGCTATCTCTAGCTTACGGGAACCAAGGGCATTTTCTCAAGTGAACAATATATAGAATAACACGAGTGTTTTGAGAGATGGGGAGGCTACCAAAGTTGTTACAAATCCTATGAATAGATCTCTAGCTAGATTTCTTTAAGTAAATTCGTGAAGACATAATAGGTGTTCTTTAATTGAAATGGTTTCTTTTATCAACTCAAGGCCTTTGTAAAGCAAATTTAGATGCCAATCCGATAACTTACTTAAATCAGTCATCTTCCATTAGGACATCATTGGCCCCCTTAAGCAAAGAAAAAGTTATTCTCATTCTGAAAGAATGAAGCGGACAGCTAATAGATTTGCACGAAGAAAAGATTGATTATTATTATTTTTTTTAATAAAGAAAACATTGATAATTAATATGAAGAAATTGGACTATGAATTTTTATGCTTCGAACTCTTATCAAACAGAAAATACAAAATTTAGAAAGCGTAACAAAAAATTTAATGCGATGTACTTGATGAAATAGTTGAAACCACCGTATTTTGACCTAATAATTCCACAATAATTGACTTCGTCGAATCTTAAATCTCGTATGGCGTGGTTCAAATGATACAGTAGTTGCATATAAGTGCAAAATTGTGACTGTGAGCTCATGAAAAATTAAAGTGAGACTGAGACGTAACATGTGGGCTCTAGCACTTGCAGCCGTTCCCTTCACATATGTCGCCGATTCATTGGTTAACATGATTAAAGGATTGAATTGTACCCTTTAATTGAATGGTTATCTTACTGTTAATTTGACTATAATTTGATTATGATAATGATGATTATTGATTAGAGAGGCAAATGAAGTTTAAGGTAAGTAATTAACAAGTAATTAACATGTTTGGTGAGTTATATTAATAATGTTGGAGATTCTCATTTGTTTGTTTATGAAATGAGGCAATTGACTGGGGTGCAGATATTGGCCTGTGATTTGGCAAAATCATAAAGTGTGATTGAAGCCCACAAAGAGACAGCAAGTGGGCCATTCCAGTTTTTGTGGGGGGAGTGGGGGAGAGGTTGTGGAGCTAAAGGATAAATCTTTAGTTCTTTACGATCAACAATGTCCCTTATGTGTGTATGATTATGATATGAACAGCTTTTATGATTTGACCATACAGTGCCCTAAAACAAAGGGTGATTGCCACTTTCGCTCTGATGAAATTACTATGATATACCATTTACCTACACTTATTGGGACGTTGTGATCCGAATTGATTAATACGGATATCTACCGA
Source organism: Murraya koenigii (assembly GCA_025617385.1). Taxonomy (NCBI): domain Eukaryota; kingdom Viridiplantae; phylum Streptophyta; class Magnoliopsida; order Sapindales; family Rutaceae; genus Murraya; species Murraya koenigii. The sequence continues at coordinate 9,310,903 of CM046817.1, read as the reverse complement.
TTGTTTAATCAGAACAAAAAATTGTATCCAATTTCATATTCATTTTTTTTTACCGGGACAAAAATGATATCGATTTTCTACTAATTGTAATTGATTATTTTTTCTTAATTTTTATTTCAATTAAAACAAATTAATGAAGTAGAAAAATATGAACCATAACTTTATTAGTGATTGGGTTTTGGCTTTTGTCAAAATTTGAATAAATTTTATTTTTTTACATTTTAATTAAACTAAACAATTAAAATAATTCGGTGCAAATCGAATCTTGATGGTAGTAATAATCAATCCCCAATTCCTACTAATTTTTAATATATGTACCAAATTGATACGTGATTTGATATTTCGATCGAGTTTCAAATTTTTCTGTTAATTCTACGTTTATTATTAATATTTTTATAATAACATATTATTATTTTATCCTTAAAAGTTTAATAGAAAATATATTAAAATAGTATAGAACATATATATTTGACAATGATAGAAATCAGATAAAGAGGCATCACAATATCATCTCCAAAATAAAATTGTCAAAATACTAAAAACGTTAGATTTTTTGTAAATTTTTTGAGCTCAGGAGGCAACACTAAGCGATAAGTGATGAATAGGAGTTCCAATAGAAGAATACGGAATAAAGTGGCAAACTCCACCCAAACAAACGCCCCTTTAAAATCAATCCAAAAGCAATAAAGCTCCGCACATTTTGGCTTCACTCCAAACATTTGTTGATCTTTTATGTTGATTTGTCATAAAAATCTAAGGTTTTCACGTCAATTATTAAGGATTGTGGACCCGTTTGCTATCAATGAATTTTTAACCTTTTATTGATTTTAAGATATATACAAATTTGTATGGGACTGTAATATTTCGCAATGCAGCATAGAAGCGGACCTTAAAACAAGACTATCGGTACGTTTTACTTTGAGACCTAATACTATATTCAATAACAAAATATTACTATAGCAACCCACCACTCAACACTTACAAATTATTTTTTTTTCCACAAGTATACAGAAAAATCTGTTGATACATAATTTATTAACATATAAATTATTTAAAAGAATAATAATAAATAATATTGACCTTAGGTTTATCATTATTAAATTTGGTCCCTAAAAAATTTAAATATTAAATTCACTCACAATCAACAATAAATTTTTATTCTTATTTTAAGAGAATCAATCCTCTATAGATTTTAATAATTATTAAACTCACTTATAATCTACAATAGATTTTTTGGGAGTTCCTCATTTTTGTTTTTGGCCATAACTGTTAACTGTTTAGCTTGAGGTGTTGACAGAAGATGGATTTGGTTTAGCAGATCAATCAATGGTACCAAGTGGGTAGGGCACTCCTGCAGTCTTCGCTGAGCACTAACTGTCTCAGTTTATGTGAGCCATTTCATGGAATGGGACCTAGCATTGAAATGGGTCTCATTGATGATCAAGAATCAAAATAATCAGACGGCAATGAGCATCTCTACCAATGTCACATTGTCAAAGGACGTTTTGTAAGATTCTATTGGGATGGGACTGTGGGTCTGTCCCATTTTAATGTGAATCACATACACTTGACCCAGCTCTTTTTTAACTTTAAAAAAAAAATTTATTAAATTGTATTAGAAGGTCAATGTTACATCGTCAGTCATAATTATTCTTTCAAAATATTTAAAGAGTTTAATCCTACATTTTAGTTAAGATAATGCTTAACAACATAAAATCATCTCTATTCATTATTTAATTTTTTTTAACTGAAAAGAAACAAATTCATTTAATGAAATACATTGATAATTTTTTCTGGTTCACCCTAGTCTATCCCACCTTACATTTTGTAGGTGAAGAAACTCATTCAATTAGAAAAAACAAAACAAAGGAAAATCCAAGTAGTGCAATCAGAGAAAGCATAAGTCCTAAAAAGGTGACAAAACAATAATAAAACAGCAGCCAAATGAAAAAATAGTAAGATAAAACCACAACGCAAGATCACCTTGAAGAGTGATTCATTGAATAGTCAATACAACAAGCTCGTCTCAAGCCATCGGAATCTCAACGCACCTCCATTGAACCTAATAACAAGTATCAAGGCCTCCACTTGTGCCAGCTCATAGGTAGTCCAAAGTTTATATAGACATGGCTCTTAAAATGAGAAAAAAGGCCCTACATACAATTTGATTATCGAGTGAGACAAGGGCTTGTTTGGATTTGAGAGAACAATGTCAGGGGTAGAGAAACAAGCCACACAAAGGAACAAATGAAAAGATAACAAGCTGGAAAAGTCCGGGTTTATCGGATCCTGTCCTATGGCTAATGGCTAATAAGCTAATGGGCATAACCAAGACAAACTCCAGTGAAAAGAGAGAGAGAGAGATGTGGGATCCAAAGCTTTTTCTTGTTCTTTACTTGTTGAAAGCTTTCAAATAATGCTAAACAATCTTAGTTGGTTTTGCTTTTGAAGACTATTTAATAAATAAGGAATTTTAGTTACAAACCAAGAGAATACAAATAGAATAATGAGAAAAGCAATAAGCTTCTTTAATTTATGCAATACATCTAAAAATGGTCCCAAGCCATCTCTTTCATCCCTCCTCCCTAATTTCTTTTTCTTTCATTTTTGCACTCATTCTTGCTTTGTATAAAGCAAGATGTTTTAGATGGAAAATAAAAAAATAAGGGAAAAAATAAAAAGATATCAGCAAAATAGGTGTTAAATAAAACAAAGAAAGTACTAATAAATGTCCTAAGCCCCCACATAATGATAATGTTGAAGAAGCCTACTGGCTTCTCTAAGACCACTAAAATAAGCTCCATGAGTAGTAGAATAATGAGTTCTGTGGGTTGCTTCCCCTGCAAAAAGGATTTGAAGTTGAGGGATCGCAGAAGACTCAAAATTGGCACCAATCTTTGGTAATGGTTCAGCCATGGTGTCCAAATCATCACCACTTGATCCAACCGCAACATAACTGTATGATCCCAAGAATAGAGGATCATTACCCCATTTGCTCTTCAAAACCTTGGTGAATTTCGCTTCACTTCCTCTTGAGCTTTCCACACGATGATTCACATTCCCGTTGCATAATTCATGGGAACTAGGTTCCACTTTCTTTTGGGTTTGTGACAAAAAGCTAGAGATTGTTGTTGAGACCCCACTAATAATATCTTCATCACTAAGTGATTCAAGCTTAAGTGCTTCTTCCCCTGCAAACCAAGATAGTAAAACACTTGATTTCTTGTAAATTGGACACAAAGAAGCTGTCCTTCTCATCCACCAGGGGATCTTTTGGTTCCGGAATTCGGAGTCAGGACGATGAAAGGCCATATGCAGGAAGGGGAACTTGCTCAAGGTATCGCCTTTCGGAGGATCATGTGATATTGATGGACTTAATTGAACAAACAACTTGTTAACAACACCATAACCAAGTCTTGATATTGCCTCAGTCTTGAAAGATGGAAGAGGAGGAATAAACATACCTGAATCTTTATTAATTCCTGCTTTTAGTACACCCAATGAAACTGTGACGATAACATGATCAGCCAACATTGTAGATCCATCACTAAAATGTAGCTTCACTGGCCTGCCACTGCCAGTAGTACCATTACCATAGCCATTTTCAATCTCAACTGCTGGTTGCCACTCAATGTTAGTGACTTTTCTGCCTAATTGGATTAAACCAGGTGGAAGCACAGAAGCTAGATGTTCAATTATACTCATGTAGCCTTTAGCGATGGTGATTTCTTCATCAGGGAACATTTGGTACTCACTTTCTGCCGCAAAATCTAGAGTCATCAGGTCGCCAGCAGAAGTGTAAGTCCTCTGAGTGTTTTCATTCATAGCAAAAATGGCTTCTTCAAGCAACTTTCTGCTCCAAGTACCATATCCTTTAAGCTCATCTTGCTCTTTCAAACAATCCCAATAAGAATTAAGACCTTGTCTAAGAAAAGAACCAACACTAAGCTCACCAGATGAGTCACCATTGCTGCTATTACAAATCTTGAATGCTTTACAAGCAAGTTTGTAAAAGTCAGCTTTTTCGCAGCTGGTACTATCTTCGGAGATCTTTGCCTGAGTGTAATCCATGAGGCTATCAAAAAGAGATGAAACAGGCTCTACAATAGACGGATTGAGCTCAAAGCCACCTTCAGCAACAGTCTTGGGCTGGCTACAGAAACCATCCATGCATTCCCATGGCTGTTGAGACTCAAGTGAATTGATTTCTTGCGAAATTTTGTAAATTGGGCTGCCTCCAATGCCATGGATCCATGTTGCTCCCATCTCAATTCTGTCACCCCCAAACTCAGAAGTGTTGATTCTGCCACCAATTCTTGTGCCAGCTTCCACAACACAAAGCTCAAACAAGTCTTTAGAGCTAGTGGTAGTATAGAGTTTATTAGCAGCTGTAAGACCAGCCATTCCTGCTCCAATTATGACAATTCTTGGCTTCTTAGCCATTATTGTTGCTAGCTTGGCTAACTTCTCTCGCTAGCACACACACAAAAAGTACAGGAAACACAGAGAAGAATCAGGACTGTGAAGAAAAATAAAAATATGAGGTGAGATGAGTTGTTGGATTAAGTTACTGATGAGGAATTTATAAAGGAGTGTAGAGCACCATGTTTTGGTTTTGCTTCTTCGGAGTGTTCTTTTACATAATTTATTTGTCTAATAAAGACAGCACCCTACTTTTTCTTCAACTCTATACTAGTAAATATTAGTACCAGACTACCAGTACTAGGGTTTGAGTCATTGAGTGTTTCTTAAATCTAAAAAAATCCCACAACTACTGTCATTTATAACAATAAAATATCAGTCTTTGATTGTATTTATAATATACAAGTCAGACTACAGTGCATCGGTGTATCAACGCATTAAGTTAAATCATTCCTTTATTTTTCAAGTGTTAATGTTATCCATAATACGAGACATATATCAAAAAATTTAATAGGTGGTTTTAATAGACCCAATGCACTCGATTCACTGTAGTCTGACTCTACATAATAGATACGTGTGTTTCAGCTTTAGAGAAAAAGAAATTAATGTTACAGTTCAGTAGAGAAGGGCAGGAGGAGGCCGAGCAGTGGGCAGTAGCAGCAGGCAGGGCAAAGGAAAATTATGGTGATAGTGCCTTTCACCAACCTCACATGTAAATTTAGTAAAGGACGGCCCACCAACTGAACAAGTCACTGGTCTTCATCTAGTTGATACCCCGTCGTGGAATCGGAATGGAAATGTATCATCAATCATCATGAAGTAATTATACAAATAAAACTATGCTATATTGCCATTGCAATTCCATCAGTTAGCATCATTACTAGCTGTTTCTATGAGTTGGCCGGGTTTAACTGTAATTTTCTTATTGTAAGTGTATTCTTTCCATTATTATTATTATTATTATAATTATAATTACTACTACTATAATATCTCGTAATATTGATAATTCATTATCAGAAATCTACTTAGAGTACTCTAATTTGAATATATTTATTGTGGCACACCCTATATTTGTGAGAAGAGTTATTGTTAAGTTGCGTTCCATGTTAGTTATGTTAGAGACTTTTTTAATTCCACCCAAGATTTTACAAACAAAAATATTAAACAAATAATAAATAAAAAATAAAATTAATCACATAACAAAAGAATTTATGAGAAAAACTTCTATACCAGAGAAAAAACTATGGTCTCTAAGAATAATAAATAAAAATTCTACTATATGAAAAGTTATTATAATTACTCTGATATTTTTTCTCACACCCAAAACTCTAATAATATTCAATCTCTTAATAAACTTATCGGTTCTCTCATATTAGAAATTGTCTACTTACAGATAATTTAATTATTAAGTTATGTTATACAAACAAATTAACTGAATCTCCCTATATATAATACTTATTTCTTGTAGGAGAAATATTTATTTTCTTATAGTAGTTGTATTCCTTCTTAAATAAATCAAACCCTAAATGAGAAATTACTTATTCCTTATATATGAATCCTCATAAATAAGAAAACTACTAAATAAGAAAAATTTAGGAAATATCATAATTTAGGATTTACAAATCTTTATTGAAAAAGAAAACATATTTTCTAACAATCTCCACTTTGGCGAGATTTTCAATTAGGCATCAAACATGATCCATAGTGTATTCACACAACCATGTTATCTTAAGATTCATTACTCCACCAAAACAAATCTCGCACGAGGCTTATGAGAATCACCCTACTATAGGTAAAATATTGTCTTCTATCCAACAACCATAATTCTCTACACTGAGAATCATCATACTCCATCTTGTCCAGAGCATACATATCCAGCACATGTCGATCACCTTGTTGAAAATATCCACTCTGACGTTTGGTTTCCTTGAGAGTCATCAGCCATCAATATAAAAATTACACCACACACCTTACACAAAATGCAAAACCATGCCTTGTGCGCAAATTTTGTAGACCTGCTAGCAGTAACACATCCTCTTCTATGGCATGCCAAAAAAGATAAACCAGTCTCTTATGGAGAAAAGAGACACACCACTAGCTGACATTATCAGTATCTTTATCTACTGATTTAGAGTTATTTACCGAACTTACTCTATTTCGACAATCTTCTTTAAAGTGCCTTAAGGGTTTATCTTTTACTTTAGTAATTAGATTAAATCAACATATTCTTGACTTGAACTTATCACAAGCCAAAATTGATTCTTCTATCTAACTTTTCTATTTAAACCTTCTCAGGTTTTGAAAACCTCATTGTTGATGTAATTACTTTGCTAATCAACTTTTATTTCTAATACCACATATTAAGAAATTTTTAATCTTCTTGTTCAGTGAACACAAATTTAACATCTTCTGACTCTGAAAGCAGAGAAGCTTTTTCAAGATGTTGGATTAAGTGTACTGCCTTGGCAAGCAAAAACATGAAATAAATAATAAATATAAAATATATAGAAAATAAAATCAATTATATAACATAAGAACTTACGTGAAAAACTCTTATACTGAAGAAAAATGATGTCTTTAAGGATAACAAAAGAAAAATTTATTATATAAAAAATTATTATAATCACTCTATTATTTTTCCTCACACCCAAAACCCTAATAATACATAATCTCTCAATGGACCTATCATTTCTTTCATATTAGAAATTATCTATTTGCAGAGAATTTGATTGTTGTGTATTATACATAGATATAGTACTTATTTCTTGTAAGAGAAGTATTTATTTTCGTACACTAGTTATTCATTTTCTTACACTAATTGTATTTCTTCTTAAATAAGTTAAGTCACAAAAGAGAAAATACTTATTCTTTAAATATAAATCATTTTAAATAAGAAAACTACCAAATAAGAAAGGTTAGAAAATATTCTAATTTAAGATTTACAAATTCTCATTGAAAACTAAGACATATTTTTTAACAAGTTAATAATGAAAATTACTTGAATTATAGTTAGAATAACTCAATTCATGTAATAATTTAGATGTGTCGGACGGATAGATTGAAACTTGGTAGTGGTTTCATCCATAAAAAAAAAATATTGAGTTGCGTCTTTTATCACTTGTAAAGGCCAGTCACTCGAGCTTATAACTAAGATTATAGATACTTCTTGCTAGTAGAGTAATATTTTCTCATGTAATTATAAGAGTAGTCATTGCCGTCACAAGACAACTTATTGAGAGAGTATATTACAGCTCTAACCTATTGGTTGAGAGGCATTCTTTCCAATAATTTCCCTAAAAAATTAATGCATCTTTCATATGTGCTTCTCACTGCAGAAAATTTACGGTTTCATTGTTTGACTTGATTAAAATGAACATAATAATTTATGGCAAGCATTAACGTTGGATGTGAAATAAAGCATCAATAAATCTCGCTATCGATAAGCACCATGATAATGTTCAAAACTTACAATATGATCAGGTATGACCCATCTTATTAGTATTATTATTATTATTATTATTATTATTATAAAAAATGAGCTATTTATTTCTTAATCACTCTTTTTTAAAAAGATTTTCATATCATGTCGCATAATTGTTTATGATATCCAAAGCCCAAAACTTTCACCTAAATCTTTCTTTATTAAAGGAAGTGCAGATATGTGAATATCGTATCTCAATTTAAAATTAAAAAAAAAGAAAGATGCTTCGCTTTGATTCAATAAGTTTAGACTTTAGATTTAGATATTTGTCAGGCAATTTAGATGAATTGATTCACAACTTTGATGTGATAACCTCTTGCTTTTCTTTTACAATTCTAGTCAAATTATTAATAACTAAGGAGCTTTTTAATATTGGTTTATTTTAATTTATTTGGAATTGTGAGCATTTTTTTAAATAATTGGTCTATTCAAATTTGAATAAAACAGTAGGATGATTGACTTATATAGGTCGATCAGGTTGAAAATCGCAGTCAAATGGCAAAACGGACGTATTTTCAGTTAGATATATGATATAGTCGCTTCATTAAATGGCATTAATTACACAATTAGAGTTAGTGCGTCATTATCGAAGCTTAATTATTTAATTCATTAAATACACTCAAGTCAAATCCTAGACTTCGCTACTCATATGGGAATGGGATCACGTGACTAAGGTGGATTGCTATCGTAAGAGCCAAAATGATCCCCAAAACCAAAACTAGTATGCTTATAAAGTTGAAGAAAAGAAATACAAAATTAGTTAAATTAACACCATACATTCTTTTAGAAAAAGAAAAAAAACCACAGTACACTATATCTTGGAATACAAAATTTACATATCAAATAATATCACGTGTTAACAAATTTGAATTTCTTGTTGATTTGATTTTTGATGCTTATCTTTTCACAAGCTTGTGATGATAATTCTGAGTAAGAATACATATATGTAATTAAATATCAACTATTTTTTACAATCACATGTGACATCAAATTTTTAAATTGAGTTTAAATTCCTTTCAAAGTTTACACTTTAGTTTAATTATTCTCACATTTACGTCCCTTAACGTTAAAAGTAGTAGTTAAGTCTATCCCAATATTTTGAAGGGTTAGGCTATTATAACCTACATTTTTTGCTTACAATTTTAACATAAATCTTAAGTCATTAATTTAAAAAAATTCATATGCAGAATGGATAACTATCATTAAATATTACTATCACTAGACTACCTGAAATAAATTAAGATGTTGAAGAAATCAGCCTTACCATGGGGTCCAAGTCAGACAGCAGCAGTACAGCAACTCAAGCTCGTGGCTCAGCAGCTACCACCTCTCCATATACCAACAGATGGTCAGAGAATCCTCCAGACCGACGCAAGCGACGAATTTTGGGGTGTTATCCTCCTCGAGAAATATGGTGCTTCAAAAAGATTCTGTGGTCACGCCAAATTTTAAGTTAAATTTTTTATTTAATATAGCTCATTTTATTTAAAATATAATAAATCTCTCAATGGAGAGTAAATATTTGGTTATAATTCTAATTGTATACATACTATTTTCTTAGCATTTTATTAATGGTATATAAAAAAGTGATGTAAATTACAACTGGTCCACGTTTTATCTTCGAATTTACATTTTAACTTTTATGAGAAAATAAATATATGATGCCAATGAGTGAGACTACTTTTTCACTTTTGTTTTGGTGGATAGGAATTGATATGATATGATAATGACGGAAGAGGAACAAAAGTAGTAATAGCTAGGAATTATTGATCAATTAATTGATGTTGGGATTCACTTTTTTTCTAGTGCCAATACTTTCTCATATCTCTTCATATGTTTTCTTTCTTTTATTTCTTACCTTTATTGTTCTTGTAAGCTGAAGTAATAACGTCTCATGCAATGTTCATCACTTGCTTTCCTTATTATTATCATTGTTTGATTAAGTTGGTGAGAGAAAGATTTAACTCAAATGATGAATTAGAGAAGATCAAGGGAAACTAGTATTTGTATTGAAGGGATTATGATTTTTTTCCCAAATAAAAACTTGTAAGATTCATATTGGGTAATATATAGTAAAAGAATGAACAAACTTCAATGAATACATTGACTAGTAAAGTTTATTTTCCAAGATTTCTTGGAAACACTTCTAATATATATATATATATATATATATATATATAGAAAGTGTACATTTTAATTGGTCTAATTAAATTTAATTTGGATTTTGTATGGTAGAGTTGGTGCCTCGTTATCAAAGCTTAATTAATTAACCCAACACAAGCCAAATTTTAGATTTCCTTAATATTACTCTGCAGTGTCCCAAAATTTTTCTCGAGCAATGAAGCATGCAACTTATTTTGGACCTCTTCTATCTCGCCTATATTTATTATAATATTATAAAAATTTTAGTACAAAAGTCAGTTCAACGTGAAAATTAAATAGATATGTTGATGCTGTTTACTTGTTGTTCCTAAATAGTGATGTTGTCATCTGGTCGCTAGTTGCTCGAGCAGGATTTATAGCTGGTTTCTATGTTTTTCCGTTCGCTGAGGCGGTGATGTCTTCCGGCCTGTATCCACAGAAAAGTATCAGAGGTTGCCGGGTATTTTTCCGGCGAAAATCCTCCGACGCTTAAGTCAGTAATCGGATTGATTTTTTGTAAATTCTCTCTTAATCTGAGAGAGACCGAAAAATAGAAAGTTGAAAAAGAAAAGGAAGAAGAAGATCCCTTTATCTCACCCTTTGTCCGATATTTATCCCCCTTTGTTTTCGCTCCCTTGCTTGGGAGCTATTTCCTGCATTTATTGTGTCTGCGTCTTTCTGATAGCTGCAGATCACAGTGGCACCACTTGGGAGTATGGGATGTCAGACGATTATAGGTCGCTATGATGAAACTTGGGGGAGTAGGATGTCAGACGGTTTTGGGTCACCATGATGAAATGATGATACCATGGAAATATGTGATGGTTATTGGTAACAATGACAAAACCCTATGGCGGGGGGTGTCTGTCAGTTATCGATCGTCGTGACGAGATGTCAGGGTATGGGGGCGTCTGGCGACTACTTTCTTCTTCTCGGAGAGAAGCGTTCGCTGCCCTGAACTACAAATGTAGGGCTGCCATGCTTGGGTTTGCTCTGCGCAGAGTCTCTTTCTGTTCTTGGTGCTGCTTCATAACACGACTAGGGCTTGCTCGATGGTTGTGGACATCCCTGCTCTTTGTGACCTTGCTCGAGCAAGATGAGAATATCCGAGCTCAACCAGCTTAGAACACTTGACCCCGATAAGCTTTGACATCGAACAGGGGTGTCTTCGTGCTAGTGATCAGGTCTTCTATTCTGGCTGGTTTGCCCTTGAGCAGGTCCGCTCGACATTCCCCAAACACTAGTCCCCCAGTTTCTAGTCTTGACAGTGAAACGGGATAAGACTAGAAATTACTTGTTCAAGCAGGTTCCCCCCTTTTTACTTTTTTACGCTGTGCTGTCCGCTTCTTCCGTCACTTCACATTTAATGTGTGTTGTGTGGGCTAATTTGGACCACTCATTTGAAATTTGAAGAAGTGGTTCCCTGAACAGTCACGCCTCCCTTGAGTAACGTGCCGTCTATTGGCGTGACTTGCTTTCCTCTTTATAAATCCTTAATTTCACCATTGTGCACTTTCTTATTTCTACACATTGCTTAAAACTGAAGCTTGCCGCCTGCAAGTGAAATCTACCTTCTCAATTGCCGTCGTCACTATTTACACCCTTCAAATTAGTCTCAGGTATAAACTCCTTAACTTTTTTTTCTCGTTCTCGTCAATTTTGTTTTGTGGGTTTTCGTTTTCCATTTGGTCTCTAGGAAAAATGTCTGTCACACAGCAAACCTGAAGGATATCCCCTGAAGAATTATCTTCTTCTAGTGGCTCTCGGGCCGATAGGGGGGTTATAGTGAGAGACCTAAATCCTGAAGAGATCGTTCATACCGCCGGCGACGCCGTTGAGGGCAATGTTGTAGAGGAAGTCCGGCCAAATAAAAGGCAAAGGACTGGTCAAATGTCGAAGCCCGAGTAGTTTGCCATAGACTACATGAGGTGTGAGACCTCCCAGTAGGACCTAGATAGGCTTAGGGCCACCTACCGTATCCCTACCAGCGTTGACCTTCGTCTTCTTAGCAAAAATAACACTCCTAGCCGCCCTTCTTAAGGGTATGTTACCCTTTACCTTGAGTGCTTTAGGTGGGGTGTCAGACTACCCTTACAGCCTTACTTTGCCCGAGTTCGCTCCCAGTTGCACTTGGCAGGGGAACTGAATCCAAACGGGTGGAGGGTCTTATCTGGGCTATACGTCCTGTGGAATTGATGCAATGGTGAGCCAATGGTAGACGAAATAAAGTACCTCTACCAGCTGAAAAGCAACCCAAAGGATACAGACTGGTATTACTTCACTTCTAGCTCGAAGGGCAAAAAACCCATGACCAAACTCCCTACCTCTAGTGGCAATTGGAAGAGTAAATTCTTTTTACCGGGGGGGACAAGGAGCGAGCAGCCTCCGCCATCGAAGAGATTCCCCAAATTCGTTCTCGCTTTTGCACTCCAGGTCATATGCTGCTCATTATGCTTTCTGCTTTAGTTTTTCTGCTTACCCTTTCTTACTGTCATTTTTGGTCTTCTGCAGTCTCTTGGAGTGTATCACATCAGGTCGAGGAGGAGCTGAAGTTGCACATAGATACTGCCTTGGACAACGCGAGCTCGTGCAAAGAATTATTGACTCTCAAAAATCTTGTCAAGTTCGATTTAGTACCCGAAGAAGAAGACATGAGCAACATCCTTGCTCGGTTAAAGAAGTGCTCTAGCACTGTCAAGAGCCCGAGCAGCTCCTCTGCTCCACCGAAGAGTTCCAGAGTTGACCTTACTGTCTCGCCAGTCAGGGTTCTTCCTCCTCTTCCTGAAATTGAGAGAGTAGTCGAAGAAGCTCCTTCGAGGGGTCCTGGCTCCTCTGTCCCCGTTAGGTCCAGATTAGCACACTCCAGGGAGCGGAGCGACTTCAGCCGACCCTTACGTCAAGGAGTTCACAAAGCACGTAGGGGAAAGCTTTGTGGATGAGCTGGAGTCCTCCAGCCTTAACGAGCTGGCCAATGCCTTTCAACGCTCCTTATGCCAAGCTGCTGTTGCCTCCTCCAATACCTTCAAGAAAAAAAGCTTTGAAGAAGAAAACTAGAGCTTGAAGAAGAAGCTGGAGCAGGGAGTAGAGGAATTGGCAAAACTCCACGTTGAAATCTCCACATTTGAGGAGAGAGCTGCCATGGCGGAGTCAAAGGCGTTCCAGCTCGAGAAGGAGCTGTCCATGGTCAGGGACGAGCTTGTGAGCTAGGAAAGATCTCGACGTCCAGAGATTTTCCTTCGAGGGGACCATGGAGGCCGAGACTTCTCGCCTTCAGAACAAGATGGACTCCTTGGGGAACCAGCTTACGGAGGAGTACAACAAGGGGCTGGCGTTCTACTATGAATGCATCATTTCCGTCTTGGGTAAGGGATACCCCGAGCTAGACATGTCCAAGCTCGAGGCGGGTGTGGATGCCTACATGAACGAGTAGGACGCTAGGAGTAAGGAACCAAAGGATTCCACTTCGCATATGGAAGTTGCCGTCGTGAGACCTGAAGAGGCTGCTCCTTCTACCGAGGAAGCTCAAGCTGGTCCCCTTGTCGAGAAGGCTCCTCAGGCTGCTTCCTCTTCTCAAGCCCCTGATCCAGCTGCTAGCCCATCTCTCCTAGCTCCTTGATTGGTTTTTGATTGATTTTTTCTTCTTCTTCCTTTTTTCTTTTTGTACTTGTAAGCTTCAATAATTTGAAATGAATGAAATAAAAAGAGCAGATTTTCCATTTTTGCCTTCGTATCTTTACTCTGTTCTAAATTTTCTGTGGGGTAAACTTCCAGCAGGCTTTGAGTTTTTCCCTTGTGCTTAGGACTCTGGCCTACTCTGTTCGTTTTACTTATTCACCAAGATGCGAACAACTTGACTTACCCCTTATGTATTTTAGTTGTATTGCCTTACCACGAACAGGCTTTGAGGTGTCTGGCCATAGTCCTTTTTTTGGCGAGCTTATCTTGCAAAGTTTGACAGACCAGTTCCAGTAATTGGTTTCATCGATACGGGATCACAGAGATATATGCTTAACATAGCTATCCTTCCTTCATCAGCATGGGAAAAGCATATAGAACTATTCAAAGCAGCCAATGGAGAATTATTTCAGACCACTATGATTACCAAAAAACCAATAGGTATACAGTTCTTTCCGAATTGTGTAATTTGGACCAAAGGCATTGATTCAACCCTTCCTGACAAAGACCTGCTCATTGGTTTCAATCTCCTACACTTGGTCAAAAAGCTCTAGATCACTGCTACAGGTATCAGGTATAAACACATGTATTTACCCTATACAGATACCTTGAACACATACCCATAGACTATGCATAGTTTAAGCAGCCCATGCTGATGAAGGAAGGATAGCTAGGTTAAACATAGATCTCTGTGATCCCGTATCGATGAAACCAATTACTGGAACTAGTCTGTCAAACTTTGATGGGACCAAGTGGATTTTCAGGGACGGAATGGTTGGAGAGGACACTTGAGCACAACTGAGTAGAAAAATGCAAGAAAGTGTGAGCGTATTAGAGGATAAAAGCCAATAAATTTGAGTGAAACACGAGTGGAATTGATTGAATCATTCTCTTGAGTGAAACACATAAGAGAGCGAAGTGAGTCCTTTCCAAATTATTTCTAATCTCTTTTAGCAGATTTCAACTATATCTCATGAATTTCCCCTCTAGACCTAGCTACTATTGAACCCCCATGTACAAATGGATAAGATTTTTGTCTTTGTGTAGGCGGGTTTTTGAAAATAATTATTATTTAGTCGGGTCCAATTATTCAAAATTTTCAAATTTAAACTTGATAAGGGAGATGAGATGACTAATGATGGCTAAGTTAGACCACATACATGAGCGTTTGGATTAAGTAGAGAACGCACATGCAGGAAAACCACAACGCGTTCTCCAAGCACATAGAAGGAAGAGAGTTCCAGCTAAAGAAGAGGTTGATGACTATTGTGGGGATGAGCATGGTGAAGGGGAGGATTCTATAGGTAATCATAGAAGAGGTAGGCATCGAGATAATGGCGTAAGTGGCATAAAGATGAAAATTCCATATTTTCAACGAAAATATGATCCTGAAGCATATCTTGAATGAGAGAAGAAGATGGAATTTGTATTTGACTACTACAACTATTCTGTGGCAAAAAGGGTAAAATTGACTGCGATTGAGTTTTCTGATTATGCTATTACTTAGTGGGATCAGCTTGTTATAACTAGGAGACGACGTCCTATTGAAACGTGGAATGAAATGAAGACATTGGTGAGAAAGAGATTTGTACCTAGCCAATACTACCAAGGCTTATACCAAAAACTATAAAGTCTTACCTAGGGTAGCCAAAGCGTGGACAAAGAAATGGAGGTTGCCATGATTAGAGCAAACATGGCACGATTCTTGAATGGCCTTAACAGGGAAATTGCAAACAAGATTGAGCAGCAACCCCAAGCTTCAGTTCCACTCCATGGAAACCGAGCTATGTGAAGCGAGGTGAGAGGCCACAAACATCTACTGCACCTAAACCAAGATCCGAGTGCCTTTAGGCCTAATTAACTAGGTAATATTGTGACACCCATTATTAGGAATCGTGATATTAAGTGTTTTAAATGTCATGGCAGGGGACACACAGCTAGTGAATGTGTGATAACAGAGTTATGGTGGTACAAGATAATGGTGAGATTGCAATTGATGATGAGGCAGAAGGTAATGAGATGCCACAATTGGAGGATATTGAAGATGAAGAGTACGCAGTCCTTGATGAAGCAGTGCAATGGGAAAACATTTTTCATACTAAGTGCTATGTTCAAGAAAAAGTATGTAGTATGATTAGTGATGGGGGAAGTTGTACCAATATTGCTTGTACTATCATGGTGGAGATGTTAGGGCTTCCAACACTTAAGCATCCACATAGAAGTTCATCATCATTAGAATCAAATTCATCTCGACAAGGACAATCTGGATCACACATGTCGCTGCCTGATGCATCCAAAAGGAAGTGGCCATCTATTTTTGCAGGATAGATTGACGTGTCTTAGGATGTGAAACTATGGATCGGCAAATCTTCTTGGACTATAGAGAATGAGACTCTAGGCGATGGATGATATAGACAGCAGTAATGTCTCGTTTGTTGTGTTCGGGAAGGAATTTGTATGGATGATTCTCAAGGGTTTGTTGAAGTTCTCTTCTCCACTAGGGGAGAGGAGAAAACCATTCGAGGAGTGTCCAGTGGAGTGAGTATGAATAATCAGGATCAAGGAGAAACTGTAGGGTAGAAAAGACTGGAATTACAAGTTTGGTAGCGTAGAGTAAGGAGAGACACCATACGTACCACAGTTCATCTTCTAGAAGTGGTCTAGAAGGATCTAGTCTCTAAAGACCAAGTAAGCTTACAAAGAGAGAAAGAGAGCAAAAGAAAAAGAAAGAAAAAATGAGTGAAAATCATAGAGATGCCAAGCAAAAAGAGAGAGAAAAAGAAAAGAAAATTGAGGCAATTAAGAGAAAACTAAAGAATTTTTATGCAAGAACAAGTAAGATAAAAAGAGCATTGTTTTTAAATCAGCCATTGATTGTACTTCTATACAAAAAGGCATTTCTGAATACTAACGAGTTTAACCTTATCTTACCTAGTTCTATTGTTTCTCTTTTACAGAATTATAAGGATATCTTTCCCGAGGAAACACGAAATGTATTACCTCTAATTCGAGAGATCGAGCATCAAATTGATTTCGTGCCTAGTGCAACAATTCCAAACCGACCAGCTTATAGGATAACCCGGAGGAAACAAAGGACCTTCAAAAGCAAGTTAATGAGTTGATGGAAAAAGGGTACGTGAGAGAAAGTATGAGTCCATGTACAGCTTCGATTTTGCTGGTTCCTAAGAAAGGGAAACATAACGGTAAAGTATCGACATCCCATTCTTAGGTAGATGATATGCTTGATGAATTGCATGGTTATTGTGTATTTTCTAAAATTGATCTACCAAGTTGATATCATCAGATTAGAATGAAAAAAATAGATGAGTGGAAAACTACCTTTAAAACAAAATATGATTTGTATGAATGGTTAGTTATACCTTTTGGTTTGACCAATGCTCCGAGTTTTATAAGACTTATAAATCAAGTTTTACGGGCTTTTATTGGCAAGTTTGTTGTTATTTATTTTGATGATATTCTCATATATAGAAAAAACTTGAATAATCATGCAACACATTTGAAATCTATTTTAGATGTACTTAAGAAAGAAAAGTTATTTACTAATTTGAAGAAGTACCTTTTGCATCGATAAACTTGTGTTTTTAGGATTTGTTGTAAGTGCAGAGGTACGGACTTTCTACCTTCTATCGGTGGTTTGTGAAAGACTTTAGTACATTGGCCTCACTGCTTATCGAGTAATCACGAAAAACATTGGATTCAAGTGGGGAGAAGAGCTAGACATTTGAAAGTTTTATGGTTTTAATCCTTTAACTCCATTATTTGTTTCTGGGAGTGTTAACTTAGATGGAAAGAAAAAGACTGAAATTGTTAAGCGTATATATGAAACGACGAAGCTCAACATTAAATGTAGAACTGAGCAATATGCTATACAAGATAACAAAGGGAAACACAAGCTAATCTTTGAACCCGATGATTGGGTGTGATTATATATGCGTAAGGAATGATTTCTGGAACAAAGAAAATCTAAGTTGTTACCTCAAGGGGATGGACCTTTCCAAGTCTTGGAACGGATCAACGACAATACATACAAGCTGGATATGCCTGGTGAGTACAATGTAAGTTCTACGATTAATGTTTCTGATTTAGGTCTTTTTGATGTAGGTGAATATTTGAGGATAAATCCTCTTCAAGAGGAGGGGAATGATGAGATTATGGATAAGGATAGCACAAGCACATGGAATAAGGCATATTCGGATACAAGTTCTCGTCTAACCTGTCACAAGAGCTCGTACAAAGAAATTTAAAGAAGCACTTAATAGGCTAATTCAAGCAATTTGGAATTAATTCAATTCATGGAGGCCTATTGAAGTAATCTCACAAGATATTCAGACCAACAAATAGGTGATTTAAGCTCTTGAATTTTATGAGCAATCAAATTCATGAAATCGGCGCATTAAGGATGAAAGATATGTTACTATTACTGTTTCCCTTTTTTTTTTTTAAAAAAAAAAGGGCAATAAATTAGCTATTTTTATTTTATCTAATCATTTAAGATACTTTCATTGTTATTAGATTAATATCCTGATTTATTCAATATTCTTTCATTTTTATTAGATTAAATTCTGATTTATTTAGGATTCTTTCCTTATTTCAATTGGATTATGATTTGTTTCTAATTTTAAATTAGGATTTATAGCAGGAAATATCTAGGACAATTATGGCCGAGATTTCTTGTAACTAATATATATTCGCATTCAATAAGAGAAGAATAAGAAGTTTTTCATACAATTTACTTGAGAGTACAACTCTCTTTAGTTCTTAAACGAACCCTTAGAACTTATCAGATTTTTTGTGGCGTTTAACTCTTAGCTTGTCAATCAAACCATCCATAGCTGATCGTCCTTACATACCAAGGTTCTTATTTCATTAAGCAACGAGTCACGGTGCTATTCAATTCCTGAAATTAGAAACGATCCTGGAGCCTAATTTGATTAAGGTCTCGTCAGTTCTTGGCAGAGTTCATATCAGAATCTCCAGGGTGACATACTGTTTTGATTGGGTTGCTGATCTAGTCGTGATGACTGGATATATTCTTTTGGTGTAGTTCTTGGCAGAGTTCATATAGAGATGAGTGTTTTGGTGCTTCGGGTTAAGGCATTTCCCTTTTTATATAACTGGTAAGGACTCATGAGGACATGGTTAATTCAGAAATATGGGCTGATTCTGGAATATAGGAATATTCTAAAAGGTTTTCTATTTAGGAAGCTCTCTATTTTGTACATGTTTTTGGAAAAGAAGGAGTAGAAGATAGTGAGTTTGCGGAAGGTGAGCTGGATGTATTTGATGTTGAAGCCATATGAATTGAGTTTTTTTCTCTTTACAACAGAAGAATTGAAACTTAACTCTCTTTGCCATCATCACTGGAAAAAACTTGCCATATACCTCCAATATTAAATTGTTCAACGATAAAAATTCCAAGAGCTAGCAAAAAAAGGTCTTTGACGTACTGGATGTTCATAACCTTACTGACTAACTACAATCATCAGGGGTATTAAAGATTATGACAAGAAACTTCAGCTTAGAATGCTGGTAATAAGGCTGCAGGTACATAATATTGAATACTTTTGCTAGTTCTCTCTACAATTTTTATTATCCATATAAGAATGCATATGAAATATAGGCACTATTAAACACCCACTGTGGAAAAACCCTGACTTCTTTGTTAAGCTCCCTTTCAAGCTTAATGAAGACATAAATCCAACCAAGGCTACCCATCTGGGAATGACTTCTACAGATCTAAATCTAGCCCAAGAAGAATGCAATCAACTCATGGCTCAAGGCCTTATTGAGCCCACAACCTCAGAATGGGCTTGTCAACCATTCTACGCGGAAAAAAGATCATAAATCCTTCGAGGAAAGAAACGGCTCATGATTGACTATCAGCCACTCAATGCTTTCCTAAGGGATGACAAGTTTCCTCTCCCGAAGATCTAATCTCTATTTGTCCACCTCAAAGATGCTAAGGTCTTCTCCAAGTTTGACCTTAACGCCAGGTTTTGGAACCTCGGTATCCATCCAGATGAAAGATCCAAGACCGCATTCTACATTCTAAATGCCCATTATCAATGGACGGTCATGCCTTTCGGTCTCAAAGTTGCCCCGTCAATCTTTCAGAAAGCAATGACAAGAATCTTTGAACCGATCCTCTCACATGCTTTAATGTACATCGATGATATCCTGCTTTTCAGCAAAGATAAGGCATCACATCAAGCTCTGCTTTCCCACTTTTTCAAAGAAAAGGGTCGTAGGACAGTCTTCAATCGACTTTCTTGGAATGATGATTGCAAATGGACAATATCAACGGGGACCGCACTTAGTTAAAGAGCTACTCCACTTTCCAGATGAGAGTCTTTAAAGAAAGCATATCCAACAATTTCTTGGCATCGTAAATTATCTTCGGGACTTTATCCCAAAAGTTTCCACCCACACCAGTCAATTATCATGCATGCTAAAGAAATCAGCCCCACCATGGGGTCTAAGTC
Organism: Murraya koenigii; assembly: GCA_025617385.1. NCBI lineage: Eukaryota > Viridiplantae > Streptophyta > Magnoliopsida > Sapindales > Rutaceae > Murraya > Murraya koenigii. Next base: position 9,290,680 of record CM046817.1, on the reverse strand, counting down.
AGATAGCAGCAGTTCAACAATTGAAGCTCCTAGCCCAAAAGCCACCGCCATTGCAGATACCGACAGATGGCCAGCACATCCTCTAGACAGACGCAAGTGATGAATTATGGGGTACTATCCTACTCGAAAAACATGGTGACTCAGAAAGATTTTGTGGTCATGCTACCACGTGATCTACAAAGAAATACTTGCAGTCAAATACGGTATTCAGAAATTTCAATGTCACCTAATTGGACATCACTTTCTTGTCCTAATATTTTAAATTTTAAAAATAAGTCTCTTCAGGTGGTGGATAAGCCTGACAGCTTGAGCTGGCTTATTGACCTTTCTTTTCGCAAACAAAGCATCTGACACTTTTGTGTTTGTGGGTCTGAGAGGAATCTTTCTTTTTGAAAAAGCAGTAGGGTTTTTGACTTTCTGGACAATAGGGAACCAAATGCTGCTTAAATTGTGCATAGTCTGTGGTTATGTGGTCAAGAGAGTGTATTTTTATTATATTTGTATAAGGTAAATGCATGTGTTTATATCTGATACCTGTAGCAGTGATCTGGAGTTTTTTGACCAAGTGTAGGAGATCACGGGACTTTATTTCAAAAGTCTCCATCCATACAAGCCATTTGTCACGCGTGCTGAAGAAATCAGCCCCACCATGGGGTCTAAGCCAGACAGCAGCAGTCCAACAATTAAAGCTCGTGGCCACCACCTCTCCAGATACCGACACATGGCTAGAGAATACTCCAGACAGACGCAAGTGATGAATTTTGAGGTGCGATCCTACTCGAAAAACTTGAAGAGTGTACTTTACAGTCCTCCACACCAACTGAATTCTTTGGTTCGATTCAAGAAACAGAATTCTCTGTCTCAGATTCAGACCAAGAAATGGCTGACGTCTCAAAAATCTTTATGGTTCAACCCATTGAAGATCCCTCTTCCTCGACCACTCCTATAGTCGAAGAAGCAGATTCAAACACAGCCCGTTCTCCTCCTAGAGAACCTCCTCCTGCACAGACCTCCAAACCAAGCAACGGCCCATGATTGATGACCTACTGGTTCTTTACGCCATTGGTATCAAACCTTAGGGGAATACAGGCAGTTACAGTTTAAGTCTAAGTACAGTTTCACAGTCCAACATATAAAATGAGACAAGAACCTCGTACCTGACCTCCTCACCAGACCACCTTCTAAAATCTCCTCAGTATCAGTCATACCAATCATCTATCTCATGGCGTCTCTCCCTCACTCAGCTAAAACCAAAATGTCCTTCCCTCTCCGTCTCCATTTTCTGTGTCTTTCTCAGATTCAGGATTTTCCTAAGAAGTTTTTGTTTTGGTATTTGATGAATATTTACCACCTCCAAAACTTCAAGGCTACCAGCTTTCACCCTGACCATCTCTTCCTTATTGGTTTCTCTCTTGATCCTTCCAGATCACTTCTGGAAGATGAACTATGGTACGTATGGTGTCTCTCCTTACTCTACGTTACCAAACTTGTCATACCAGTCTTTTCTTCCTTGATCCGGACTCTTCGTCCTCTCTCTTTTGGACACTTCTTGAATGGTTTTCTCCTCTCCCTTGGTGGAGACGAGAACTTCATCAGACCCTTGACAAACCTCCATACTAGTTTCTTCCTGAACACAGTAAACGAGATTCAAAGGAAGTAGTATCTACTCCTTCTAAAGAAAAATTGCTCTCCTCTGTAATGTCAATCAAGTCATGGATTGACATAGTGAAGGAGCAAGGTGCTCAATACAAAGCCATCTTTTCTGACGAACAGGTAAAAGAATGGATGCAATCCATTACTAAATCTCCTGAGCTTATGCTCGCTTTACAAAGCTTTTTTCTAAACTAAAGCCCTTTCTCAAGTTTCTGAGAAAGAAAAATCTATTTATAAAGAAATTATAAAACCTTCTTCTTCTAAAGGAATTGTTTCTAGAGAAAGCTCTTCTTCACAAATTGTTGTTGTTTCACAACAAAAGCTTTCTCAAAAGTCGAATTGATTTAATAAAGCCTATCACTAAAATGTTTTAACAATTGAAGATGGGTTTTATCACACCGATCCATTTCAAGCACTTACAAAGTTTTTTCCTAAAGGCTAGTTTTTCAAACCTTGGGATTTAACAAAACCCCAGCCTTACTATCAAGTAATTCTTGAGTACACTGAGTCTGTCAAGTTCAAACACTTCTTTCTTAGTGAGTCTCATTTTGAGCCGGCATACTTTACTGCCACAATTTTAAAGGTTCTGAGTCCAAAGCAGTGGGGTGATTTACTCCACAATTTAAAATTTTTTCCCACTAGTTTTGAAACCTGTTTAAACCACTGCCAGTCATTCCCATACTGGGATTACCAACAGGTTTGGTTTAATACATTTTTCTTACAAAACCCTAAAAAGACCCATTCATGGTTATTTTTCTTTAATCCAAAAATAACCGTCCAAAGCCTCCCAAATTGGTTCCAACAATGGTGGAACTACTTTGGCCATTATCCAGAGATTTGAACACCCAATGCCACAAATTGTTTAAACCTTTTTAAAGCACGTTATGTTCCTTCTGAGTCTGAGAAGAGGTTTCTTCCTTTTCTCTGTTTCTGTACAAATTTCTTTCTCCCTTAGGTTTGGATGTAGAACCTTCAGTACCACACTCAAGATGCCCAGCTTGTTTTACAAAGAATCTTTAAAGTGAAATGGTGGTCAAAATTTGATGAGAAGACAAAACTCTCTAAGCATATCGTTCATAATTGGCTCTTATCAAAAGGCCTCCTAAAACCCAGTATTGGGCAATCTAAAGTCCAGGTTACATTTCAAGCTCAAAAGTCTAGAGCCCAATCTCTTCTGGCTTCTGCGAAGACTGAAGAAGATTATTTTAAAGTCATGCAACAGCTTTTTAAGTCAAGGTCTGAACCTTATGTTGCAAGTTCTCTAGATGAATCAAGCTCATCAGGTGATGAAGAGCCTTTCATCTCTCTTGGGGATGATAACAAAGATGATTGCTTTGGTATTCTATCTCTAATAAAGCCCCAAAAATAAAGTTTAGTTTGTAATATTTGTGTTACTATTTAAAAAAAAAAAGGTAAAATGAATATCTTTCAGTTTGTACATTTGTTTGTATTTCTACTTGTATTTGTAACGCTATAAAACTTTTGCTATGTACATACATTTGTATTTGTATGAGTGTACCTGTATTTGTATTTATATTGTATTTATACTTGTTAAGCCCCAGTATTTCTCTGTATAAAGCTACAGTGATTGCGATGCTACAGTTAAACTGCTACAGACCACTATAGTATACAGTGCTACTACAGGACACGCCACAGTGTACAGTCTAAAATTTTATGTATAAATTCTGAAGGAAGACTGTAGACTCCTAAGAATTTTTAAATTGCCCTCTCTTCCTAATTCTTCTCTCTTTTTCTCTGGAAAACAATATATAGAGGACATTGAGGAAAATTTTCCTGTCCTCTAAGTTTTTCTTTCTTCTCTTGTAAACACTTAAAGCCTTAAGCTTTCATTTATAAATGTAAACATTTAATTTTTAGTTTAATATAAAGCATTTAAAGTTCTGTAATAATTTATTTAAAGCATTTATTTACTTTTAAAGCATAGATCTAAGGGTGTATATTTTAAATTTTAAAGTTTACGCATAATCTGCAGATTGATCTCCTATATCAGATCTGTCATATAATCTGTTACTAAGCCTCCGAGGCATAGAGACCGGATCTCTCCTCTCGGTTATATTTCTCTTCTCCCTCCATTCAATCAGAGCACCAGATCTGGAATCCAGATCTCGGTACTATATATGAGCCTGTGTTGCCTAGGCCGCATAGGGTTCTGTTTTAAAATTTTATTTTTAATTTTAAAAAATTTTATTTTTAAAGTCAAAATGGTATATCGGCTGGACACTCGTTGTGTAGGATTAGATCTGTTCTAAGTCAGATCTGATCTCAAAACATAGTTAAATCTACGGTCAACTAGTTTAACAATGTCACGTACCTAACAATTATTTAAAGTTTTATTAAAAATAAATTTTATTTATTTATCTGTCTATATTATCATCCTTCAGTCCGATCTCCCTACTATACTTTTTAAGCATTTATTATGTAAATTCTAAATGACAAAATATAGAAAATTTTTGTATATTCTTCCATTATTTAACTGTTAAAGACGAGAAACCAAAGGAAGCCACTACAGACCTATCAAACTTTTTAGTGTAAAAAAAATAATAGCCACACAACAATTATGATAATTATAGTTTGCTTAATCGCCTTATTAATCTTATAGAATAATATGCCTACAAAGGCAGTTGCAATTGTATGCTAATATCTATTAGCGAAAAAAGAAGCAATTGTATACTAATATCTATTAGCGAAAAAAGAATATCATGGTGTCAAGAATATTAAAGATACCACAAGCACGAAGAGTGCAACAAAAAAGAAAGAAAGTACTTCTGGTAACTTGCGATGAGAAGACTATGAACAGAAGAGTTCTTTGTCCCCACACTCATCTAGGGCGTGTCGATTAACAAAATCATGGGCTTCTTGGCCCAACACAAGTCAATGAAGAGGCTACATTCAAATCAAATTAAAGCGACCAATGAGGAAAAATTCACAGTGCCTCTAAACTTATAAAATATCCCCCCACCCATACACATTCTTACTTTGTATCTTTTAGGCTTTCAAAAGTTTCCTTAAATAAATATTAAACAAATATTCTTTACAAAAGGGGATTGCAAAAATTTTGGACGGGTACTGATAGAATCACTGGACATATGTTCATACAGGAAGGCCCACGTACAGAAAAGCCCAAGTTAAAGTAGTATGGATTCAACAATATTCAATTTTGGCGGGAAAAACCAACTGTCCAGTCTTGCCTTTATTTTAACATCATTATCAATTCATTTTATCAGTTTAGTCGTTCGTCGCCGTCTGAATGATCATGGCGACTTCACCAGAAATAACTGATCTTTTCTCTAGACTCGCAAAAACCCTGAAAGGCATTGAAGATGTCAACGACGAAGGAGAAGAAAAAGGACCTATCAGTCTCTCAATTTCAAAACTAAATAAATCTTTGAACCTCACCGAAGATTTTAGGGTTTCCGCTTTGGAAGCTGCTCTTTCTCTCATGTGCTTCAAAGCCCCGAAGGTCCATCAATCGATAATTCTAAAATTAGGGTTTTGAATGTTGTTTTCTTCTGATCAGCTGATTGCATAATCTCACATTAATTTTCTTTTCCCCCTTGTTTCAGGTATTTGATTCGGTTGTTGATTACGCAGTGAAGACGATTGCAAGTGTTTTGTCTTCTTCAGTTGGTTTTCAAGCGTTGGGTTTTGGAAATGAACAAATTTTGCGGATTGGCAGCTCAATTCCTGGCCATGATTGCGAGCAACTGATTCAATCGTGTGTTGAAATCTTGGAGAAACTGAGGGGACATTGTGTGTGTTATTATATTTTTGAATTTAGTGAATTATGATTAAATTTGTGAAAAAGGAACAATTTTAACTGCTAATTATTTAAATTTTAGATCATTACTTTTATTCTTTAGATTAGAAAGTGAAAAGTAATTTACTTTCTGTCGTTTGATACCTACAGTATATTTGAGATATTGCACTATGTTATTTCAAACATTTTTGTTATTTTCATTGAATATATGGATTATATTTTCCTTAATTGCAGGTGTGCTTTCACAATTGCTATTAGTTGCTGTAGTCAGAGTAGCTGTATCAACATCTTGCTACCAACTTTCATTCCCTTGTATGCTTTATCTTGATGAAAGGTTGGTTGGTAGAAGCAGTGCTCTGTCACAGCTGCTCTGTTACTTACCCGGAGAATTATCACTTGACAACAAGGAAATACCATTAAGGTCTGATGTGATTAAGTTTGGTTTTGCTTCAATTCATTTTTATATGTATCTTTTTGGGAAGAATGGCCTTGTTAATTATTGTTTTCTTATTTAACGATATCAAGAATGATAATTCAAAAAGGAAGGAGAATAAACAAAGCATGCTTTGACTGTGTAAACTGACTTTTGCACCTTTTATTTGTTTCTTTTCAACATATCATTATGGATCATCTTTAGTGTCTGTGTTTCGTTTTTTTCCTCTCTCTTTAAAACATCTCTGATTTCTCTATACTGTTTAAGTATATTTCCTTGGTTTCTTTTCTCTTCCATGTTGCTGGCTTCTGTACTTTTGTAACATGTCTTTTTAATCTTTTTTGCAGATTGCTTTTCTGGTATCTTGATCCACTTACTCTAAAGCATGATATTTCAAAAATTTTGCAAGACTACATGAACAGACCTTTCCTTTGTTTGAGCAAGAAATTTCATGAGGCAGTGGATTGGCATGCGATTGTTGTATGCTTGGCACTTTCTCCCATTATGTTTATTGAGACCAGAGCTCTGTTACATGACTGGTTTTTGCTCACGTGAGTTTCTATTTCTTGGCAATGTTCATGCTTCACTATTTGTCATGTTATTTCATTCTTATCCTGATATGTTTCTGACTTGAAGCTTTATAATGGGAATCTCTTAAGATGTGTCAAGGATAATGATGAAGTGATAAATTACATTGATTCTTCTCTTTTCTTGAAGCTTGCTACTTATTGTTAGCTTGATCTCATCTTTTCGGATCAATAAGCATAACCTATTCATCATTTTGATTTAGTTGTACAACAGGGGTCTGGCTTCGATATTGGAACTTGTGATTGGATTAGTCTCAGTGATACTGGACATAAATTTTACCCCAACATTATGGGGCATATCATTGGAGTTAGGATCAAAGCTACCTTTTTCCGGTGCATATTTCCCCAAAAATACACACTTATTGAGGACTTTTGCTGGACCTTTTACCACTGAAAGTTTTCTACATTTAGTTCATGCCACCAGCAAAACAGTTGTCCATGCTGGGACACGATTTGTTCCAACTATTCCTTCTGAGACGAAGGTTGCAACTACAGATCACAGATCTATCTGGTAAAATTCTTACTGTTTGATTTCGCAGGCTAAACGTAGTAACTATTCTATCATGATCCAGTAACTCACCAAATTTTCATCATTATTGGCTGGCAGGGCTCTGGCAATCAACTTCCCTGGTTGGTTCTATTTTGCTTCTATGTTACTTTTCTCTGAAAAAGGTGTTCAAGAAAAATTTCATTCAAAATGCACACTGGGAGCACCTAAAATTGGACAAACGCATGAAATGGAGCCAGTATCTGCTGCTGCAGCAACGTATATTGCATGGATCCTGAGCCCCAATGAAAAATCTGAGCAGGAGTTGCTGGCTGAGTATTTAAATAAAATAGCAGAAGCTTGGACCCTTAAACTGTTTGGCTCAAGTAAAAACCATAAAGAAGAATCCTGCCACCTGAAGAAACTTAAGAAACCCAAATTTCATGAAAACAAGGAGGATTATACCTCCAACAACGAGTATGATTGTCAAATGATTGGACGCTGGCTTGAAGATGTCCAAAGCATATACAAGCTATATAGTGCTAAAGCTGTTGAAAATCGGGCATCTTGTGAAGCAAGAAGATCCCATGGTTTTAACCTGCAGCGAAGCATGTTGTTTAGGCAAATTCCTTTGGGGATTCTGGTTGGATATTCCAATTGCATAAAAGAAGAGGGATGTGAATTGCTGCTGCACTCTGCTGCAACTGGTAGAATAATTCAGATCAGAGATGCTAACAGTTCTGGATTAAAGCATGGCTGCAGACTCACTTATGTGGAAGACTCACTTATGTGGCCTTTGGAATTAAGCAAAAGGGAGGCTATAGCTGGTGCCTGTCTTGTCTTCGGCTTAACTGATATTATTGAGAGTATGTCAGCTTCATTGGCTGGGACTGAAGAAAGAGCATCAGATTTTATTTGTCAGGTGAAATTAAAGACTGGCAAGTACTTGATCAAGTGCATTAAGAGGCTAATCCAGCTCAGTATTGATGAAGATGGAGTTGAGATGCTAATGGATCTCTCTAGTAGACTGGTGCAGTGGAGGCATCAAGGGAAAGATGTAGTCCAGTTTGACAAAGACCTAAATGAGGTCATTAACGTCCTAAGCAACAAATTATCTCCAACATGAGATTTTGCAAGGCTCCCTGTGTATGCCCACTACTATAGAGGTATGGTAGGAAGAGAATTCTTTAAAAAGAATTTTTCTTCTTTTCTTGTTTTATTATTCATGAATATAATGGAATGTCAAAAGAAAATAGAGATTCTGTACTCCTGTGCATTTGCCAAAAATGAAATTGTCATAGTCTTGCCTGTGTTTTGTTAGTTGTTAGTCCTCCTAACGATCACATATCCATAGAAAGCAACATGTTCACTTGACTGTAAACTGAAGTAACAAAACATGCTTAAATCCACCTAGTGAGTGTGTTGTGTTCAAAAAGTGGGTAACATTACTACCGATTATTTCAGTAAGTTTTGGAGCAGAATTTATAATCCAAATGTGCTTTAAGAAAGCTTGTATGTATTGCTTTCTAGTTTGTTCTTTCTAAGACAATGTACCAGTGAATACTTTGCATATGGCTGCTGATTTGTGTTTGTTCAAACACTTGCTTGGTGCTTAAACACTTGCTTGTTGCTTGTTCATATGCACAAAACATCGTTAAAAAAACTACACCTTATAAGACAACTTGTGTTGAACAAGTATGTAGTCGACTACTTCCTTCATCAAGGCCTAAAACCCAGCATCCCATTTTGTTGAACTGTGCTGATATTCTGAAAATTGATCAAAATTTGATAATACAAAATTAGGTAATATTAGGTATCTCAATCTTTGAGATCCCACTGTTGTGGCATTCATTCCGTAAGTTTGGACTTCTGAGGATACCTAGTATTAAATTTTGCCATTTGAAGTCGATGCATTTTCATTTTGCGTCTCTTAAATTTTTCCAAGCATGACCACAAGGTATCATTTGAAAAGACTTTTAAGTATGTTATAAAAATCATGCATTGTTAATTTATTAATGAATAGAATGCTTCTTAGTCCTATTATTAACTCATAATAATTTATTATTTAGTAGATTATCATTCAAAAAAGACTTTTAAGTATGTTATAAAGATCATGCATTGGTAATTTATTAATGAATATCAACTTAGAACAACTCTTAGTCCTACTATTAACTCATGAGAATATGTTGTTTGGTAGATTATCATTTAAAGGGACTTTTTTAAGTATGTTATAAAATTCTTTCATTTTTATTTGTATGGATGTGTATTTATTAACATAGGCGGACATTAGACTGAAATGGACATACACGTAAACTATTTTAAACTTATTTAACGATGATAGATTTCAACTCAGTCGATTGAAACATTCAATATATATGATTAATATTATTAATATGGGTAAAAGTGCCTTTATACATAAAAATAAATCTAAACTCTTTACAATTTGAAGCGAAAATTATCACTAGAAGCATAAAGACAAAAAGGAGAAACAAATACAAACGATAACCGAGCCAAGATATAGCATATTTAAAAGTCTTTTCAAATGATAATCTACCATGATAAAATTATAATTTGGAGCATTTTTTTAATAAGGGCATAATTGTAATTTTCTAAGTTAAAAATATTGAGTGAGATTATTTGAATCTACCAAATTCCTCTTTACACTAATTTTAAAGAATAAATTTATTATTAAAAATTTAAAATTTAAAAATATCAAAATTATTCTTCATTAGTCTCTCTCTCTCTTAAACACTTAATTTTACTCTTTTTTTTAATTCATTTTTTGGTCTTTTTCAGTATATCATGATCTTTATTTCATGCTTTCAACATATGAGATTTATTTTTTCTTGATGTTCATTTGGTTTCATGTTTGGAAAAAAATTAATTTTTTAATATTCATTAACTTTTATAGGTAATAAAAATTTATTGATGTTCATTTTTAAATAGTAGATTTTGTTCCTCTTAATCAGTAATTTCAATTATTTACTTAAAAGGAATATATTTAAATAAATTGATGAGAATTTGTGAAATTGAGATGAGAAAGAAAAGAAATAATTAAATAATTTTTAAATAATAAAATTCTTAATTAAAATGAAAGTGCAAGAAAAAATTATTGAGTTGAAATAGCTCTACCCAAAGATAAACAATCTTTATCTGTCAAGAGCTTCATTAGTATTTTGGACTCACCTACGTTACAACCGTTATACCGTACCACACTTTTTTATCTTTATCTCACATAACCATTAGATTTAAAAGCCAGTGATCTAACGCTCAATAGATGGCCACATTTTTATCAAAGCAACCGGGGAAGCCGGTTAAGAAAAGCTAAAACTATTTGTAACAAAACTCACGGAGCCATGGTGGGTTACTCAGTTCTGTGGACGTACGGTCAGTATCGATTATTGCATGAGAACGTAAACTGATAGTGACGGTGACTGCATTCACCGACACCTCGAAGTCACCAGCGGACCTTCCCCTTCCCGGCCGTCGTGTCGAACAACAAAAGACCAATTCTGCCGGCGCTCTCATATGTCACTTTTGGAATTGGGTTTAATGGGTTTCTATTATTGAACGAACAGAAGAAATTTTTGTGAAAGAGAGGGGAATTTTCAAAAAATTAGTTAGGCATGGAAAGTTTAATATTCTTTTCTGAAATCTTAAATCATTTTGGAAATTTGGGTGCTTATGAATTTTGTTTTCTCCTGATGAATTTATGAGTATTTTTACTTGGGATTTGTCTCAGTTAAAGGTTTAGTTTATTTTATTTATATGTGGATCATTGAAGTTAGTGTTCTTGGTATTGTAAAACTGGGATGTTTGTAGGCATTGCAAGAATATTGACATTTTATGCCATATTTGTCAATTTGAATGAAATAAAAGAAAACCCATTTGCTTGGTCTGTTCATGTACCTTTGAGGTTTGTGAGTGATTTTGTAGTGGATTTGCAACATAGTTTGTTGCTGCAAATACTTTGGTTGTGAAGGATGAAATGATGTTGAAGATAAGTTGTAATTGAATTCATTAAAAGGGGTTTAAGCACTGGGGTGATCATCCATGCTCTTTTTTTTTTCTTCAAGTATATATAAAAAAGAAAGAAATATAAAATTTATTTACGGGTTTATCTGTTTTTGGTGGCTTATACTTTGTTTAGATGACATTTTTTTCCTTTTCAAGCAGTAAATATCAACAGCAGCTGCATAATACACATGGCCAATTAGCTACATACAGTCTATTAGCTTGATCATTGAAGTATAGATTGAAAAAATAGCATAATATTTATGTTTCAGCATGTAATTACTTTTCAGTGAGGAAACTACTTTGCTTGCTAGGTCATTTGTTATGGGATTGTGTGCTTTTTCAGTGAGGTATCCACTTTCTAATTGCAACTGTTGGATTCGTTAAATCTAAATCGAATTTATCCACATGAAGATAAAACATTGTTGTATGTTGCAACATAAGTGGATCCTAGTATTTTATAGATCAATATCTACATAATATGTTTTGTGTATTTTTTTAAAGTAAGGGTACAATTGGTAATTTAAGATCAAATAATAATCAACTAATGGCCTTTACAAAAATAAAATAAAATGAAATGAAAAATTTTGTAATTCTTTAATCATAGAGTATTAGCATACAATAGTTCTTACACCTAAATATTATTTTTTTTTTAATAAATTAAGTAATAAAACCATAATAAGTGGGTGGTTGCCAGGATTACAAGAAATTTCACACCACTTATGGGGAAGTAAGCTTTTCTCAGCAATTGCTTTGTAACAAATCTTGAATGCAGGCTGATATTGGAACTTGTACATCATCACAAAGACAAATATGTAACATAAAAATAATTTCCTTGCATCAACTTTTAAAGTTATAATTGAATAAGCTTTTGTATAACCTATGGTGGGTAAGATGCTTAAATCAAAAACTTTCTCATAATAAACAAATAAAGAAGTAAAAATTATAAAATAATGGGAAATATCAAGTGCAGTCAGATCAATTTATATAGTTCTCCTGAGCAAAGAAATTCCTGTCGGGTCACCACCCCATTCTTCAAACACAACCAAGAGATTTCCAGTTGGCTTTAACCATGATCTTGGAATATGATACCTGAAAAATCAATTATAGCATATCAATTATAAATGTTCAAACTGTACAAATTAACAAATATTGATAATTAAAATATATATATATCACCATATTTGAGAGGGCTTCCCACAGCCTGATAGACATTTCTGATTATTCATAAATCCACCATAATAACAAGGATGAGGAGAACAGTTTCCATATGCTATACTTGCAGACCAGTAGCGGCCAACACCGTGACCATTGACCCAAATCAACCCTTTTGACATTGTACTCATATCTAAGGCTAATGGGTCATTGCCTTCCGGAGCATCAAAAGTAGTCTGCAGAAGACAAATTGCTATTTGATATTAATCTCTGAAAATGCCAAGGAGACAGAGAGCTGACAAAACGGTGACAAGAACACCGATAAATCGGTGCCTGTTTGTTGTGTTCGCAATTAGTTTAATAAATCGGTATTGATTTACTGTTGTTGTTTTGTCTAATTGTTTGGTCTGTATAGCACTGCTCATTAATCCCGAAAAAGCAGATTGGAAATGCATTGTTTGAGAAATGCTTACCTTGTACCATGTCCCTGGCCAATTTTTTGCCAGTGTTGGTCCTTGTACCCATTGAACAGAGGAGTTCCCTCCAGTATAAGGAAGGCTTAAATCTTCACCTTCGAGACCAATCTGCTTCATATCATGGCATGTAAGTGAATGCATAAATAGATTGTCAGTAATCCATGGCCCAACTTTCTATAAACAACAAACCTTGTAAGTCCAGTTTTGCTTAGCCAAGTCTCTTGTTCCTTCGTTGAGACCACTTAATGTTACTGGACCAAGAACCCCAAGATTCCATTTCTCAAACTGTGTTCCAATGTTCTGCAATTCATCAAATAATCATGTGTCATTGATGGTGTTGAAAGAAGAGAGCAACATTGGAAATGTGAGGAAACTTACCGGCAGTCCAACAGCCACGCTTTGTAATGAAATCTTGTTTACACCAGCTCCCAGTTTCACTTGCTTGCTGAATGTTATTTGTGGAGCTTCTAGACTACCATGGTGAAGTCCTGGACGAAGGATAGAAATTAAAGGTGAGTCATGACCAATGAATAAATACGCACACGCATCCATGCACACAGCCCTATTCTTTTACCTTGTAGTTGATCATTAACATAGACATTCAGACCATGGCCCGCGGACATTATGGTGAGAAGTGGATCTTGTCCATTATACAAAAATCCTTCACTAGGATCAATGAACACCCTATGCAAGAAACAGAAATTCATTCTAAGCAAGATTACAGAAACAACTTTGATTATTTTCAGAAACTAAGCAAAAGCCAGCGGTGCTGAATAAAAGACTACTCACTCTGTAGTATACCACAAGTAATCTGTAGTATCTCTGGTGAGAAATAGATGTTCTGTTAGCCCATATTTCACAAATTTTTCACTATTAGAAGAGGGTGTTCCTTCGCTGTATGACTCCCAATTTTGAAGTGCACCTTCGACAGGAATCATCTTCTTTTCAGTTTTTCTGGCAGTTACCTGTCCGGAATTCAAATTCATTGTCAAAACACTTGGAGATATATATATATATGTATATCAAAAGAACAGAGAAATAATTGCAAGATGTTGAAGAGTCAGCTGCTTACTATAGCAGAGTTGTAGACAACGGTTCTACAGTCAAGGAGAACGCTGATGGACCAAGGCGGCAGTTCATATTGCAAATTCCAAAATGTCAAGTTTACTGGGAGATTTGGATCATGGTTTGAAAGGAATGCAACACAACCCCCAGTGGGTGGATTGAATACGTGAGCCTGGGGAAAATAACAATAATTCAACAAAGAGGAAACTGTCTCTATCCGGTAAACCTGTGTGAAATTTGCTGAAAACCTTACCTCTTGATGTGGCCCAAGTGGAATCACCATCGGTTCTGAATTAAGTATAATTGGTTCACATGTTTTGATGGCCTTATGTAGTTCGCTTAAATGTCCCCATTTTGGTTCACTGGGTAGTCCTGTTATAAAATGAAAATCCCAAATCATTGTGGTTTAAGCAGCAGTACAATCTCGTTCTACAGAACTGAAAATGAAGATTGGGAAGCTAATCGTGTACGTACCATATTCATCTATAACACCTTCATAATCATAACTGGTAGTAACAAAGGCACCATTTGTCCGGTCAAAATTAGTTCCTCCATGGTACTGTATAGGAAAAGAGAAAAAATAAAGATAACATAATCAATATAACTATAAAATTTACTCATAAAGGGTACAATGGGGGTTGATGGTACCATGTAATAATTATTCATTGAACCACCAGCCTGTATGAACTTCAAGACTGAATATGCCAAGTCTTCATGTGGTCTATACAGAGGCGGTGTACCAAACTGTTGAACCCTTAGAAGTTAAACAAGCAAAGGGCAAAATGTATGAGTACTTGAGGAGCAGAGCATTGTTTTTTTTTTAAAAAAAAAAAAACCAGTGGCATCATTTACAATATTTGAGAATTACCAGGCAGTCCAGTTTTCTGTCCATATTTTTGGCTTATAATCCTTGTTCGGACAAAACCAATCACAGTAGAAATCATTGCAAGTGTCTATCTGTCAAATGAAAATTTGTTCAAGAAAGATTTCCGAAATCATTCTAAAACATCAACAGTACAATTTCATTTGCTTACAATTGGATCAGGAGCATTAGCTTGTTTGCACATAATCCATGGGACAGTAATGTTGAGATCTATAGCCATATGAGCTGCCCATTGTCCGTAAACTCTAGCAGGATCTCCAAGGTTCCATTCAACCAATTCAAATTCATTCTCTATCTGCAATTAAACACAAAGATAAGAGAAAAAAATAAAATAAAACTACTACACTTCTTATTATAATATAAGCCAAAATTTAGAGTTAATTATAGTTCATTATCAACCTGTGACAGAATGATTGGACCACCCTGAGTTTCAAACAATTTTTCTGCCTTCAACATGTCGACTATCTTTGTCACCCATTTTTGCATTTCAAGCTTCATTGCCATGCAATTACAAACCAAGTTAAGCAAGAAAAAGAGATTGAGCAAAAATATGATAAAATATAATGGGATTCCAATTATCTAACCTCGAAAGGTTGATTGTCTATTCTAAATTCCATTCCAGGAATGAATTTCAACCAAGCAGGAAATGCCCTGAAGAGTAGGAACCCAACAAAGGGAAATAATTATGTAAAAAAGAAAACCGTTTATAAACAGAAAAACAAAGCAATCTCATAAAAATAGATATAAATTGATATGACATTATTACCCAAAATTCCATTCAGCACAAGCATAGGGACCAATCCTCAGAGTAACATAGAGACCAGCTTGCTGCGCCAGCCTGATGAACCGAACAAGATCATATCTGCCCTCAAAATTAAACTGAACAAAATTTTTTTCAGAAATTGAAAAGGATGATAAGTTTAAAAACTCTTAAATATAATAAAAAAAGAATTAGAAGAAGAAAAAAAAATTGTGGATGTATTACTTTTCCACGAGTAGGCTCGTGTCCATTCCAGAAGACATAAGTGTCAACAACATCCAAACCTCCATCTTTAGCTTTCTTTAATAGATCAGGCCACATCTGCAACAAAAAATGTACCACAACAAATGAGAGAAAAAAAAAAAAAACTCCGAAAAGAAAAAATGACAGCGACATTTTGGTTTGACGAAATGGTCACGGAAATCTTTTTTACAATGGGATAGCTAGCAAATCAAACTATACTGGTCAGAATTCATGACCTACATAAAATTAAGAAAATATATAAATTCAAAATTTTACTATTATATATGTGGGTGAATATTTATGTGGTTCTTAGTATCAATTTTCAATATGAATTTTTCTATTACATTCTGAACTTAAATTTAATGTACTTAATTAATCCAACAAAGACAAATTTGTAATTTAACAAGCTAAAAAGAAAATGTCTTCTAGGAAATTTGGATTGAGCGACTTTAGTTGCTCCACCACTACCTTTTGTGATAAACAAAATACAAATCCTCTTTTGTGTCAAGAAATTGCCATACAAATTCTAAAGATGGCCCAAAAACGAATTTGTGTAACCATTTCACTGAACTACATAGATGTGATATAATTTTCCCAAACTCAAATAAAGAAATTCAATGAGCAGAATGAGGAGGCACATTGACGATGGCAATGGCAATAATGGCAATACCTCAGGAGTGCTTCTAGGATAATGAATGGAACCAGAAAAGAGAATCCTTCTCTGGCCATTTATAACGAGACCTTTTCTGTCATATGTAACGGTGGCTGTGACAGAACAAATTTCCCATGATGAAATAAACGACAACAGTAATATTGGCACAAAGACCTTGGCTGCTGCTGGTCTCAACATTTTCCTGTGAATATAGTTAATCCTATATAATATTTTCTAACGATAAAATTTAAAAAGAAAAAAAAAAAAGAATAAATGCAAATGAAAATACAACAATTAGTACGTACAATTCTTGTCACCTGTAAACACAGGTGACAAAGTGTTTGGCAGGAAGATATGTAAAGCCAATGGTGATTGGTGAGCTTTTGTTATTAGTTTCCTCAAATTCTTGGATTCCCAATTCCTACGCATTTATAAACGATACCCCATCAATTTCTCGGACAAAAAACTGACAGCCTCACGTAATATTATTTTTAGCATTCAAGATGTTTTTATACTACTGGCCTTTTTGTTGATGACCAAACGCAACAACAACAATTTTGCTATTTTCGTTATTTTGAATAAAGTAAAAGAGACAGCTATAAAATTATATATGCACGAGTAATTTAAGATTTTTTTTAAAAGACGTTAAATTTAAAATGGACATTAATAATACTTTGTTGACTTTCTCAATATTTCGTTCATTCTGTTGGTACTAGGTAATTATTTTAACAGCAAAATTTATGATTGTTATGATTTGAGTTGGTATTGCAAAATACTAATTTCTTACATTGAAAGCTGAGAAAGTGGCAAAAGATATGTAATTGGTTCATTTTGTAAGAAATTTGGGATTGTAATTGTTTGTGTAATTTAAAAAAAAAAAATTACTCATTTCTATAAATTTCTCAAATTTTTAAAGAGCTCAAGGTTGAGGTGTTCTAACTATGGAAAGAAACTCATGTGGGCTAACCCTGCTAAGGTGAGAGGACGGCCATTAAGATTTTTCAAATGATATAGCGTGTGAATTATTATATTAAATTGTAATAAATGTCAATATAGGACTCATTTAGAGTTTCACTATTGGATACACTACTCTGCCAAATGATTGAGCCTTTGTGGTTGGTCCTAGCACTCATGTTAAGGTGATAAAACCAACCTCCATAAGTTTTTCTCATTACCTAAAGTGGGATCAGTTTTAACATATGGAGTCCAGCAGAAAATTCATCACAGCAAGCAGACCACTAGTTAATCCTACACAATGTAAGCTTTTGAATAAATCAAATGATACATCACAATTTTTTTTACTTTTAAGTGGTAAGCCGGAAGATGATTGTGCATCATCTTTTACTCATAGACTAAACATATAGAGGTTTGAGACTTTTGTATACTCTTTTAGGTTATTATATGATACAAACTCACACCAATGACGGGTAGATATGCTTTTATTGGTTCTAATCATTTTCGCTGTCATCACATTTGCTTATTTTGTAAACGTGGTCAAATACTGCTGATTTGTTAGGGTGATTTAACTTCAGCTATTATTTACTGTTGAAACTCATTTTCTACATATCAATTTCATTAGATATTTGCTCGTATATTGAGTTTCTGTTTGATAGTTAATTTTCTGGTGCCTTCATCACTTATTAGTTTAGGAATTTTTTTTATCCCAGTAATGTTTTTTGATGTGGCTTGTGAGAGCTGGTAAATAAACTAACTACCCATAAGCATAACCCACAAACCATCACACTCCAAACCATCTGATTTGATTTGGGCTGTGGGCTGTGGGCTATGGGTTTTTTATTTCATTTGGGCTGTGGCTCATGGGTATTTTTACCCACTCAACATTCCACACACTACCCAATTGTTTTCACTTTATTACATAAAGCAGCTGCCAGGAATACACAGTTCTTCGGATGAGCTCATTCACATGGAAGATTTAGCAGCAACACTCAAAGCAAATCCGGAACGCAAATGCAATTCAAAAGCTGCTATTTATCACTTTCCCACTTATTCTTAAATGACAAGGAAATGAAAAATTTCCACTGTAAACTTGTAGTTGACGAAGATTGAAACCCAGCGAGCCTACATGTATGTTGAGGAACTAACACTTTTGCCTATTTGAATGAATGACCTTTAAGAATGCTTGCTGAGCTGTATTCACAAACATATAGCTTGACTATGACTATGTACATATAACAAAAGAGCATCTTTGCAACTTCACAATCTATACTTCTTGGCTTTGGCCAGATTATGGGGTATGGTTGGACACTTTGGTTTGCCCGTTTGTCGGAGTCAAACCATCATCACCTTAGCAAATGAGGGAAGCATATGCTTGAATTATTGAAGAAAAGTAGAAACAATAACATAGTTGTCGTAGCTGGTTATGTTGTTCTCTTGAGCAAAGAAATCCAATGTGGTTCACCACCCCATTCTTCAAACACAACCAACAGGTTTCCACTTGGCTTCAGCCATGAGTGGGGAACATGATACCTAAGAGTAATATCTTCATTATCAATATTCAAAATAGACAAGTAAATGATAACAAGGAAAATGAAGAAGCACTGTTCTCACCATCGTTGAGAGGGCTTTCCGCAGTAAGTTCGGCATTTCTTCTCAGTGTAAGTTCCAGCATAATTACAACCACCACAATTACCACTTCCTATATATCCAGGCCAGTGGCGCCCAATACTTTGTCCATTGATCCAGACCATCCCCTTTCCCATGGCACCCATATCTAAAGCTAATGGGTCATTGCCTGCCGGTGCATTGAAAGTAGTCTGCAGACAACAAATATGACGTATGTTAATACAGAAAAGACTGTTTTATATATCGATTCCAGAAATATAGTTTAAATGCATTGACTAAGAATTGAGATTATTCTCACCTTGTACCATGTCATTGGTTGTTTTTCGGCCAACGATGCTCCCTGTGCCCATTCAACAGAGGAACTCCCGCTAACAGTATGAAGGCTTAAAGCCTCACCTTTCAGACCAATCTGCTTGGGATAATACACGTAAATGAGTAACTAGCTTGTGAAGAGTATTTTGAAGGTCTTACATGGAAGAGTAATCAATTATTTATGCCCACTTTCTAGTTACATCTGCAATTCTGCATAGTCTGAGAATCTGACTACCTTATTGATAAAAATAAATGATTTTTTATTGTGATTATGTTCAGGTCTTTCGAATATTTTAATAGCACTAGTTTTTGCAGCATTCAGCATCATTCAAAAACTTTTACTGGGTTCAACTAAATCTTCACGAACAAGATAAAACCAAAATAATGTCAAAATTATCTATTTGACGACATCATATACCTGAAGTGATAGCTTACATGAAAATAAATCAAACGTCTTTGTGAATTTCATAGCCACTAGTTTATTATATTCAAATGATGATAATTACCATCAAA
This sequence comes from Murraya koenigii, assembly GCA_025617385.1. Lineage (NCBI taxonomy): Eukaryota > Viridiplantae > Streptophyta > Magnoliopsida > Sapindales > Rutaceae > Murraya > Murraya koenigii. The sequence goes on along the minus strand of CM046817.1, from coordinate 9,271,086 downwards.
TAGAGATGCATAGAAGCTACCAAATAAATAAAGTTCTTTCTGTATGTTGGCTAGCATAGGTACTCCTTCAGAACATCTAAAGACAACAAACCTTGTAAGTCCACTTTTGCTTAGATATGTCTCTTGTCCCCTCATTTAGACCCTTCAACGTCACTGGCCCAAGAACCCCAGCATTCCATTTCTCAAAGTGTGTGCCCACATTCTGAAATTGATCAAATTGATAGCAGGGAGTAAAATGTCAAATGCCAATGTCATTAACAACTTCTAAAGAAAAGAGAGACATCACAAATGTGAGAAAACTAACCGGAAGGCCGACAGAAGTGCTTAGAAGAGAAATCTTATTAACACCAACTCTCAGTTTCACATTCTTACTGAATGTCAATTTAGGGTTGTCTAATGAACCATAAACAGTTCCTGCATAGGGTTAGAAATTAAAAGTCAGTTGTTGACAAGCGCGTTAGCACCCAGAAATTTTATCATAACAGTCGAAATATTCCCTTATACCTGATAGTTGACCATTAATGAAAACTTGCAGGGCATGGCCGGCTGACCAAATTGTTAGAAGGGGATCTTGTCCATTCTTTAGAAATCCTTCGTTGGAGTCTATATTTACACTGATTTGGCAATAGAACACAAAAAGTTACAGAGAAAAGTCAGTAACAGCAAGATTATGACAACAATTTCAAATTTTTGGAAATTAAAAAATATCAAGGAATGGACAGGTGATTGGAGCAACTACTCACTCTGTCATGTACCACAAATAATCGGAAGCATCTGCAGTAAGATATACTTGTTCCCATAACCCATCTTTTGTAAATGTATTATCGTCAGTAGAAGAAGCAGTTTCTTCGATGTATGACTGCCAAGAGAATGCATTGATGACAGGTACGAACTTCTTCTGAGAGCTTTGGGCACCAACCTGCTCAGCATTTTCAATCAAATGGATATTCAGTCTTTAAAATTTTCTCAAAGAGAATCTATATAGAAAGCTAAATTTTCTTTGGTTGAAAAAAAATTGACTTCTTGCATATCTAGCAAGATATGAATGACTGCTAAGTCTGTTATTTTTGAATTTTTAAATGCGATGAAATCGAAATTGAGTGCACAATGCTCAGCATCTTCTCCTTACCCTAGCAGTGTTGAAAACTGCAGTTTTGCAGTCAGGAAGAATGCTGATGGACCAAGGTGGCAGATCATATTGCGCATTTCTGAAACTCACTTTTGCAGAGGATGTAGTGTCATAGTTTGCCAGGAATGCAGCACATTTACCAGATTTTGAATTGAATACATGAGCCTGGTGATAATAAAATGATAAGATAATCGGGTTCCAAGAGTCAACTCAAATATGTATGCGTACATGTTGCATTCTTTTACTTAAAGTAGAAGAATGCAACATAATTTGATAGCTTTATGCATCAAATTATGCATTCAGTAAAAGAATTACCTCTTGATTTTTCCCAAGCGATTTCACAGTGGGATCTACAGAAACTAAAGCTGGCTCACATAATTTGATAGCTTTATGCATATCTCTTAAATGCCCCCATTTTGGTTCATTCAGTAGTCCTGGTGTCAGATGAAAAACTCAGATGTTAAAACTGAAGATCCCAATTCAGCCATAAAGGTAAATAACTTCAGAACAGCCAACCTCCAGATGCAAAACATGCATACTTACCATATTCATCTATAGGAGCATCATAGTCATAGCTAGTAGCAACAAAACCACCAGATGTCCGGCCAAAATTAGTTCCTCCGTGGTACTGAATCAGAAAAGGTGATAAAGATGAAATAGAACTCATATTTAATCACAAATCAATTGAATAAATTTACTATAAAAGAGAAAGCAGATTAATTTACCATATAATAATTGATAAATGAACCACCAGTCTGAATGAATCTTGCAACTGAAAAAGCCAAGTCCTCTGCTGGTCTAGTAGGAACAGCACCTCCAAACTCGGTGAACCTTGAAGTTAAACAATCAAAGGGCAGAATGGAAATTACTCTCTGGATTCAGGAAGTAGAGTTCAAAAAGGCTCAAATAAAAGATGCAAGAAAGAGAGAAAGAATTGAGATATACAGGCAATATTTATGGGACTTACCAACCAGTCCAGGCTTCTGTCCACATTTTTGGTTTATAATTCTGATTTGGAACAAATCTCTCACAGTAGAAACCATTGCAGGTGTTAATCTAGCATAATCAGAGAAAGGGATGTAAGAAATCTATGTAAAATTATCTATAGCATAATTTGCAGTGCAATCAATTACTCAAAAAATTAAAACCTAAATAGATCCCTTGAATTTATTTATCACCACAAAGAATCAGATTGGTATTTTCAACTGAACTCTTAAATCTTCTAGTGACACGGATGATAATCAAGTTGCAAGAAGACAAGTTCGTATTTTTTATTATTACATGCTGAAAATCCAGAGAGAAATGAAGAAAAGACAGAATATGAGAGTGATTGGACTCCGTGAAATTAAAATGAAAAAAGAGCAAGCACACCCAAAAAGAATAAGATAAAGATAGGCTACCATACAAATTAAGGCCAACTAAATAGACAACTTACTGTTAAAAACCCCACCAAGAAAGGCAGGTCACAATGAAGAAGTCATACAAAAATGCTATTAGGACATTACAATGGAAAGCAAAAAGAGGTAAAAAAAAAAAAAGGGAAAGAATTGCTTACAACTGGATCAGGAGCGTCGTCTTGTTTGCACATAACCCATGGGACACCAGTATTGAGACCGACAGCCATTTGAGCTGCCCATTTGGCATAAGCTTTACCGGGAGCACCAATTTCCCATTCAACAGGTCCAAATTCATTCTCTATCTGCAATTATGCAATTAAACAAAAAGAAAAAGTTGAACTAAGCTACTTTTCTTTCATTATGGGCCAAGAATGAAGAAAATAAGGATTAAAGAACAATAATTAAGGTGAGAACTTTTTCTAACCTGTGACAGAATTATTGGACCACCCTGAGTTTGAAACAATTTTTCTGCCTTCATCATGCTGACTATTTTCTCAGTGAATTTTTGCATAGCCGCCTTCATTGCCATTCAATTGCAAGTCAGATTAGTAAAATTTAATTACGAGAATTATTCAAGTAAAAGAAATTAAATTAACGGATTAAAAGATACAAAGAGGAAGACCAAGTATTCAACCTTGAAAGGTCCATTATCAGTTCTAAATTCAATTCCAGGAACATATTTGAGCCAAACTGGAAATCCCCTGAAGCAGAAACAGAACCCAAACATTGTAATGCAAGCATATTTGAAATAAATGATCAGTATTATTAATGTATTATAATTATTACCCATAATTCCATTCAGCACAAACATAAGGACCAATCCGGAGATGAACATAAAGCCCTGCTTGCTGCACCAGCTTGATGAATCGAACAAGATCATACCTGTCCTGAAAATAATACTGAAACAAAAAAGAAATTAAAGATTAAATAAACACCAATGAGTCTTTAAAGTTTAAACCCAGAAAATTTTTTTCCAAAAAAATAAAAAAGCACTGAAAAATGAAAGTGAAAATGCATATATATAATATATTTTCATTACATTTCCTTGAGTAGGCTCGTGTCCATTCCAAAAGACATAAGTTTGAATGACGTCCAAACCTCCATCTTTGGCCTTTTGTATAAGGTCAGGCCACATCTGCAACGAAATGAAAAAAAATGAAAAACAAGAACTACTCATTTGACAAAAAGTCAACAAAATTCGAGAATCACGAGCCACATTGGCAAAAAATAATAATAATAATAAAAATACCTCGGGAGTGCTTCTGGGATAATGAATGGAGCCAGAAATGAGAATCCTCCTCTGGCCATTAACAATAACAGCTTTATGGTCATAAGAAACAGAGGCTTTCACATAAGAAATTTCCCCACAACGAAAAAATAAAAGTAGTAGCACCAACATCAACTCATTCACATTGGCTTCGAACATTTTCCACTTCACCACTACTTGTTGTTCCCCCATTTATTTATTTGAACAGAAACCGGCCAGGCCAGTTCTTGAAAGAATGGTGAAGGGTCGATATTTTTAATTTTAAAGACAGAAAGAAAGAACTAATAAAAGAAAAAATTCACAAGAACAAAACAGATTCTTTATTTCTATTTTATAAAATGTGGTTTTTTTTTTAATTCTTTTGAGAATGAAACGAAAAGTGATATGGTTGGCAAGAGAGTGTTATGGTTTTTTGGTTTGATGGATTGGGAAGAAGCTACCACTCTGCAACTGCTTTTAAAGAATGAAAGTGGGACCCAAATTTCAACATCTCTCTCTGTTTCTCACACGGAACTTATTAATACTTCTACTACTGCCATTAACAAAATCTTTCAAGCTTTGCTTTTGTTTTGCTTATCATTTTCAGAAGAAAAAAAAAAGCATTTTAGTTTTACAAAATAGTTTCCATTTTTATATAAGAGCTAAAAAATACGGCTTCAATATGCAATGTTTGATATTTACTCAATTAAGTAAATATTGACTTGATGTTAATAAACACACTTATTTTATACTAAATAGAAAAAAAAAATAACTGTTATTTATGTTGATTTTGATTTCTCCGTCCGTCATCTTAGAATTATTGTCGAAAGAAACTTATTGGTTTTGAGTAAATATTTCTAATGATATTATCATATTTTCTTATTTATGATTTTTAGGCGGCAATTTTGATTATTAGTTAAAAATAAATAAACGTTATAACAAACTTTTATTTTATTCGCTTTCTGTTAAAAAATAAAAATTAATTAAGATTAATAAGTGAGCTAATTGGCAATCTCGCATGTTGCATGCAGGCAGCAGAGTCTATATAATAATATTAATTAAAGAAGAAGTAAATAATTAGTTAAAATGAAAAAATGAGTGGGCTAACTGGCAATCTGATAGCATGTTCGTTGTGTGGCGCACTTACTTTGACTGCAAGCGTTTACACCAGAATCCCTTCCGGGATAACCAATCGTATAATGCCACGTTCCTCAACCAATGTGCTTCCTCCCAACCCACTCATTGCCTGCCTCCAGCCTCCACGCCCCCACCAAAATTGCGTTAAAGACGAACTACGTCGTTTTGATTCTTCATGTTCGGATATTTAATTGGGCACTAATTTACCAACCTTTCCATAATAAAATATCGAGTAAAATTATATAAATATTTATTCTGTTCAAATAAATTTAAAAACCCAAAATAAAAGTACAAATTAGTTTGATAGTCTAAAATTTCTATGGAATCTTTAATTTATCTAAACAAGACTTATTTTAAAGTTTAGAAGTCAACGAGTTTGCACTATAATATGGAGTAAATTAATATTATAGTACCAACCAAAACTATAAATCAGCACTGTAAATCTCACTAAATAATTAATACGATGTCTTTATTTTTAAATGTAATTCATCATATTTTACCTAACCTTCAATTAACTATATTTCTTATGCAACTATTAATGAAATTGTACTAATTTTGATTATCTTCAAATTACCCTCTTATTTTTTAAAACCCCAATTTACCTTCTATTTTTGTTAAGAAAATAAAAAGGAAAATCATCAACCCACTCTTATTTTTCTCTTATCTATAATGCAAAATTTTTAAAAGTAAAATGTGTGATTCAAAAATAGTGAATTCACTATGGGTTATCCTTAATAATAAAGATAGTTTATGATTAAAATTAAAATTTTCTCAATAAATATGTTAAAGTTTATAACAATTCTTTTTTACTAATAACAAATTTTCTATAATTTACACCTAGATAATTATATTACATATGCAAGAAACGTACCAATAGAAGATTTAAATATTAAAAAAAGTCTCCAAATATTCTTTCTATGGTTAAAAATATATCATATAATTTGTGATTGTACGCATTAACTAAACCCAGATCAGTAGCAAGTTTCCGATAAGAACATTAAATTTTTTCGCTATAATGGTGGGACTTTGGCAATTTTATACTCCTAGGATTTAAAGAGTTTTTAATTATAAAAAGACTAAATATTATGTTAATGTATAAAAATAAAATAAAATCACAAAAATGGAACCAGAACCAGATCAAGAAGAAATAATGTGCAATAAATTGTTTTTGAAGCATAATAATGCAATATTTTGCTTCCCCAAAGTCTAAACTAATTAAACAAACAGCTGTTGTGATAGAACATATCTTGAAAAACAAGTCAAATTTTCATATAATAATTGTGATTTGTAACAAATTCACATCAAAAAAATGTTTGTTGGATTTCCCCAACAATATTAACAAACATTAGACCAAACACCCACTCTTTTAAAATTTTATTCGAGTATTATAAATTAATTTTAAAGAGTTCAAAATTATAATCATAATTATTTTCTAATATTAAATGAAATTTTATAAATAAATAAATAAATAATTGAGTCCACATCAAAATCGCGTATGATTCAAAGCCGAAGCACCTGCCTTTCAACGACTCCCAAAGCCATTGAAAATTGTAGCTGCAAAATCATTAATTAAATACTGAAAATTCTTCTGTTTCATTATTTGCTTTCTTTATTAATTTTCCATGAAAATAGGAAAGAGTTGTTAGTCAACCTTTACATGAATCAATATTACAATTTTCTTTCTTTTTTACTGAATATTAAAAAATAAATGAAATATAGAGTTTTAACATGACCGAATTCTTTTTTCGAATAAAGCTCGACTAGAATATTATAAAGAAAACGTACCTTATAATATTTTAGGCATTGTCAAATTATCAAGAAATCAATAAAAATTAATAAAATTTCATCATCGATTGGTACTTAAGTTGTGAGGTAAGGTACAAACAAGGCACTGTAGTCACAACATATGATGCAACTCAATTATCATGTCACAAAATTATGATTTATGTTGAGTATTTTAGTAGACCTTTCAAATCATGAGTTAGGGTTTCTTTGTATGAATTTAAACTCTCAATAAATACTTATTATAATATTAATATATTGTAAATCTGCAATATAATAAATTTTTTTAAAAAAATCATCACAAAATCGACACTTATTTATCTATCAACATGATGCTACGAGGGGCAGTGCACTCATAAAATTATAAGATTGTTGACACATCAAAGTTATCCAAAACCAGGAGTTGGAAGCCAACTCTACTTGGTTGTGGAGTTTAAAGATAGTGCTTTTAAGCATAAATACTTTGCTTACTTGAAGAAAGTGATTCTGTTGATTACCAAAAGGAGACAATTGTACTAACATCTTTGCCTTAATATTGTAGAAACCGTCTTTATCCTATTTGTATTTATTCTTTTGACTTATTTTTCAGGGCAAATTAAGATTAGAGAAGCGTAACAATATTTATCCGAGATACATACTTGCTAAAAGTTCTATCCTATTGGACTAAGCATATACGAGCTTTCAAATAATTTTTTAACATATTAAATGTATTTTTATCTATACAAATATAGTTCTGATTCACGTATTTATTATATTTTCATTTATTAACTACTAATCACGTCATTATATTTACTTAGATAAAATATCAAATCATGAAATGATTCTCATCCGTTAGTGCAGATTTTGAATTATGTTCAACAAGCCTCCAAATTTAACATTATTATACAAATTCGGACTCATGATAAACTGTTTTGAAATTAAAAGTTTAAAGCATAAATTAAAAATTGAACAATAATACACTTATAAAGTTGTAATACAAAACGGATATGGCACCAATATAAATTAAATGTTTAAATAAAAAGTGATAAACTCAATAATCAATTATTACATGACCTTATAAGATAACATCATATCATCTGCTGTATCAATTGATGGAAACTTTGTAATCTAAATTAATAAGTGTTATGAGATATATCTATTCACTACTTGAAAAAAGTAATATGTGTTGTACACTAATGATTTTATGAAATGAATTACAAAATTAACTACATGATTGTGATGTGTGCATCATTCCTTTTGAAACATATATATGAATTGTGTATCACAATAATTAATTCACAAAATGTTATGCACACAACACAAATTAAAAGAATGTGTTGCTAAATGCATGTTCGACTGATATGCTCATCATTGACTAGATTTAACCATCACCATTTATAACCATATACATCTATAAATTAATTGAGACAATAAGAATTAAAGCATGAAGAGATTAATTGAGACGATAAGAATTAAAGTATTAAGGGTATGTTTGAGATTGAGGTGCTGTAACTTAAAAGCTACAGCTGCTGTGGAAAAAAGGTTATAATTATAAAATAAAAATTAATAATATGTAATAAATATAATTTTTAAATAATAATTCTAACAAAATTATTAAAAATATAATAAATTTTACATCATACAAGTGAAAAATTACATTAACATAACTAATATAACTTAAAAGCTACAATGAGTTAATGTTTACTAAACGACTTTAGTCATTGCAACTTAAAACTCATTCTCAACTCGATTCATCCCAATCTCAATCCTAAACATACCAGAACAAATTTGGCCTGTCTAAATATCGCTCTGCCCCTTTATCTTTCATTCAATTGTATAATTTACTTGCAGAGTTTGGATACTTCAAATTAAATCCGCAAAAGTGTGCTTATTATTTCTCTTAAAAATTTGTACGCTTGTTGAAAATTGTTGGTGAAAGAAACTTGTTAACAAGTCCACTAATGTGACGTAAGGAACTCAATGAGTCCAAATTGAAAAGGATCCCTTAATGCTATAATAATCCACCGTGGTTGAACATTTACGTGCACAGCACAAGTAGCAAGCAATAAAGGTTTGCGTGGGCCCTATTTCTGATTTTGAGTCGGGCCAGCACAATCCTTTGGCTTTTGGACAATAATTATGATTTGATGATAAGGTAATTAAGGCAACAGCGGATAACAGATTTATTATAGATGAATGTGCCACGTTGGTGTTATAATCTTAGGTTTTGTATTGATTGAAATTGAATCATTTGATTGGTGATACATATCCTACTACATGGGGCCCTCTTTTGTTTAATTTTACGTGGAATTTGATCAATGATGATGATCATCATCATTTATCGTCTATATCCTTGTGACTGATAAGGATACCTTGATGTTTCCCTCAAGCAATATTTAAACATTCTTGCGATCACCATTACTGATTTACCATTCTTCTAAGATTGCACTACATGTAGTATACAATACTTCTAAGTTCCATATATTCTTTCTTTTAAGCAGTATTTTTCATGTGCCTATCCACGATAAATAATCAATATATATTTTTTAGTTTAAGTGGTGGGCACGTTTTACGTTTGAGGTCAAGGGTTTAAGACCTCATTTGTAAAAATAAATTTGACTGATTCTGAGCTCATATATATATATATATATAAACTCCGAAGATTTTAAGAAATTCTAATCATAATACAATCATTCCAAAAAATAAATAAATAATGAACTCATAAAAAAAAGCACACCTTCATAATAAATAAATTAATTAACGGATAATTTTCTAAAGCTTAGTTCAATGAACGCGAGCTAAAATTCATAATAATTTTGGGGCAACACATCACATGGAAAATAATTTAATTCACATTACATCAGTTTCAGTCCTAAGTTTGTGTCATCCTTTTGCTAATCATTTTGATTTTTTGTAAATTAATTATTGCTCTTTTGTCAAATTTCTTCATGTCCAAGAATAATGTTAGAGCATGAGCATGGGGGAAGTCATATTTTCGATGTTTTAAGACTTTAATAGTCAAATGATCATAATCCGTTCTTGTGGGTTAATATTTAATAATCAAATTTAATTAATCTTGAAAAACTTGTTCTGAAAAATGGAAAATAAGTATATAAAGAAATTATATATGATAATGACTACTTAGCTTCAAATTAATTTATCCAACAAGCAGGAACATACGCAAGCTAAGTTCACATCTGCAGTACCATCTGACTGGCGTTAATTAAATAATGACATGATCAGTTTGACTTAACTCAATACTATTATATAATCTACAACTAACATTAGGTTTACTAAATTGAAATTTTAACCAAAATTCTTAGTGTCGTAGATCAACATCAGGGACCATTTTCCTTTTTTTATATTTTTTAAGTAATCTAATTGTGTTTTGTTGCGATTCTTGGTTACTTAAAGAATGCAGACAACTTTGCTTCACATTGAAACTAGAACCAAATTTCATGTTTTTCCAACCACCACCATGCCACCTGTTACATTTCTGCAACAAAAAGTCTACAAATTAAATTTTTCTGGGAATGATTGACAGATTGTGCTGCAATTTTTATTGCCCCAACCAGAATGGACCAGACTCATGGTTAGTGAGTTTCTAGAGGGTTAAACCTTTTGGCTGCATTCAGATTGACCAAACTCACCATTTTGATTCATTACTTGTGATGTGTTGCTGTTGAGCTAATGTTGCGTATCTGAATAAAAGTAGCTTGGTGGGTAAGTGTAAGCATGTACTGCAGTGATTGCTAAGCTGATGACTTGAAAAACAAATGGACTCCTGGGTTCCACTCAAACTGAAAGAATTTTCATCTCTTTTTAATTTAGCTTATTAGGTCGGTTTGCTTACGGCCACCTGTGTAAATCAGGTTATTGACAGGTAGAGCTAAGGCTATAAAACTACCTGCTTTGTCTGGGTAAAATATGCCATTCTGGTTAATTTTTCACTTGCTCAGATAAAATTCAGACAGTTTTACTTGGGTAAAATTTAAAATTTAATTAGGGTAAATATTCACCATCACTTAATATTTCATAATTTTTCAAAAATGCATTAAAGTTTTTTTCTTTTGCTACTATCTTTATGAAGTTTACAAAATATATCATTTTTATACTTTCATTAACTTCATTAGAAGATTTAATAGAATATTGATAAAATGATTATTTCATTCCTGAACGTAAAAAGACTATTAAAATCATAGCTAAATGACATGAAATAAATTTCATTTTATGGTTATTGGGACTAATAACAGCTACAAAATTAGTTATATATACTCATCATACCTGTTAATTTAAAGATATAAAATCACTAAAATAAGTATAATTTAAAGATATAAAATCACTAAAATAAGTGCTCTAGTTAATTTTTAGCTCATTTACAACATAAATCAACCCCTCCTCATATGTCCATCATGAATAACATATTTTTGTTTACAACAATAACAAATCTTCAACAACAATAAATTGCCAACATAAAATAAACAATCATAATTACCAAAATACATTTGAAATAACCATAAAACCAATTATGGAAAACTTTGAACCCTATAATTTGTTCCTATCAATAAAAAATAACAACATAAAATTAGTTGTAGGAAACTTAGAGTTTGCAATTTATTCCCATCAATCCAAAATAACAACCAGTAAATGGTATTTTATATTTAAGAATAAAATAATCATTTATTTATATTAAGTTAAATCCTCTAACAGTATTAATAGAAAAGTAAAAAAATTAATACATTTTATAAACTTCAGGTGAAAAATTATTAAAAAAAAGGGGAAATTTTTTTATAAAATACAAAATATTATATAGTCGTTAGATATTTGTCTTTTTAAATAAGTTAATAAAAAGAGTGTAACTCCCACATCAGCTCCACCATAGTTATTACACCCTTTTTTTGTTATTGATTACAATTTTTTTCATTATTTGTACCAACTTTTCAGTTGTACATATAATTTATAATTTTAACAATATATGTTACATGAACTTATTACATATAACGACCATGTAGTGATTATAAAAAAAGTTGATCTGGACAACGAAAACTTGTTATGGGTGCGCACAGCAAGACCCAGGTGTAGCCTCTTACGTGTCCTTCATTTAATGCATTGTAAAAATAATAAATTAATTATTAATAATAAAATCAATTAGCCTCATACACATTATATTAATTAATTGATAATAAATAAAGTTATTTAATACGATATATATATATATATATATATATATATATAACATTAATTATTTACCGGAATATCTAAATTAAATAAGTATATTGTTATAAAAAAGTGCGTGGTTTTAACTTTTGACTCGGACAAAATTCGGACTAATTAATTTACATTAGCAAAGTAGCTTTGCTCATAAGTTAAATGTGTTATACATGTGAAATGCGGATTGAGCCCGTAATTCAAATTAGCAATTAATGATGTCAGTCTAGGCCGGCATCAAATAAAAAAAAAAATTACAGGCCGGCATTAATTACCCTCATCCAATTGATATTTTTATTTTTCGCTTTTTTCTCACTTTTTGGATAAGAACTCGTGGCTCTGACTGTGTCCTCCGAAAAGTATAAAAGAGGATTCCTTTTTTATTAGCCTAAAACATGTTTTTTTTGTCTACTTCTGACTTTTGAGTTCGACTAATTAAAAACATATTGTTCCTTCCGATTGATGGGAGTGCAAGTTTGAACTCTCACGTAAATATCATAAAATATATAAATAAAATAAATATTTTTTAAAAATTAATATTTAAATGATACTTTTTAATTACAATCTAATTATAAATATTGATTATAATTTTGATATCATGTTAATAATATTTGTTATATTATAATTTATTGTAATATATCTATAAAACTATTTTGCAACAAACACACAAGGTATTTTCTTATCACCATTGAGAGTTAGAGACAAAACATTGATGAACCGTTCTGCTAAACAAACAACTAGTGGCGAATCTTATTCCTGAAGAGATGTTGACCTGAAGTACTATACTCAAATACATTAAAATCTTTGATAACGATATTGAAGAAACATATGATGGACTAAAGCTTATCCATACCGCCCTCTGATCTTCGATTACAATTACACACGCTAATTTCTTGAAAACGATAATGCAGAATCAAACTTGGAGGGAATTGGTCACCGGACTACAAGTTCAGTGGTAGTAATCACAACCTCGATATAATTAATTAAGGCATGATTTTATAGGTTTATTCCCTCGAACCTCGAATTTAGATCAGAAGAAGAATTTCACCGAATACTATTGGAAGTAGATTCCTGAGTCAATATATCAGTTGCAACTTGCAACAATTTGAAAACATAAAAAAAAAAAAAAAAAATTGATGAAACTTTGAGAGGTTGCCGTAGCATTGCCTCCTAATTATATATGCATACAATGAAAACCAGCTTTGTTGCTTAAATTAATGCTTTGTATGGTCAACAATTTTACACTGACAATAAATTCAGCAACTAATGAAACACATTTTCATCAATAATTTTCTGAAATCAGAGTTGATATTCTTGTTTTGGTAGGTCCACTAGACAAATCAACGCGAAACAGCCTCTGATTGGTTGCTCAAAGGAGACAACATTGCTTGCACGATATTTCAATTGGATTTTATAAGGATAAGAAAGAAAAAAATTAGCATCATTCCAGGTCATTAAAAGGGTATCCTTATCTCAGTGCGTTCTTCTTTTTCTTTTTTTTTTTTTAATTTATTACAAACAATATCCAATATTCTTGGTTTGAGATGCCTCTGCGTTTTCATTAAAGTTGTTAACACCTTAACCTTGTGTTTATACTTAGGGAAAATGTTTGTTTATCGTATATTTTGAATTTAGTGATTATTTAGCTATCATATTTTTAAAAAAATACAACAATATTATTGCCGTTAAATTTTATACACATAGTGTTATTATTTTTCTTTGCTTTTGTTGTAAAATCTAAGAAAAAATTACGATAAGGGTGTAAAGAAATTAACAACAAAAATATTTTTTAAAATATAAAGATTAAACAAATTCTAAATCTAAAATATGGGACCAAATGAATATTTATCTTTATACTTACAAAAATAAACCAATTTTGCCCATGTTTTGTTTTGGTTCATAACTACAGCTTAAGGAGAGAGAATTGGATTTATTCCATAAGGAGATTTGGACATCTTCTATAGTTGAAATTTGATATATTTATTATTTTTTCAATCTATAATCTTAAAAAATAGTATTACTATTTCCATATGTTCCACATTTTTTATTTATCTATTGCTTCTTGTTATCTCTTTACTTATGTGTTTCTTCACTTTGAGGTTTTAATTTTGAGTCAATTCATTTGAGAAACTTATTAATTAAATTAGTATCTCTAGCTAGTTTTTCTTCAAAACAAATTACAAATGCAATCTTGATCTCAATATGGATAGAAATCGTGTCTGTTAGAAAAGACACATTCATCCCAACAAACACGAGCAAATTACATATTTTTTAAATGTAAAACACCTTAACAAAACAACTTTGAATTTCCTTCATTTCTTGCGAACGGCGGCTCATATAATAGTGATATTTTGTATGATTATATAAATTCGACAAAAATTTCAACCATATAGACTTTTTCTTCAAACGGCTGACGTAGACAAAAACAACAGAGTTGATGATTGTTGTTGGTGGTGGCTAATTTCTTTCTCCCATGCGTTTATATTTTTGAAAAATAGATTTAAAACATTATGAATTTAATTGGATACGGGTATATTTATCCTACTGTTTTTAGGGTAGAATAAATTCCCTCTGATATTAAATGAGGACCAAACTTTGAGTTGTACACAATAATAAAAATATTTTAGAGAGTTTCGTTTGACTTCTAATCATAGCATTAGTCGATTTCTGATTATAATATTATAAATTTTTTATTTATAATATTAGTATATATTAAAAAATTATAATTATAATTGAATTATTAAATATATTATAGAATCCGTATAAAACCAATCATAGTACTGGATTAATCATTAATATATACTAAATACAATAAATGGTAAACAATCCAATGCATCAAAATATAAAAATATAGTATAGTGCCAACTGCCAAATTACACACCGTTATAGCTCAGCCCACGGCGGATAAGGATTAAGATTCCAATAGAGCATAGTACTATGTCCTATTCCACGTAGATGGTTGGACCTTGGATCACGCTACGGTGGATTTGAAGATGCGATAAGCACCCCCCTAAAAGTGTTGGGCTAATTTTAAAATATATATCCAAATTCTGAGTACACATCACTGAACTCAAAAATTTTTATTTTTAGTTTTGCTTGTTTATACCACGAGTTTCAACTTTGTCATTTTTTCATCTTCTTCACTATGTCTATAATCACTTCAGTGCATGATAGGCTGAATGGAATGCAGGACGGAATAGAGATTCCTAAATTTAATCATTTTTGCTCCTCAAAAATGCGGAATTTTGATTCTTTTAGGAGGAATTTGAGTTCCTCGTTATTTTGTAAGCTGTGTAAAGCACATTTATAAGCAGCACAGATATTCCAAACTTCATCATTTTTTATGTGTCTTTTATTAAATGGATGGTGTGCGTGTGATTATATATAAGTGGGAAAATATTATTATATCATATGATATACTAATGTAATGTTACTGTACTTCCTGGACTTATAAAGATTATCAGCCTAGGCCAAATCAGTACTCTATATATATACACGAACTAACTAATATAATTGATTTGTTTAATAATTAAAATTTGTGAACTTGATACATAAACACATCTCTTGCAACATTATTTGGGGATAAATTTTAAAATACAGTACGTTACTTTTTTTTGATGTATTTTGAATCAAATTGAAACAAAAACTTTCATCAATTGATTTAATGCAAATAAAATGCCATTTAATATTTTCTTTATAGGGACATTTTTGTGGCTATTGATGTGTCCTCTTGGGATGACAACGAACTATGTATTGTGTAGAG
This sequence comes from Murraya koenigii, assembly GCA_025617385.1. Taxonomy (NCBI): domain Eukaryota; kingdom Viridiplantae; phylum Streptophyta; class Magnoliopsida; order Sapindales; family Rutaceae; genus Murraya; species Murraya koenigii. Next base: position 9,255,445 of record CM046817.1, on the reverse strand, counting down.
ATGTCAATATTCATTCCCATACTTGTCACTTGTTTGGTAGAAGACTTCCTCATCACTGACTTTTACTAATTGTGGGTTTGAACAGATGCAAGTGAGAGATTTCATGATTTCCTGATAAAAGTTAAAGATACTTGTACCCTTCTCCTATTCCTTATATCCCTTTTTATTTTTTAATATTTGCATAGTTAAAAAAGAAAATAATGATACCTTAACTATTTAGCTGTAGATGAATATGCAATACTTTATTCTAAAATGTTTTAAGAAAATCATTTTCAATTTTAGGTAAACATCAGTTATAATTTGATGATTGTTGAGTTTAATTTCAGTCAATGTGTTACTAAATATTTGGATTGAAAACAAAAGTCTCTACTTTGGCATTTCGTTGTCCATCAATCACTCTTTTCAATTGACCCTGATTTAAACATTATTATAATATAATGTCTAGTTGACTAAAATGTCCAAGTAAATGTTTAGGATAATATCATATTAGATGGTCATTCGGGTTACTAAGCTTCTAGGTGCTAATATTTACATTTTAGGCTTTTAATATTTTACTTTAATATTTATTTGATTTAGTTGTTAATTTTAACTTTAAAACATTAAAAAATAGTCAATAGTCAAACGAGTTTAGTTAACGGATAAGAGTATTAGTGTTTTATAACACAATCAACTAGTTATTGATACGCCGCGGAGATCGTCAAGGGTTTCGAGGCCTAGCAACAAGTATGTTGGGTACGTTTGAATTATGCGTGGATGCTTGGAAGTCGAACGGTCAAATGGCTCATGACTCATGCATACGTTACATGCAGCACGTTGGAAGAATGGTCGTTGGAGTAGTCTACATAGATCACGGGTTGATTCGATCTACATGGGATCACTTCCTAATTTAATGTAGAGTTTTTATTTGGTTTAATTTATAGTCCGTTGTTTAGTTAAGCTAAGAGAATAAGTCAAGTTGTTAGCATAGGACCTGCCTACAATCTCGAGTGATAGTTAGATTGTTTGGCTAAGTTGTTTCAAGTATAAATAAGCTCCTACAGGCATGAAGTATAAAACTAATATCCTGAAGTCTTATTTCTCACCCTAAGCAGAAATTTATTTAGCCACTACGCTTTTATCGAGACCACTATCAGTTATACTTGTACTCGATCTTTTTTATAAAACAAGAGTAAGATTAGACCCAATACTTAATCCTAATAGAATGAATGAGTCCCCTGTATTTGCGAGATTTTTTTGCCATATCTATTGTCCCCTCAATTGGATTCGGGAAAATTGAACCAACATCCTTCTTGAAGCATTAAGATGCTAAAAGAAGGCCGTGTTAGAGGTTTTTATGGTTCAAGGGAAGAGCATTTGCAAAAAGACACAAGAAAGAAAACTATAGAAAAATACATTGGGAAAATATATAATGAAAGACTCTCCATAACAAAAGCCTACTATGTTATTATTCTCTATAAATTATTTATGCTTACTCTCTACCCCGATCCCCCATTAAGTAATGCTTGGTCTGCTTATTTAGCAAAAAATTAGAGAATATGATTACTCTTGAACTTTCTTTTAAGCTGAAATTCCATCAATTGATTTGCTTATCACATGTTATGGATATTGCATGAAAAGTCAAAGCATCACAACTCAAGTGATAGTGATTATCTTTTAATGTACAAATATGTATAATAATAATAATGCATAAGATAAGCAATTAATTAAACTAATGCATGGCGTAAAAGTGATGAGATAAATTTACAATTTTAATCTAAGTTTTATTTTTTAGATAATAAACAAATATAGCATGATAAACATGTATAAGTAATATCTATAATCTCAGAATTTATCAAATAAGTCCCTTCTTGTATTACATATTAAAACCTAAGCCCTTTGTTAACCATATTATCTAATAATCCTGCACAAGCTCACACATCCCATCCCTTAAGACTTAAGTGTAGGATTGACAAATTGCGGGATTGGACTTCCAATAAATTTTTAATAAAACTATAAGTCAAAAAAAAAAAAAAACTTAAATTAAGATGATTATCCAATGCATAATAGACTAATAGTCTAATACAAAAAAATAATAGCAACCCAATATACTAAAAGGCCATCATGCATAATTAATATTAAATGGTTGACAAAAAAAATTTATTTTGATTGCTGTTATAGCACAATAATAGTTTTCATAGTACTTGCTCAAGTTTTTGCGCGATTGGGTGATGAGAGTTTTGTCTCATCTACTTAATGGTACTTTTCATCGTGCGACTCTTGCGAGACATCTTCTTTTTTAGAATTGATTTATTTGTCACTTGTTATCTAATCAATTAATTCTCATAAATTCAGAAAAATCTATTATTGTTTTCATAGTTCTTACATATTAAACATTTCTTAACTTAAAGATTGCTTGAAAATTATAATTTAAATATGTTTAATTTAAGTCAATGACTGTAAAATAAAAGGAAAAAAAATATTACTTCAAGTTTCAATCGTGACAAAATAAAATAAGAATAGAAAGAAAAGAATAAAAGAGTGTATTATTAACAAAACGATCTATCCTTATCATTTCTTTAAAAAGAAAAAAATTCCTTTATTGCCGAAGAAAAAATAAAGGACCAGAGTTTCCAAAAGAAAACCTATCACACATATTGGGCCGGCCCGCGTCAAATTAGAATTTATTGAGACTGGCCTAGTTAGCAATTCTGGAAAGTAGAAATAGAAACACGGGCTATGATGTGTACCGTTGATATTATGAAAACTCCTACACAATGCCCGGGAAATTTTTTTTTTTTTTTGATTTTATTTTTTAATTTATAATTTAAAGCTCCGGCCAAGCTTTTGCAAAGGCCCTGAACCAGCGCCATTTGGATTTTGGAGCGGACTTTAAATTTTTGAATTTATATCCATGACTTTATGATGCGGTAAATTATAATTTATTAAAATTTATCCACGTTAAATTGGTCTGAACTTTTTATCTAATCTCACCTAAATAAACTTGAACCTCAATAAATTTATTATATAATTAATCTAGATCGTTCCTTTTACTGTCCACACCACATCTTTGGAAGTGAGCTCCAAAAGAGTGGCTTGAGTCCACTTATATTGCATAAGAAACACATTTATCCCATGACTGAGTGTCAGTAATATGATGCAAAACATATGGCACGAGAAATGTTTTAGCATGATATCCCATAAATGCAGTTTGCATGTCCTTTATAACATATGAAAGTATTTTAGCTGGCTTGCATGTTTGCATGGTGTGATTCTATATGTGTAGAATATTACGTGGCAATTCGCATGACAACTTTCGTATTAAATTGCATGTGTTTTGTTACGAGTCTTAAATGTATTCATTATTACGGCTTCAGAGGCTTTTATAATAGTCTCATTTGTCCGGACTTTGACTAGAACTCAATTTTATTTGACCTTAATATTGGCCCAAAAAGCACAGGCTTTTGCTCATGCATTTTTGTGTATCTACACCCTGTATCCCTCCGAACTAGGGATGGCCAAGAAGCTGGAGCTTGATTGAGAGTATGTTTGGAATTGAGGTGTTATACTTTTTAAGTTATAATTGTTGTGAAAAAAAATTATAATTATAAAATAAAAGTTAATAATATGTAATAAATATAATTTTTAAATAATAATTCTAACAAAATTATTAAAAATATAATAGATTTTACATCATACAAGTGAAAAATCACATTAACATAGCTAATATAACTTAAAAGCTATAGCAGTTAGTGTTTACCAAACACTTTAGTGCTGCAACTTAAAAGCTACAGCTGCCCAACCTCAATCCCAAACATACCTTGAACTTGGCTAGGTTCGTTTGATGATGGGAGGATCAGGAAAAGCGTTTGGGCATTAACCTTAAATTTTTGTTTGTACTTTCTTGTTTAATTCTAAAATGCACTGATAATTAATTTTAAATTCCTCATTTCTAACTAAAATCCTAAAACCTTAAGGCCTAATCCAAAACGCCATTATTTTTTTAAATTAAGTATTGAAAAGATTTACAATTTTTTTTTTCCAAAGAACTTTTAAAAATCATGGGCTTGGAAAAAGCTCTCGGCTTGTATGGGGTTCAGTTTCCCGTTTTGGGTTTGAACCTGCTTCTATTGCATATGAGGCCAATTAATTGAACTAGCCTTTTGAGATTTAAAAATATATATATTTATTGACTGGTGTGTTGTGGATCAAATTAGAAAGTATTAAGACATGCACGCAAATAATATAAATGATATAAAGGTGAAGGGAGCAAGATGATAACAATTAAGCAAATGTGTGAAAGACAACTAGACAAGCTACAAGCGTCTTTGTTTCACGTTATTGATGGGAATGAATATTACAAAGATATTGCCACTTATTTATTATAGTAAGCTTGCACCCTTGAAATGTTGACAAGTGGTAAGAATTTGACTGTTGTTGCAGCATGAATTGTGCATCATAACTTTTGAATCATTAAGTGTAAAACACTATATACAAACCAAGTGGTGAAGGGTTATTTTCACGACACTCCTCTTTTAAGTGTCCACAGCTTCATGATAATTGTACTTAACCTTTACTCAAGAAAAATCCTATGAGAGAAAAATTCTAAACAAAAAAAAAATACAATTCAACCAATTATAAAGTGATGTTGGACATGCTTCAATATTGTCTCGTTAATTAAAAACCTCTACGAGTAAAATCTAATAGCAAAAAATAGTGCAATGCACGTGTATATAGATTTTTTTACAAAAGTTCTTCTCATAAAGATTATACTCCCTTTGATTAGTACTCCCTTTAATGGTAACATATATCAACTAGGTAATTAGTTCAACTGGTATGTCAATGTAGTATACTATCTCCTCACATGGTGATGCAGGGAAAACTTTGTTAACAGTCCAACAAAACTATAAACGAAATATATTTGGTCCACATACGGGTTTTGGGATCATATAAACAACCTGCATATGCATCATCAATAAGATCTTAAATTTTTATTAGTTCGCAAGATAAAATACTTTTAATAACAAACTATATTTCAATATTTACTTGTGAACATAAAAATTGCTAATGATTGCGTTTTTTACTGTTCTACATTTCATGTATAAGTCAAAACATATTGTAATTTTTAACTTACAACTCTTCAATAGGTTTTTAAAGATTTTTTGTCTCATCAGAGACCAAACGCCCTTTTAAGTATTGTCTAGAGTCTAGACTCTTATGCCTTATTAAGGTTCTATATATAATAAGTCATTTTTTTTTTTCAAAGAGAGCCTTATATGCATTAGGACCCTAGCAAAAAACTTTTCTCTTCCGGGGAAGCTTTGAACCAAGTGGTTTAGTATGCTTCAGGCATGCAATAAAATTCCTCAGTTGCTCACACATTGTCTCTAAAGAACAATGATTTGGCCAAGTACTTTAGTAGCTAGCAGATGCATTTACCAATTGTTGCAAATGAATTACCTTCGAAAATTTATACTCATAGAAATGCAAGGATATAAATGAGATATACTTGACATTTTCTTAGAAAGGTCACACTTTACCCCAAAGGCATTTTTCTTTCTCGTAAGGGTGGATAACTTGTCTCATCCAAGTGATAGTCTGTAACACATGTAGTAAACATATCACTTGTCAGGGGTTTAAAATACTTCTATTGTCTTTTCAACCAAAGAAAACATACACTAGATATGATATAATAAGAACATTAAATAAAGAAAAAAAAACATAGAAACATTATTATAAAACCTAATAAAATGAAAATATGTAAGACTTCAATTGGCATGGATATCTTCATTTAATTAAGTGGTTGATCATTTAAACTTCATATTAAAAAAAGTCTGAGGCCCTGATGTGTTAAATCAACACAATTTATCTGTCTTCTTTCTTTTGGCTTTCAAATAAGCTTGATATAAAGATGTTTAGGTGTAATACATTAACATTGAAAATGCCTCTTTATTCTACATTTCTGAGTTCTGAGTCTGACGGATGATTTCTTTATTTTTGTCGTGGTCATAATTTTCTTCTTCATAATTCCACTTTCGGTGGTTTAATTCATTCTTGCTATAATTATCACGATGGGTAATTAATTTTACTACTACAACAACAATGACCACAATCATATGGTCAGTTACTTCTCTAGTTACTCGAAATAACATTTGCTTCATGGATTGGAGCGATACCAGTTGAGCAAGATTGATGATTCTTTATTAATAGTTCATTTTTCTTCTCCGCTACAAGAAGACGTGATGAAGTTAAGTCTAAATGCTTCTTGTACTCTTGTGATCGATATTGTTGCTGTAAGACTATATTTAAGACATGAAAAGTTATGAATATTTTCTCCAACATGTCAGTGATCTTATTACTGCACAATTTTAATTGTGAAGTAATTCTTACTAGAGTAAAATTATATTCTTTGATTATGTTAAAATCTTGCAGATGAAGTTTCATCCATTCATTACGAGCATTTGGGAGGATTATTGACTTCAAGTGGCCATATCTCTCATACAAACTGTTTTAAAGGATATATAGATCCTTTACAGTGAGATATTCACTTTCTAGTGCTTGATGAAGGTGATGGCGAAGAAAAATCATAGTTTTAGAGTGATCTCGAGGGGATGTGTGTGTGTGTGTGTGTTTTTTTTTTTTTGGTAGCTTTAATTATATCACCAATAACCATAGCATCTATATGGATCTCAACATCGAGGATCCATAATAGGTAGTTTTCATTGGAAATGTCTAAGGCAACAAATTCAAGTTTTGCAAGGTTAGAAATATTGCAGTAGTATAGCAATAATATCATAAAAATCAATAGAATAAAATAACTATAACCATGCTTTGTTTTATGATGTGGGAGGTCCAATATAATGGCAACCACAGAGCATACTTGTAAGGATAGTTTTATTAAATAAATGGACAAGATAAAGATTAAAGAGTATAAAGGAATATGATTCTTCTTGTACTAGAGCATAGTTGTGATGATAATGTGTTGTTAGGGATAATAACGTGTTAGGTATTGTGAAGGGATGCGAATACATGTATCTATACCCATTTGGTAGAAGACATCCTTGTCATCGACCCCTTACGTTATGTGGCTTGAATGAGTATGGGTAAATGTTTTTTCAATCAAAAATAGGGATACCAATCCCCTTCCCATATCACCTATATCCTTTTTTATTTTTTAACATTTGTATATATTTAAAAAAGAAAAAATAATACCTTAAATATTTATCTCTAGATAAGCATGCAACACCTTATTTTAAAATATTTTTTAAAAAATTATTTTCAATTTATGTAAATATCTATTATAATTTTTTGATTGTTAAGTTCAATTTTAATCAATATATCACTAAATTTTTGGATCGAAAACAAAAATATCCATTTTGGCATTTCTTCGTCCATCTTTCACTCCTTTCAATTGACTTCAAATTGAATATTGTTCTATTACCATTTGTTTTCGATTAGGACGAGATTTTAAATGGTCTAATATACGTCTAGTCCATTAAACAACTAAAATCTTTAAGTAAATGTTTTGGGCAATATTTTGTTCGATGACCGTTCAAATTATTAAGTTGTTAAATGCTAATATTTACATTTTAGGATTTTAATTTTTTACTTTAATATTTATTTGATTTAACTCTTAATTTTAATGTTTAAAACGTTAAAAAAATTAATTGCCAATAGTCAAAGTCAGCCGATATGAGTATTAGTATTTTATACACATATCCGACCCACTAATTAATGAATATAAAAAATTATATCCGTATCTGATTTTTTTTTCATAAAATGAGGGTAAAATTAGACTTGATAACCGACCTTAATATAACACATACCTGTGGACCCTGTACTCGGTGGAATTTTTTGGCATACCTACATGTTGTGGATCAAAATGGGAAGTGTCCAGACATGTACACAAATAATATAAATGATATAAATTTGAAGGGATCAAGATGATACAATCTAGTAAACGTGTGGAAGACAAGCTACGGTGTCTCCGTTTCACGTTATTGATGGGAATGAATATTACAAAGACATTGCCACCCATTTATACTAAGCTTGCACCATTGAAATGTCGACAGGTGGCAAGAGTTTGATTGTTGTTACATCATAGAGTGTGTTCTGTGAATTAATCTCTATACAAACCAAGTGTTGGGAGAACTATTTTCACGACATGGTGCCACATATTAGTAAGCCTGAGATTATTAAACTTATGCATGGATATAGCCTTTCGCATGAAAATAATATAAGAAAAGTGGATTTATACACCGGACCTACCACTAAGGCTTTCGCAAGATTGAGTTACTTTCTTGGAAACATGTGATCATTGTTATGGTTGGAACTGCAGAGCATTAGAAATCACATAAATTAAACTTGACCATATCATGCTAATTCATGAGATGGTAACCACATATTAATTATCACTTATTTATTAATTCCAATTAAGACTCTGATAACCTAATGATGAGGAGATTGATGTAGCTAGCTACTGGCTAGTGGTTGTACTCATATGTTATATGATATGTTTGCATCTAATTAATCTTGCCCATGAAATTAATTTTCTGCCACTACCATAGCTTAAGCTTATTTAGAGAAAGATCAAGAGATAGATCTAGTGAAGAAGAAATATATGGGACCTAATTTTGCCAATGAGCGAAAATACTGTCATGTAGCTCAAGGGGCTATGGCCCCTTAGATTTTGAAGACTATTCTGAAAACAACCCATGGTTGGACATACCTTATACTACTGACACAGCAAACCACGACTTGATGATTATTTTTCACAATGTCTCCATCGCTGTCTCGGCCTACAACATGTAACAGGAGTGACTAGTAGCCAGCATACGTAGCCCATCTCGTGATCGTTAAAATTTTGTGTGTTTTTCTATTTCTTTATCTACTCATTTTGCTCGATATTATCATCTTCTTGTAAGTAGAGACAAAATCTTACTCCTAGTCTCTCTCTATATCTTTGCTATAGCTTGAAATATATAATAGTTGTTATGTTTTAGCTCCGCAGGATATTTTTGCTATGGTTTATTACGGTTTAATTATACTGCTACACAAGTATATGTATATCCTGAGGCTTAGCCAAGTGAATTTAAAAAAAAAAAATATTTAACTGGTCGTTTCAATTTAAATCTTGAGAAAGTACAGAACTGAAAAAACTGATTTCCCACCTTCTTTATTCAGTTTCATTGTGTCCCGTACGTTACTAGCTAGCTAGGCATCGTAATCATATTCTCAGTCGTTGTTATGTATGTTCTAATGAGATTACACTGTAGCTAGCCAGGATATCATTTGATAAAGACATTATTTGGGGACCTTATAATTATAAATACGAATTGTGTGGTGTCAATTTAAATTAAATATAAAAGATTACTAAGAAGAGAACAAATTAAATAAAGAATTTTTTTTCCCCAGTTATATGCACCCTGCCAAATTCCACACAAATTAAACTAATCATCATGCAAAGTTGATGCGAAGGCAATTTGAACGACCGTTGATTTAGTGCGAGGGCGTTGGCCTCAAAATGTGAAGTTCATAAGAAAATTAATTTGTAATTCCACTTTTATTTATTCAATGTGGCTCATAAGCCAATTTATACGAGAAAATAAATGATATAAATGGAACATGATCAATCAACGTAATTTGAAGATTTCATTGATGTTTGTACTCCATAATGGTCTTGATACTTGTGTTATATGTACTTGTCATAACGACAACTATATATGTATGTCATAGGAATATTAATTTCGGTTCATAATGATCTTCATTTGTCTTGCTTTGAAAAGATCTTCAGCATCATCCTGAAATGATTCTTCAGAAGCTGTACGAGATTTTTATCGGATGCAGGGAAAATTCAAATTCAAATGATAACAGTATAAGAGGATAAACCAAAAATGTTGCTCGTTCATAAATAATTATTATGTTCTGTTAAATTTTTGATAGACTAAAGCAAAGTTAAGCACACACACTATCGACAAAACCTTTTAAGGGCTGGTTTGAGATTATTTTTGTGAGGTTTAAAAGTGATTTTTAAAAAGCTAAATCTAATTTTAGTGTTTGATAAATATTTTTATACGTAACTTTTGGTAAAATCACCTTATCTTACAGCAGATTTTGAAAAGCTACTTTTAAAAATTATTTTTATACTTAATAGAATTTCATATATATCCTCATATATATTATAAAAATATAAAATTATCCTTATTAATTAGGAAGTAAAATTATTAACTTTAAAGAGATTATTATTATTATTACCAATTATATTGAGATAATAAAATAAAAATATAAAAATTAATAATATAAAGTATTTATTTAAGTTATCAATTATTTTATATACATACAAAAAAAAAATTTATGTACACGTTTATAAATGTTTAAATAAATTTTATTCAACATTATGTTAAATTTAGTTTTACAGAAATTTAACAGTAAAATTTATCAAACACATAAAATTACTTTTAAAATTCACAGTACTTTTAAAAAATAAGTTTTACCAAACGTTTAACTAGTTATCTTTACGGTGATTATTTTTATAACACAACTAACAATAATTATTTTAAAAGTACATGCCTACTGCATTACCAAATTCATCCAAAATATTGCAAACAGTGCATCAAAGAAATTTAAAACACTAGTCTTTGGGAACATTACCCCGCGCATTCAGGGGCAAGGCATGTCCATAGGAGTCAAAGAATTTAATTAAAGCTTATACCCACATGGCTCATATGTTCGATCTTGTGAAATACTTTTGGGTTGCATATTTATATCAGTTTTATAGTGTTTTGTATGTGAACTAGCAAGAGCAGAATATATATCCATGCAAAGACAAATGTATATATCCAGTGACTAAAGTAAAGGAAGGTGACTACTCATCTTGATTGACAAAACACACGTACATATTGTGCGTTGTAAGTAAATTAACCCTTTAATCTTTATCCACTCACACCTGTGGATGTATATTAAAATTGATGCAGATGGATGATGTATTTTATATTGTTGGTATTGAATCATGCGATGCTTTTAGCCAACAAATCTGTCTACGCCACATAATTGCCAACCTAAGATTGCATAAGAAACTTTTTACTAGATCAGGAAATGTATCATTATAAATATTTTTACAAGAGAGATAAATTTTTGGATCTAGTACTGTTGATCAAACATTTAATAATCTTTTGTTAAGCGTTTATATCAATACACGATTAAAATTTTAATTATCTATCGCTTTTTATCAAATAATTATTAATCAAAATTTTTCAAAAAGTCACCACAAAAATCAAAGATGAGAGAGAGAGTAATAAATGCATTTCAGTGTAGACAAAGTAAATAATTGCATGTTCATGTCAGCTACTTGCATGCAAATTAGAGTTGAACATACACAATACATTGGATGGGTAAATTTTCTGGAAAAGTTCGAAATACTTTCAAATTTTGGCACAGTCAAAATCCTCAGCGCTTATCCCCATTTGGATTAAATTGAAAATGTCTTTTCGGGGAACCTGCCTTGTCTTTTCCTTTTCCAGTCGCGTTACTTTCTTGTGACAGTAATTTTGCTGTTATTACAGCCGAAAAATAAGCACAGAAGAAAAGAGAAAAGTCTTTCTTTAATTTTTCTTTATATATATATATAAATATTCAAATAAATTTTAAAGTATGAAAAAATTTAGAAAAATTCACAAACCGTACGATTTTAACACTTTAAATTTTAAGTTTATTAAATTTCACGATTTATGAGTTTTTTTAAATTTTTTTTAATTTTAAAATTTTGGACTAAATTGAGACTATATATATATATATATATGTATTTAAATTAATTGAATTATAAAATTTAAATAAATAAATAAAATTATTTTAATAATTAATTAATAAATATTACGTCAATAAATAATTTTTAAAATAAAAAATTTAAGGTACTTAACCCTACGTTACTGATTTGTCAATTTAGAATGAAAGTAAATAAATTAAAGATGATGATAATGCATGGTTAATTTGATGGCAAGATGAAGGTGTGGGGAAAGGTGCATGCCGAACAATTGTCCCTTGTCTGCAGAAGCATTAATTGTGTTTTGGCAATACGACTATACAAGTGGGAGAGAGATGCTCGGTTCCCATGCAAGTCTGACCTATATACTTCTTCTCACTGTTTATAACGGGAACAAGTATATTATAATTTTTAAACAATGAACGAGTGATTTGATTCTCTCTCGACATCAGCTTTTGCACTAGTAAATATAATTAATTACGTGATTGATAATTACTAAATAAAAATATAATAAAAAAATAAATTTGGATCATGTTTGTGAAAATATATATCGTAAGAAGATTTTTCAAAATTATTAGTTTACATTAAGAGAGGATTCATGTTTACGAATGAGATCGTGGCTAAGGTTTTGGTCTAGCCAACGGTGGTGGATTGATTTATTGGGAGCATAAATTCAAGTCCCCATATTTTAAATATTTTTCCTCTCACAAATGTGGGTGGAAATATATATTTCTCCAAATATTAATAAGAATATATTTTGGAATTAATCTTGGTAGATCTATTAACTATGCTACAAGTGTACATCTTTAAAAAAATTTAAGCACATTTCAAATTCTAATACTGTAGACATTGATAATTTATCTCTCATATTTATCGGTCTGTTTATGTTTACACAGCCATGGAAATTATTATTTATATGTAACCCTAATTCACATGATAAATAAAATCAACCTGGGCCTGTATCATCATTATTTGTGTGGCTGGCATCAAGTTATATATACTCATTTTGGTTTTTATAGTTTTGATTTTTCCAACTAGGGTTGGTGGGGTAGAAAAATATTTAGAGATAGGGTTTTGTTTTTTGAAAGTGGTCGGGTAGTTGCACTCCACAATTCTCATTTTTGGGTTTGTCTTTTTTAAATGTTTGGTTTCATGAAGTCACGTGAACCTCTTATAGCTATAGGTCTGCGCAGGCTAGCTAGCATCATTAGCAGCAAAGCAGCTCTCCTTTAAAAGGGATTTTAGTTTTACTTCTCAATAAGCTTATTAGTAGCATACCTTTTTGTTGCCTTTAATTTCTCCCTCAACTCTTTATCCATCTTTATTGGACAACAAATAACACTCTTTTTTCCTTTTTAGCTTCTGTCTCTCTTGATCCCCTGTCTCTCTTGATCCCATGACTCCAAATTATCACTCATCACCTGTCACTCCTTTTCCTCTAGAGCTTAAAGAAGATCATCTCTTGAATTTGAATCAAGCTCCATCTTCTTCTTCTCCTGCCTCATGTCATAACTTCTTTGAACCAGTTCAACAAGAAGGAGGATTTCATTATAGGGAATCGGTTCTGCTACGACACCCACAAGAGGTAATTCATTTAATATGGATTGAGACTTTCTTATGATTTGATTTTCTTTTCTAAAAAAAAAAAAAATCACATTTTCAATGATTGGCAGTTACTAAATAAGAATAATTATCTTCGTGGAATCATTTTAATTGTTTAGTTAATAATTGTACTATATATATATATATGTGTGTGTGTGTGATTTTCAAAACTAATTATATTTTTTTCACTCTTCTTGATTTTAGGGTATGATATTATACTCACAAGCTGCTGGATCATGCGATCATCCAGGACCCGCAGTGATGGATGGGAGTGACAGTGGCAGTACTGGCCTCAAGTTATCCATGAGCTCGGAAAAAGAAGAGAGAAATGATCAAAATCAAAGTGAAAACAACTCTTCAGTTAAGTGGATGTCTTCAAAGATGAGGTTGATGAGGAAGATGATGAATTCATCATCTGATGCTGCTGATATGCAAAAGCTTGAAGATCATCAGAAGCAACCACCACCATTATCTTTAGAACCTAACAACAGTAACAACACCACCACCACAAATACAATTAGGGTTTGTGCTGATTGTAACACCACGAAGACCCCTCTTTGGAGGAGTGGACCTAGAGGTCCCAAGGTAACAAATAGTTCCTTTTTTGTTTTAAGCAATGCAAAATTGCACATGTTAGTTTTTTCTTATATATAATTAATTCTTTGTTTTATTAGTCACTTTGCAACGCTTGTGGGATCCGGCAAAGGAAGGCAAGAAGGGCCATGGCAGCAGCTGCGGCAAATGGGACAGCAGTGCAACTTGCAGCTGCTGATACATCATCTAATAATAAGAAGAGTAAGACATCAAGAACAAGTAATTACAAAAACAGCTGCCTTCCATTCAAGAAAAGGTGCAAATTCAATTCCAATACCCCATCCCGTGGGAAAAAGAAGCTTTGCAGTTTTGAAGACTTAACCTTAATTTTGAGCAAGAATAATAGTTCAGCTTTACAAAGAGTTTTCCCTCAAGATGAAGAGGAAGCTGCGATCCTTCTAATGGCACTATCATATGGCCTTGTTCATGGCTAGCTGAGTTTCTGTTTCTTTTAATTATCCACCTTTATTATTCCTCTAATATTTAGATTGTTTTAATTTCTTAGTAATAAATTAAGTTGTTTTAGGATTAATATATGACAAATATTGTCTGAGTGGGAGGAAACAGGTAAATATGAAGTAGAAAGAAAGGAATCAAATATATGTTGTGGATCTTTATTAGAGGTTGTAGCTAGTTTATAATATTGAACAGGTTGATCTCAGTCAAATTATGGATCTCTTGTGCATCAACACGCACAGACACACACACACACACACACATATATATATGGTTAATATATTAATTTCTTTTGTTTTATGCACTTCAGCTATTTGCTTTCAGTTTATGGACTAGGTTTATACATTTTCACAAACATCAAAACAAGTCAGATAATATCACTGCCTGCCATAGGCATTTGAATTCTCTTATTGCAATAATGCTAAGTGACCCTCCAGAAATCTGAATGTGATTATGTGATCAAAGATTGTGTAAGTACATTGAGAATTGAGTGGCATACAGCCATACATGGATCGTTTTATTGATAAGCTCTTACCATAAACAAAAAAGTAAAAGAGAAAGCAACAGTAGTTTAGTGACTGAATAAATTGGCCAATCCATTCCAATCATGATGGTGATGATTCAAACCAGCTAGGGATACAGCTTTCTCTGTAATTTCTGATAAATCACCTAGAAGATAGTACTTTTATCGCAGACCTTATCTCCTGCCCTCTGACCCTCAGTGGTCTTAAAATGTTGTTGGTACAACGAAAACAACTGGACTTGTACTGAGAAATGAAATTGAATTAGATTTGGGGGCAATCACATGTCATTATATATAATGATGGAATGGTTTTCACATGGGCCTACACCACTATATACATTAATTACATTTTTATTCAACTAATAGTTTACTACACACTATTTTCTATAGAATAAATTTGTGGAAGAGTTTGTAACCGTCTTTATATATAATAGCTCAAGATTCAAAGGGACAATATTTGTATAAATTATTTTATAAAAACTGGTTTGGCCTAATAATTTTAGTTGGACGAAACACAAAATAATGAATATAAATCACGTAGATTCATTCGGCCATAACACTATTATGCATGACAGAAGAATTTGAGCTTTTGACATTAGGGTAAGGCTATTTGTACCCCAAAAAAATACTCTTATTACTCTCAATACTCATCTTCAAAGTTTTAAAATTTATTTTTTACTTTGTAGTTTGTACATTCTTCCAAATAGCTCCTTACTTGAGTTGGTTGGCACATTTTTATTTGAGCTATAAGGTTGATGGTTTGAGTCTCTTCGGGGTCGGGAGTAAAATTTAAAATAATTATGCTTATATAGTTGGTTTAGTTTGGGTTTAGGGTTTGACTACTTTGTCAGAAAATAAAATAAATATAAAGTTTTGGGTTTATATATCATTTAACAAAAATAAAATTAATTTCATATTATTTATTGTATCAACAGTAATATTTAATAAAAATAATTAACGGAATGGGTGCCGACAGCCTATTCTCCATAGTTTTGAGGCAATGTGAAGTATATCAATTTTAATGCGTGTGCTAAAAAATTAACCCTAGAGTTATATTTACTCAAAGTTGTTCTTAACTATAAATTATATCATGATATTTTATAATAAAATAACTCTATTAAAACAAGTTTATACGGCAGAAAGTAATATTTATAGTACAAATAGCCCTCCAACATTATTATATTTGTAGAAGAAAGGGGCTAGAATAATTAAATTTAAACCTCTTATTAATTTATCACTTCAGCCCACATTTCTCAATTAACTCCATTTACTTTCATAATTATTTTAACTAAAAATATAAAAAAGCAAATGAGCAAGAGAAAAAAAAGTAAAAAAATATATATTTAATAAGAATGATTTTTAAAATAAATGAAATGGCTTTAATAAAAAAAGTGCTGAGTTGATTAAATAAATTGAGGGATAAGTATCATCAGTATTTGGCTAACCAGGCCGAGGCATCAACCAGAGACCGAAGCCCAGTTACAGCCCGTTTGATTTGGGCCGTTTTGCTTTGATACGCAGCTGCAGAGCCTGAAATGAATGCGAGTCGAAAGCGCTCACAAGACTGGATGAACTTCAGAAAAATTTTAGGTAATGTTACATTACTATAATTGATGCCCATTATCGTTAATTCTTAAAGAAATGAAGTTATAATGGAATCTTGAAGAATTGATTAACAAACACTTTCACTTCAGCTCTACCCTGAAGAAAGAAATTTTCAGGGAAAGTGCTACATTGTAAATCAGTCGGATAAATCAATACATCAAAATCACATGGATCCAACTCAACAGCAAACTCCTCCTTTGTCTTCAAAGGAATCACTCATTAGGCGTTATAAACCCATTTGGCGTACTCTCTTGATTTCTAATCTCGCTCTCGGAGGTACATTTTCAGTTGTTGCATTTGTATTGTTACTGTATTCATTCAATGTATGTAATGTGTTTGATGGAATGACTAGCTGGGGGAAGCCGTGAAAGTAGGTAGTCGATTGCTCGTGTTTGTTTTGTTTTAGTTTCTGGTGTTGGGTCAGTTGCTTAATCTCGTTAGTGTTGTAGAAGTTTTTTAGTTTCTAGTGGGGAGCTAAGTGTGGCTGTTGCTCACTTGTGTGTTTTATCATTTTAGAATTGATGGTTTGTCATCTTATGGAATTGATGGTTTGTCATCTTATGCTTTGTTTCCAAGTGTTTGCTTGAATTATGCTGCTTATGAACAACAGTGTTGGATAGTTGGTTCATGGTATCTCCAATTTTTGTGAAACAATAAGTATTACAATTTTTTCAAAGGAGCTGTAGTTCTGGCCCCTGCCGAATATCTGCTGCTAAGGGACAATCATATAATCTCTTAGAAAATAATTTCTTATAGCATGATGTCCCTAAGGCAACTACGAAGTTGGTTTGGTCTCTTGCAGTGGAAGCAAGAGGTCAAAAGTTTAATCCCCTTACACAAATATTCGAGGCAGATAAGAATTATTTTGGGATGTGGTGCATGGTAACAAAAAGAAGAAGAAAAAAATCTCAGAGTATGAAACATAAAATTTTAGTTGCTTGAAACTGTTGAACATTTATGCTGCTTTAACTAAATATCCAAACTTGATTACTAACTAGTGACTGAGTAGTTATTCATGTTTGTTTTATTTATAACTTTGTGATGACACTTCCTAATGGGTGGATAGTGAAGTGATACCGACTCTTGATCACTTTGAGGCCTTGATTTAATTATTAAAAACTTTGATACAGAATTCTTATGAGCCTAGATAGATGAAATTTGTATCCATTTATGTGAGCTCAAATGTACTTGGATGGCTACGTGACTGTTATGTCCTTTTTTAAGTAAGCATAGTGCTGACTTTCATAACTGAGTGATGTTTACAGTAATTTTGAAGATTATTGACATCTAAATGGCTGGTAATTTTTTCTGAAATTAGTTTCGATTTGTGAAGTGTGAACTCTAGGCAGTTCTATCCATGCAAAACTCTTGTGCTTTAACACAAATCTTGAGTATACTTCCGTGGGTACTCTTTTAACTTTTTCCCTTTTCACCCTCTTTCCCTCTCTTTTGAGTTCATCTTTAAGAAACCTTACCTTCTTCACTTCATTTTTGTTCTTTGGGATTCACCTATAATAACCTTACTATATCATTACTGGAATGATGATGTACAATTAAAATGTGCAGTTGGAGCATTGTTCCTCATCTTCACGCATAATTTTGCTCTGAAGCAGTAATGGGGCTGGATACTAGAAAAACTTTGCTGACTTTCTTTGTAACTCCTTCAGGCTATATGTTTGCTAAGGCAAGAAAGAAAAACTCGAGAGTGGAGGATAACAAAGGCCCCAGACTACAGGAGGAGGACCAGCAAGCAGCAGATGCAGTTTCTTCTGATCTCACTCCAGCTTCCCTACTTTCTGAGGAACCATTGGTCCCTCCAACTGTCATTGAGCCTGTGAAGGTACGGGAACCCATCACTGAAGACCAGCAGCTTGAGCTTTTCAAATGGATGTTGGAAGAGAAAAGAAAAGTGAAACCTAAAGATCCCGAAGAGAAGAAACGAATCGATGAAGAAAAGGCCATTCTTAAGCAGTTTATACGTGCAGAATCCATTCCACAGCTTTAGTTAGTTTAATCTAGTTACTTGACAATTCTTCTTATTAATTCAAGTTGAAAAGTATTGGGTCGTATTTTTTTGGCACCCATTTGTTGTAAGATGGAGACTCAAGGACCAGTGTATATTGATGATATTTCATTTGCCTTTGTCTAGAGATTTAAAAACAAAACAAACCGAATCCAACAAACAGAACAGTGTTATTTAATTGAAAATGAAGTCGCATGAAATTATGACCGTGATTTGCAGGGTACAGAATGGTCCTTGAAAAGAAATAATGAGTCCTGTCATTGACTTTATTCTTTATGTCATTTCTACTGATACATGTTCATCACATGAGATCAGGAATCAAGTTTTTGACCCTTGAAACCGTGTTGATTGAGTCAGCCACGGGCACGAACTGGACTCATATGGTCTTATAAATGTGTTGCAGTGACAAGAAGTTCATTGGCTGCTGTTTATTTGCTTAATGATTGTAGTTAATTTCATTTTTCAAGTGATTTGTAGGAACTTGAACGCTTTTGAAGTAGAAGATTAGACAAAAGTGATGGACCCTTCAAACTTAACTACTGGAGTGAGACTAAAAGAGAGATTTGGGTTGGCAGCACTTGTGGCGGACAGCAAATAATTTGAATGCTATGGGACCCTCCTTAGTAACCGTGGCTTCAAGTCCAGCCACATATGTTTTCTAATCTAATCCCATCTTCCAATACAGCCAATAATACTCTTATTTTATAGAAATTCAATAGAAGTCAATAATACTCTGGCTGATTTCTCATCAACTATATACTTCGGTAAGTTTGGTTCACTTAAAAGCTTGGCCTCCAATGCCAGGAACCATCTTAGTGTCAGGTACTAAAAGCTACCGGTTTAAACTGTAATTTCAAGTTAACAGTTACTTTCGTACCAACTTTTGTATTTCATATTTACTTCAAAAATTTATTCACCTCAGTTTTGGAGTTCAAGGGTCTTCAGTCATCATCATCAATGCCGCAGCAAATGTCCATAAAGGGTAGGCAATCTTTTTTATTTTTGAATTAGGATAAAGAAAATTATATAATGGAATGTTATTGTATAGTGCAGTTTCCATGGGGAAAAGAGAGTATCAAACTTGGGGAAAGACAGACTTTTACTTGTAATGATTCTTTGCATTCACCTTTAACTTCATACATTGCGTTTCCTTCTGTTTGACAAGCATATCTGAAATTTCCAAGTTTTGGCACAGCCCATTAACAACCTTTCGTGACAATTTGATGATAGCACTTTATGACGCTAAGGGAAATAGGATATCATATACAGGTTTGTTCTGCAACTATCAATCATTTAATGTTTTTGTTTGATTTCATCCCAGCAGTATTGCTGATGATCATGTTTTTGACCAGGTGTTGAGACCAGATTGGTCGTCGAGAAAGGTCTTTGGGATGACATATTTTCACTGGAAGGTGGCGGGCGTGTACATTTGAGGTTGCAGTTTGTCCTTACCGAGGACGAGCGTTATCGGATCCGTATCATGGTACTGTTATTTTTGCATTTTAAACCCGTACTGTTAAAATCTGCAATGACAAATTCAAATCAAAACCATTCTTATAAAAGTCAGTATCTAATTTGCAAATTGGCATAGAAAATCTGCAGCACAAATGTCTTTTCCTTTATAAAATTAAAAGAATTAGCCCTCTACGCCATAATTGCCACTGGCTATTTAAACAATTGGCACTTTCTTGTCACTTTATTTCAATCTTCTGAGTAGCTACATTTTTTCGGAAAGGTTTTGCTGCAGAAGCCAATTATGCCTGGCAATGAAATATCTATTTTCAAAGAAGAGGGATTTGTCATTCGGGGGGAAGTAGACTACTCAAGAATTTCACATTTCAGTTTCGTAATTTATAATTGAATAAAGAATGTTGGTTAAATTTATACTGTCCGCTATTTCATATGTGACTACAGGTCAAACCAAAACAAAAGACTTTTTATAAAGGATATTTTGAAAGAAGCATATAAAGGATAAGATAGACTGTCATGACCCAACTCAGATTTGGTAAGATATTGTTTGCTTTAGGCTTTAACAAAGCTCGTACAGTTTTGTTTCTGGGGCTCCCATACAACCCCAAAATACATCTTTTCCAATTAAGATGTGGACCACCCCTTATAAACCCAACACCTCTCCCATGCTTTGTCGATGTGGAATTTGCCTAGGGTGTTACATGGATAGTCTAGTGAAAGTGAGCTTTTTACATTTTTCCTTCTTTTGCGTGAAGGATAAGAAGTATAGTTTTATCATTTTGTTGAAATTGTTGTTTTATGTTGCTACTAAAATTCATTTGCAGAGAGAATCAGCATTGAGAAAGAAACATGGTGAACTCTCTAGTAGCGATCCTACAAGTCCAGATACTGTTAGTAGCAATGCTGAGGCATCATTGTTCCTTAACGAAGAGGTCTCAGGTTTGATCTTGCATAAACTTACAAAAATAATGACCAATAATTGTTAGCTTGAAAATAAAAGATGAAATAGGAAACCATTGATTCATTGCTCTTAATGTCCCGTCTTAGAACTTTTTTTGTTGATTCTGACATCTGCATGTTTCTCTTTCTCAAGATTCAATTGAAAGCCTTCGTCAAAGTAAATTAGTAGCCAAGCAGGCTGGCTTTAACCCAGTTAAGGATTACTTAATAAATTTTAGAAGATGTTTCTTTTTCACCAAGACCATGCGAGTAAAAATTACCATTGAGATCTTAATGGTCTTTAAACCTGATTTAGAATGATACAGATATATACAAGGAGGATTGATCAACCACCTGTGTCTCAAGGGTTTGATGTGCATTGGACTGATGTAAACAACAGAGGTTTGATTGAGAAGATTGGGACTCAGACACCTCATGATAATGTTTCTGTGAGAGCTGTTGGTTCAAAAGAAGCTTCATCTTTATCAAAAAGCTCAGAATTGAAAGTGGCTGCAAAGAACAAGTTAATTGCTCGAAAAATAGAGGAAGTAGGGACCAATAATCGAGAGAATCATAGGCCAGCAGGGAAGATTCCGAGCAATGTAAGGAACATGATAACTGACTTTGAAAGTAGTCTATCTCAGGTAAATGAAATTTTTGCATGAAGAGAATACTTCATATGTCAAGTCTTTTTTTTTTTTTTTTTTTTCATTCTTTTGAAAAAATTATATCATCCATGGGGCTTGACTTGAATCAGGATATAAGACCTTATATAAAACCAGCACCAGCCAAATCTCAGTTAAGAAAGATTTCATCTGAAGCTTCTCTGACGAGCTTGAGTGTGGATGAATTTAAGACAGAGAAGATCAAAACAGCACCACTGATGCTAGGGAAGATAAAAACTCCATTTCTTACAGGGGACTCGCAACAAGCGACAATGTATAACAGAACAAAAGGAGATCAACTTGGTTATGTTAAAGCTTTTGAAGGGGCTGCAACACATCAAGACACTAGACAATTTGAGTCAAGTCTGGTAGATGTTAGAAATAAAGTAAAAAATCTAGATATGAGCCATAAAAATTCTTCAGAAGGTTTGATGAGAGAATCCAGTGTTAAGGCAGCTACAGTTTCTGGAAGAATGGTTGATGAGCATATAGGTAGACAGCATCCTGGTAAATTGCTTATGAACAAGCAACTGTCTGGTGGAAAACCATCTATAAGAGAGAGTATGAAAGGAATCCACCCAGAATATTATCTGGAGGTGGATAGGAAAGGGACTTCAAGTAATAAATTGAAATATGAAAATTGGAAAGATATACATTACTCTTCCAAATGCCCTGGTACCTGGATGTCTCATACTGAATCAAGAAGCTTGTGCATAACAGCTGGTGGCAAACATTTGATGGATCTGATGGGAATTTGTCATGCTGAAGTGGAAATCCATCAAGGAGAAAAATGTTCTGCAACAGAAAATGAGGAAAAGGTATCCATGTTTCTCATAAATGCCTTTAGTTTCTTAATACACTGTTAAACAATATAAACTCATAGATGTCTCCCACATCTACAACCACATACAGCGTTTTTGTAATGTATGACATTGAAAGGGTAACACAATGAGACCTAACATAATAAACAAAAGAATAACAACCTTTAATAAACTTGATTTCGGAGGTGAATGTAGATGAATTAGAACAATGTAAAGACGAGGGAGAAGAGGCCCTCTGTGGTTTTGCCCTTTGCAGCAAAGACTTGCACGTGTATTTCATTCTCCTAGAGGAGCTGGAATTTAGATGTCAATTATCCTGAGATTTTTGCAGATATTAAGAAAATAATTGATTCCTAATTGTGACGGGGAAGAAAAGGAATTGTATTTTTAGCAATATAATAGTTAAGTAATTATGTTTACAGCACCATATCCTGGAAAAGATTTTCAATCTACACCAATTCACTCATGATCATACGTTGACAGGATGCTACTTGTTATTACAAAATCGATCCTCAGACAAATAATATTAGACAACAGTCTCTAAAGAAATTGACTTAAACCGCATTATGTCATGTGCGCCATATAAACTATAGCTCCATACCCATAGTCTACCTTTGAATTTGATGCTGCATCAAGGTATTACTCTTTGCTCTTGGTTGAATAAGTACATCCTACAAAAGAAAGGCACCATATTCAAGATATAATAATCTGTGATCAATGATAGATCTGCTAGTTCCATTGAAGGTGAGAATTTGCATCCCTAAGGTGAATGACTAGTATGCTTGTCTATCAAAATATACCAAGAGCAGTATTTTGTTAGTTTGAATAGTCTAGCTGCAAAATTTGATGCTACACCAGCAGAAATGGAATTTCTTTCTTTCAATGTATTTTCAATCCAATACTTGATTCTTTGCATTTGCTACATTATTTCCAGAGTAGTACACATCGTGTTTGTAACAAGGTGAATGAAGTTGACAAGGGTAGTAAAAAAGCAAGGAAACCGGAGCTTTTGAATTCAGCAGATGCCGAAAATTCTAGAGGAGCAGTTGGGCAGGTTGTCTTAGTCAATTCCAGATTCTCTGGTTGTTATATCAAAATTTTCTTGTATGATTTCAACAAGCAGCGAGGATAAAATCCTTATAAATAATCTTCTATAAACATGATATAGCTTATCTAAGTCTCTTTTTCACCTTCAGGTAATGAAAGTTGCAATCATGATAGGTTTTGCAGCACTTGTTCTCTTTACTAGACAAAGAAACAACTGGTATGCATGCATGCCTCTTCTTTTGAATTCTTTTCAATTATCCATGTCCATGTTTTTATAATTGTTCCTTGGGTAATTTGAGATTCTTTGTGAGGGGCAACAATTTAGGATTCGAATTGGGGTAGCCATCCAAATAGAATAGCTTGAAAACCAGTTCGACCAAGCCTTTAAGGACAAAGACATTCAATGACTAAGAGAATTATTGCAGGGGTATTGATATGAATTGCTTATTTATGTCTTGCAGATGAAATAAACTGGTGCATGGATTAATGTCGTCACTTAAGTGTAGTTGGCAACTACTGGATTCACTAATTTCTTATGTTTTGCATTATTTTGAATTGAATGTAATAATGTATATGGATGAGCAGTCCCTTGATGCTCATCGTCAGTGTAAATTCTTCTTGTTTCCATATTCATTACCCTAGATGTAAAGTTCTTGAAAGCAATTTTCAATTTAATTTTGATTTGCTTGTGATCAGTCGAAATGCTTAGAAGTATTTTTTTTTATTAGCCACAATTCGTCATCTGCGTCCCAATTATCGATGAGTTTGGCATTGCTACGTGGGGTGATCAAAATAGAATTTTGTGTGCGGTAATTTTTTTTGAAAAATCACTTTTGTTAATCAAGTAAAAAGAAAGAATATTTTTATAAAATCTAAAATCTAATCTTTTTAATATGAAAATATTATTTTAAGAAAGTAGTTTCATCCTTCAAAACAATTATTGCAATATATTCTTTGAATACAATGTATATATTGCTTTAAATTGAATTAAAATCTTATGAATTTTGCTTTGAAAAAAAAATCTTACAAAATTTAGGACACAAGTGTTATGAGATATATTTCTCTACTTCTTGATAAAAGTAACGTGCGTTTTAAACTAATAACTTTAGTAAGTGAATTACAAAAGTAGTTATTTAATTTGTAATGTGTGTGTATATCGCACACACCTCTTGAAATACATTATGAATTGTGCATCACACACTAATCGATTTATAAGGTGTTATACACAACACCTTAAGATTCAAAGAGTATGTTATAAATGCACAACCAATTAATATGTTTTATTGGCTTAAATGCTCCCTTTAGCTTCATATCATTTACACTTTTTGCATGCACTTATGAATACTCCCCAAATTAAATCCACAACAATAAAGCAATATTGCAACCACTAATAAACATAACAAATAGATAATAGTGTGTTTGGCACACTATATTTTATGGGATTGCATTAGTTAATGCAATGCAATCTTATGTTTGGCAATTTTTTCTATTTACATTATAGTGTATTGTAATATATCATAATGTAAACAATATTGTATTAAACAAACTCAAGGGGGATAGGGTTTATGTAATGTAGCACTGTTCACATTAGTTTTTTTTTTTTAATTCTTTAATTAAATCAATAAAAATAAAATATTAAAAACTCAAATATGCTACTGCGTGTGTTGATGAACTGCCAACGATGATTGACAGTCGGTGGCCACCTCATAATATCGTGTTTTGCACTACAGTTTAGTATCATTATAATCTTTATTATAGGGGCTATGTGGTAGTGCAATTATTACAACAAAAAAAGCTTCCTCAGAACATTGAGATTCCACTTTCTAGTGGTGGAATCTCATACAAACGTTGACATTTATTTACAATTGTAAAGGCCTTACTCTATTCGTAAATTTATAGTAAAAATTTTGAAAACTAAAAATTTGACCATAGATCTATGGCAAATAAAAATTTCTTTGCGAGTAATAGTTGCAACATTTCATTAGCTCGATAATAAGAATTCTAATAGTATCAAATATAGTTCAAATGACACTAAACTACTGCGGTTGATGGTAAAAATTATTTATTTTTATTATAAAAAATTAAGTTATTAATTGAATATAAATGAATTTTAATTATTAATTTAATATAAATATTAAAATAAAAATGTTATTTTACATAATACCATTCATACTACACCAAATATTGTATTGCATTATATTGTATTAAGTTATAATGCACTACAATCTACTTTGAAAGTATAAAAATATTTGAGATTAATAGAAATATAAATATTATTATACTGATATGAAAATTTTAAAATTTATTAACCAATCAAATAATGAGACATCATTACGAAATATTGTTAATCGTTCACTATTAGTGATGGGGAGAATTGGGGACACGAAAAATACTGTCAAACTATAATTTCTCATTATTTATGAAGAACAAAGGTTAATTAGTGAACTAACAACAAACCATGGTGACAAAAATTAGTAAAGAAAAAAGGCCTTGAGTGTGTATTCCTATAACATTATATCAATTAAGAGAAGAATAGGGTGCGTTTGGTACACCACATCAAATGAGATTGCATTAGCTACTATAATGGCATTCTTTAATGCATCATAATCCAGATTTCATAGCATTAGGCAAACCCTTGAATTGGAGGGTTTGCATTGGCTGGATTTTTTTTTTATTTATTACTAATTATAAAATAAAGTAAGTTTAAAATATTTTATTGGATAAATATTCATTTAGTACCTTTATTTTGATTTAAGGACTTGTTTAATCCCTATATTTTGGAACAAATCTTAATATACAATTATTATTAAATATGTGATTTTTTAAAAACCACTAAGATGGTAGGGGGTTAGGTAGGATCCTTACCTATAATATAAATCATAAAATGAATTACAATACATAAGGAAAATGACATGAACCAAAACTTCCTCAAAAATGAAAATACAAAATAGATAACATAATAAAGTATTGATGAACAACATAAAAACAACAAAGAAGACTATCCTAACACCTAATATGGGGAACAACTTGTGCATTCAAATGAAAAATATCATATATAATTGCTAGAAAATACCAAGCATAAAAGAAATGCCAACTAATTCTATGAGTGCAGGCCCAATTGGCCAAGTGGAAATAGTCTTGCAGAGAACATTTCTAACCAAAATGGTAGGTGAATAGGTCAAAGCATGAACTCTACGTAATGGATATGCATAATCCCCGCAAATAAGGTCACTAAAAAGAATCCAAGAAACTATCGTAGTTGAATTAGACTCGACTTCAAGCACAGAGTGACCAACCTAAACAGTAAGCTCCAGTCCCTCACAGACCCCCATAAGCTCAGCATAAAGTATTGGATAGTGCCCGAGAAAAGACCCAAAATCATGTTAGCCTAAAGGACTATACATATTATAATTTTGATGATAACAAACATGTGTCTTAAGTAATTTGGTTAATATTGTATTTCACATTTTTTTCACTAGTTCTTGAAGGATAATATTTATACAAGTAAAATCAAGTTCAAGATACTTAACGGACAACGACTCAATCAAGAACGAACGGAGTTATTATTGTGATAATTCTTGTAAAACCGCTATAATTTCATATATGCATGGTGTAGTATTTGTGAAGTTCAAAGTATTTATTTGATAAGAAATCATTTTTCATAAACAAATGTTTTACATTTATAATACAAGTATTTTATGGATTTGAGTATTTTTCACATTTTAGAATTTTTTACATTTTAGACTAAATTAGAAAAGTTTTGATAACTTTGAATTTAATTAGCATTAGGTTAAAATTTTAGAAATATTCTTTTTGAGAAGTCTTATAAAGTTTTGAGCTATAGTATAATTTCAAAAAGTTTTGAGAATAAACGCTATTTAAAAATTCTGAGAATGGACCTATTTGAAAAATATTATAAATTTTTGGGATATAATATAATTATAGAAATTTTTGAGCTAAATTGTGATTCTTAAAACAGTATTACTACAGTAAAATTCAAATGCAACGGTAAATTTACTGTAGCAAGCAACTAGCCGGTTAAATTAAACGGCGAATCTCTTCCCTGAGGGTTTTGTGCAATAACGACTATATTTTGAGTTCAAACTATATGAACTTAAATCCAATCCACTTTTATAACCTGACACAATAAAAAATAAGATTATACAATATATTTTGAACTTTCATTTCGCAAATCATCATATATCTAATCTATATTATGCAATCATTTGTATATTCACTCTAAAAGTGAATTTTTGCTGTAATTCTTGAAATCTTTGTAAGAGTTGTGAGTATATAAGTGTAAGAAACACTTAGGTGAAGAGACGGAGAGAAAATCTTTTGGTGTAAAGAATTATTGACACTTTAAAAGTCAATTGTAAGAACTTGAAGCCTTCGAAGACTTAGATAGTGAAATTATTAAGCCCGATATACTTGGAGGTGTGGATGTAGGTAGAGATTGCCTAACCATATAAAAATCATTGCGTTTGATTTCTCTTCCCTTACTCTTTTATTTTGAGTATTGTTAAATTTATTATTTTTTATTCTATTAAGGCATTATAATAAATTGTTGTGTAGTTTGATTAGATTGAGTTTTAAAAACTTAATTCACGCTTTCTCTTAGGTTGCATAATAGGTATTTCAAACTATCCATCAACACTCTCTGATAATCACGAAGAATATCCCCCAAAGCTGACATCCCGAGATTGCCTCTAAAGTAACTATCCACAGTCAGCTTCACAACACCAAGAGGCGGTTGCATCCAAGAAACAAGTCTGAAAGGCCTCCTAAGTGAAGCAACTACTCACAAATCCTCCATAAACTGAGAACCTATCACTCCCTGTAGTTGCGGTGGTTTAAAACCAAAGGTAAAACTGGCAAGCCTAAAGTCCAACATCACCCGAAAGATAATTGCATCAACAGAAAAAGGTTGTGAATCAAATTTAAAAGCATTTCAAGCTTTTTAAACCTGTCATAGAATGAAGTAAGAAATAAGAACCTGAAAATGAGTCTGAAAAAGAGCATAATACTGCCAATGGAGAAGAAGGGCATGGGAGGACAAAAAGTTAACCGGTCGTAACCCCAAACTATGCCGAAAATAATCCTAAATCTAGCTAACTAATGAGCAATCAATAAAAAAATGCCGGGAAATCTCACTAGCCTGACCACAAAAATACCTAAAAACCATAAAGAAACCTCTCGAGCATAAAGCATTATTGGTAGCCAAGAAGACATACAACAACCTTCAAGGAAAAAGAAGGGCCGAGATGAGATATGACGCTGCCAAATAGCCAAAAAAACCTCATCCTTGTACTAAGAGCAATGCACAATCCACTAAACCGATCATAAATGAAAAGCCCCATCCAGAGCAGAATCCTACTATATTAAATCTAGCTTCTCACTGTTAATAGAAAGTAGTAGAATCTGATCAACAATTGACAACGGTAGTACAGATTGAAGCTTACCCCTATACTAAACAGTATCCCACCAATAAAAAGAATTAGGCACCAAAGATGCAGCTCTAGGGTTATAAATGATTAAGGGGCAAGAACTCAGCCAGCAGTCATACCAAAAACTACGTGTCCTAACGCTAATCAACCAACGTACATAAGGCTTTGTAACACACGAAATAGAGCAAAGCCGATGCCAAATAAGAGAGGCAAGGTAACGAAAGTGAACCAAACCTAGATGTACAGTTCGTAATACTTAGACATCATATAAGAAGACCATAAAGAATGCTACTTTCTAAATCGCCACCAAAGCTTAAGCCTGAAAGCCTCAGCCAAATCACCGAAGGACCGGATGCCCAAGCTCCCTTCCTCAAACTGATAACAAAATGATGGCTAATGGCACTGATGAATATGCCTCCTAGATTCAAAATCACCCTATGAGAACTGAGTGACCAGTCTCTCTAATTGGTGAACAACAGCCACATGTGGCCGAAGAATATAAAATAGATGCAATGACATAGATGACAAAACATGATGAATAAGCACTAACTTCCCACCAAAAAATAGGAACCTGCTAGCCCATCCGGAGATCTTATCCATGAAATAAAATCAGTCCATAAAAGTAGTCCTGCATAAAATATGTTACATTCTTGGCTTTACTTTTTCTTTATTTTTACAATAATACCTTATTAAAAATATTATTAACAGTAATTAATTTATCTATAAAAAATTAATTAACAAATTAATCAATAATTATTTATAAGTAAATTAATCAATAAATATTAATATGAAAGAAATACTACTTATATATCTTTGCAAAAATCTTGCTATTAATTATTTATAAATAAATTAATATCAGTCAACATAAAGTAATGTTTAATATTCTTGCGACAATCTTATTGATGTTATATATAAAAACTTTGTTTACTAAATTGATCCTAAAAGGAAATAATAACATTAAAATTTACATTAATTTTTATTTTCTTTTTTAAAACTAATTTGACGAGTTAATATTTTTTTTTATCATTAATATCCATAAGAATATTGTTACAAAAGTATTATTATAATAAGAAAGAAAAAAATAAGAATAGGAATATAATATATTTAATAATAGAATTGTCTAGAGGTATTTTTTAAAATATAGTGATTAAATGAATATTTATTTATTTTATTAAATACATTTATATGATCGACGAATACTATCACTGGTGATAGTTCGCTGTTGCTGCCATCAATTATCGCCATACTTCGGGTATGTTTGGGATTGAGGTTGGGCACTGTAGCTTTTAAGCTGCAGCACTAAAGTGTTTGGTAAACACTAGTTGCTGTACCTTTTAAGTTATATTAATTATGTTAATGTGATTTTTCACTTGTATAACATAAAATCTATTATATTTTTAATAATTTTATTAAAATTATTATTTAAAAATTATATTTATTATATATTATTAACTTTTATTATATAATTACAGTTTTTTTTTCACAATGACTGTAGCTTTTAAGCTACAATACCTCAATCTCAAACATATCCTTCGTGTCATTTGGACTTGGTACCATTGGAATCCTAATCACCGAATCTACACAACGATATAGCTATCATTGACAATGTAGCTTTCATTCATCGTTTAGAGTTAAAGTTTTGGATTTTAAAACTTGACAATAGATCTATGGTGAATGAAAGCTTCGTCATTGGTCAAAGTTTTACTGCTTGATTGCTTTGGCTACATGAATTTCAGTAGTTGAAAATCTAAGTCGAAATGACACTGAGTAAGGCGGCCGGTGTTGGTTGATAGTGGTCACTGTTTTAATACATTTAACATAAATATTAGTTTAATAGTAAATATTATAAAAATATCAAAAATATTAATAAAAATAAATAAAAATAAATTTAATATAAATGAAATTTATAATTGTATAATATAGTACTGCATTATAATTTATAAAAGCGTTAGATATATTTTAACATTTGAGTTTCAATTTGAGTCAAAACGTTATATATCATTTATTTATTAGATATAAATTTAAAATTATTTAATCATCATTTAATAGATGAATATTATATAAGTTAGAACTCAAATTAAGTTTTATATGTTGAGATACCTAGCATTATTATATAATTTAATACAACCTAATTTAATACAATCTAATGAGATACAACTAATATAAAACCCAATCTAATACAATATAATATACTAAATGTACCCTAACGTATGAGTAGGGTTGGTAAAATTTGACATGATTTGATTACTCAACACGAACATTACATGAATAAATACGTATACATCATCAAATTTGATACGATTAGTAAATAGGGCAGGTTTTGGTCAAGGTTGACACGATTTTTATTCGTGTTAAGTTAGGGTTAAAGTCCTTGACCTATTTACCTTATCAATGACACGATTATATTTTATATTTTAAATTAATTTGTAGGTTCTTGTAATCAAAACTTAAATATTATATATGATTCTTTATTTTTTTTTAAAAAAAAAGAATGAGCATAGACACAATGTTTCATTTATAAAATTTTATATAAATTTATAATTTCAATAGTGTAAATATGTATAATATATATATATAATAGTGTATAAATATTTAATGTAAATTTTATTAAATGTATAAGTATTAAGTAAGTTTATTAGATAATTCGATTATTTTCTATATTGGATTAGAGTTTCAATATTTTAATATAATTATTGAATAAATTATATTTAAATTAACTTAAATTTGATAACATATAAAAAATTCAATGACCCATGTTATCAGGTCTACGTGTGAGATGTGTTTTGCTTAAAATAAAAAATAAATGAGAAATAAAAGTAAAATCTCACCGCTCCAAACGGCAAAACCAAAATCATGCCTCAATTGAGTCTTTCAAAACCCACGATAATAGATTAGTAGTAGTGATAAAATGGTTCGCAGCATCAAGAACCCAAAGAAGGCCGAAAGAAAGAACAAGGTTAATTAAATTAGTCAAACAATCTCATTCCCAGTCCATTCAGTTTATTATATAAATTTGTGACTCTAATCTTTATTATTTATTTATTTATAATCAGGACTCAAAAAAAGAAGATGGGTCATCTTCGTCTTCAATTCCAAGTTTACCAACAAAGGTGTGGCAACCAGGAGTTGACAAGTTAGAGGAAGGAGAGGAGCTTCAGTGTGACCCTACTGCCTACAACTCCCTTCACGCCTTTCACATTGGCTGGCCATGTTTAAGGTTCTTTCTTTCTATCCTTCATTCATTATTTTTTGCTTTGCTCTGTTCTGTTTCTTAGAATGTTGTGTTGTGTAAGTGAAGGTATTGAAAGTTTGGATTCTCTAATTTAGTTAAATGGACAAAAAATTGAATTGGGGTTGTCATTTTTTCTGCTAACAAACTGGAACAGTTGATAACTTTCTTAGCATTTTCTTTCCTTGTGAGAACAATTAGCGAGTCTGATAACTTCATTTAATTTTCTGTTGGAAATTTTATTCTTTTTACAGCTTTGATATCGTGCGTGATACCTTGGGTTTAGTACGAAATGAGTTTGCACATACGGCTTATTTTGTTGCTGGGACTCAGGTGATTTCATTTCTTATTAGTTGTATGTATACGTTTTGTCAAAAAATAGAAAACGCAATCTAGGAGATTAATATTTCTCTCTGATTTATTTGGTGGCCCTTTCCTTTTTTTAAGAGAGAAAACCTACTGCATGATTGTATTGAGGGACAGTGAAAAGATAAGGCATGCTTTTACTTCATCTGGCCTAGTTTGTATTGATGTTCGTCTCTTCTTCTGTAGGCAGAGAAACCTTCTTGGAACTCTATTGGAGTATTTAAAATCTCTAACATTTCTGGGAAGATGCCGACAGTGAAAGTAGTGACAGTGATGATGATAGTGACGATGAGGAGGAAAGTGGTTCTGGGACACCAATTTTTCAGGTAATATGTTGTTCTTTTGACGTCCTATTATTTCATGACTGACCTTATCAATTATTTTTTTTACCACCTAGTTTGTCTACAATCTTCATTTTTCTTGTTTACATCTACAGTTGTGCAAGGTAGCTCATCAAGGATGTGTCAATCGTATACGTGCCATGGCACAAAATCCCCATATATGTGCATCTTGGGCAGATACTGGTCATGTGCAGGTCAAAATTGCATGCTTGAAATCTGAAATTGTTCTTATCCCACATCGTTTTCGTTGGATTGGAATGGAAGAAAAAAATAAATGATTTAAGGATTTTATATTTTTCTTTGGCTCTATTCATGTAGGTATGGGACTTCCATTCTCATCTAAATGCTCTAGCAGAATCAGAAACAGTAGCTGGCCAGGGACCTCCTCAAGTTTTTAATCAGAGCCCATTAGTTAAGTTTGGTGGGCACAAAGATGAGGGCTATGCTATAGATTGGAATCCTGTCACACCTGGAAGGCTTGTAACTGGTACTGTTAAAGATTATTCTGCTTGCATTCTTATTATTCTTCTCTATAAACCTTACTAGTTAAAGTTGGTTCTAATGCTTTGATTTTCTATTTCTTTTCTGAAGGGGACTGCAATAGCTGCATTCATTTATGGGAGCCTGCATCTGATGCGACATGGATTGTTGATCCTAATCCTTTCATTGGACATGCTGCAAGTGTGGAAGATCTACAAGTACGTATTCTATAGGTGAAGTGATACTATAATTTCCTTGGATTCTTTTGTACATGAAGTTGAACATTGTGATCCAGCATGAATGGCTTACCATCAATTGCTCATTGTTTTAACCAGTTTTCTCTAAAATATCTCAATGCAGTGGAGCCCTACAGAATCTGATGTATTTGCTTCATGTTCTGTGGATGGAAACATAGCAATTTGGGATACACGTGTGGGGAAGTCGGCCTTAACATCTTTTCAGGCTCACAATGCAGATGTCAATGTTATCTCATGGAACAGGTGTTTGAATGTTTGTAGCATATTTGCATTTCATTTTAACACCCTTTCCTTATTATTCAGGAAAACCTTAATGTTTCAATTGTTAATTTGATTAGGCTAGCTAGTTGTCTGTTGGCATCTGGAAGTGATGACGGAACATTTTCTATTCATGATCTTAGATTGCTCAAGGTACGTCTTATCTTACTTAGTTGGGGGCAGTGTTTAGCTGAGGAAAAGTGTCATTTGCGATTGATTGATTCTTAGTGTAAGGAATATCACTGTTTGGTTATGTTCTGTTATGTGATCTTAGGCCTCTCTCGACCCCGACAGCTAGCTCAAGGGCTCTAGGGGTGAGGCTTTCCCTCACAATTATAAAGTCACCACTAGCCTCTTCCACAACCGATGCGGGATAACCCAACAATCTCCCTCACACATCAGGCCTTTGATCAGAAGCATAGGCACCCGATTTTCCTTTAGATTTGGGATGAGATTGTTTGTGAACCTGGCTCGATACCAGTGTTAGGAGATCTTAGGGCTCCCTCAACACCAAAAGCTAGGTTAGGGGATGAGGCTTTTCCTTAGGATTATAAACGCACCACCAACCCCTTCCACAACTGATGTGGGATGACCCCAACATGTCCTTAATTATATTTCTCTGTGAGGGTGCCCCATCCTTGATATCTTGAACATCTTATCTCTATTGTTTGTGCCCTCGTGCCCTGAGTGATTCATTATAATTATATAAATAACATTTTAGATTTAATGTTGGATTGTCATTGGATGTGGCTGAATCTGACTTAAATTTTGAATACGCTGGCTGGTTTAATCTGTCCGCTGGCTTTCCATACCATTCCACCCTCTCAAATTTTGCTTTTTGTTTTTCTTTTATCTAATTCTCATTAACCATTTTTGACTGAGTTAGAGCTTAATGCTTTTTCTCTACCTTCTAACAAGAGGTAATTTTTTAGGCAGTGATCTTGAAAGGCATTCTATCAGAATATTTTTTCAACCTTAAAATAAGAGAAAATTTCTTCAATTGATGGTAAATTGTGTTTTGTTTTTCATGTCTTCATATATATATATTTTTTCTACAAACAGGGGGGAGACTCAGTAGTAGCGCATTTTGAGTATCATAAACATCCTGTCACATCCATTGAGTGGAGTCCACACGAAGGCTCAACTTTGGCAGTTTCATCAGCTGACAATCAGTTAACGTAAGTAAAGGCAACATTTAGGAGCCCAGCAGAAGAAAAAAAATGATGGAAGGAATGGCTACTTAATTTTTTATTTAAGCCTTTTTACCTAGATTATGATTTATTTCCCTTTGGTTTCCCCGATCAGGATATGGGACCTTTCTTTAGAAAATGACGAGGAAGAGGAGGCAGAGTTCAAAGCTAAGACAAGAGAGCAAGTAAATGCCCCAGAAGATTTACCACCTCAACTTCTATTCATTCATCAGGTAAATTCTATTCTTATTATCTCTTATTAGTCATAATATTCACCTTCAACGTCCTATAAAATTTCAGATTGCAAATTCACATGCCTTTTTCCTCTTAACAGGGACAGAAAGACTTGAAAGAACTTCATTGGCATGCTCAGGTTCCAGGAATGATAGTGTCTTAGGCAGCAGATGGCTTTAACATATTGATGCCGTCAAACATACAAAGCATCCTTCCCCAGGATGCTGTTTGAGAGAACCCAGTCAACTTTTATGCTTTGAGGACTGCTAAAGGGCATGTTTTCGTTTTTCCGACACTCATTGTATCGGCTGTGCAGAAGTTTTAAGAAATTGGATCTGAAGTACAAGGTTGTTTTTATTTTTTTTAATAATTTATGCTTCCTTTTGGTGTTTCTCCTTTCAATTTGGGGTACGCACCCCGAAGTTTTTACTACTTTTGTGTACCTCAAGTTTACCTCGCGTTGGAATTTTGGTGGAGTATTATGAAATTAGCATCTGTAATGGTTCTGACCAAAGCATTAATTTAGCCCAAAATTATTAAGCAAACTGCAATGAACTTCTTAGAGCAATCAGGAATTCTAGTATCATCTTCAGAAAAATTTTCTACTGTTATTGACGACTATTCTGTAAATACAAGTTAGGGCAACCAAATAAATAAAAAAAAAGGGCACAAACGTGATTACAATCAAGAAGTTCGCGGAAAAATTCCAAAGTTAACTTGATGAGAGCAACAATTATGTGTACTGCAATTACATCAGCACTGGAATTGTACATCTAAGTCAGAATTTGACGTATTCTGCAACTATGGAGGTAAAAATGAACTGAACCAGCATGACTGTTTCTAAATAACCTGATCAGTCTTATATCCCAAATATCCCCATCACCATCTCCAACAAAGCATCTTTATGAATTAACGGGCTTCCCATTTAATTTGGGAAAAGGATCCTGCTTGCTCAAGACGACAACTTTACTCTTGTGTGCGAAGTACCCTTTCACAAGATTCTTGTGTATTAATATGGCTACTATACATTCCACCTACTCATCCCAAGAGAAATCTAATTAGATTAACTGATCATGCAAAAGCACCAGCGAGAAAGAGAGTCCAATAAATTCAAGAAACCGAAAAGAGATGGGAGAGAAGATAAGTACCTCGTCAACATCCATGTCCATCTCAAGCCATTTCAGTGCCTTGACAATTACATCCAACTTCATCTGGTGAGCTTTGCTTGGGTCTTTTTGTTTTTGAATAATGTAACTGCACAACAAATATGAGATAAACTAAAACTAAATATTCCAAGTACAATTAAATGTAAATATTACCAGAAGATATAGAACTTACATTTTCTTGAACAATCTTTGATAAACTTGGAGCTCGAGTTTCTCCAGCACAAGATATACACCTGATCTTAAGAACCTTTGACAAAAGGGGGGAAAAATCATTATTCTTATTATAACAGGGAGAAGGTGATTCCAACGTCACATCCTAAGTATTAAATTTCATGGACAATTGTAAACTACCCAAAGTAAAATAAATAAATAAAACATACTGGTCTTCATGCTCCTGGAGGGCATGTCGAAGAAGCCGGAGATCACCCCTTCTTAGAGCTAGCACAATGTTACTGTACTGTGAAAGAACCACTACATATTATGTATGGGTGGTAGAAGAGGCCACTCCCAATATAGTTTTTACTATTACTTTGCTTTCCATTCATTTTCTCAAGCTTAAATGCCAATACAAGAATCAACATGGACTATGACGCTAAATCTCTCAAAGATAATTCCCACCCCAAAATAGGAAATAAACAATTCATTAAGCAGGCCTTACCTCAACTAGGTTATACTTCTCCAACAACCAGTCCTTAGGTAAAATGCCTATTGAAAGCTTTACAGGTATCAAATATTTTAATATCATCCTATCCACAGAAGAAAAGCAACACAGCAGAGATAAGAGATCATTGTAAGATGCTTTGCAACATCAAAAACCACAATTTCAGATCAGAAGGTTTAAAGTGGGAAAACAAGCCCACAGAAATAAGTTTTAAGTGCATATAAAATACTTCAGTAGTCAATAATTCTCAAACATGTCAGGCAAAAAATAAAACTCACAACCAAGAAGCGTAAAATTGTTTTATCAGGGAAGAATAAATAAAACAAGAGAACAATTCAGGAATGCCATTTTCAGATTTGAAAGCTAAATCAGTAAGACCAACAACTAGAGATACAAAGGATATATGTGCTAATATTAAACATCAACTGAACCATATACAATACAGCAAGAGTAATAAAAGAATACTGTTGAATACACCTATAATCATAAAAAAGAAACATCTAAAGTCTTTCTACCATGTCGATGCAAAACATACGCAATAAACACAACTGAAATAGACCTTATATTAGCTTCACTCCGAGGGTTGCAATTTATTAAGGCATACGATAACTTTTGATCAGCCTGCAAGGTATAAAAGTAGACTAGATAAATAATAAAATGATTTAAGAAACCCGACCATTGACTTCAAGATTTTTACATGTGCGAAAATAAACTTCTGTTGAAATTCAAGTTAAATGTAACCAGTAAGACCATAAAGCCATACTTAAACATATTATTTGCCCGCTGAAAAATGACAACATGAAATCAAGTAAAGCAATGCAAAAAGATTGAACACTGGGCATTCACAGAAATGCTCACCAGGTAAGTCAAGGCTCAAACTGGTCAATCCAAACCCACATCTTAGACTTTAGATATTTGTCTGATAAAGGAAGTTAAATATGAATTACTGAACAGGAACTTAAATTACTTACAGCGGGAAAATTTTCATTAAAAACTTCCAATCGGCCAGTATAATACATGTAAGTAACCTGCAGTATGTGACAGAAAAATACTAATACTCTGAAAATCAATTTCCCAAAAGGATAGGAAAAAAAATGACATCAACAAGCTCAAATTATACCTTGTCTCTTCTAGGGAATTCCTCAAAATCAAAAATACGAGCAGTTTCTATACTCCGTATTACACTTCGGCAAAGATGAACTGTACCGAGCTGCAGAGTAATAATAATATATGTTAAGTAACATAATCTAGCTTGAAAAAATAGATTGAAAACAAGTCAAAGTTGTACCTTGAAGTAGATCTTGAACAACTGGCACGTCAAATATAATGCTCCAACACGTTTTGAGCCTTTTCCCTACAATTTAACATATTCTTTTAAAGATTTAGCAAATGCAACGGTGCCAACTTAAAGTAAAATTTTGCTTCGCTTAATGTGAATAGGGACATAGAGAAACAAACATACGGCAAGAACACCAAAGACTTTCATGAGAAAAGAGCCCGCTGCCTTTAATTTCTCCGGGGATTTTCCATGAGAAGCCAACTCTCTATCAGCCTACAAAAATAATTATTTACAGGTGTGTCACACTAGAGTTACCAACTACTATCCCAAGATTTGAGTCCCAAGTGCCACATAGCACTCATATATTAGATGATAAAATTTCTCAACTCGTTAACTATGCTCTCTATACTAGTTGGGAAGTATAGCAGCACAACTCATTCACAAAATAATAATAAAAAAATGATAATAATAATAATAAAAAAAAAAGAATACCCTCTCAGCAAGAACCCTAATTTCATAAGCAATAACATACAATGCTTCCAAAGCCCAAGCGGATTCCCAATTCCGAAACTCCTGAATGAAAGCACTGTAAGAACATACAATTGTTCCGAATTAATCGGCACATCATTGCATTCTATATCTGATTTAAATTTAGTAACAGAGAGCATAGTTACTTGGCGGATTTTTCAAAGGCGAGATAGGCATCGACTAAGTTTCCAGTGCGATAGTGCTGAAGAGAGCGAAAGAGAGGGACTGTGATATCTGCAAAGGGGGAGTAGTTATCGGACTGCTTGATCAGCCTGTTGGCGTCTTGAAAGACGTTGAGGGAGTCGGCGAGGCAGAGGAGAGACGGCGAGTTTGAGGAGAAAGAAAGGAGGTGCTTCAGGGAAGCTACGTCTTGTGACGAAACGGCGTCGGAGAAGCGGTTTAGGTAATCTGTTATCCTTCTGTGGGCTTCTCCCATGCTCATGTACGCCATTGAGTTTTGAGGAGGCCACTTATGGATCGAAAAATCAGAGTCTCTGCATAAACCACAACCAAGACAAAGTGAAGAGAGAATTTGAGAACTGACTTTGTTTCCTGTGTAATAATAATAATTATCAGCAAAATCAATTGGAGACAAAACGCTCAGATTGATTTTCCTTAAAGATTTTATTAAAAATATACTAAAAAACGAGTAATTTTTAAAATACGAGATTGTTTGTTTTTTTATTAATGATTTAATTAATTTATATTTTTTTTTTACATAATAATTTAAAAAAAAATAATAAATAAATTAAATATAATTTTTAACCCTCTTTTTCACTTTTAAAAATTAAATAAAAATCCTAACCGCTATTAAATAGTAACTAACCCAACCACGGTCTCAAGCTCCACCTTGTCCTTTGACTACTCTACCTCATCGCTCCACCTTGTCCTTTGACTACTCCACCTCATCCTTCCTATGCTGCTTCATCTTCTTCAGTAGCTCCTGTAGATCTTATGTAGCACTTGTTGCATGAAGTCCATTCCACATCTATGCAATACAATGAGCTTCAATTACAATTCACATAATTTCAGAATCACTTTCTTTCTGAGTAGTAGTGCCTCTTTGCTCAACACTAGCAGATCTTAGATGGTTAGCAGCACCTTTTCACTATTCTCAAATTTTTGCCACCATCCTCATCCTTATCTCAACCACCACACTAGTGATTTTGATCCCCTTTTTTATGCACCGACATTTTTTATTTTGTTTTTCAGATTTGTGAATACTTGATATATTTTGTCTATGCATTATAAATATTTGCCTTGATTTGGTTTCTCTTTGTGGCCTGGTGTTGGTGGATTATATGTATGGATGTTTGGATTGGTGATTTTATGTACATATTTGATTTGAGAATCTTGTGGGAGATAACTTTTGCATACTAGGGAAGTGATTTTTAATGATGAAGGGGAAGAAGATTGTAACATGTATTTTGAGATTGTGACATATATTTTAAAGTGTCATATTGTTTTTGAGAAATATTTTGGCTCATGAAGGATTGGGTGTTGGGTACTTGTAGTATGTTTGGTATTTACTGAATTGCTTAGGGGGAATTTATAAATGATGGATGGATAAATACGGATCATGTACTTAGAGGGACCATCTGTTTTTTTTTTTTTTTTTAAAATGTTTATAGTCTTAGAGCATGTATGCCATATATTCATGGGAAGTAGAAATGTCAAAATACATGGGTTTTTGTCATCATAAAAAAGATGGGAGATTGTTAACTTAAATAGCTATATGATTTTTTATTTTGACGATAACAAACCATATATAAAAAGGGGAATAACATTTAATTATCTCACATGTTCCTTAAAAGACAAATTTTATTTAAGTGAAATCAAGCTTAAGACAATCATGGACAATGGTACAATTGAAGACGTTCTATAAAGGGTAATTAACTATTTTTCAGAAATGTCTCTAACAACTAGTTTGAAAGTTTAAGCTATTTGAATTCAAACCAAACTCTATTTTAAGAACTTTTTGAATCTTTATTGAGCTTAAAATAGTGTATATTACTCATCTTGAGCTTTCAATTTTCTAATTCACATATATTGAGTTATCATTGAGCTACTATTTATATATTCACTCTAAAAAGAAAATATTTATTGTAATCTTCAAATTCATTATTAAATTTGTGTAAGTATAAGTATAAAAAAACACTTGGAGAAATATATATGTGAATGAAATATTACTTGTAAAGATTTATTGACACATTAAAAATTAATTGTAAGATTTTGAGGTATTGAGAGGCTTGGATGTTGAAATCCTAAAGAGTGGTTGCCTAGTGGTCGGATGTAGGTGAGTTTATCAAACCACATAAAAATTCTTGTGTTTGTTTCTCTCTTATCCACTCCTTTTAAATTAATTATTATTTATTTTTCTTGAGCATTTCTTTAAATTATATTGCCTTTTAAGTAGAAATTTTAATTATCCAATTCATCTATTGGGTTGCACACTTAGAATTTTAATTTTAAATTTAATATTATAATATATATATATATATATATATATATATATATATATATATATAATATTATCATTCATGTTATAATAACTTATATATAAAAATGAATTATATTATACTATAATATTCAGTAATATTATTATAATAAAAAAATTATTTAATGATAGTATCTAATCAAATTTTTTTATATCATAAAAATTAATATATAGAAATAATTATTTAATAACTAATTTCATAAATTCATAATATAACATTAAAATATTAATAGATTTAAATCATATTAATTTAATATCAATAATAATATCAAATAATACTAAAAAAATAATATTATATGTAATATAGTCTACATTATGCCAAACATTGTATTGTATTATAACTTAATATAATACAATACAGGTTTGTTTGGAACATATTATTATATGGTGTTAGAATACTATTCACATTAACTTAATATCATGTTTGCCAAAATTTAGGGGCTCATTTTGATGCGTTATTATACACTACAATCTAAAATGACGTATTACATAAATCCAGAGGAACCTTGGGTTTGGGTAATGTAGTGGCTTTAATTTGACTTAATCGAGGCAAATGTAGTTTATAATATAATAAAAATAAATTATATGATAATATTATTTTATTTACTAATATATATTTTATTATATAATATTATATTTATATATTAATAAATAATATAAAAATAATTATTTAATAATTAATTTTTATAATTAATAATAAATTTAAAATTAATATAATACAATGTAATACCAAATACTATATAATATTATTATAATATATTATTAATACAATACACCTATATTAAATAATATAATACAGTGTAATATAATATAATGTACCAAATGCACCTTATAATTAATACAATATAATACAATATAATGTGCTAAACATCTTTAAAAACATGTTTGGTGGTGGAATATTTAACACTTATATAGGTTGACCATGTGATACAACTTGGTGATCTATATGGTTGTGGCTACAGTAGCCTAAGTCACTCATCAATAGATGGAGATAAGTAATATGAGCTATATAAAATCCTAATCATCTAGCCACATTTTGACTGTGTATACATATAAAAGTAAAGACATCTTATTTTAACATAGTAAAAATATCATTAACAGATAAAAAATATAAATTTTATTTTCAATACACAAATAAATAGAAATATATAGTCTCTAATGTACTGAAATCTATATTTTAGTGTCCCTCACTAGAAAATGATTATATATATATATATATATAACCTTAGTGTCGTATTGATCTTAAAAATTAAAGTTCACCAAAATTTGAATAATTTCATGTTAGTCCAATAAAACCATTTTTCTTCCTACATGTGAGAAAGGGGAATAAGTGTCTATATATTTAAGTAAGGTTGGTTGTAATGGATTCGAGGCCTTAGGGGAATTTTTTAAGTCTTTGTATATTCAACAATATCAACTCCCAAAAGAACAAAAAATAACTTAAAATTTATTTATTTATTTTAGATTATACAAGTCATATGTCAATATAAAAATAAAAA
Source organism: Murraya koenigii (assembly GCA_025617385.1). Classification (NCBI taxonomy): domain Eukaryota; kingdom Viridiplantae; phylum Streptophyta; class Magnoliopsida; order Sapindales; family Rutaceae; genus Murraya; species Murraya koenigii. The sequence continues at coordinate 9,212,534 of CM046817.1, read as the reverse complement.
TAAAATAAAATTTAAAAAAAGAACAAAAATAATTTAAAATTAATAATAGAACAATAGGACTTGGAAAGTTGAGTAATTGTAATGAATATAATGATAGGATGATGGCAATATATATATATATTATAGAGAGGAGAGCAAGAGATCTTCTAACTGAGGTTATTGTTGATTCAATTTCTATTGGTTTTGAGATTTTTAATAGAGTTTAAAGGAATAGTAAAATTCAGTTCTAATGTTAATAATATTAAATAGATTATTCTTTTTTGGAAAGTAAAATTATTTATTTTTTTGGATAAATCGACAAAATAAAGAATTAATTGGTAAAGCCATTACTTCTATAGTATGTGAAGATTGTCAAATATGGAATTTTGATAAAAATAAAAAATAAACCTTATTTTTAAGGTGAAGATTATAAAATATAGATTTTTTTTTTTAAGAAAGCAAGTCTTAATTAAGGTGAAGATTATATATATATATATATATATATATTAGAAAGCAAATCTTAATTTTTGGATAGTTACGAATGAGACTAATAATAGCGAGATATCTAAAAATTAGGCTTTCTTGTATATGTAACTTAAATAAAATCTTTGAAATCTAAGAAAAATAATTATTCATTAGTGTATTGATTAAGTAAATACCAAATGTTAGGGCCTTTTTAAAATTTAGGGCCTTAAGCGACGACTAATTTTCTAGTGCTAAAGACGCTCTTGTATTTAAGTGTAGGAAATAAATTTTCAAAAGAAAAATCAACCATTTTGGCAACATAGATTTCTAGAGTTGATTTAGGAGATCTTGACATTTTTTTTAAAATTTTTACGGATCAATATGACATTTTAAAATATGATTGACAGCAATAAAAATGTAATAGTCAAAAGTTCGTGTAAAAGGTTGTAACAAAAGCATCGTCAATAAGTCTAACCAAGAAGCTTCGTGAAAATCCTCTCACCTTAAGCCGCCACCTTGTTTTCAATTTTTGGACGTCGGCATTACCCCACCGGCAGTCGGAGTCCCCTCAACCTCTGATCGACAACTCACAAACGGCCACTTTCACGTCCAACCACCCGCTCTAGATCACTCATGCCCAAAACCAACTGCATGCCGCCACCATTGTTCCAGCTGTCGGAGATGCTGCTAAACGACAGCTACTGCCATCCTTGCTCAATCCTAACGCAGCCTTGCCTTTCTGACATCACAACAGGCCCTAATACAACCGCAAAACAATCAACATCATTTGCATGTTTTGTGTCCCAACAGTCCCATCGTCGTTGCCTTTTCTTTGTCCATCGCTGACACCACCCACCTGCCACTGCTACCACCCTTGTCTCACCTCGACCCAGCTCAGCCACCACCAACATCGCAGCTGCCTCAAAATAGTAGGGTTTAGATTGGAAAACCAAACTAGGGTTCAGTTCGTGATTTTTACTTTTTAACAATCCTAAACCGCAACTGCGCCTTTGGCCGCGGCGCACACCTTCGAACAGCCAATGTCATCTCATGCCACCAGACTGCTTAACGACAAAAACCTAGTTTGGTATTTCAACCCCAAACAGTTGCCGCCACTTCTCCGGCCAGCTTGAACAATGTTTCCCAACAGTTGGAACCTTCTTATATAGTCCAAAAGCCGTCTCATGGCCACCATAACCTCTAAGCCATGCCATATCTCTCATCAACCCCTGGCTGCTTCTCTTTTGGTCCCCGCTAGTGGTGCTGTAAGCCTACTAGCCCCCTTCCAGCAGCCACCATCGATCTTAAACACAAAACCAAAACCAGTCGCCACATCTAAGAAATCTAAACCAAAACACACGAAACCCGAGCCGAACCATATTTTTAAAACCAAACTAGAACCCAAAACCAGCCCAAACCCGTGAGTTTTTCCCCTTATTTCTCTTGGTCGTAATCTCAACCCACCTGCAAAAGCCTCCTATGCGGTTATTACTAATCCTGCAGCTATCCTCGACCATGCGGCTTTACAGCCTCTAAAGTATTTGGTTGATGCTATTTCTAGCTCCTTAGCCTCTTCAATTTCGGTAAAACGGATTTTGTTATTTCAGGGGGAACCTGCTATTCATTTTTTAGCTGTGGAAGTCCAGTTCATGGGTAAACCTTTTAAATTATCACTTGTTGGTAAGTTTTCATTTGGCCGCCCCCAATGGATGTGATTCAGAAATTTTTTATTTCTTATAGGCTTGAAAGGTAGTAATAAGTTTCTTTATTAGATAATAAACATATTTTGATCAAGCTTTAGCTTGAAGAAGATTACTCTCATGTTTGGGTTAGGCAGTATGTTAGTGGTAGGTTCATGTGCATTTTTAAGTGGTCTACATCTTTTTGGTGCTCTGAGGAATCTCCTGTATTTCCTATCTAGGTGTCTTTGCCTTATTTGCCTGTGCATTTTATTCATTGCAAAGATGCCTTATTTTCTATTACGAATGCTATTTGTAAGCCTTTGTGGGTGGACCATGTTAATGTTGCTGTTAATAGGTCCTTGGTCGCTAAGGTTCAAGTTCAGTATAATGTTTTAAGGCTGTTGTTGTCGTGACTTTGGATTGGTGAAGGTGACAATGGTTTTTGGCAAGATATCATCTTTGAGCGTGTTCCTTTGTATTGTGCATCGTGTAAGCATCTTGGGCACTCTGCTGACACTTGTTTTGTTACCAATTCTAGGCTCCTGAAGCCCTAGCAGCCTGTTGGCCAGGTGTAGGATACTGTTGTTCAAGATAAAGGGAAGATACTTATATCTAATGCTACTGTACAGCCTATGAAGGATCATGTTATTCAGTCTATGAAGGATCATGTTATTCCGTCTATGAAGGATCATGTTATTCAGTCTGTGGTAGCTGCGGATAATCGCTCTCAGGGACTTATTCTGGTCTAGGGTCAATCTTCAAGTATAGCTCCGCAGCCTATTTTGGGTGAGGAGGTTCGGTCTTTATGGCTTGGTGACAGTAAAAGTACTTATTTGAATGCTCGGTCGCCTGTTCCTATTGCTCATGATGCTGTAGATGATGGGTCAAATTCGGTTTTTGAATTGAGAGTTCAAGACGACGATGGTTAGAGGAATTTTGCTACTTGGAAGGATGCTAATAAATGTGCTAAGGTCGCTAATCCTCATTGCCCTGGTTTTGTTGAGCTGGGTGTTCCGAGGACTTCTATTGGCTAAATAAACTAACTAAATAAATTAATTACAAATTTTAATTGCTTTAAAATAAATTACAAGATAAATGCTTACATTTAATTTAAATGAAAGCTAAATGCTTTAAAGAAAGGGAAAACTCAAAAGACAGGAAATAATTCCTCAAAGTCTTTTTTCATTGTTTTCCAAAGAGAGAGGGAGAGGGAGAGATAGAGAGTTAGAGAGAGAGAGAGAGAGAGATAGAGAGAGAGAGTTCTCAAATTATGAGGAGTCAATAGTCTTCCTCCATAATTTATACATAAAATTTTAAACTATTCACTTGCTCATCGTAGCGCCATGTAGCAATTTAACTCGTAGCTATCATTGTTCATTCGTAGCGCCTAGTAGCGATTTTTCTGTAGCATCGCAATCACTGTAGCTTTATACGGGACTGTAGCTTTATACGGAGAAATACAAAAGTTTTACAAATACAAATACAAATAATATCTTTACAACGATACAATAGAAATACATACGAAATACATTTAATTGGATTTTTTTTTTTTTTTTTTTTTACATAAACTATATTACAAAGCTTTAATGCTTTAATTGAGACAAGATGCCAAAACACATATCTTCATTTTCATCTCCAAGAGAGATGAATGGCTCTCCATTACTTGAGGAACTCGAAGAAGAAGAGCTTGCAACAGAAGTTTCTGATCTTGAGGTGAGCAACTGCTGCATAATTTTGAAATACTCATCTTCAGTCTTTGCAGAGGCTAATAAGGACTGTGCTTTTGACCTTTGGGCCAAGAAAGTGCTTTGGGCTTTAGATTCTTCAATGCTTAGAGTTAAATGGCCGCTTGAAGAGAGCCATGCACGAACAGTGGACTCAGAGAGTTTTGACTGCTCATCAAATTTTGACCACCACTTTATTTTAAAATGTCTTTGTAAAATCAACTGGGAGTCCTGAGTGTGGTATTGGAAATTCCACATCCAGACCCACGGAAGAAAGAAATTTGTACAGAAGCAGAGAAAAGGAGGAAACCTCTTCTCAGACTCAGAAGGGATATAATGAGCTTTAAAAAGGTTTAGGCAATTTTTAGCATTGGGTGTCAAGATATCTGGGCTAGAACCAAAATAGTTCCACCATTGTTGGAACCAGTTTGGAAGACTTTGCACGGTTATCTTTGAATTGAAGAAAAACAACCAGGAGTGTGTCTTTTTAGGGTTTTGGATAAAAAATGTATTAAACCAAGCTTGTTGGTAATCTCAGTAAGAAAAGGACAAGCAATGGTTTGGGCTCAATTTAAAATTGGCGGGAAAAGCCTGGGTTTTATGGAGTGGAAGACCCCATTGTTTAGGAGTTAGGACTTTAAGAATTGTGGCCGTAGAATAGGCCGGCTCAGAATGAGCTTCACTGAGAAAGAAATGTTTGAACTTGACAGACTCAGTATACTCAAGAATAGCTTGGTAGTAAGGTTGGGGTTTTTGTAAATCCCATGGTTTAAAAAACCAACATTTGGGGAAAACCTTTAAAACAGCTTGAAAAGGATCGAGTATGATAAAACCCATCTTCCATAGATAAAATATTTTGATGATGGACTTTATTATACCACTCAGATTTTGTGAAAGCTTTTCACGGAAACAATAATTTGAGAGGAAGAACTTCCACCGAAACTAATTCTTTAGAAGAAGTAGGTTTTGTTATTTTTTTAGAAGTAACATTTTCTTGAGAAAGAGCTTTAGATTTTGAAATGTTTTGTAAAGCAACCATAAGTTCAGGGGATTTAGAAATGGATTGCATCCATTCTTTTACCTGTTCATCAGATGGTAAGGCTTTAGATTGAGCTTCATGCTCTTCAACCATATCAATCCAAGATTTAATTGGCATGGCAGAAGATAGTAACTTGTCTTTCTGAGGAGTATTATGGGGTTCTTTAGAGATCATTTGAGGGGGAAGGGTTGCAAGAGGTGCAATGTCTTTAATAATGGCTTTACCCTTATCTTTCTTCTTGGGCGGCATTATCTGTTTTGCAAAAATTCTCTGGTTAGAAAATCAGGAATAGAATTTGTATCACCTTTAATAAACTCAATATCAAAATCAAAAACACTTAAAATAGCTTGCCATCGTGCAAAAATTTGTTTGGATGCAATGTTTTGAACATCTTTTTCTAAAACATGTTTTGCGACTTCTGATCGATTCTAAGTAAAAATTTCCGATTTAATAAATCACTTTGGAATTTTGATATGCATAACACAATGGAAAGAATTTCTTTTTAATAGTAGAATAGTTTCGTTGGCAATCATTCCAATGTCGTGAAACATACTTGTACTATTTGTTCTTTATTATTATTAACTTGCTTTAAAATGCCACCATATCCTAAGTCGGATGCATCGGTTTCAACTATTTTAGGTAATGCGAGGATTAGCAAGGAACAAGCAAGGAATTTCTTTTCTTGTTTGTTTTATTAATTTACTGACTTTGGTATGCTCATCAGTCCATGCAACATGATTTTTCTTTAATCTATCATGAAGGGGTTTTGAAATCCTATTGATGTTGGGACAAAAATCAAGAACATAATTTAAACTTCCAAGAAACCTTTGTAGTTGTGTTTTATCAAGAATCTTATCAGGAAACTTGTCTGTAAAAGCAAGAGACCTCTCAATAGGAGTAATTGTTCCTTTAGAAATAAATGTTTGAAATGTTGATCAATTGTATTAGAAAAGATCAAAACATCATCAATGTAAACAATGCAAAATTCTGAATAAGGGTTATAAATGTCATTCATGACTCTTTGAAATTCAGAAGGTGCATTTTTTAAACCAAATGGCATAACAGTCCACTCATCTTGTCCGAATGGAGCGAGTAAAAGCGATTTTATACCGATCTTTAGGATGAATTTGAATTTGCCAAAACACGATTTCATGTCAAATTTTGAGAATATGAAAGCGAGTGGAGTTTTGTAGTAAGTCTTTTTGTTAGGTATTGGATACCTAATCCACTTTAAGGCTTTATTTAATGGTTTGTAATTTATCACAAGTCTTGGAGTGCCGCGTTCAATTTCAGAATTCTTGTTAACATAAAAAGCAGCACAAGACCAGGGAGATCTTGACTTTACAATTAGTCCTTTAGTTTCCAAATCTTTAATTTCATTCCTACAGTGTTTTTCTAATTCCATATTCATTTGAATTGGGCGAGCTTTAGTAGGAATTTGTTTTTCATCAAAAGAATTTTCATATGGCAAGTCTACCATATGTTGTTTTCTGTTCCAGAAAGCAGTTGGTAAATCAGCACATATTTCTTTTTCAATTAAGTCTTTAAATTCAGAAATCTTCTTCTCTATATGACTGGTTTGTATCGGCTTTCAATCCTTTGTAAACCTAGATCCTTTTGTAAATAAAATAAATCATTTTGTTTTGATTTGAGCAAAACATTGATTTGGTTTTGATAAATAGAACAAGCTTTTACAATATTTAGATTTCTTGTTTTAGGTTTTTCAATAAAGGAAAATTTTAATTCTTTATCTTCAACTTTAAAAATTATACCATCATAATCAACAATATAAGGAGTAATGAGGTTTATGAATGGGGTTCCAAGTATGACAGTATGATGTATGTCATTTGTCAATAGAAAGGAAGTTCGAAATTCAAAACCATCATTTAGTATAGAAGCATCAACCTTAGAGGTAATTTTTAATTTTGAATTATTAGCGGTGAAAGTCTTTCATTTGTTTTTTCTGAAATCTTTTGGGAACAATATCTTCTTTTATACAATTTAAATCGACACTTGTGTCGAAAAGGGCAATGGTGTCGATTTCAAATTCTTTGGAAAGTATCAAAGTAATTTTAATCAAATATTTTCTTGTAGTGATTTGTTTCAAAACAAACAAAAAATCATTAGGTAATTTTTATGTTTTCAAGGTTTTGATTATCACCATCAAATTTTATTTCTTTATCTTCATCACTATCTCGAATTATCTTCTAATTGTTTTAGCAAAAATTGGATAATTCAGAATCGATTTTTGTTTTTCTTTTAATTCTTTTATTTGGATTTAATTTCCTTAATCTCCTTTTGAAGATCTTGAATATTAGGAGTTGTTTTCTTTTCTTTCTTTTTATTCAAGATTTCGGTGAGGTCATAGGCATTTTTCTTTAAAGCAGGAGTTTTGGAAGATTCGACTTTGTTGTTACGATCAAAGGTTTTCAAAAGCTTATCAAGATATTCCTTTTGTAAAGCTGGATCAGAAATATGTTTAACAACATCAAGATAAGTTTCACGTTCTTTAGTTAAAACATTGATTTTCTTTAAAAATAGGGATTCGGAATCACTATCACTTGAATCAGAAGTATCAGAGTCAATTAACTCATCAACTTGTAAAGGTTCACTGTCTCCTGTCATAGAAGACTCAGAGTCAGAAGATTGAACTAAAAGTGGGGCTAACTTTGAAAGTGTTTCATCATCAAGACCAAGTTCATGAAGCTTTGTGTTCATTTTGCAAAATCTTGCGAGTATGGCCTTTTCTTCCACACTTATAACAAGTAGCTTCTTTATAGTTGAAAGGTGTTTTAGAAGATGATTTTAAAGGAGCTTTAAAACTTTTCTTTTTAGAGAAGCGAGTCTTTTTATAAGGTTTGAAGGTTTCTTATAAAAGATTCTCTTAATTCTTTGAAGGTTATGCATACTTATGACTTCTAGATTTGTAGGATTTGTAATGTTTTTGTAAGTCTTGAGGAACACTTACCATTACAATCTTTAGATGTAGAGGCTTTGAAAGGGTCATAGTTAAACTGTTTACAGAAACTTCCTAATTCTTGCTTAGATTTTCTAAGCTCCCATTTAAGACGTTTCTGTAATTTCAAATCTTGACAAATCTTTAGACCTTCTTTATTAACGAAACTGACTAATTCACCATAGGTGAGTTCGTCATAAGGGACACGATTATCATTAAGAGCTTTAATGGTATTTCTAACTTTTTCACCTAAAAGTGTAGGTAAACCGACTAGAAATTTTTCTTTCAAGTAATATGATTTGCATCATCCCTTAGAAAGAGTCGGGTAAAGAAAGTAGTTTTATAACTTTGAAATTCACTAAGCTTCCTACATCTTAGATTATGTAGTAACTCAGCATTTTTATCACGTAGGTGAGAAGGGTCACCTATGAAATGAAGGGAAATGGTCAAAATTAAAGTTGCAACGGCATCTTGAATTGATCATTATATTCATCCGAATGGGGATTCCTTCCTCATCCATGCGAATTGCATTCAAGATATCGATTCTTTGTGGTTTGGTGAGGAGATGGTCCCACCATCCTTTAAGTTGACCGATAAAACCCATGATAAGGTTTACGCAATTGCTTTGTCGAAGTTCACGATTGGGTTTTATAGGCATTAGCTGCCATTGTCATTTGTTGTAATAGACCAAGTATATTGTACTCGGACATTCCATCTATATTCCATTCATAGAGCGGAAGATGCATTAAACAGTGATTGGTTTATTGCACTAGAGCCTATTATCAACGACTAAGTCGGGAGGAGAATAAGAAGCAGCGGAGTGCTAATTCCCAATGAATTTTATTTGTATTAGGAGTCGGCTCAAATTCTTCTTCAAATGCTTACGCATCCGAAGTGGCTATAGAAGATTGATCATAATCTAATACTCCAATTTTATTACTAGATTGAGGAGTGTCGAGAACAATTTCGACTTTTTAGAGGAAGAGGATGAGATTTCTATTTCATTTAATCTTTCTCTAATGGCTTTAATAAAGTCTGATTTTGATTCTTGAACAAGCTTTTGACTATCTTTCGAAACACGGAAAGGCTCGAATATAGGTTTCTTAAGCTTTTGTCGGACTTTATTGGCTTTAAAGTAGAAATAGGAGAAAGCAGATAATGGTTAGTTGTTGGATTTGATTTTCTATTCTATTCAATTGTTTTCCTATAGTATTTAGATTAGTATTACGGAAATTATTACATTGGATAATACTATCTAAATCTTTATCATGGTCATTTACCTTATGAATTTTGTAAGGTGAAGCTTTAATTTGAGTTGGAGGATCACCATGATCAATGGTTATACTCCTAAGAGGTGGATGTTACGATTCGATGATTCTATCACTATCGGAAAGATTCCATTCGGGAGTTTTCTTTCTAGTAGTAATAGGGTTTGATTCTTTAAAGGGATAAGAAATGTTGTTTTCAAAAGCATACATTTCGAACCAATCAAAAAATAAAATGTGAACTTTATGTAAATTGACAAATTCATAATATTCTTCTTGAATTTGTTTTCTTTGATTTAAAAAATGATTAAAAAACCAAAGTCTTTTTTCTTTATTCAAGTCAGAATAAAAATCTCTGTGCAAAAGGGTTTTATCCACTTCGAAATCCTTTTCTAGGACACCTATTATGTTTTCTGTAACAGCAGAAAATGTAGGAGATGTTGGAGGAGAAAGTTCCTTCTCTTCCTTACTTTGTTCACGTTGGCTACTGGTGTAAATTGGGTGAGGAACACTAGTAGAGTAATCAACAGAACGAATTGAAGAACTAGGAATATCTGATGTGGAGAACCTAGGTTGGTCTTTACATGGTAGATTAATGACGGAAGGGACTTTAGTGAATTTCCACCTTATAGAAGGAATCTTGGAAAGCGAGTCTTTATCCGAGAACCTATATGAGTTTGTCCTTCAAAAGATAGTTTTACTTTGCCATCCGAATATTGAGTCACATTTTGCAACTCCGAATTTGGCTCAAGTTGTTTTGGAATAATTGGTTCGATGGCTCCCTCGAGGATCCATTCCTCGGGAAGGTTTATGTCTTTCCATTTGGATAGGTCTAGGAATAAGCTGTATTAGCTTTGGACAAGTCGATCTGCAAGAGAAGAGTTTCATCTCTTTTGATTGGAGTTTATGTTGCGTATTAAGCGCAGAATGCATTGCTTTATAGGAGATTTTATAAATTAGAGCAGCGAGGATTGATCCTTCGATCATGTGATAATTGTGGGTCTTAATCCGAAGAATCATGCTTTTGAGGATATTTTTGTCTCTAAGTGAGGCTGTGATGTTTGGATAACAATCAAGCGAAATAGGACCTTTCTGAGACTCGATTCAATCTTGCTTAAGTAAAGAATCATCAAAAGAGATGAATCGGCCATCTCTAAGAACCGCTAAGATGGAAGTGTCAAGGCCTTCTTTAGTAAGGGGCTTTATTCCAACTTGGATTAAACCAATATGCACATAATTAAATTTCTTTTCTTTTAGGTGCTTTAAAGAGTGTTCTGAAAACAAATGAATTGTTTCAAAAGGCTTTGAAAGAGTGATGTCACGTTCTTCAGTTTTTATAACATAATCTGTCTTTAAAAAATCAAGTTTTTTTGTTTTATAAATTGTGTCTTTAGAAATCTTTGGTAATTCCCAACAATCAATGGCTTTATTAAAATTTTCAATTATAAAATCTTCAGAATTCACAACATTCTTTGAAACATTAGTCCTTTCAGAAGAAGAACTAGAGAAAGAAGATGCTCTACAGAGTAGAGAATCCATGCAGTTTAAAACTTTTAATTGAACTTATATGGATGTCTACAGGTATGGTTTTACAGCCCTTAAAACGGAAAACTCTTATCCTAGACGGGGCTTACTACCAGTAAAGAATTCAACAACCACACAGAAATTAAAATAAAAGCATAAACATACACAAATTCTTTTCTCTATAATACACCTACCCCCCTTGGCTCTGATACCAGAGTGATTTTTAAATAGTTTTATTTAGTTAGTCAACTTAATTTAAATCTAAAGAAAAATAAAGAACTCAAAATAATATTTAAAATTTATCCACCCCCTCACCTTTTAAAAAAATTATACTATCATATGATTAAATTGTGTAAATTTTGTTCATATTTTACGGTTAAACACTATGGGACACTCGGACCTTGGGTAACATAGTACATACTTAAATGTATGTAATTCCAAATTAGAAATTACCATGATTCACTTAACTGCTTGCATTAGAATGGGCCAAAAAGCCCGACCATCCCGACGTAGGCCTGCGGGCTTTAGGTCTAACCTGCATCATAAAACTATGGACAAGGTTCAAAAATTTAAAAGCCGGCTTTATAATTTATAGATAAAAAAATTCAAAAAAAAAAAAGAAAATAAGTTCACAAATCAGTCACAACCTAACTTAAGCAGCCACAGAAGCTGCATATTCATAAAGACATCTTTTTGGCTATTATTAAACTAAGATTCATATACCAAAATAATGTTAAAATTTATTCAGTTTTCTTTGCTATAAACCAATATAAATGTTAGAAACAAAAATACCTCAAGAACTCCTCTAGTGGAATATTTTAAAACTCGAAGAAAAGCTTTGGTCCGTTAACCCTTGGCTTTTGCTGCACAGGCAGCATGTATTCATAGATGCCACATAAATAATGCATCACTAAATGTTCTGACGTATCAATTAAAAGTTCCAAGGGGAAAAAGAAAAGCTGCAATGATATTTAACTTATAAGCTAAATTAGAAGAAGAGGATTTTCATAAGATGGTGTCGTTGTTCTCTTAACCACAAAATCAAGAAGCATCAGAGATGAAAATATGACCCTCCAAATTGGCATGATTATATTGAACCTTGCTTATCCTACAGTCACTGTAAAAAAGTCTAGGGCATAGAAATATCCTTTAGTTTTTTGCCAATGCAACTATAATAAAAAAAAAATTATTTAAATTTTTTAACTTAAATTTATTAAAAATTAATGAAAATCTAACCCAAGCCTAACCCATCTAAAACTGAATGAACTTTTAAAAGACTTAAGCCTATTATTAATAACATGGGTTTAGGCCTCGGCTTGAAAACATTCAACCCAAGCCCTTAATTTACTAACTCTAGTTTGCATTAATAGCTTTAAAGCTTTGTTTCAGTGAAGCTGCTCTTCTAGTTGTAATCAACTAATTATCTAAAGAAATAGAATCAAGTAAATTATAATTATTAGATAAAAAATTAGGTAGCATTTATGTTATTTTATCTGAAATCTGAGTAAATTTAAATTTTTCTAAAGTCTAAATTAGTATCTGAATGTGTTTAAATATATTTATCTTAATGACATTTTTTTTTAATATCTGAATATAAATAATCTTATTTATTTTTGTAAATAAAAAAAATCTTAAACATGATGTGAGAAGGTGATCGTAGGGGAGAACATTTATGCAATTATTCAAGGAAAACTTCCTACGAAGTACAAAGACCTAGGTATGTTTACAATAGGTAACAATAAAATTACGAAGGCTAGATTAGATTTAGGAGCTTTCTATCAATGTCATGCCACATTCTTTCATGCTTCTTTAAAACTTAGACCTTTGAATAAAACTAGTGTTGTGATTTAATTGGCTAATTGATCTAATGCTTATCCTAAGGGTGTGGTTGAGATGTTCTTATACAAGCTAATGAATTATTTTTCCTTGATAATTTCTATGTTCTTATACAAGGTTGAGATGTTCTTATAGGAAGACCATTCTCACTAACCTTTGCCATGCCGCACTTACCATGGAATTTGATAGTGAAACTATTAAGTTTAATATTTATGATGCCGTGAAATATTCTGGTGATGATGATCCTATTTATTCTATTAATAAGATTGACTCTTTAGCATAAGAAGATTTTGAACTTGATGGAAAAGAAAGATTAAAAATAGTTGTTGATGCGATTTTCTGCTCGCTTTCAAGTAGTATTGTTGCCTTCTGGTTGCTGGTTGCTGGTTGCTCGAGCAGGATTTTAGGTTGGTTCCTGCGTTTCTCTGTTCACTGGAGTGGTGATGTCCTCTGATTTGTATTCACAGAAATAGTGTCAGGGGTCGCCGGGTGTTTTTCCGGTGAAAACCCTTCGACGCTCAAGTCAGTAATCAGGTTGATTCTTTTGGAATCCCTCTTAATATGAGAGATCGGAAAAATAGGAGGCTCGGAGAGGTAAGGAAAAAGAAGAGAAAATCAAAGTTTGGATAGAAAAATTAGGGTCGGAATCATAATCCTTTTACCTTTCCCTTCGTCTGATATTTATCTCCCAGTTTTCATGCTCCCCTTTGTTTGGGTGCCAACCCCTGCATTAATTGCGCCTGCATCTTTCTAACAGCTATGGGTTGCTACGGCACGACTTGAGGGTGTGGGATGTAAGACGGCTATAGGTTCTAGTGATCAAATGATGATGCCGTGTAGGTTTACGTATAATGATGATACTGTAAAGGTGTGCGTCGGTTATCGGTAACAGTGATGAAACCCTAATGCGTGGGGGTGCCTGTCATTTATCAATCATTGTAACAAGTTATCGGGGGATGGGGCTGCCATGCTTAGGTTTGCTCTGCTCGAGCTTTGGTTTTTCCTTGTTCATGGTGCTGTTCGTAAAGCGACTAGGACTGCTCGGTGGCCGAGAGTCTTTATGATCCTACTCGAGTAGGGTGGGAATATCAGAACCCGACTAACTTTAGAACACTTGACCTCGACCTGCTCAGCATTCCCCAAACACTAGTCCCCTAGTTTCTAGTCTTGAGAGTGAAACGAGATAAGACTGGAAACTATTTGTTCGAGAAGGTTCCCTCATTTTTCGCTTTTACATGCTGAGCTGTCCACCTCTTCCGTCACTTCACATTTAATGTGAACCGCGTGGATTAATCTGGGCTACTCGTTTGAAATTTTAAGAGGCAGTTACTTGAACAATCACGTCCCATTGAGTAACGTGCCGTCTGTTGGTGTGACTTGCTTTACCTTTTATAAACCCCTAATTTCACTGCTGTGCACTTTTTATTTTCACTCTTTGCTTAAAACTGAAAACCGCCGGCCACCAGCGAAATCCATCTTCTTCGTTGCCGTCGTCACCATCTGCCTTATTCAGATCAGTTTCAGGTATAAATTCTTTGACTTCTTCTCCTCATTCTCGTCATTTTTATTTTCTGGGTTTCGTTTCCCACTTGATAGACTGTGTCTCTAGGAAAAATGTCAGCTACTCAACAACCCCGCCGGATGTCCCATGAAGAATTATCTTCTTTTAGTGACTTCGAGGCCAGTAGGGGGGTTCCGGCAAGGGACCCAAGTCTTGAAAAGGTTGAGGCTGTAGGGGAAACCCGACCACAACAGAGGCAAAGGGCCGACCAAAGATTGGAGGCCAAGTCGTTTGCTATTGACAATATGAGGTGTGAAACCTCACACTAAGATTTAGATTGGCTTAGGGTCATGTACCACATCCCTGCTAGCGTTGATCAGCGTCTCCCTGGCAAACACAACACCCCTAGCCTCCCTCCTCGAGGGTATGTCACCTTTACCTAGAGTGTTTTAGGTGGGTTGTTAGGCTGCCCTTACAGACCTATTTTGCTTGAGTCTTTTCCCAGTTGCGTCTGACACCGGGGTAGCTGAACCCAAGCAGGTGGAGGGTTCTACCGGGGTTGTATGTCTTATAGAGGTGGTGTAACTTGGGCGAGCCGACGGTAGATGAAATAAAGCATCTCTACCAGCTGAAGAGCAGCCCAAAGGACGCGGGCTGGTATTACTTCACTTCCAGCTTGAAGGGCAAGAAACCCATCATTGACCTCCCTACCTCCGGTGGCAACTAGAAGGGTAAATTCTTCTTTACCAGAGGGTACTGGGGGCGAGCAGCCTCTACCACCGAGGAGTTTCCTCAAATTCCTTCTCGCTTTTGTACTCCAGGTCGTCTGCTACTCATCATCTCTTCTGCTTCGATTTCTCTACTTACTCTCTCTCATTGTTCTTTTTGGCTTTTTGCAGTCTCTTGGAGTGTATCCTACAGGATTGGGGAGGAGTTACAGTCGCACATCAATACTGCCTTGGATAACGTGAGCCAGTGCAAGGAGTTACTGACTCATCAAAACCTTGTTGAGTTCGGCCTAACTTCCGAGAAAGAAATTAGCGGCATCCTCTCTCGATTGAAGAAATGCTTGACAGACCGAGCAGCTCCTCTGCTCAAGCCAAGAGGAGAGTCGACCTTACCGCCTCTCCAGTCAGGGCTGTTTTGCTTGTTCGGGAGAGTGAGTGAGCGAGCAGCAGAAGAAGCCCCCTCGAGCCTTTTTTGGCTTATGCTTGGCACCGTCTCGCCTTAAGTTAGGCTTTAAGACTTGCGGCCTTTAGCTTCATTAGCGAGCTTATCTTGCTCGAGCCTTTTTGGCTTATGTTTGGCACCGTCTCGACTTGAGTTAGGCTTTGAGACTTACGACTTTAGCTTCATTGGCGAGCTTATCTTGCTCGAGCCTTTTTGGCTTATGTTTGCTACCGTCTCGCCTCAAGTTAGGCTTTGAGACTTGCGGCCTTTAGCTTCATTAGCGAGCTTATCTTGCTCGAGCCTTTCTGATTTATGCTTGGCACTGTCTCGCCTTGAGTTAGGCTTTGAGACTTACGGACTTTAGCTTCATTGGCAAGCTTATCTTGCTCGAGCCTTTTTGGCTTATGTTTGGCGCCGTCTCGCCTTAAGTTAGGCTTTGAGACTTAAGGCTTTCAGCTTTATTTCATAAGCTTTAATTTGTTCATATGAGGTTGATTAATTTTAGAAGCATTTTTCTTGCTTTTATTCATGTACAAGACTTTACATACTTTTATTTGAGAGGAACTGAATACCAATACTTGCAATATAAGGGAATTTACTGGAAATATGTCACCAGATGTTGTGCATTCTATGGCCTTTTAACTTCCCGTCCATCTGGATAAGATAGCCTGTATGCTCTCGGACCAGCCACCTGTGAAACTCTGTAAGGACCTTCCCATTTTGGGCCCAGCACCCCTTGGCTGGGGTCTTTGGTGCTCTGGTTCACTCTTCTGAGTACCCAATCTCCTATCTTGAATCGCGAATGTACATGTTCTGGTTGTAATAGCGAGTCACTCTCTGCTAATACTTTGCCACCTTTATTATTGGCCTTTCCCTTTTCTCCTCCAGCAGATCTAAATTTACACACATCTGCTCGTTATTTTGCTCCTCGTCGAAGTGCTCCGTCCGATGTGTGCCCACTCTTATCTCTGCTGGGATTACTGTTTCATGCCAAATGCAAGAGAAAATGGCGTCTCTCCCGTGGCGGTTTTGTGTGTGGTCCTATAAGTCCATAACACACCAGGTAGCTTGTCAACCCATGCTCCCTTATGCTCTCCAAGTTTGGTCTTCAAAAGACACTTTATAGTTTTGTTCGCGGCCCCTTCTTGCCCATTTGCCTGTGGGTGTGCTGGCGAACAGAACTTCAGCTCTATCCCCATATTTCTGTAGAAGTTTCTGAACTTGTTGTTGTCGAACTGCCTCCCGTTATCTGTCACCAGCGCGTGGGGGATCCCATACCTGCAAATCACATTTCTCTAAATAAAGTCAGTGGTCTTGCTTTCTGTAATACTGCTTAAAGCTTTCACTTCAACCCATTTGGTAAAATAATCAGTTGCCACCACGGCATGCATAGCAGATGCTCTTCCCTTTACCTGTGGTCCGATCAGATCAATCCCCAATTGGGCAAATGGCCATGGTGAGTTCATCACGGTGAGGTTCTCTGGAGGTTGAGCTATGTGATTGACGAAGCTTTGACAACTCTTGCAGCTCCTGGTCTTTTCTTATACGTCCTGGTGCATCCTAGGCCAGAAGTATCCTCGCCTTAAGACTTTAAAAGCCAGAGACCTTGCATCGAAGTGATTCTTACAAATCCCCTCGTGTACTTCCCTTAGGAAGTAGTCAGCATATTCTTCGTCCAAACAACGTAACAGCGGCAAGGTGTATCCTCGTCTGTACAAAACTCCATTGATCAGTGTATACCTTGCTGCTTGGCACCTCAGTCTCCTTGAGGTAGGAGATAATTGGATCTATCCAGGTGCTGCTCGAGGACACGCTCATCACCTCGTCCTCATGCTCGATGCTCGAGCTGGTTTTGATTTCCATAGGAATGGACTTGGGCATTTAAGGTTCTGATACAACAGCTATTCGAGGTATTATATCTGCTCAAAATTTTTCTCCCTTTACAATCTTTTCTACCTCAACTGCTCGAAATTTCCAAATTAACTGTCTCACATTTCGAAGGTAGGTCTTCATCTTCTCGCCTTTGACTTGAAAACTTTCATTGAGGTGGTTTGCCACTAATTGGGAATCTGTTCGGACCTTCACTTCCTCCGCCTTCATCACTAATGCGAGCTTCAGCCTTGCAATTATAGTATCGTACTCAGCCTACTTGTTGGAAGCTTTGAACTCAAGCTTTACAGTATACAGTATTTCCACTCCTTGGGGACTGAGAAGCACTATTCTTGCTCAAGCTCCTTGATCTCCACACGATCCGTCCACTGTTACTGTCCAAAACCTTGCCCGAAACATCCTCCCCTGCTGCCTGCTCATCGTCTGTACTTTTGTCCGAGTCTGTACATTCAGCCACAAAGTTTGCCAGGGCTTGGGCTCTAATTGTTGTCCGAGGCTGGTAGCTGATGTCAAACTCGCTAAGCTCTATCAACCACTTTACCAACCGACCCAAGGTTTACGGTTTGTGCAGTATTTGTTTAAGTGGCTAGTTTGTTAAGACCACTATCGAATGTGCTTGGAAATAAGGCCTCAACTTCTGAGCTGCTGTTACCAATACGAGTGCCCATTTCTCCATCGGTAAGTATCGAGTCTCAGCCTCCAAAAAGGCTTTGCTCGTGTAATATATTGGGTGTTGTACCCCTGACTCTTCTCTTATCAAAACCGAGCTCGTTGCCCATTGGGATACGACCAGGTACAGGTAGAGAACTTCTCTCATTCACAGTGTTGACAGTAATGGGGCTTCCAACAAGTACTCCTTCAGCTGCTGGAATGCTACCTCACACTCTGGTGTCCACTTTGTCTTCCGTTCTTTTTTCATCTCATAGAAGAAGACATGGCACTTGTCTGTTGCTCGGGAGATGAATCTTTTGAGGGATGCCAGCTTACCCGTAAGGCTTTGTATCTCCTTGAGAGTGCGCGGGGACTTTATGTCTATCACAGCTCTTATTTCCTCCGAGTTGACCTCAATTCCCCTGTTCCTGACCATGAAACCCAAGAATTTTCCAGAACCCACTCCAAAGGTGCACTTCTTAGGGTTAAGCTTCAGCTAGTACTCCCTCAAGAGCGCGAAGGTCTCTTCTAGATGCTTAACATATTCCCCGGCATCCCTGGACTTGGTGATCATGTCGTCCACATAAACTTCTATCATGTGGCTGATCAGAGGCTTGAAAACTTTATTCACCAGCCTCTGGTATGTTGCTCTCGCGTTCTTCAAGCCGAAGGGCATGACCTTGTAGCAAAACAGACTCTAATTGGTGATAAAAGCCGTGCACTCCTTGTCTGGTCCATACATGGGGATTTGATTGTAACATAAAAATGCATCCATGAAGCTAAACAAACTATGTCCTGTTGTGGAGTCAACCAACTGGTCTATTTTTGGCAATGGGAAGCTGTCCTTTGGACAGGCTTTGTTCAAGTCTGTGAAGTCTACACATATCCTCTACTTTCCAGTAGCCTTCTTTACCAGTACCACATTTGAGATCCATTCAGGGTAATTGACTTCCCTTATGAATCCTGCCTTCAATAGCTTCTCTACCTCGCTGTTCATGGCCTCATATCTCTCCTGGTTGAAGTACTTCCTTTTAAGCCTTACCGGCTTCGCGTCTTTTTTTATTGCCAACTTGTGACATGCCACTTTAGGATCAATCCCAGGCATATCTTCATGCGTCCAGGCAAACACATTAGAATGTGCTAGTAAGCACTCGACCAGGCTTCTTCTCAGCTGCTCGCTAATACCCGAGCCGATCCTAACCTTTTTCTCCTAGTCATTTGACCTTATCAAAATTTTCTTCAATTCTTCAGGGGGCTCTTGCCTCCCATTCTTTGACTCAAACGTTACCTGCATCGCTTCCTTTACCGCTGTGGTATAGTAGTTCCTCGCGGCCCTTTGATCGCCCTTGACAATTCCCACTGCTTCATTCAGGCGATACTTTAGGGCTAAGTAGTGGATGGACATCACTGATTGGCTGATCCTCATGAATGGCCTCCCCAATATCGTCTGGTAGAGGCTGACTTCGTCCACAACCACGAAGTCCAACATCATGTTTTTCTCAAAAGGCTTCGAGCCCATGGTTACTGGCAAGTTTACAATCCCCAGAAGGGTTAGCCTTCCCCCATCGAATCCTTTCAGAGATGTGCACTTGTGCTCGAGCCTTGCATAAGCTATTCCTATCTTATCGAGGGTGGACTTGAAGAGAATGTCCACTAAGCTTCCCGAATTCATCAAAATCCAGTTGAGCTCCCTGTTCGTAATATTTGCCTTTATAACCAGGGCGACCTCGTGGGGGTACAGGACTCCCTCCTCATCCTTCTCTGTCCACATGATCGAACCTTGTCAAATTCTAGCTTTCTTCGTGGCAGGCACAGTAAGCATGACCTCCCAACTGACGGAGGCCTCCCAACTGACGGAGGCATATCTGTTGTACTTCTTCCTAGCTTTGTTTGAAATCCCTGCCATCGTTGGCCCTCCTGTTATTACCCTCACAGTAGTTGGTTCACGATCCATATCATAGGCAACCCCATCCCCTACCTACTGCTGGTCGACTACCGGGTGCCTTCCTTTAATGAACTTGCTTAAGTATCGGTTTCTAACCAAGTCCTCCACCAGGTTCTTCAGGTCACGGTACTGAGACGTTGAGTGGCCATGATTGTTATGGAATCGGTAGAACCTGCTTCTATCTTTCCTGTTTGCCGACTTGGACATCGGTGTCAGGGAACACAACAGCCCTCGCTCCTCTACAACCTGGAACATCTCCTCAAGTGACACCTTCAATGGAGTGTATTGCCTGTAGGTAGAGCTCTGTTCAACCATCTGCACCGCCTTATTGTTGCCCTATATAGGTCGATTTGTAGGGGAATTATGAGGCGGGTTGCCACTGTACTACCAGAAATCCATGTGGTCCATGATCAGGGACATACAGAGTGGAGCGGGAGCCACTCAAGGCTGGGAGCTCACTGGTGTGGATTATAGGGAGTAACACTGTCCCTTGTTCCTCTATAAGTAGACGAGCCCCGAGCAGGCCTTCATTTCTCCTTCTGTTTCGCTCCGCGATGATGATGTCCATCTTCATTTGTTCGTATGCATCGGAGTATGAGTGAATCAAGGGGCTCCGCAAGTTGTACCAGGGTCTTCCCATCTTCACCCCCTCCTTCAATCCCCTCAATGCCTGGGGGTGATTGAATGCCCCGAGATCCAAAACTGCTCGGTGGTACCTTTTGACGAACTCTCGAAGGGAATCTCCCTCCTTTTTTATCTCCATCAACTCCATAATGTCATCTTCGGGAGCCATCGCCCCCCAGAACTGCTACGCGAACTCCGTGCACATTTGTTCGAAGCTCAGAATGCTCCCCCGCTGTAACTAACGGTACCATTCTCTCACTCTCTCTTCCAAAGTCAGCGGGAAGGCCTTACATATTTGGGCTACTGTCAAGCCCTAAACTCCCGTCATGTCATTGAAGCGCTCTATGTGCACTAGCTGGTTGCTCTTCCTCGAAAACTTTAAGTGGGGGAAGTGGAAATCCCTGAGAATTATGATGCCCATGATTTTCGTTGAAAGTGGGGACTCGTTGTCCAACATGATCCCCTAACTTGGGGCTTTCCCGTTTCCCCGAAGGTTTTCAACGACCTGTGCTAGCCTGCGTACCTCCCCCTCTAACTCCTCTGCATGGGAGGTAGATACCTTGTTTTGCAAGTGCTGTCGAGACTCTCTCTCCTCTAGGTTCGTCTCCTACATTCCCCCCAGTGGGAGCGTTCCTGTGGCTGGATTCAAGAACGTCGTTGCTTGCTTTCCTATATCCGTCCTTAAGCTCCTGTAGGATGAACGTCAGTATCTCCATCTACTTTTCCATCTAGTCTATCCTTTCTTGTATCTCTCTATCTCGGGCCTTATTAGCCATCTCCCTCAGGGTCACCGATTCTTCGGGGCTTATTCCCCTTCTGCTGTTTCCTCTCATTTTCACGTTGCTTTTCTAAGTAGTGTTGTTGCCTTCTGGTCGCTGGTTGCTCGAGCAGGATTTTTAGTTGGTTCCTGCATTTCTCCGTTCATTGGAGCGGTGATGTCCTCCGACCTGTTTTCTTAGAAAATGTGTCAGGGGTCGCCGGGTGTTTTTCCGATGAAAATTCTCGGACGTTCAAGTCAGTAATTAGGTTAATTCTTTTGGAATTCCTCTTAATCTGAGAGACCGGAAAAATAGGAGGCTCGGAGAGGTAAGGAAAAAGAAGAGAAAATAAGAGTTCAGATAAAAAAATTAGAGTCAAAATCATAATCCTTTTACCTTGTCGCTCGTCTGATATTTACCACTTGTTTTACCGCCCCCTTTGCTTGGGTGCTAACCCCTACATTAATTGCACCTGCGTCTTTCTGACAGCTATGGGTTGCTACGGCACTACTTGGGGGTGTGGGATGTTAGACGGTTATAGGTTCCCGTGATCAAATGATGATGTCGTGTAGGTTTGCGTATAATAATGATACTGTAGAGGCATGCACTGGTCATCGGTAACAGTGATGAAACCCTACGGCGTGGGGGTGCCTGTCAGTTATCGATCGTTGTGACAAGTTGTCGAGGGATGGGGCTGCCATGCTTAGGTTTGCTCTGCTCGAGCTCTAGTTTCTCCTTGTTCATGGTGCTGTTCGTAAAGCAACCGGGACTGCTCGGTGGTCGAGGGCTTTGTGATCCTACCCGAGCAGGGTGGGAATATCAGTACCCGACCAACTTTAGAACACTTGACCTCGACTAGTTTTAACACCGAGCAGGAGTGTCTTCGTGCCAGTGATCAGGTCTTCTGCTCTGGCTAGATTGTCCTCGAGCGGGCCTACTCGGCATTCCCCAAACAATAGTTATTAGTAAGTATTCTAAGAAAAAGATTGAGGAGTTAACCTGGAGCATTGATTGCAAGAAATTATTGCAGCATTGAATGATTTTCTGAAGTTACAGCGGTTAGGTAATGTTACTTATATTATGTTGCCAATTTTTAACAGGAAACCTTTACCCTCTGTTTTGTAGAACTGTATTCCAGATTTGAAGCCTCTCCCGAGTCATCTAAAGTATATGTGTTCCTTGGAGATGGAGGAACGTTTCCATAATCATCTCTAGTAAACTTAGCTTAATACAAGAAAAAAAGACTGCCATTGGTTGAATAATTGCAGATATTAAAGGAATTAACCTGTCTATATACATGCATCGTATCTTACTTAAAGAGGAAGCAAAACCTTTCCGTCAACCACAAAAAAGGTTAAACCTGTTCATGATAGATGTAGTGAAGAAAGATATCCTCAAACTTCATGAAGTTGGATTTATATTTCGGATATGAATTGGATTAGAACAACTCAAGTGGCTCCTAAAAAGACTGGAATAACTATTGTCAAAATCAAGATGATGAATTAGTTCCTACCCCTATTCAGAATGGGTATTTTGTATAGATTATAAAAAATTAAGTGTTATAACCTGCAAAGACCACTTCCTTTTAGCTTTTATTGATCGATTGCTTGAAAGGTTGGCTAATCATTCTTAATATTGTTTCCTTGTTAGTTATTCAAGTTACTTTCATATTACAATTACTTTAGATGATCAAGAAAAGAGAACTTTTTCGTGCCCATTCGAGACTTTTGCGTATCATCACATACACTTTGGTCTTTGCAATGCCCCAGTCACTTTCTAAAGGTGTATGATTAGCGTATTTTCAAATTATATTGAATATTTTATAGAACCTTACACTTTATCTTTTATGATAGTGTATTTTCATAATTTATGGAGATTCACTGATATGGCTTTTGAGTTTGATAAGACGTTTGATAAACTAAAGGAACTATTGATTTTTACCTAAGTATTCCAGCCCTCTGACTGTAATTTTTCTTTTGAGATAATGCATGACACAAGAGATTATGCAGTAGGTGCTGTCTTGGGTTAAAGAATCATCATTTCATCTCGTTGCATTTATTATGCTTCAAGGTCTTTGAATAATGCCAAGAGAAATTATTTCACTACTGAAAAAAAAAACTTTTAGCTATTATTTTTACTTTAAAAAAGTTTTGATCTTATTTGTTTGGAATTGGAACTAAAGTTATTGTTTACTATGATCATACAACTCTTCGTTATTTAATGATAAAAAAGGAGGTAAAATCAAGATTAATATGAATAATACTTCTCTTATGTGAATTTGATTTAAAGATCAAAGATAAAAGAGGGATACAAAATTGTGTCGCAGATCATTTGAGTCATTTAGTTTATACAGAGGATGAATTGCCCCTGTAGAAAACATTCCCTGACGAGCAACCATTCTCCATCAGTGTGACATTACCTTGGGTATGCGAAGATTGTAAATTATTTGGTTACTAATATGTTACCTTCTAGTTTTTCTAAGGCCCAGAGAAATAAGATCAAGAGTAATGCCAAGTATTATACGTGGAATAACCCATACTTATGGAAGCTTTATGTGGATCAAGTAATACGAAGGTGCATTCCTGAAAATGATATTATTTCTACTCTTAACTTTTGTCATTCTTATGCTTTTGGAGGTCATTTCGAAGCAAAATGATAGAGTACAATTTTTATTGACCATCTTTATTCTGAGATGAATATTCTTTTTGTTTGGGTAAAATATCAGACAGGCCCCTCAAAGCCCTTCCAGGTGTATGGGAGAAATATCAGACAAACCCCTCGAAGCCCTTCCGGCCAAGCAAGACTCCGATGGTAACCTAGCCCGAGTAACCCCTCAGTCAAAGCCGGTCAAGGTCGAGAGCTCCTCGCTCGCCGAGGGCATCCTCGGTCAAAGCTCGGTCAAGGTCGAGAGCTCCTCGCTCGCCGAGGTCATCCTCGTGTCAAAGCCGGTCAAGGTCGAGAGCTCCTTACTCGCTCGAGGTCATCCTTCGTGTCAAAGCCGGTCAAGGTCGAGAGCCGAAGCACATCACTCCCGCCGCAGAGATCCACGAAGCACACCGGACAAGACCCGACCTGTGGCAACCCGACCCGCTATCTCGTAATCCCGCACACCTTTCGATGTCTCGACAAGGGTCCCACATGGCGGAGAGATGACACCGTTGTCTGCTGGCTCAAGACGTGCCACCAAGGTGTCATCATTCCTCGCACGCTCGCCCGACATGGCGATCCGCCACGTGAATCGGATTAAGGAACAACCGCCATCCCTGTGGAATATTCCGCCAAACCCGACCGCCGAGGGACCCGGATACCATTAGCGTGGGAGAGGACAACCTGGAAAGGAAAAAGCTGGAAAACAGAGTATAAAAGGAAACGAAGGAGAACTGCACAAGGGTTGGCATTTCTAATTCACAAAGAGGTCAAGAATTTCGATTCTCAAAGGTTGGATTTTCTAATTCACGTGTTCTTCCTTTTCAAATCTCTCTCATCCGATTCTCTCTAAAAACACCATACTTATCCAAAAAGGGGGCGATATAATACCCTTTCATCTTTCCTGGCCTCCTCACTAGCGGAGATACCAAAAAGAGAAACCCGACATCGACTGAAGCGTCGGAGGTTTCACGGACACGCCCGCGACCCCCGATCCGGCTCGCGGAGTACAGTCCGGAGATCACCGCTCGTAAGAAGACAATGAACAGACGAAGGGGCAATCCCGCCGAGCTTGTCGCGAGCGTAAGGATCGGCATCGCTTGAATCCGCGAGCGTAAGGTTCGGACGCTCTCGCCGAAATCGCTTGGAGGTACTCGCTGGAAGCGTTCAAGCACCGCTGAGGCACGCGTGAAAATCGCGATCAACATCTTTTGCGCCGCCTCGGGATCGGCAGACAAAAGCCCGATTTCCTAATACATCAAGACACACAAAACACAACGACGAGGGAAACAACCAAGAGGAGTAAGTCCCAAGAATCGACGACTCGGAGAAGTGGCCAACGAGGCCTGTAATGCGGAGATCCGAGAAAGGATGGATCTGATGGAAAACAGATCGAATTACGACCTCCCCGTTACAAGAATTCTGTGGAAGGATGAGAAAAGCTCGCAACGATGTCCCGAGTCCAATCGAGGAATGCTCATGTTCGGAAAATGCGGAGACGAAGCCCAAAGACCTCTGCACCGAATGTCGCAGATGGAGAAGAAACAAACACGGAGGAAAGGGGTCTCGCCAACATTTGCAGGAGATGCCCCAACCTCTCGTAAGTGAGGAGTCGAGGGAGAGGTACGCAGTCAGGCGCAAGTGGTGGAAGATCTTCTGGGAACCGAAAGAGTCCAAGTCGGCGAATAACGCCGACAACGAATCTCCTCTCTCCTGAGATCACGGGTGTCACGATCCCACGTGACTTTCGCCTCCTGATCCGCAATATTCTGGAAAGAGTGACCCATTAGTACACATAGAGCGGTTCAACGACATGACAGGGGTGCAAGGTCCGCCAGCAAGACAGAGGTGCAGTGGCCTTCCCGCTCACCTCGAGGAAGCGGCGAGAGAATGGTACCGCAGACTCCACCGGGAAGCATTTCGAAGTTTCGAACAGATGCGCAGTGGAGTTCATGAACACTTTCGGGCGCAGTGACCCCGAGGATGACATGACGGAGCCGCCGAGGCGAGGCAGTAGAAGGAGAGTCCTCCGGAGTTTATCAAAAGATACCATAGATCGGCCCCAGATCTCGGTATGCTCAACCATCCCCAAGCTCTAAGGGGATTAAAAGAGGGTGTTCTGATGGGAGACCATGGTATAACCTCATGAGTCCTTCGATCCGCTCATATTCTGGACGCTGCATCGAACAAATAAAACCGGACATGGTAATCAAGAAGAAAAGGTCGCTAGTTCGAGGAGTGAACAAGTCACCTGAGCAAGACGTGAAGGAGAAGGGAGTCCCGCCTGAGGACACATGCTCCAAAGGCAGCAGTGGACCGGCAGCCTCAGACAACCCGTGACGTAGAGTTCCCCACCGCTGGATGGTTCCCCAACCACCCTGCAGTGTCTCCGTGCCGGATCACAGAGAATACAAGGCCACGATGGCCACATACCCCGCAACCAGCCACCAAGTAGACTCGGCGAGTCACAACAGGGTGATCGTGCATCGCCACCCCCACCAAGGAGCTTCCCGAGGATAGGGCAATACAAGTAGTGGAACAGAGCCCCACTTACGACAAGATAATGAAGTCGAAGGTATCTCAAGAGATACTTCGTGGTCGAGAGCGTGGATCACCGAGCCCTCCAACGCCGATGACCACGCCACCAAGCAAGTGAGTAGCGGGCGCTCGCTGCTTCCACGGAGACCATGGTCACACCACATCACGTGCCGTGATTTGAAAACCAGTGGAAGATTTAGTTGAAATCGATACCGGACGAGTTTATAGGCGAGGGCACCCTGTAGTTAAACAACAATCGAGAAGGCGACCGAGCCTACGAAATCGACACTGAACCACCATCCACGAGAGTAATTTCAGTGGGCCAACGATGGCCTAAGTTCTAACAGGCCCTGAAAACTATTGCAGATATGCCACCGCCGACCGAGAAGTCCTGCTCACCGCCTCCCGCGCCCAAGGCAAGCGTTCTAGCAGTGCCAATCATGCGGATGTATGAAGATGAGGAGGGGTGCCGTACTCCACCTAAGATGCCCCGTGGTAAAAGCCAATGTAGAGAATAATGAAGTTGACCGAACATCGGTCGATCTCGGGAGCTCTGAGATATTCTTTTCAAATCCACACTCGAGGATTTAGGAATAAGCAGCGCGAGCCTCGAGCATACGAGCACTTCTTCACGGGTTCTGGGAGGAAAGCTAATACCTCTAGGAATCATCAAGTCGGCAAGAACTATGGGCTCAAGCCTTCGAGAAGAACATGATGCTCGGATTTCGTGGTGGTAGATGAAACCAACCCATACCAGAGCGATTCTCGGGAGGCCATTTACGAGGATCACCAACGCGTGGTGTCCACCCATTACCTAGCCCTAAAATATCGAGTAAACGGGGCTATAGTGGTCGTGAAAGGCAGCCAAAGGGTGGCGAGGAGTCATGCTATCAGAGTCGCCAAAGAAACTATGCAGATCACCTCGCTAGACACGAGGGCGGAATCGAGGAACCAAGGCAAGAGCCGCAGAGAAGTTGGAGGAGCTCGAGGTGAGAGCAGATGACCCCGGAAGAAAGTCCGAATCGGCTCGAGCCTTAGCGAGCCGTCAAGGAAAAGTCAGTGGAATGCCCGCGAGCACACGCAGATGTGTTCGCATGGACGCATGATGATATGCCCGATGACAAGCGGTAAGAAGGAGGTGCGTGAACCGTGAGAGATACGAAGCCATCAATTGCGAGGTTGAAAAGTCACTGAAAGCTGGATTCATACGGAGGTGTCCCACCCCGAATGGATCTCGAATGTGGTGTCAGTGAAGAAAGCAAACGGGAAATGGATAATGTGTGTTGATTTCACGATTTGAATAAGGCATGCCCGAAAGATAGCTTTCCACTACCAAAGATAGACTCACCGGTGGACTCTACTAGTAGGCACCGGTTGCTTAGCTTCATGGATGCATTCTCGTGGATATAACCAAATTCCCATGCACCAATCGGACGAGGAGTGTACAGACTTTCATCACCAATCGTGGTCAGATCGCTATAAGGTCATGCCTTCGACCTAAAGAATGCGGGGCGACGATCGGAGGCTAGTGAATAAGGTTTTCAAGCCATTGATCGGCTCTGACTACGGAGGTATATGTAGATGACATGATCACCAAGTCTAGAGACGCGAGGAGCATGTAAAGCATCTAGAGGAGACCTTCGCACTCCCAAGAAAGTACCGAATGAAGTTAAACCCCAAAAATGTGCTTTGGAGTGAGTTCGGGAAAATTCCTAGGTTTCATGGTGAGTCACAGGCGATCGAGGCCAATCCGAGAAGATCGGAGCAGATGATAGAAATGAGGTCCCTCAGTAACCTCGAGGAGATACTGTAGTCCGACCCGCAAGCTAGCGTCCCTCAACGAGTTCGTGATCGAGTCACTCAACTAGCAGGACCCGGAGCATACCTACTGGCTCATCCAGATGGACGAGAGGTCAAGAGGCCATGGAACGCAGCAACTCCCGAGGAAGTATTTTCAATAGGTTTTCTTGTATTGAAATGCTAATGTAAATATTTCATCCCAAGATGGGATATGTAAAAGTACAAATGCATGTAAAAGAAGAATAGCATTTATAATGCAAGTTAAAAATAAAGAATGGAAGAAGAAGAACTCCTCAGCATGAAGTCCCAAAGCCTAACTCATTAGACGTGACGATGCCAAGCTTCGAGTTATTTGAAAACCGTAGCAGGAGTGTCATCGTAACCTCGGGTCAATTAAAAGTGCTCGAGCGGAAGAAGAACTCCTGGCCGAAGTCCCAAAGCCTAACTCATTAGGCGGGACGTGCCGAGCTCCGAGTTATTGAAAACCAGAGCAGGAGTGTTTTCAAGCTCTGGTCGATTAAAAGGCTCGAGGAGAAGAAGACCTCCTCAGCATGAAGTCCCGGAGCCTAACTCATTAGAGCGGATCGTGCCCAGCTCAGGTTATTTGAAAACCAGAGCAGGAGTATTATCTCAAGAGCTCGGGTCAATTAAAAGGCTCGAGCGAAGAAGACCTCCTCGGCATGAAGTCCCGCAGCCTAACTCATTAGGCGTGACGGTCGCATGCTCAAGTTATTTGAAAACCGGAGCAGGAGTATTATCTCAAGAGCTCGGGTCAATTAAAAGGCTCGAGCGGTAGAAGAACTCCTCAGCATGAAGTCCCGCAGCCTAACTCATTAGAGCGGACGATGCCAAGCTTCAAGTTATTTGAAAACCAAAGCAGGAGTATTATCCGAAGAGCTCGGGTCAATTAAAAGGCTCGAGCGAAGAAGACATCCTCAGCATGAAATCCCAAAGCCTAAATCATTAGGCGGATCGTGCCAAGCTCCGGTCAATTACAGTCCGAGCAGGAGTTCAAAAGAACCCTTATCTAAAAGTCCCTAGGCCTAAGTTCTAGCGGGACGTTGTCTAGCAAGAGCCAAATGCAGTGCTCGAGCAAGTCAAATGAGCTCGCAAAATAGACATAAGGCTTATTTAGCCTAAGTCAGAGCAAAACTCTACCATGCATTCATAAATAAAGGGTGTACAACACTTAGAAAATTTTTACCTCGGTAAGCACATTCAAAGTTAATTCAAGATAGAAGACAAGAATGTGTGTACACTAGCAGTCAATAGAATTGTTCAAAATATGTATCTTTTTATTTCATGAGAAAAGATTACATATGTAAAAAAAAAAAAAAAAAAAAAGAGTCCAAGTCATTCTAAGCAATGCAGAGGAAGAAAGCAGCAGGACCATCAGCAGGAGGGGCAGGAGGAAGGACACCAGCAGGAGCTTCAGCAGGAGGAAGATCACCAGCAGGAGCTTCAGCAGGAGGAAGATCACCAGCAGGAGCTTCAGCAGGAGGGGCACTGGAAGAAGAGGGAGCCGGCTCACTGACCACACCTTGGGGCTCGGATGAAGTAGCTACGAGGTTGCTCATGTACTCTGCAACATACCCTTCAACCTCGACATGTCTGCTTCGGGTATGCCTTGCCAAAAGCATACATAAGGCAGTCAGAATGGAGTCCGCCTCAGTGTTGTACTCATGGCAAGTCGGACCTTCGGAGTGTCAATTTGCTCTCGAAGACGAGCAGCTTCTCCTTCCACGAGCTGCTCAGAATAAGACTTCCGAGTATCCGTGTCTTTCCGAGCGTGCTTCACTGCTCTTGACCTCACCAACTCCCTTTCAAGCCCGTAGACCTTCGAGTCTGCCACGCTGCCTTCTCTCGCAAAATTTATATTCTCATCCAAGCAGCCTCGATTCTCCTCCTTCGCTTCATTCAAAGCCTCGCCCAAGCTCCGAACCTTGCTCGAGTTCTTCCCGGAACTCGGAGTAATCTCATCGAGCCCGGTCGCAGATACCAATGCTCGAGAGGAGAGTCACTGAAGATACTACACAGTCACCGAGGAGAACAGTGATTCTATCTCATCCAGAAACCCGCTCGGCCGCCTCTTCATTGAAAGCCTTCCGTAAGTGCTCTGAACCACGGGCCGACTCGCTCTCAGACACCGCTGGTTCGGGGAATAGTCCTCCGTCTCCTACGAGGAGGACCTCGCTCTGCACGCTCGACCGCCGAGCCAAGAAGGAGCGAAGCTCGAGTCGATGGAGGTGGAGCGCCTGATTCGGCTCGTGGTCTTTTGAGGTACTCGCAGCTTCAGCTTGTCCCCACGCACTGCAGCAACATCTCGCGATCCCGCCACCATCTCTTCGCTGGTATTAAGTTGACTCCAAAAGCTCCGAGGTGTCAACAAGTCTCTGCACGAGCTCAGCGTTGAAAGAGCAGCCTGCACACGTGCTCGAGTCGATCACTAATCAATGAAGCACCCGCGAGACCGCAAAAACAACCGGAGCAAGACAATGAAAACAGACGCGAGTAGAGAAACTAAAAGTAAAATTCACAAGGCGGATAAATAACCTGAATGCGTAAATGCCGCGGACCGGAGGAACTCCTCGCCACGAGTGCAGCGTGCCCCACTCTCCCCAACGAGAAGAATTTGCTCTTCCAGCTGCCACCGGAGGTGGGAGATCAATGATGGGCTTCTACCCTTCAGTCGGAGGTAAGATAATACCAACCAAAGATCCTTCGGGCTACACTTAAGCTCGGTAGAGGTGTTTGATTTCCTACCAAGGGCTCATCCAGATCGCAATGCTTCCACAAAACGAAGAGTCCTGAAAGGACTCTCCACCCATTCGGGTTCGGCTGCCCAGGGCCGACTGAAACCCGCATAAAACCCTACCAAAATAAGGTCGGAGAGGCACCTAACCCCCATCCGAAGCACTCCAAATAAGGTTAGTAAACCCATGGGGACTACTGGGATTTCACCGCCTCGGCAACCTCGTAATTATACTATCTGGAACGTGGTAAGTTTCCTAAGTCCGCTCAACTCGATCGAGTGGTTTGGCATTCTAAGTAGTCAACGGGTATTCCCCACGCCGACCTCCGGCCGGCCCTCACTCTCCGATGCTACTGGGTCTCACCATGGTAATTCCTCCTGGACTAGAATCCCTCACTGGATTATACTCAGAGGTCGTGCCTCACTGAAGAGGAAGAGTCCTCCAGTGACATCCTACGGGTCATCGGGATCCGACATTTTCAAATGGAATGGACTAACAAGATGCAGAGGAAGAAACAGAGTGGTGAAATGGAAAATTGAGTGGTACCGGACACAAAGTGAAGTGCTGGTAGCTAAGCCGCCTTGACTGTAGAAGAAGACCGATAAGCGCGGAGAGCAGTATGAATTTTGAATTCGAATGAGAAGTAAGCAAACAGAGGGAACAGTGAAGAAGTCTGGGATTTTAAAGAGGAAGACGCTGTCCTTTCGAGTGGCGGCATACAGTTTCGAGGACACGACCTTTTAGGTCGCGTCCTTTCGAATTTCAAATACGCTACGGATCAACCCACGTGTCCCGCCTTAAATGAGAAATGATTCAAGTGGCGCATACCTGGAAGCATGGGAAGAGTAAAAGGCCGCGATCCGCCCATCATTATCGAGTTTCAGCCTTATCTCGCTTCACTCAAAAGACTAGAACCTGGGACCGTGTTTGGGTAAAATATCGACAGCCCCTCAAAGCCCTTCCGGTGTATGGGAAATATCGACAAACCCTCGAAGCCCTTCCGACCAAGCAAGACTCCGATGGTAACCTAGCCCGAGTAACCCCTCGGTCAAAGCCGGTCAAGGTCGAGAGCCTCGCTCGCCGAGGGCATCCTCGGTCAAAGCTCGGTCGAGGTCGGAGCTCCGCCCGCCGAGGTCATCCTCGTGTCAAAGCCGGTCAAGGTCGAGAGCTCCTCGCCCGCCGAGGTCATCCTTCGGTCAAAGCCGGTCAAGGTCGAGAGCCCTCGCCCGCCGAGGTCATCCTTCGTGTTAAAGCCGGTCAAGGTCGAGAGCCGAGCACATCACTCCTCGCCGCAGATCCACGAGCACACCGGACAAGACCCGACCCGTGGCAACCCGACCCGCTATCTCGTAATCCCGCACACCTTTGATGTCTCGACAAGGGTCCCACATGGTGGAGAGATGACATCGTTGTTTCATGGCTCGAGACGTGCCACCAAGGTGTCATCATTCCTCGCACGCTTGCCCGACATGGTGATCCGCCACGTGAATCGGACTAAGGGAACGACCGCCATCCCTAGTGGAATATTCCGCCAAACCCGACCGCCGAGGGACCCGGATACCATTAGCGTGGAGAGGACAAACTGAAAGGAAAAAGCGGAAAAACAGAGTATAAAAGGAAACGAAGGAGAACGGCACAAGGGTTGGCATTTCTAATTCACAAAGAGGTCAAGAATTTGATTCTCAAAGGTTGGATTTTCTAATTCACGTGTTCTTCCTTTTCAAATCTCTCTCATCCGATTCTCTAAAAACACCATACTTATCCAAAAAGGGGCGATATAATACCCCTTTCATCTTTCCGGCCTCCTCACTAAGGGAGATACCAAAAAGAGAAACCCGATCATCGACTGAGCGTCGGAGGGTTTCGCCGGACACGCCCGACGACCCCGATCCGGTCTCGTGAGTACAGTCCGGAGATCACCGCTCGTAAGAAGACGGAACAGATGACGAGGGCAATCCCGCTCGAGCTTTCGCGAGCGTAAGAATCGGCATCGTTTGAATCCGC
Source organism: Murraya koenigii (assembly GCA_025617385.1). Taxonomy (NCBI): domain Eukaryota; kingdom Viridiplantae; phylum Streptophyta; class Magnoliopsida; order Sapindales; family Rutaceae; genus Murraya; species Murraya koenigii. The sequence continues at coordinate 9,179,784 of CM046817.1, read as the reverse complement.
GAGCGTAAGGTTCGACGCTCCTCGCCGAAACTGTTTGGAGGTACTGTTGGAAGGTTCGAAGCACTGTTGAGGCACGCGTGAAAAACTGCATCAACACTTTTTATAAGTCATGTAATCATTGTCAAAAGATAGGTATTATTTCCCAAATTAATGAGATGCCACAAACCCCATACTATTTTGCAAAAATTTTTATGTTTGGGGCATTGATTTCATGAGACCACTCCTTGTATTATTTTGTTATGTTTATATTTTTACTCACTGTTGATTATGTTTTGAAATGGGATAGAAGCCAAAGCTACTGTGATCATTAATTCTAAAGTTATTACAGATTTTATAAAGTATAACATCTTCTGCAAGTATAGAATTCTAAGAGCTCTAATAAGTGATCGAGCACTCACTTTTGCAATCAAATGGTGGAAGCTTTATTGAGAAAATACCATATTACCTACAAAGTGTCAACTGCCTATCATCTGCAAACTAGTGGGCAAATGAAAATGTCAAATCAAGAGATCAAATCCATCTTTGAAAAGACGATCAATCCAAGTAGAAAACATTGGAGTTTGATCTTGGATGATGCCTTATGGGTGTAAAGGACTGCATATAGGACACCCATTGGTATGTCACTTTATCAGTCGGTGTTTAAGAAATCGTGCAACCTTCTATTTAAGTTAGAACAGAGGGCTCAATAGGCTATCAAAAGTTTCAACATGAAGATGGATGAAAGTAAAGAACACAAGAAGTCACAACTATATAAATTAGAGGAAATTTATACTGATGCCTATGATAGTGCAAGAATTTACAAGGAAAAAACGAAGGCTTTATGATCTCTTGGAAGGAGTTAAAAGTTGGTCAGAAAGTGCTTCTCTACTATTCATGGATTCGTTTGTTTTTAGGTAAGTTACATTCTTGTTCGATTGAACTTTTTGTTATTACTAATGTTTTTCCTCATGGTGCAGTTAAAATTCAAAGTTTAGGGACTTTCAAAGTTTTCAAGGTAAATGGTCATAGATTTAAGCCTTTCTATAAAGGTTTCTAAATAGAGAATGTAGCACAATTGGCCCTTGTGGATCACATTTATACTGAATGAAAAATGACGCATTGAGGCGAGCTACCGAAAATAAATAAAGGCACTGCTTGGGAGGCAACCCAAAGAAAGTTTATTATTTCTTTTTCTTCTTACTTTTGCATTTATATTTTGGTTATTTTTTACTTCTCTTTGCATTTAACCTTCTATTGAGGGCAATGTAAGTTTTAAATAGGGGGAAAGGATATATATATATATATTAAAAAAGCACTGTGCATTTTGTTTTTGTGGTTTTAATGACTTTTGGTTGTGTATGATTTAAGCAAGATTCAATTAAAGCTTGAAAAATTCATAACATACTTGAATAAGTAATCTTCCAACTTAGATTTATTAGTCTAGCTACTTTCCTTAAGAATGATAGTGATTAAATTTAGTAGACAAAAGGTAGTGAGATTTTGAGTCTTTTAACTGACACATCCATATCAGTTTTACTAATTTCTTTCATACGAGATATTATTTCATGGATTTGTTTCTCTAGAACTTGCCTTGATTCTCTTTTAGGTCATACTGGAGCTAGCATTCATGAAAATGAATAAGCCCTTCTTTGTTATGAGCTATAGCCTACCTTGTAATTAAATATTTCCTTTGTTGAAACCCTTTCAAGATTTATTGGCCTTTACATATTACAAACGTTAAACTTGAAAAAAATAATGCATTTAAGTAAGCCGTTTAGCCAGTGGAGTATTGTTCATTATTATGGTATAGAAGAAATAAGTGTAGAGGTGTCTGGATTAGTGGTATAGTTATAACATGGTGAAATGGAATATGTTTTCCATTCTTAATTCATGAGTTCCATTGTTGATATAGTTTAAAAAAAAAAAAAAGTAATGGAGGAAATTGCTTTTAATGTTACAAACTGTGCATGTTCATAATTCCTCATAAAACTCTAAGAGAAGTTTATACATGATATATAGAAATGTGGAAGATGAATTGGTCCTTGATGCAAATGAAAAGTGTTCCGTTGAACGATCTCTTTTCCCGTGTATTTACATGATTTAAATGCTTTTAAGCCAAATTGAAGAAGTTGTTAACTGAAGTGATTGGTATTACATGTCTTATACAATCGAGCTTGAATTGACTTAATTTTGCTTCATGAGTTTTGATGGCTTATGAGCTATATTCCCAAATAATTCCCACCTTGATCCTAAACCATGTTACAACCTTTAAAAATCCTTCACGATTCGTGTTACGCATGTAAGCTTAGTGGTAGAGAATGAGAAGATATGCAAGCTTATGGTAGACCATTTTCATGAGAAATAAATTTGAGCGAAACACACACCCTTCAAACACATAAGATTTAAGTATTTATTTATGTAGAGGTTTACTTACTTTTATTCTATCTTCAAGTGAAAATACTTAAATAAGTAATTATAAGTTGTTTAAGAATTCTTATTCATAATATGTTATGAGTTTTAAAGAGCTTGGTTGCTTTTTGTTGATGGTGTAGCAACATTGGTGTTATTAAGAAAGTGAATTGAGTTTTATCCGAGGACGAACAAAATTTTTTAAGTGTAGGGAAATTTGATAAGCATGCAAAACGTCATATTTTTCTTCTTTAATGTTTAGTCTTTTATACTCATTTGGTGCCTAAATGTACTCAGTATTCTTATATTTTGGTTTAGGAAGCAAATGGAGACTTTTAAGTGCAAAATAAAAATAATTGGGCAATTCTAGATGGTTTCGACATCACTTCATAATCTGGGCATAACACTCTCAACTGAGCTCCAATTGAGATGATTCAAGATGTAATAGAAAGACAGACAAAGATCTATAACTTCATAATCTAAGTTTAGAGAGATAAGAGCTGCATCAAGGTCGAAATTGGGCTTAAATTTACCACACCCGTACAGTTGATGTTCTAGAATATTCCCTATCTTACAATTCTAATACGTGGATTTGATGCAATTTATTTTGGAAGATTCCAGAAGTGATGTACAAAAAAATCTAGTTGAAATCACTAATTTCCTATTTATGTTAAGATTTTATTTTATTTTTATCACTTAGTCAGATTTAAATATTGTTATTATAGAATAATATTTAAGATACCGTTATTTTAAGAGATTTTGTAGGATTTTAGAAGGGGAATTAACGTGTATAAGAGAAAGGAAATCATCATGTCTTTCTATCTCTCTCGACCTCTCTCCCTCTTTTCTTCTTTAATTTCTCCTTTGAGATTTCATCATGACTGAACTTTTATAATTGGTCAAAGGAAACAAAAACCTCAAAATTAATAAAATTGTGAGATCTATTTTTTTTTTTTTTTTGTATAATTTATGCTTTGAATATTGAATGTTCTTTTGCACTTATTTTCATGATTGTCTCGTTTAATTACTAGGATACCTACTAGTTTATTATTTGTTGCAATCTATTGCTAGTTTAGATCAAATCCATAATTATTTGATCACTCTAATTTGAGAAGCAATTAAAATTTAATGATTTGCTGCGTCAAAAATTATTAGATCTTAAGAAGAACACTCAACTAAATTAAATGCAACTACTTGTGCTAGTGTTGTTTAGCTTTCTCGATTTCTCTAATTTTTAATGCTCCTTGTCTTTAGGTTTATTTAGATCGTTTGTGTTCTAATTAACTATGATTAAAGAGAAATAGGAAGAATAGTTCCAATAATAAATATTCAAATTGTTAATTGATATATATATTTTCATAGATGACCGGTTGTAAAATTCTAATAGCGGATGTTGACTTAGACCAAGGCTTATTCATTTAATTGATTTCAATATTTTTAATTTGAATTGTTTCTTAGTTGTTTTTTTTTTTTAAATTATCTTTTTTATTTTCAAACCCTCTGTCCTTGTTCGCGAAGCATAAAACTAGGTTAGATACTCTCTGTGGGAATGATCCTTACTCACACAACGACATTTTTTCAGAAGTATAGTTTTATTTCTGGTTGCCTGCACTACACCATCTTGTGAAAGAGAGAAGTAAAAAAAAAAAATCACGAAACCTAAAAAGAATTCAGTACATTTCGATGCAAAGGTTAGTTTTAAAATTAATTAAAGTAAAATAATTTATTATATAAATGATGCTCAAATGAATTTTGTTGGCGGTGCACGATGGACAGGTAAATGATCTATCATCTTCTCAAATGGATATTGTAAAGCCAACACAAGAGAGCAATATTATTATGGTAAGATTTGTGAAATTCTTATCCATAAACTTAATTTTCATAACTAAATCCATAAAGATTTTTTAATATATCATTGAACTTCTATAGACACTTCAAAATTGTGAAAAAACTAGTATTAGTAAGAATATGTACTTATATTGAATTGTGGACTATTGTAATATAAGTTTTACACACTTTATTTATATCTTTTTTATTGTTTCATTAAATTTCTATTAATGTATGTTTGTTTTAAACTCACATCATATAATTAGGATAATGTTTATTTGTTCATCTTATTTACTTTATTTTTTTCTAATTATAAGAAAATGTTTAATTTTTTTATAAAAACAACACAACTCCAACTCCATGGACATTTTCAGAAATTACTCTTTCAAAATGATTTCACATAATAGTATTGTATTTGTATTTTAAGAATGAAGAATGCAAATGTTTGCTTTTGTTCAATAAATTGATACAAGCCTTTAGCTATGAATTGATTGACATAATGCAATTGCTTTTCTTTTATATTTTTTTTTTTGGATTGTATTACTTGGTCGTTAATTACAATTAATTGGAATTGTAACTAACTTCAATTAATTGTATATGTTACTCAATGTGTATTCAGCCTTGTACTTGTTAATCTACCTTTCTTTCTTTTTTTTTTTTTTTTTGCCTTGTACTTGTTAATCATTTTTTTTTTTTTGAGTTTAGAAGTATCTTGTCGATTTAAGTGCACCAAGTACTACTAATTTCAAATATATAAGTTAGCTAATATGTTAATACGAGAAGCTAATTCATTAACATTAATGTCATGAATAAAACTTAGCATCTGTTGAAGCATTCAGTCCACATTGAAAATTTAAAATTTTATCATACAATTCACAAAAAAAAAAAAAGATAAGAATACATTAGTTAAATATACAATTTAAATATAATAGTATTAAAATAGATATAGTTATTAGTGAGACATATCTTATAATAAGACTTGGTTGTTTTTTTCATAGTTCATCCTCCAGCAATTGCCTTTGAACTTCACATTGTCGTCTTTGTTGAAGTACTTTCTCAAACAATAGAAATTTAAGAGACAATCATTTCATTTGGTTCCCTAACTTGTAGACTTCTCCTAATAACATGTCAATTTTATTCTCATTCATATTTCGATCTTGCATCCCTCTAAAGTCATTAGATTCATTGCTCTTCCGATTGCCATCCCATCCAAAAGCTCCACATCCTTTGCACTTCCAAAACTTAGGATTTGAATTCTCTTGTATGTGAAGTTCGTAAGATCTTACTATTGTTGCAGCATTTTTCAGAAGCTTTTAGTTGTGGGTTTAGAACTTCACTTATGCTAGAAGAAATTATGATTGAACAAATTTTCTACAAATATAAAAAACACCACCTAGTGGGGAACTCTTTAATGGTAAAAGATCTATCTGAATTTTTTCTTATTATAAAAAACAAAAGGGAGGCAACTCAATCGTACTGCCAAAATCTCAAAAGAACATCAAATAACAAAGAACCCAAATAAGAAAACATTATATTCAAATTTAATTTCCAGTAATATGAAGACAACATCAAGAATAAAAAAAATGCAAATAAAAATCAACCCTCTCGATTCATATCCTATGCAAACCAGCCATTACAAACTAAAAAAAGGTAAAAATAAGCTTAGAAAGTCCTAACATCATCAAAAAGCTCTGTAAAAGCAAGTACCGAGATGCCAAAATCTCAAAAGAACATCAAACAACAAAGAACCCAAACAAGAAAAAAAATCTATCCGGATTTAAGTTCCAACAATCTAAAGCTCAGCATCAAAAATCAAAAAATGTAAACACAAATCAAGACATTATATTCATATCCTATGCAAGTAAGCCATTATGGACCCAAGAAACATCTAAAACTAAACTTAGAAAGTCCTAATATTCACAGAACCAAAATTTAAATCATTAAAAAAGTAAGTACACTAATGCCAAAATCTCAAAATAACATTGAGCAACAAAGAAACCAAATAAGCAAACAAACTAACGAAACTGAAAAAGCAACCAATCCAAATTGCCTCAGCTCATAAACGCCACAAAAGCTTCCCCGTTTTAAGCTTCCTTGAACGAATCATCAAAACCTCATAAAACTCACTACGCTAAGTGTTTTTGTTTTCAGACATAAAACTAAAGTAACTAACTTGTTCAGTATAAAGCAAACTTTACGACATGTATTCTTAACACACTAAGCACACAATGGTTTAACATAAAATAGAAAGGCAACTGAATCTTCATAAATTCATAATCTTAGACAACCAAATTTGAAATTAATGCAATAGAAAGGCAACGGGTCGCAGTTTCATTCAATTCTTGAAATTATAAACGATCTTGGAGCCTAATTTGATTAGGGACTCGTCAGTTGTTGGCAGAGTTGATATCAGTTGGTTTTAGAACAAAGGTTCTAATCAGGTTTTTGCCTATCTTATTTAGATTTCGTGCCTTGTTTATTTTAATTAAAAAAAATTTATGAACAATGCCACGTGAACAGTCCCTCTTGAACAGTATTTAGGGTTTCTTAATTTTGCATTCTTGTGATTTATTTCCTTAAATTCGTAAATTTTACCAATTCCTTACCCTAAATTTCTTCAATTTTCAGTTATTCATTGTTTAAAAAAATAAAGCAAAAAAAAAAGTGAAAAAAATCTTTCAATTTTTATTATTGATGTCTTATATAATCAAAGTCTAATTTTTCGTTGTGTGAAAATGTATGCCCAAAATATTATTATTTTGTGTTTCCAAAACCTGATCATACGTATTTGTTGTGTTCTTGATATTGGTTTGATTAGTTTTATAAGAACTAAGAGAGAATTATTACGATTGGAAAAAGGCAAGAGATTGTGAGCATATTAGAGGGTATAGGCCAATAAATTTGAGTGAAACACGAGTGGAATTGAGTGAATCATTCTTTTGAGTGAAATACGTAAGAGAGTGATGTGAAGTCCTTTCCACATTATTTCTAATCTCTTTTTACAGATTTCATCTATTTCTTACGACGAAGAACAAAGCAAAAATGCAGAGGATCAACAACAACTATTTAAAATTTTCAAATTCAAACTTTGATAAGGGAGATAAGATGACAAATGAGGGCTGAATTGTAGTAGGTATATGAGCGTTTGAATCAAGTAGAGAATGCATGTGCAGGTCAACCACAACGTGTTCCCCAAGCACATAGAAGGGAGAGAGCTCCACCTACAGAAGAGGTTGATGACTATTATGGGATGAGTATGGTAAAGGAGAGGATTCTGAGGTAATCATAGAAGAGCTAGTCATCGAGATGATGGTGTAAGTGGCATAAAGATGAAAATTCCATCTTTTCAAGGAAAATCGAATCCTAAAGCATACCTTGAATGGGAGAAGAAGATAGAGTTTGTATTTGACTGCTACAATTATTATGAGGCAAAAAGGGTAAAATTGACTGTGATTGAGTTTTTTAATTATGTTATTATTTGGTGAGATCAACTTATTATGACTAGGAGATATAATAGAGAATGATTTATTGAAACATGGACTGAAATGAAGACATTGATGAGAAGGCGATTTGTACTTATCCACTACTACCGAGACTTTTACAAAAAAAACTACAAAGTCTTACCCAGAGTAGCTGAAGCGTGGAGAATTACTACAAAGAAATGGAGGTTGCCATTATTAGCGCAAATGAGGAGGAAGATAGATAAGCTATCACGGCACGATTCTTGAATTGCTTTAATCGGGAGATTACACATATAGTTGAGTTGCAACATTATGTGGTGATTGAGGAGATGGTCCACATGACTATCAAGATTGAGTAACAACTCAAAAGGAGGGGTAATACACCTGCAACCCCAAGCTTGAGTTCTACTCCATGGAAGCCGAGTACTTTTATAAGACTTATGAATCATGTCTTGCGTGCTTTTATTGGCAAGTTCGTTGCTGTTTATTTTGATGATATTCTCATATATAGAAAAAAAAACTTGGATGATCAAGCAACACATTTGAAATCTGTTTTATATTTACTTAGGAAAGAAAAGTTATTTGCTAATTTGAAGAAATATACCTTTTGCACATAAACTTGTATTTCTAGGATTTTTGTTAAGTGCACAGGGTATACAGGTTGATAAAGAGAAGCCACATGAAATTTAAGAATGGCCGAGTCCTACAAGTGTAAGCAATACGAGAAGCTTCCATGGACTTGGTAGCTTCTATTGGCAGTTTGAGTACATTGGCCGAACCACTTACTAAAGTAATCAAAAAAAAACATTGGATTCAAGTGGGGAGAAGAATAAGAGAAGGCATTCCAAATGATCAAAGAAAAGCTAACCAATGCCCCTTTATTATCGTTGCCTAACTTTAATAAAATGTTTGAAATTGAATGTAATACTTCAGGTATTGGCATAGGAGCTATTCTTATACAAGAGGAACGATTTCCAGAACAAAGGAAATCTAAGTTGTTACCTCGAGGGGATGGACCTATCCAAATCTTGGAACGGATCAACAATAATGCATACACGCTAGATTTGCCTGGTGAGTATAATGTAAGTGCTACAATTAATATTTCTAATTTAAGTCATTTTGACGTAGGTAAATATTTAAGGACAAATCCTCTTCAAGAGGATGAAAATGACGAGATTATGGATAAAGATGGCACAAGCACGTGGAATAAGGCATATTCAAATCCTATACAAGTTCCGATCGGACCTGTCACAAGAGTTCGTGCAAAAAAATTCAAAGAAGCACTTAATGGGTTGATTCAGGCAACTTGAGATCAATCCAATTCATTGAGGCCTATTGAAGGAATCTCATAAGATATTCAGACTAATAAATGTGTGATTCAAGCTCATGAATTTTATGAGCAATCAAATCTATGAAATAGAATTAAGAATGAAAAATATGTTATTATCTTTTTAGATAGTGTTTTCATTCTTAAAAGAGGTAACAAATCAACTATTTTAATTTTATTTAATCATTTAAAATACTTTCCTTTTCTTATTAGATTAAAATCCAGATTTATTAAGGATTCTTTAATTATTTCAATTGGATTTATTTTCATTTTTGATTATATATATATATATATATTCGCATTCAATAAAAGAAAAAGAAGAAATTTTCATGCAGTTTACTTGAAAGTATAATTCTCTTTAGTTCTTAAACGAACTTTTTAAACTTATCGGACTTTTCCGTGGCGTTCAACCCCTTAACTTATCAATCAGACCATCTATAGTTGATTATGGCATCCTCACACACCAAAGTTCTTTCTTTATTAAGTAACAAGTCATGGTTTCATTCAATTCTTGAAATTAGAAACGATCTTCGAGCCTAATTTGATTAGGGTCTTGTCAGTTCTTGGTGGGGTTCATATCAATAGATAATTTTATTATTATCATAGAATATTTTTATTTCATCCCATCATAAAAATAAAAATTATCATTAAGTCTCTATACATTAAAAGTCCACATCCTATTAGATATATTAAATCTCAAATTATCAAAAGCTTTAATAGATCACTTTTAATTAAATTTAACCTTATATGAAAATCTCCAATACATAATAATTTCATATATATATATATTGGGGATTCAACAATCTCTCATTTGGATAAATGTGTAATCTTATAGTTATACTTTGCAAAAATGATCTCATGAGCTTAACCTTACAGTCATTATTAAAATGTTTATATAATCAATCCGGTCTATCAATCATACAAATATATGATTAAAGTGAATTTTGTTACAACTCTCATAACTCGAATCACCAATGGCCACTATCTCAATACAACTGAAAGACATAGATCATCATATGGATGTGTAGTATGAACATTTCATGCAATGTGATATTAACATACTTATTTCTAACTAGTTTAACTTAAACTTTAGTGTGATCAAATCATATCAAAATCAAAGTGTAAATAAACTAAAACTTTATTTTTACAAAAAAAAAATAACCTCAAATATCTATAAATTAAAATAATTAAAAAAAATTATATATCATAGGAGCATCATAATCACAAACTAGATATTCTTTAATGACACAACACCTATATGAGTAGTGTGCTCATGAAATATTTTGGGTGACAATCTTTTAATAAGTAGATTTGTAATCATGGAGCTTATGCCTACGTACTCTATAAATACGTGTCCACTCTAAACTCTTTATTTAATAACTAAGAACTTGATATCTATATGTTTCAATTTCATCGAGCTCCTATTGTTATTATAATACAGCACTATTGACTTATTGTTACAAAATAACTTAAGTGATTTTTTAATACTATTTATTATGCGCAGCCCCATGACAAAATTCTGCAACCATATTCTATATTAAATGTCTCATAACACAATATGAACATTATTGCCATTGTAAAATAGGTTATAAGAGATTGTTTAATATTTTTACAAAAGACAAAATCCCCAAGTAGCAGATAAATGTAGCTTATCGTAGACTTCATACTATCTTCATTTAGCTGCTTTCCAATTATCTACTCATAGATTACTTAAATATCTCCATAACACCCCAGTAATATATGCAAATAAAAATATATGTATACACTGGACTTCTTACTATTGATGCACATGGAATTTTTTGTTTTTTTTTTTTTGCAAAATTATTATTAAGGCTTTAATTAAGACTAAACTTACCTCTTTTAGCCATAAGGGTATTACCTGGCTTACAAATTTTACTTGCCATATCTCTTGAGAACTTTTTTGATATAACTCTTTTGTGATAATCCAAGAATATCTCATAAGCGATCTTGGTGTATCTGTATGCCTAATATAAAAGAGGCGTCACCAAGATCTTTCATCTTATAATTCTTATTTAGAAATATCTTAATTTCATTCAATAAGTTTATATCGCTATTGGCAAGCAAAATGTCATTACTATATAAAACCAAAAAAATATATTTGTTTTCAGAGAACTTATGGTATATGCAATTATCGACCAAATTCATTTTAAAATTGAATGAGATGATCACTTGATAAAACTTAAAATACCATTCTCAATATGTTTACTTATATAAATAATTTTCTTGTTATCATTAGTTATTCCAACTTATCATTAAAGTAGAAACTAACCTTTAGTCTTTACACATTAATAGCTTACACCCCATCAAATAAATTAAAATCTAAATTATTGAAAAACTTAATTGATGACTTTTAATTAGACTTAATTATTCACATATAAGCTCAATGTTAGATTAAAGATCCAACAATCTCCATAATAACATGATCATAATGTGGATGTATAGCATGAAAATCTCATATAGTGTAATCTTAATATGTCTATTTCTAACTGATCTACCTTAAACCTTAGTGAGATAAAACTATACTAAAATCAAAAGTATAAATAAACCAAGTCTTTATTTCAAGAGAAAATAACCTTAAATATCAATAAACGAAAATAACTGAAAAATATATATATCATAAGAGTATCTAAAATATTCACATTGATTTTGTGATGAAATCATTCTTATAATGGGGTATCGCCTTCTTTATGTGGGAGATTGCTAGATCATTAATCTAACATTGAACTTATATGCAAATAATGTATTGTGAGTTATCATATAAAGTTAAGCTCAATTAAAAGTGATCTATTAAAATTTTCAATAATTTATGTTTTAATGTTTCTATTAAAATGTCTGCTTTAATGTATAGAGACTAAAGTGTAATTTCTACATTTGTGACGACCTAAAATACAAATACCTAATTATAACAAGAAAATTATCTATATGTGATTATGGTCTTTAGGTCACACGTAACATTCTATTCTCTTCTGATATCCCATCATAAAAAAGATTACAAAGAGAAAGTTAAAGGATAATGTGTTGATCTAAAAATAAATTGCACGACTCTAGGGAGTAATTAATTATTATATATTTAGATATGTTTTGGTATTTTTATTTATTGTTTCTTAGTAATACAATCTGAATATTTTTAAATTTAAGTGATAATTTTTACTAAAATTTATTATTCTAACAAGCTCAGTACAGTAAGAATTTATATTGAGCACAAAAAGTAAGGTTATTCATTTAGGTAGCGTTTGATTTTTTTTATCTGAAATCTGAATAGGTCTGAATTTATTTGAAGTCTCAATAGGTCTAAATACATATATATGAATGAAATGTTTGTTTTTCTTTTTTAAATATATAAATATAAGTATTAATTTATTTATTTTTCATGAAGAAAACATCTGAAATATGATAATTTTACATATATAACCTTATAAATATTAACCGTACTTAAATTTATTGATTAAATACATGACAAGTTATAAATAAATTATTTGATTAATAAAAAAAATTAATTATATTTACCTTAACAAACATGAAAAATAAAATATTATATCTAACACGTGTAATTTTTTACATTAATATATGATATTTATAATGTTATTTTTAGTATATTATATTGATAATTTTTCTTGTTAATTACATAAGCCAATCAAGAATTATTTAACCATTTCAATTAAAATTAATATATTAAATAAAATTTAAAATTTAAAAGAAAAATAGTAAATATAGACACAAAAAGATAAACATATTATAAAATACAGTTTTATTATATTTAAAATTCTTATTAAAAAAATAATAATAGTTAAATACACACACGTAATAAAAAAATTGGATAAATAAAAAATAATAAAATATTATTTTACATAATATGAAATAAATTTATCTAATAAAGTTATTAATAAGATAAAATATTAATTTTTTATTCATATATTTTATTATTCAGATAAAAGTTAGACTATTTAATTTTTTCTATTCAGACATAAATATCTTATAATCAAATATAAATACTAAAAAATAAACAAATTAAAAACTATAAGTATTTAAAAAAAAATTAAATTCAAACTTTACATAAAAAATAAAGAACCCTTGTTTATGCTGTGAGTACCATTTTCCTTCTACAGTGCCAAAAAATCTGAAATAATAAAATTTTGGACTTCGATTAGATACACTAACCAACAAGTCATTGAAGAAAAACGTTGTTTAGACTCCAATGAGTGTACCAAAGCAGCAAGCTTTTGACAACTAAGGTGAATGAACGACGAAGAACAGTGACAGTAACTTGCCAACGTAACAACATAACCACCATCTTCTTCTTCATTTGCATCTCACGCCAAACTCCATAAAGCAGCAGCAGCAACAGCGCCCACATATCAAGGATCAGAAGAGAAACAGATTGTGAATTTTTTATAATGGGTTCGGATTCGTTGACTTCAACGAAGCCTATTCCTTTACCAACACAAGAAGCTGAAGAGCCAACGAATCAATCAACAACTGCTCTTCTTTCTTTTGACACCGATTGCTCAGACTCTTCATCATCAAACCCTCGTCAAAAGCCATCCACAACAATCCTCTTCATCGCTCTTCTACTCCTCACCTGCATTGCTCTCTCTGCAGCCGCCGCCTTTGCTTTCCTCTTCTTCTCTTCTTCCTCTTCGTCTTCAGCACAATCTTCTATCGAAACGACAGCTCGTGCTCTCAAGAAATTGGACAAACCGGTTGTTCTCTTGGTTTCATCAGATGGGTTTCGGTTCGGGTACCAGTTCAAGACCCCAACGCCTAACATCCACCGTCTGATCAACAACGGCACTGAAGCTGAAATGGGTTTGATTCCGGTCTTCCCTTCTTTGACTTTCCCTAATCATTACTCTATTGTTACTGGTCTTTATCCTGCCTATCATGGTATTATTAGCAACCATTTCGTGGATCCTTATAGTGGTGATACCTTTACCATGGCGAGTCATGAGCCCAAGTGGTAGCTCGGGGAGCCATTATGGGAGACAGTTACTAATCATGGGTTAAAGGCTGCTACTTATTTTTGGCCTGGCTCTGAGGTTAACAAAGGTTCTTGGAATTGTCCCAAAGGTTTTTGTATGAATTATAATGGGTCTGTGCCTTTTGAGGACCGAGTTGATACTGTTTTGAGTTATTTTGATTTGCCCAGTGGTGAAATTCCTTCATTTATGACTTTGTATTTTGAGGATCCTGATCATCAAGGTCATAAGGTTGGCCCTGATGATCCGGAAATAACCGAAGCAGTTGCTAGGATTGATGGTATGATCGGGAGGTTAATTGATGGTTTAGAGAAAAGAGGAGTTTTTGAGGATGTTTCCATCATTATGGTTGGCGATCATGGAATGGTTGGCACATGTGACAAGAAGTTGATATTCTTAGACGATTTGGCTTCTTGGATTGAAATTCCAGCTGCGTGGGTTCAATCTTATAGTCCATTGCTTGCAATTCGTCCACCTTCTGGGTATAATCCGTCAGATATTGTTGAAAAGATGAATGGAGGGTTGAAGTCGGGGAAAGTTGAGAATGGAAAGAATTTGAAAGTGTATCTTAAGGAGGAACTGCCTAGTCGGTTACATTATGCTGCAAGTGATAGGATTCCGCCAATAATAGGGTTGATTGAGGAGGGATTTAAGGTGGAGCAGAAGAAGACAAACAGAAAAGAATGTGGAGGAGCACATGGTTACGACAATGCCGTTTTCTCCATGAGAACCATCTTTATTGGGCATGGTCCTCAGTTTGCTAGAGGAAGGAAGGTGCCTTCCTTTGAGAATGTTCAGATATACAATGTGATTACTTCGATTCTGAAGATACACGGTGCTCCAAACAATGGCTCTTCATCACTTCCCCTGTCTATTCTTTTGCCTAGTACTAAATAAATATATGCAAGGATGCCTGAACTGATTTGTGCCCCCCAAGAATGGGGAAGAAGCTAGCAGGATTTATATGATGAAGTTGTTTGACATATATTTCCTGACCTATATGATCTCTTGATTAGGTGGAGTAGAGAGGTAAAAACTTTTTGTAATCTCAGGATCCCCATAGATTGTTGAGTCATGCCTGCTTGCATTTGTACTATTCTTTCTGTTGGCTTGGCTCAACTTTCTCCTTTATTGTTTGCTGCAGTAGCAGTTGAGTACTGAATGGTAGTTTTTACAATACTGTTATGGTTTCTTCAATGTAGAACTAAAGTAGCAATTGGATAGGTGGACATGTGGGTGGAAGTTTCTTTTTGTATACAAGATAGATATTTGGCCAAGGCGAAGAAAAAATTGCATGTCCAATTTGATAGCTGATTGTGGCTTATGCTTTGATTGTTTATAATTTTCAGTAGCACAAAAATTCTGTTAACTTAGTCACGCAACAACTGGTTTATCCCAGTGTTTCATCTTTCGATGTCGTGTGTAGATTTGAAACCATGGAACTATGCAATCATTTATAGTGGAACGGGATAATAAAAAATGGTCATTGAAGAAAAAAGTAACTGCTGCTCAGTTCATGCATTGCGGTATAAAAAATGTTGCTCAACTAAGGGTTTTATTAGCTTTACCAAGTTAACAAGATTAGCACAAAATTTCTTGGTTGCAAGCAAAGAGAAAACACTGTATTGAGTCACTTTTCATATGGTCATTTCCATTGATGGCAGTCATAGTCAGTACAGAAGAACTTTTGTGTTCTCAGCTTGTCATATGGCATTTAACATTCAATTGGTACTCTTCGTGTCAAGCAAAGGTGCTACAGTATTAATTATTGTTTGCTTACAGTTGCATGTATTGGGCTTGATTTGTGCTTACATCTCCTAGTATTTTTCAATGAGCTGTCATGTGTCATGATGTTGCATTGTAAAGCAATAATCCTCTTTGTTGTGCCGTTTACAGTCACTTGAATTTAAAGCGACTGTAAAATCTAGATTAAGAGAGACTAAAAGCTGTTGACAAAACATTCATGTTACTCAAATCAGATAGGAGTATCATTTTCTAATCCTTGTTGGGTTGGCAAAAGAAGGTGATGTTGATATCCGAACTTTCCTCGGTGATTCTATGTTTTAGACTCTTCCAAGTAAATAGGAATTACGAATTGACATTGGTAAAAGTTGTTCTCATTTGAAAATTAAAATTGCCATCCATTCATCCAAAATGGAGAATAGAAAAAACCTTGGTGGCTCTGTACAGGACAATCAAGTGTGAAAAGAATCCATCTCCTGCTGAATTCGTGTCCTTGAACAGGTGCTTTTTTTTCTTTTTTTTTTTTGAGGTTCATATACAATCTAGAAGTCTGTCTGGCATTAATTTAGAAATTTTCTCCCACTAATATTCGGAGATATTTATCTTTATTCAAAGGAAATGAATTCCATGATGTTCGAACTCATGCTTATATTGGGTTACTGGGGAATTGGGTGCTTTGCATGATTAGCCACAACTGTTGTTGTGATTAGGGCCATAAATGGCACACAAGCTTCTTGGAGGGTGGAGGTAAAGCCTATGTTGATGATATTTTTGGTTGTCAGTTGTCAAATTGTGAAAAATGAGGCTTTTATTTCTTTTTCTCCCTTCCTAATAAAAAAATTGGAAACCTGTCGCTTTCTGCAAATTGTTAGATGGGGATTGAGAAATAATTGGCAGCTTCTAGCCCTCTCCAATCTCCAGCATAACTTTCTTTGGCATTTCATGTTTTGAATGAATCTCTCAATTCACATCGTTTTGTTGAACAGAACATGATTAGCTAATGAGAAACTCAAGTGGCCTTTTATCTTCTACCATGTTTCATGGAAACTGCAGCATCAACCATCCCAATTTTAAGATATGTTTTTTTCATATATTTTCCCCATTTAATTGTAGTTACATATTTGATGAAATTGACCAAAATTTTGAAAGGTCCAAGTGTCCTATTACTTATAGAGCTCATTTATCTTTTTACTTACATTTCCAATTTAAAAATAGTAATATTAAGATATTTTACCCAACTCAACAAAATTTTTCAACCAAATCCTCTAATTTTTTTTTTAACCAATCGTTCTCTTACTTTTCTTCTGACTTAACATAAAAAAATTGTAGGTCGGTCACTTTAATTTCGAGACAGACCTGTTTGGATAATATCGGACAGGTCCCTCGAAGCCCTTCCAGCTCGAGTAGGACACCCCGGAGACAGCCTAGCTCGAGCATCTCCCCAGGTCAAAGCCGGCCAAGGTCGAGAGTTCGGCACTCCTTAGCCACTCGAGGTCGCCTCCGTGTCAAAGCCGGTCAAGGTCGAGAGCTAAGCACTCCTTCGCCGCTCGAGGTCGTCCCGGTCAAAGCCGGTCAAGGTCGAGAACCGAGCACTCCTTCTTGCTCGCAAAGAACGGGTCCCCGAAGCACACCTTTCCCGCTCGCCGAGATTACGCCCACGAGCATAGCCGGACAAGACCCGACCTGCTTTCTCGTAATCCCGACACACCTTTTAATGTCTCGACCGTGGTCCCACATGGTGTGGTGGTGATCATCATTGTCGTGGCGCAGACATGCCTCCAAGGTGTCATAATTCCTAGCGCACTTGCCCGACATGGTGATCCGCCACGTGAATCGAGTTAAGGGATGACCGCTCATCCCTGTGGAATATTCCGCTAATCCCTACTGTCGAGGGACCCGGATACCACTAACATGGGAGTGGATAGCCTGGAAATGAAAAGAGCGGGAAAAATGGAGTATAAAATGAAACGAAGGGGAACGATACAGGGATTGGATTCTCTGATTCACAAAGGGTTGGAAAAATTCATTCACAGGTTCTTCCTATTCTGACTTCTCTCACTTTGATTTTCTGAAAAAACCATATCTATCCAAAAAGGGGGGGCGAAATAATACCCCTTTCATCTTTCCGGTCTCCCTCACCAAGGGAGATACCAAAAAGACAAACCTGAATACTGACTTGAGCGTCAGAGGGTTTTCGCCGGAACACGCCCGGTGACCCCTGACCCTGTTTTCTGTGAGTACAGGACCGGGAGATCTCCGTTCTAAAGAAGACAATGAACAGATCGTAATCCTCGCCGAGATCGAGCTTATCGCGAGTAGAAGGATCGAGGCACTGTTTGAATCCGCGAGCAGAAGGTTCAGACAATCCTGCTCGAGCTGTTTGGAGACACTGTTGGAAGGTTCGAGACACTATTGAGGCACGCCGGAAAAACTGCATCAACAAGACCTAATACGCCATCACGTTAAGCTTACAAACATACCTCATTAGGTGACTACGTGGCACAGGCACTTACACTCTTTATCCAACCGCTATAATTAATTATAGCTAAAGTAAAAGTTTCTTTTCTAAAATTGATGTAACTACTGACTAATAAATCTTAATTTTTATTTTTTTAGAAAAAGGTTAAATGTATTTTTTAAGGTTAATTTTTGTTTATCCCTATAAAATAACAATTACTAAAAATTTCTTAAATTATTGTAAACTTTAATTTATCCCAATAACAGTTTAAAAATAAGAATGTGTCCATAAAATTTTCTTTTATCTACTTAATGATAATAGAGGGTAAATTGATATTTATAATAATTTAAATATATTTTGAAATTTTTTATTTTATATAAAATTAAAATTAACCTTTTTTTAACTTCTTTGTTTTTTCAAAATGGCACTCAAAGAGAATGTAAATATCAAGTAGAGCTAAAAACTCTAAGAAAAAATTACATATTTAGATTCAATATTAAAGTGATTTTTTTGTTAATTTTTTTTGAAAAATATATACTTAGTGGTTAATAATTAAGAATGTAAAACTAATGAAATCATAATACTATATTATTATACATATAGATATAGTAAAATATTATAAAGAGTTAAATCACAAATCAACTTAACACTTAATTTAAATCCAAAAATTACAACATCAAACGAGCCTTTTCCATTACTTTTACGTATAAACTAATGTGCTAATAATTAGCCTCCACATATATGATGTACGTATGTAGACCCATCTCCTTCGTACGATCTAATTTAATATCTAGCCTTTCTCAATTTAACAAACAGTAGCCAGTTCCAACACGAGAATGAAATTTCCCTTCGCCGGGGGCCAAGTAAAAGTAGACAATTTGCACAACCGAAACTCAACCAAACTCCTTAGTCCTCACTCACAGCTTTCTCTTCTGTTCTGTCCCTTTGACCTTATTATGTAGTTGGATCAATTTTTTACTTTTCTTTCATTTCTGATTTCTATAAATACAATTCGTATGCTCTCTTCTTTTTTATTGTTTTTTTATTAAAATCTAAAATTTATTCTATCTGGGCAATCTGTAAATGGCAGATGCTATAAGGGCCTGTTCATTTCAGTCACTTCGTTTTTCTTCTTCTTCTTCTTCTTTAGTGCTCCCCTCATTTTCCTCAACGTTGAGTTGCCCTCAACTGGGTCTGCCTCCTAATCAATTTTTAGATAATAAGAGAATCTATCCTCTTGCCGCTGCTGCTGCTTCCTCCTCTTCTTCTTCTTCTGCTGGCCTTGCTCGCTTTTCTTCGACGCCCAGGAAGCATTTACTCTCATTTAAGGTATACAGCTTCTCTTCCTTGAGGACCCATTTATCCGAACTATTTATTTATGCAATATTTCCTGATAATTAGAATATATCTTGCCTCTTTTTACTTGAAATTTAGATTATTGATTTTTTTTTTTTTTGGTTGCTTTGCTTTGCTTTGAGTTTGGGTGAAATTGGGTAAACTCTTGTGTTCTGTTCAGTTCATTTTTAGCTTAATCTTAATTTTTTAAAAAATGGAGTTGTAGCTTGCGTTTTGAGCTGATACTTGGGTGATTCTTACGAAGTTACTTGTAATTGCAAACTTTGTGTGCACAAGATGATATTTTTGTTCGTAGGTCTTGTATCAGGAGCTGCAAGAAACCTGTATTTTAATGTTATGATAGTTGTATGAGAGTTGTAAAACAGCCATACTGTTTAGGGGATGAAACCTTAAATATTTACTCTGTTTTGGTTTGCTTTCTTCTCTTTCTTCTTGTTACTTGTTTGTTGCTTGTAGATCATGATTAAAAATTTAAATTTTACAATCCGCGAGTATAATCTATTGCAAGCACCAGGTTTAATTGGAGTCACATGGAAGTTTGCTTTTATCCTTTTACTGCTCTCTATAAGTTGATTCTTCATTTTATTTCTTGCTAAGAAGAATTGAGATATGTGCCCTCATTATGTCCATTTTTTTTATGTCTTAATCTTTGGATTGGTCTTCCTGGTTGCCAGTTGGTGACGTAGTTCTTGTATTTAGTATGTGTTTGCTGGAGGCAAAATGTGTTTAGCTACTCACTTCTCACCGTGGAGGTGTTCTATGATTTTACTGGTGGAAAATTATTTGGAAAATTATTTGGATTAATATTACTGACGCAACAAATTAATTTAAAGTTAAATAAGACACTGAAGTTATCAGATACAGGCATTGAAGGATATTGCATCCTCCAAAATGTGAGTTTAGCATGTTGGTATTTTTGGTTCTGCTCTCTCAGCATTTGCATTCATTGATCAAGCTTGCCTAAGTATTTGGAATTGCTATAGCTGGTATCTCATCTCTTATGGATAATGGTTTGACCTGATTATCATATCTGAAGATCCTTATCTTGTGAATTTGTTTGCTGGATAAAATTCTAGTTCTCTGGCTTGCCAGTTTATGATAGGACTTAGGGCAAAATTAGGGTTAATCTTTATTGATAGAATTAAAATAAAGAACAATCCTGACCTACAGTTCGAGAGGTAGGTCGATCTCTCCCAAGACTTCTAATACTTCTAATACTTTGATAGAAAATTCCACATAACCCTAAATGACTCCTTAATCTCTTATTTATACTAATAAGTAAATAAGCAAATTTACTAAACTGCCCCTGTCATTAAAAATACTAAATTGCCCCTGCCCTTTGATACTTATGTCTAACATAAGTTTTCACGGGTCTAACAGTTTACTGATCCATTAGTGCAGGGGGGTTCTCCACCTATTCCTTGTACTCTGAAGAAAATTTGTTTTTATATTTTTCTAGTTTATGGGACACGTCGATAATTTCTTTCCTTTCTTTCATTTTTTTCCCATGGCTCTTTTCTAATATTTTGGATGCTTCACTATCAGGTACATGCAACCATTGCTGAAACCAACCAGCCAAAATGGTGGGAAAAGAATGCACCAAATATGATTGACATTCATTCTACACAGGAATTTTTAGGTGCCTTGAGTCAAGCTGGCGATAGATTAGTCATTGTTGAATTTTATGGAACCTGGTGTGCATCATGCCGGGCATTATTTCCAAAGGTAACTCCTCTTTTGTTACCAATTTTGATGGTAGTGTTTATGCTCAGATTAGCATACTTTGCATTATTGACAAAACTATGCTGTTGGAAAACTTTAGTTGGATTATTTCTTTGAATAATTTTGGTCTTTCACAGTGTACATGGAATATAAACCAGTAAATACATAGAAAATAGACTATATAATCTTAAGCATTGGTGCAGCTGTAATGGCATTCTAAATTTAGCATTCATTTCCATGCCAAACTTACCAAGACAGAAGTCATCGGGTATAAAACCGATGGTGATTCGTTCACTAGAGTCCTTTTGTTGTGTGATTGACCATGATGATGCGATTGACTTACATTTTGAGCTATATGATTGGTTGAATTGTTCACCTTTTTGTTCCTTTTTAACTTATGATGTGTGGCCTCATTTATACATCAGTTACTCGAATCATTTATATTAATCTTTCTAGTGATATTAAGATTCGTCCATGATACAGCTGGGTACGTAGTCTCTCTGCTCTCTCTTTTATGAAGGGAAATATTCTGTGGGAAAATGTTATCAGAGATGTAAATAAGTTTTTTGTGTAAAGGGTTTTATCTGCGAAATGCTTACCTTAGCAATGTAAACTTTTGCCATGTTGTACATTTACATTAAAAGATACACAACAAATTTAATCCTTTCAGAACAAGTATGTAATGGTTTCCATATAATAGTTCCAGGATCTACTACTTATTAAGACAACTATAGGAAATTAATACTTGTTCATCTCACTGGTTCTCATACTTTGTTCTAATAAGTATGATGATTCTCCTGATTTTTGTGTGTAATGAATCTTTCAGCTCTGCAAGACAGCCGGGGAACATCCTGAAATTGTATTCCTGAAAGTCAATTTTGATGAGAACAAACCAATGTGCAAAAGTTTGAATGTGAAGGTGCTTCCTTATTTCCACTTTTACCGTGGAGCCCATGGACAGTTAGAATCATTTTCATGTTCACTTGCTAAGGTGAGTGCTTTCTCATGACTTCTCTTCCCTAATATGTTCACAAGCTTGCTTTGAGTGTTCTAGGATACCTTGTTCATTTGAATTAGATTGATGATATGAAATATTTATTTTGGGACATCATGTTAAATTATGAGAACCGAATTAGATTGATGATATGAAATATTTATTTTGGGACATCATGTTAAATTATGAGAACTGTGTGTGTGTGTGTGTGTGTGTGTGTGTGTGGGTGTGGGTGTGGGTGTGGGTGTGGGTGTGTGGGTGACTGGGTGTGTGGGTGACTGGGTGTGTGTGTGTCTGTTAGAGAGATTTCTATAAGACTAGAATTGTACACAAGGTTGGTACATAACAATTACGGGAACTGTGATTTGATGTGTTCCGACTTTGGTTGGTATGCTGCAGGTTATGACACATATATTGATTTAAGTATAAATTATATCTAATAATCCAGACCTTTTTTTTTTTTTATGTTATGCTTAAGTGTTCTTAATTCTATCTGCAGTTTCAAAAAATAAAAGACGCCATAGCACTGCACAACACAGCTCGTTGCAGCATTGGACCACCAAAGGGAGTTGGAGATCTCGGTCTTGAAAGTATATCTACTCCATTGGAGAAGTCGGCGGGATCAAGCTAGAGTGTTAAACATACGACTATTAGTTAATTAAGTGTTTATTTGTCTAGGGATTGTGCATGCTTGTGTATGTTACTGACCGAAGAGCATATGCAGTGAGCTACCACTGGTATTTTGTATATTGGAATTTTTTTTTTTCTTTTGTAAAAGATCGCTAAACTTCCTATTCAGCATCATTCTTTGTCATTATGGTTCAAGCTTGTGGGTGCATGTAAGTAAATATTAAAAAAATAGGTCCTGTGGAAATGAAATTCTAAAGTATTATCACAATTGTGAACTTCTTTGCAAGCAGATGGCCCGTTATTTACTTGATTTAAGTGCACTCTTAAGGAAACTCTGAGCATTTTGTACCACTGGGCAAATCAATACAAGGAAGATGTGCCAGTGCAGCTGTTACATTAGAAATTTCAAGTTCCTGTGTTGATTTTCATTGCAGATCTACTAATATACAATAAAAATTCGACTGAGCATGCCTTGATCAATGGTGAGCGGCCCAAAATTTGACTCCAAAAGGAGGGATCTACTGCAAAAAAATGATAGAGAAATCAAGTTTAAGCTTCTATAAAGACTACATTCCCCTTTATTTACAAATGCAGAATAAGAGTATATTTCTCATCAACACTGTTAGTGGAATTAAATTTTCTGAACTAACCTCACGGACATCTGGTCTGTTCTATAATGCATATATTTAGGGGTGACAGAATTCTTCGATTCACGATCGGGATTTGGGGGAACGGGTTGGGATGTTGGAAATGTCTTAGTTGCATGTGTCAACAAAGTGCTTGTGTGGTCTTAGTATTTAGGAAGTATGTTAATAATGTTATCTAAAAAATATTATTCCCCTGATCTTTAGGCTCCAGTTTTTGGAAAGTTGCTGCAGATTATTCTGGATAATGTTTCTAATGGTTTCTATTATTGTGTTAAGTTTGTTAATGTAATGCTTATTTAGGCTACGTTTGGGAGTGCTGTGTGGCAGCTGGGCTGCCAAAGCCCAGTTGATAAAGTGTTTGGTTACACTTTTGTAGTTAGGCATTAGCAACTTCACAGCTTTTACATCCCAGCTGCACATAAAATTACTAAATTAGCCTTATTTTAAACTGATATTTTAACTTAATTTCGAATTGATTTTCTCTTAAACCAAACCCTAAACGCCCATTTCTTTGTTTTCATCGATGCGATTCCGACGGCGGCAGTTCTCAACGGTGTGATTCCGATGCCATAAGTTCTCATCAACGTGATTTCGACGCCAGCAGTTTTCATCGACGTGATTCCAACGCCGATAGAAACAACAACTAATTTCAACACTTACTAGCTCAAAGTAAGAATCGATTGCACTTTTTATTTTTTAATTTTTTTTGTTACTGTAGGATAATTAATATATAAATTCTGTGGGTTCATCTATTGCTAGACGTAATTTTGTTTTTAGCTTACATTTTTTTTTTTTGCTCAAAATAATTTGATGCAGAGCAGAATCATTGACCGAATCAGTGAGTTTGCATTCTTCTTTCATTTTTCTTAAAAATTAAAAAACAATAGATTTGTATGTTAATTCGCTAGAAATTTGCTAACTTATTGGCTATCGTTTTGTGCAAAGGTTGATATTGTTGCTGCCTTTACTACCAAAAAGCCATTACAAAAGGTAATGTCGTTACTTTCAAACTGCTTTCTTTGTTTTCTTCAAATATATATTTAATTGCTTTTGATTTTTACATGATCTAAATGCATTCG
Organism: Murraya koenigii; assembly: GCA_025617385.1. Classification (NCBI taxonomy): domain Eukaryota; kingdom Viridiplantae; phylum Streptophyta; class Magnoliopsida; order Sapindales; family Rutaceae; genus Murraya; species Murraya koenigii. The sequence goes on along the minus strand of CM046817.1, from coordinate 9,155,155 downwards.
AGTTATAATCTTTTCGATAGTTAGCATAATAAATATTTGATTAAGAATGCTTGCTAATGCTATATTCATCATGCTATGTTTTTGAACTCCCGAACCCAAAAGAACTCATGTTAATTCAGTTTTTATTTAAAAAAAAATGGGTATAGCTCTTAATTAATTTGTTTCTTATATTGTTGTTTGACAACGAAATATTATTCTTTATTTTAGGTTTAAGTGTATGAAATTATGTCCAGTAGCTCCACTAGTAAAGCTACCGGAACCCCGCACTTTAGATGTATTTTGTGACTTATGCATTAAGGAGGTGGATGCTCGGACGTCGTCCCGGGACTCATTTGACTTCTCAAGGATATGAAAATTTGATTAAGGAGTTTACTAAAGAAACTGGATTAGATTACAATAGAATTCAAATGAAAACAAATGGGATTCTCTTAGAACCGATTGGAAATTGTGGAAGAATTTGATTGGGAAGGAAACCGGTTTAGGGTGGAATCATAGGTTGAGGACAGTTGATGCAAGTGAGGAATGGTGGGAAAAGAAAATAAAAGAAAATTCGCAATTCGGTAGATTTCAAAAAATGGTATTGATCCGAGTTGGAGAAAAACTAAATTTAATGTTCATGAACACGAGTGGCTACTGGTGAGCATGTTTGGGTTCCCTCATCCGGTTTTCCTCTAGAGAGTAATGAGGCATCCGAATCTCTTCGTGTTGAGAGTACTGCAGACTCTGATGAGTATGTTGTATCTGATGAGAGTAAGGGAAGCAAAGGTAAGAGAGTGGTCGTAAAAGATAACAAAGTAGGAGGTGCTGCAAAATTGTCAAGGCGACTTGATCGTCTCATCGATGCAAGAGAGAAAGGAATACAACAACTTCAAACTCTCAAAATGATGCAAGTGGGAAAGAGATTTATAAAGCATTGGAAGTGGTTGCTTCTTTACCAAATGTTGAGGCTGGGAGCGAATTGTGGTTATTTGCTAGCCAATTATTTATGGACAAAGTGAAAAGGGATTTATTTAATGAGATTGAAGATCCAAATGTCAAATTGAAATGGCTTGATTATGAGAAAAATACAAAGTGAAAATGTACTGTATTTGGATTATGAAACAATACTTTGTAGATTATGTTTATAATTTAGTTGAATATGTAACTTCTTATTTTGTCACTAATTACACTTTATATTATATTTATAATATATATGAATTGCTGCTATTGATTAATGTGTGCAAATTTCATTAAATTGAAGGTCACTATTTTGGTGACTAACCTTCTGTAAATGTGATAAGTCAGAAAGGTCCACTTTTTGACCTGGGACATTATTTTGGGTGCTCACAGTGGCTTTATTTTCCTTTTCTTTCTTTATAAGCTTTACCAGCATGTTGCTATTTATATACAAGAAAAATAACATTGTAAGAATAATCATGAGGACAAGAAGAAAAGAGAGATGCAAGAAAACTGGGAGCACACTTCCATTTTTGTTCCTCGTAACCTCTTTTCCTCTTCGATCCCTTTAAAATTATTTTCCGTTGATAATTATTTTATGTTGTTACATCAATTGTTTCATTCAGTGCTTGACTTTGTTGCAGATCCAATTCCTTTTGCTGTTGATAATCGGTTTAGATTCGATCTAAAAATATGGATAATGATGAAGAGGAGTTTGACCAGTTTGTTTGTGTAACAACTGTTTTGATGCATCATTATTATTTAACATTTATCCATAAGGAACCTTGTATGAATTCTACTCAAACAGGGCATAAATGGTTGATAGAAATACTTGATGGAAATGTAAGTAGGTGCTTTAACATGTTTCGAATGAATAGTGATATATTTTTAAGATTATGCACTGACTTAAAAGATAATTATGGGTTAAAGAGTTCAAGGAGAACATGTGCAACTGAGATGTTAGGAATGTTTTTGTATATACTAGGACAAAGTGTAGGAAATAGATCAGCAATGGAGCGGTTCCAACATTCTGGTGAGACTGTGAGCAGATATTTTGACAAAGTATTAGATAGTGTATGTCATATGTCCGTAGATTTGATAAAACCGTTGGATCCTGACTTTACTACCACTCCCAAAGAGATATCTGAAGATTCAAGATATATGCCTCACTTTAAGGTAATTGACAAAATTAATTTAATTTATTATTTTTCTTTTACAAACCTAAGCACATTTTGTGAATAAAGCATCGAGTTCTTTTCATCTATTTGCCTTTTACTTTTTAAGTATTTTGTTTCTAATTCTTTTGTATCAGTGTGAGTAAGAAAAGTTGGATTGAGTCAGTAACAACAGTTTACTTGCTTTTATTCACCTGTGTTGCAGTTGCAGAAATACATGGCTTCTGAGAATTTTGTTCAACCTGCAATTCCTTGCTTTGATGGTCACTACGCGTTGGGATTATGTACTCTTTAAAGTATATTGATTTTTTTATTAATAAAATATTTCAAATATTTATTCAGATATTTTGAATTGCATTAATATTTCGAGCAAAGTCCATTTAATCATATTATATGTATTTATGCGATCACCATGTAGATTCGCAGAAGACATAAATACAAGTTATCTTATGATTAAATAAATTAAGTTCATGATTGATAAATAAAGTTGAGCACTTTATTTAGGTATAGATCGTAATAAATTCATTGAGTGATTTGCCTTAATCATGTATGAATTTATTGATGTAGTTTATCTACATTGAATCTGGATCACACATGAGATTTAATTAACCTAGTTATAACTGTCAGACTTATTAAATCTCATAGGCATTAATTTCATCGTAATATTAATCTTGAGATAGTTATGATTTCATGATTGTTGTTTTATTTCATTTGAGTTACCAATGGGCATGACATACACATGTAGTCTAGATTACCCAGTATCTTGGTGGGAGCAATTACAAGTATTGAAATTATAGATTAACAATATAGAATTTAGTACGACATCATCTCTGATGGGTTTTCGATATTGATCATAGAATTCTCCGGACAGAGTGTCTCAACATAAATAAGTATGTTGAAAATGATCATTAGAAAAACCAAGAAATATCAAGGAAAAGATGTAATTAAATTGATTGGACAATTGAGATATCAATTTAAATTAACGATGTGGTACAAAGGATTGTGCAAGAAAGAAATCAATGTGGCTTTGGCGAATTATATTCGAAGCATACAATTATGGAGGTCGAGTCCAATCTTATAGTGGAGTAGAATTGAAATTAAATAATTATATTTATTTAATTACAAATTTAATTATTATAGCCACTATCAGTATATTCCCAAATGATCCCTAGGTTAGTTCATTTAATTGACAACACCATCACCTGGATCCAAAAGTAAGAAAAACTGGCATATTAGATGAAAATTATAATTATAATATTTGTTAAGGTCTAGTATGTTATATTAAAGTGTAAATGGGGGCTTGTAGTGTTTTACAAGGTGATCTTTTAGTTTGTTACACATTCCTTTTATTTTTAAGTAAGTGGAGAGATAGTTGAAAGATGAATTCTATTTTAAATAGAAATCCTAATAGTAACATACTATGATTTTTCATAAGATATTATAAAATGACTTTATACTCTTAAATTGATAAAATAAAAAAAGAGGAGAACCCGAGAGATTCTAAGAAAAATAAAAAATATATTTAAGAGGAGCCAGTTATAATTGGGAGTAGTGAAACAGATGCTCACACGTTTAGTATTGATCAAACTTGAATCATAGCCTGAAAGATCGTTTTGAGACGGATCTACAACTCTCAATTGTTCATCTTCTCAAAATATCAAAATATAAATTTCTAAATTACTTAATTCTTATATATTATATAAGATCGATCTTAAAATATTTTAATTAAAAAATTAAAAAACTTAGTTTATTTTCCCATCACTGCGACCGTTGGAGCATGTTGATGCAGAATTTCTTAAGGTGTAAGGAGTATTGACAGGTTATTTCTACTGGAATAACAGAACCACCAGCCGGTGTTATGTTGACTGATGCGCAGAAAACGGATCTTGAAGGGCAGCGATTGAAGGATCTCAAGGCAAAGAATTATTTGTTCCAAGCTATTGATCGCTCAATTTTGGAAACTATTCTTGAAAAAGACGCCTCTAAACAAATTTGGACTCTTTGAAGAAAAAGTATCAAGGGACAGTAAGGGCGAAGCGAGTACACCTCCAAGCACTTAAGAGTTGAATTTGAATCTTTACGAATAAATATGGGAGAGTCAGTTTCAGCTTACTTCGGGAGGACAATGGCAATTGCAAACAAGAGGCGGATTCATGGCGAACAGCTGTAGGACGTCATCATCATTGAGAAGATTCTAAGATCTTTAACGGCAAAATTTAACTACATTGTTTGTGCAATTGAGGAATCAAAAGACATTGACACACTTTCAATTGATGAACTGCAGAGTACTTTGTTGGTCCATGAGCAGAAGATAATCCAGCAGGATAAGGAAGAACGAGCACTACCAGCAGCAGCAAATTCCAAAGTAGCTGGAGGGGGTAAAGGAGGATGGAAAAACAAGAATGGGAAAAACAGATCAAAATAAAAGGGTGATGATTTTCTAGGAAAAGCACGAGATCGTGATGGTCAGAAGTCAACAGCACAGAAGTTGAAGTCTAAAGACAAATCAAATGTTAAATGTTTCCGCTGTCAGAAGTATGGTCATTATTGCTCCGAGTGCCTTACGAATTTAAACAAAAATCGTAGTGAGAAGTCGAACTTTGCAGAAAAAGGGGAAGAAGAAATTTCTCTCCTTATGGTATGTCATCCAAATGAGGAAAGTCACAAGAATGTGAGGTATTTAGACACCAGCCGCAGCAACCATATGTGTGGAGATAAATCTGCCTTTTCTGAGTTAGACGAAACTTTTTGAAACACTCTGAAGTTTGGTGATGACTCTACTGTTTCTGTCATGGGAAAAAGAAGGGTTACAATTTAAACTAAGGGAAGTTCTCACTGTATTTCAAATGTTTTGTTTGTTCCAGATTTAAAAACTAACCTTCTTAGTGTTGGCCAACTACAAGAAAAAGGATATGAGATCTCTATCAAGGAAGGAGTTTGCCAGATCCTTGATGAAAAATTGGGCTTAATCGCTCAAGTGAAAATGACGGCAAACAGAATGTTTCCACTGTATCTTCACCACACTACTCACTCATGTTTTGTTACAAACTTGACAGACGTGGCATGGTTATGGCACTTCCGTTATGGGCATCTTAGCTTTGGAGGATTGAAGACCTTACAGTAGAAAAATATGGCGATTAGCCTTCCATAATTTGAGCAACCTTCACAGCTTTGCGAAGAATGTATTGTCAGTAAGCAGCATCGAGATAGTTTTCTAAAAGGAAAATCTTGGAGGGCAAAGAAAGTGCTGGAGCTAGTGCATTGTGTGAGCCTATTAGACCAAATTCAAATGGAGGAAAACGTTATTTTATCTCCTTTATTGATGATTTCAGTAGGAAAACTTGGGTCTATTTCTTGCAAGAGAAAAGTGAAGCTTTCACAGCCTTTCAAAAGTTTAAAGCACTAGTTGAGAGAGGAGTTGACAGCCCAATTAAGATATTGTGCACTGATAGTGGTGGAGAGTTCAATTCGCAAGAATTTGAAAGCTTTTGTGAAAAGCATGGAGTTAGAAGACAGCTGACAGCAGCTTACACACATCAGCAAAACGGTGTGTGCGAGAGGAAAAATTGTACAATTCTTAATATGGTACGAAGTCTTCTGCAGAGGAGTGGTCTTCCCAAAAGCTTTTGGCCTGAAGCAGTTATTTGGAGTGTTTATATTTTGAACAGAAGCCCTACATTAGCTGTTCATAATATGATCTTGAAGAAGCATAGAGCGGACGTAGGCCTGTTGTGGATCACTTTCGGGTATTTGGGTGCATAACATATGTCTATGTACCGGATGAGAAAAGAAGAAAATTAGATGACAAAGGTGTGAAGTGTATTTTTCTTGGTGTTAGCGATCATTCAAAGGCTTACAAGTTGTATGATCATATCACGGAGAAAATTGTCATTAGTCGTGATGTTATTTTTTATGAAGAAAAAACATGGATTTAGAGATGTGATTCTGTTGGGGAGCGAATTCCAGCAGATTTTGATTGTGAAATTAAAGAAAAATCACAACAGCTTCAGCCCCCAACAGTTCCTGCTAGTGATTAGCCTCAAAATGGAGTATCAACAGAAGCTCCACTAGAAGCAAATGCACTTGATGAACAAGTTGAAGCTGTAGGAGATTCACATCCACATCGTGTCAGAAGAAGGCCTGCATGGATGTCAGATTATAAGGTAACAGGACTTGGTGATCTTAAGAACCCACTCACTCACTTTGCTTTATTTTCAGAATATGATCCTGTAACTTTTGAAGCTGCTGTCAAAGAACAAAAGCGGATAAAAGCTATTAACGATGAAATTGCATCCACTGAAAAGAATAATACTTGGGAGTTAATAGAACTTCCAATGGGGCAGAAGACGATTCGAGTTAAGTGGGTTTACAAGACAAAATTGAAGGAAAATGGTGAAGTTGATAGATACAAGGCTCGTCTAGTCATCAAAGGCTACAAGCAAGAATTCGGGGTAGATTACAAGGAAGTGTTTGCTCCTGTTGCAAGGCACGACACAATCAGATTGGTAATTGCTTTAGCAGCACAAAATTCATGGCCTATTTTTCAACTGGATGTGAAATCAGCATTCTTACATGGAGATCTACAAGAAGAGGTATTTATCGATCAACCTCCTGGTTATGTGACATTAGACAGTGAGCACAAAGTGTATAAACTGAAGAAGGCTCTATATGGACTAAAACAAGCACCTGGAGCTTGGTATAGCCGTATAGATGCCTATTTCTTGAAGGAAGGATTTCGAAAATGCCCATATGAGCACACTTTGTACACAAAAATTGATGATGAAGGAAGAATGCTAATGGTATGCCTATATGTAGATGATTTGATTTATACAGGAAATGATAGAGCCATGTTTGAAAAATTCAAGGAATCCATGATGCTTGAATTTGATATGTCTGATCTTGGTATGCTACATTTTTTTTCTTGTCTTAGAAGTTATACAATCTGATCTGGGAATTTTTATTTGTCAAAATAAATATGTGAAAGAGATCTTAGAAAGATTTCAAATGGAGAACTGCAACTCTGTTACTACTCCAGTTGAAAATGAATCGAAGCTTGTTAAGGATCATGTAAGAAGAACAGTTGATAGTACCCTTTACAAATAGATTTTTGGAACCTTGATGTACTTAACGACAACGCGGCCTGATATAATGCATGCATACAGTCTCATTAGCAGATATATGGAGAGTCCAAAAGAGGTTCATCTTTTAGTTGTAAAGAGGATTCTTCGATATTTGCGAGGAACTATTGATTTTGGGCTCTTCTACAAAAAGGGGTGAAAAATCAGATTTGTATGGCTTTACAGATAGCAATTATGCTGGAGATTTAGATGACAGTAGAAGCACATCTGGATATGTCTTTATGATGAGTTTATTTCATGGTCATCTAAGAAGCAGCCAATAGTTACTTTGTCAACAACTGAGGCTGAGATTGTTGCAGCAGCTTCTTGTGCATGTCAAGGCCTTTGGCTTAGAAAAATTCTTGGTGAACTTCAATTCAAGCAACCAGAGTCAACACAAATCTTCTGTGATAACAGTTCAACAATTAAGCTTTCGAAGAATTTGGTTTTACATGGAAGATGCAAGCACATAGATGTGAGATACCATTTCTTACAGGACCTGACCAAAGATGAAGTCATTGATCTTGTTTATTGCAGGAATGAAGACCAAGTTGCTGACATTTTTACTAAACCCCTCAAATTGGCTAGTTTTTTTAAGCTGAGGAAGTTACTTGGAGTTTGCAAATTGGAAAACTCAATTTGAGGGAGGGTTCTTGCATATTTTTAAATTGAATGTTTATGACATTTAGTTTAAGGGAGGGATTATTGGAAATGTCTTAATTGCATGTGTCAATAAAGTGCTTGTGTAGTCCTAGTCTTTAGGAAGTATGTTAATAATGTTATCTAAAAGATATTATTCACCTGATCGTTAGGCTCTAGTTTCTGGAAAGTTGCTGCAGATTATGCTGGATAATGTTTCTAGTGGTTCTTATTATTGTGTTAAGTTTGTTAATGTAATGCCTATTTAATGGCAATCACATTGTGAATAAAACATCGAGTTCTTTTCGTCTATTTATCTTTGCTTTTAAGTATTCTGTTTCTAATTCTTTTGTATCATGGGATTCAGTGCAAAATTGTCCCGATTTATTATTCAGGTTGAGATTCGAAACTCCTTAATTCATTATTTGGAATAGGATTCATGACATTTAAAAATTTCAATGGAGATATCGAATGTCGAAATTTAGATTTTTAAAAATATATAATAAATCAATTTGATAAATCACATAAATCTGATATGTCAATCATATATATATATATATATATATATATATGTATATATATATATATATATAATATATTACAATAATATATACGACGTATCAAGCATAAGTGTATAATATATCAATTATGATCACACGATATATCGTTTATGACAAAAGCAGCATATAACAGAAAAATTCACGTTCCTCGGAACAATTCAAACTTTTAATTGCACTGGAATTAGAACACATTTTTATTCTAATTTAATGCTTAAAATAAAATTCGAGAAAAAAAAAAAAAACATTTTTTGTCAGCTCCCAAGCAATGTTGGGATGACAAAAACATATTTTTGGATTCGGATGGGATCCGAAAAGATCCACGCTATTCGGATCCTAATTTTTCCGTTCTGGCATTAAATAACAAATGTGGATGCAAACGAGCCCACGCTAGATTTTAAGGATCCGAACGGATCGAGTTCAGATGCGGTCTCAAGTCATTCCGGATATCCGGATCTAGATGTTTCTTTGTAAAATTAAAATATAAAAGCAATATCAGAAATACAAACGAAAAGAGAGAGCACCAAATTCCAAAACGCTCCGAAGGCCAAACGAAGTCGTGCCGCGACACTTGACACCGCTGCTGCTGCTGAGTTGCGCCGCCACTTCACGGCTGTCACCACTGACCTTCAAAAGGTATTCATATTATCTTGTTTGGAAGAACCCCAACAACAACAAAAGACTTAATATGATTCCATGTGTTTAGTTAATTAGTTTTGTTCAATTTCCGTATATTAAGCCTATTGGTAAAATTCACCATGTTAATAATTGAAAGTTTTTCACATGAACAGCATTGGAAGCTTCATTTATGGCGGATAGTGTATAATTTTGGTGGGTTTTTGCTGAAAAATATTACAAAGATTTGTTGATATTTGCTAATAACTAATTATTCAATTACATTTCCTTGAGATATGGTAGGTAGCTTGGGTGGTGGGATTATTGAGGGGCGGCAGAAGTGGAAGGGGGAGGTTGGAAATGGCAAGTTACTTATGGAGAAAATACGCAGACTATGTGTACACAAAGTGGGAAAGAACACTAATTTGGGACATGATAGAGCCCTACAGAAGACCCAAATCTTTCACACCTCTCGTCACTATCTATGTTGCCGCTTTCTACACTGGTGTCCTCGCCTCTGCTATTACCGAGCAACTCTACAAGGTCAATTCCAATTCCAACTCTTGTTTCTTTATTTGTTTACTTTCAGTCTTGCATATTCATATTAACCCTTTCTAACACAAGACTTGGAATTGATGGTGTTTCGATTGTTTAAGATGAAACACCACAATAGTAATTACTTTTCTTTTTATTTCTGGTTAATGGTGGTTTGCTCATCTATCATCTTGGAACTATCTAGAGCATGTCTAGCACACATCTGTATCTTATTGAGTTAATACAAGTTTTCTTCTTACCCACTTGTTAGGATTTTGTTTGCCTTAATTTCTGTTCTTACATGACTATAATTTATTCTTGAAGTTAGTTAAGTGTTGTATACAAGTGAATTGGATGCTTGGCTTATGCATCAATGATCTGAGAATTGTGCTTATTTCCTTCTGCAGGAGAAGTTTTGGGAAGATCACCCTGGTGAAGCTGTGCCACTTATGCGTCCAACATTTTATGGTGGGCCCTGGAAGGTTTATAAGGGGGATACCCTGCCGCCAAATCTGTGAATTGGAGAAGTTTCTTCCTTCTACTTGTGTTTATTGTACAAAGGTCACAGGTTTGGTGGTACGTAGTGATCAAATATTATTCTTGATAAAAAATAACCTTCAGGTCGAAATGATGCATATGTAGCCAGTGAGAACAGCAAAAATAAAGAAAAGAAAGCTTCATACCCAACTGCATTTATGTAAGCATATGGAGAGACCTTGGTGTTCTGTGAGATCAAAGAGATGTCTATGCCGTTGTACGAGGAATGCTTCATTTTGTGAAATGTATTACCTGTTGAGAGATGTAATGCGGGTTAATTTGATATTCTTCATCTATGTCAGGGATAAATATAGACCTTATTTTGGGACTCCTTTTCATTTGTTTACCCTTTTGTATGTGAGGTTCTAGCTATCCTATGAATGATTTCTGCCGTTAATGTCTCATTCATGCCTCTTCCAAAAATAGCTTGGTGTACCCAAGCATTTAGATGTTGAAAATTTATAAATCTTTCATAATCTATTATTATCCCATTTGCAGACCTAAAATTATGGAATATCTTGCTGCTCCCTTCTTAATTTTGGTTTTTGAAGCAACATGCTCTCTTCAACTCTTTTGATTTGTATGTTTCCTTGTACTTTTGTTGGGTTACACATCACTAATCCCAAAGTTGGCATGTGTTATTTTTGACAAGGAAGAAAATCCAGTACCTAAAATCTAGATCTCAAGCTCTGTAAATCATCAATGTATCATCTAATCACATGTAATATCTTGCGTATCAAATTAATTCTAGGAATTACAACACGCATATCTTCTTAACAACCATTATTTTTCGCACGCCCTTCTCTCCCCTTCTCCTTGGTATCGCTTTGCTTCTCTCTGTGTCTCTTTTTTGGTATTGGCGCATGTTGATCAACAGGAAATGACAACTTATGGAACTATCTCGACGGAGACCCCGGAATTATCAAACCAACCTTTAACCACTCGTGTAAAACGACTGATCGAATCAGGATTTGGCACGCCAAGACCATGGAATGATTTTATACAAATCCAGTCTATAAAGCTTCCCACCTCATTTGCTAACTTCATCGAAAGGATCCAATCAAATGCTGCATTTTTTCGCATGAACTATGCCATTATCATACTGTCAATTATCTTTGTCAGCTTGTTTTGGAACCCAGTTTCCATGATCGTCTTAATAATCCTGATAGCTGCATGGTTATTCCTATATTTCTTACGTGATGGGGACAGATTAGTGGTTTACGGCTTTGTGATCGATGATCGAATTCTGATGACAGTCTTGTCGCTGGGAACGATTGCTTTTCTCTTTCTAACGGATGTCACGAAAAATGTCATAATTGGTCTTTCTATTGGGACACTGGTAACTGTGGCTCACGCTGGATTCAAAAGTACTGATGATATTTTTTCTGCAGATGATGATGAGAGGCTTGGATCGTTGCCGCGTAATCGTGTTGCGTCTCTGCCTCTAAAGCATGCTGCATCTCCCTCCTCTTCCTCTTCCTAATGCACTTTGTAATATATAATCCGTGAGAGAAAGCAGATCTATTATTTCATTAGACTATGGATAAATGAACTTTTGAATGCAACAATTTACTGTTACAATTACAATCTGGCATACTAGCCAACTGCCTTTTGATCAACAAGCCACTGCATTTCTTTTTCTCTAAAACACATTGAACGATTGCATTTCTTTTTCTCCTGATTCATATACAGAAAACATCAGTTCTAGAGTCTTGCCTACCAGGGGCAGACACCATCGCAACACATATATTATGGTAATGTTTACAGACTGAAACTTTCTCTTGCGAAGCTTTTGATTTATGAACTGCATAGCCTTGCTTGGTTGGGGTTTAGAGACGATGAGAAGATTTAACAATAAAAACCATCAACTAAAAGCTGTAGCAGAAAAACTCAAGTTTCTTCTTTGAAAACTTGGTAGCATTTGTTTTATCCAGTGTATGTTAATTTAAGCCACACAATCCACATATCTGAAAAGCAGTCATCTTTAAGAAACGATACCAGTTATATCTGGGAAGTAAAAGATTTACAGGGTGATCAATATCCTGGTTATATTGCCGTTAATAACTATCGGTTTCCACTTTAACAGAGGAAAGTTTTGAAGCCATTCTCACCCACTAAAACACATAACATAGATCAAATATAAGGATCAGTTTACCGTCTTCATACCCTGTTTCCACTTGCATCAACCAGAACAGAACCTATCTCAGCTATTTACTTCTATCACAAGGGACAATAGCTGTTGTAGTGATTGCAGGACATTAATACATTACCCTGCTTGCAGCTAGAAACGTGATTGCTGCAGAATGGAGCCATTCACTTCTCTTATTCCATTTCATTAATATCCAACAGAGCCACTAAATTTGACATCATAAAACCAACCCCTTCACAAATACTTTGTAGTCCTATTTCCCTTCAAAATGCGGCTGCCATTTGCTAATGTGCTATGCACTTTAGAAGGTTATAAACGAAAAGTAATTCATTGACTTTGAACATGCTATGCACTTTAGAAGGTTAAAACGAAAAGTAATTGACCAACTTTAAACCTGCAATGCACTTTAGAAGGTTAAAACGAAAAGTATTTGATAGACTTTAAATCTTTATCAACTTAGATTATAATGACAACAGACTCAAATCAACACGAAACATCTTGAAGAAAAAAGTTGAAATATTGCAACTCCACTGCAGCATTCTGCACCATCCACCTCCAAAGCACTATCGGTACTGTGTATGGGACCGATTACAAGCTACTTTAAATACTAATCCTAGAGATAAAAAGTGGAAAATATATTTCTTTAGGATGCATGGACCAACCAACCCAAAATTATAAAAGAATTAATAATCGCACTTGCTTTTCACTATACTACCTATTATGTACTACAGAATTGAACTGTTGATTTGAATGGTACAGGTCACCAGAACAGAGGAAAAACAGAGCCTACTCATTTAACATTCAACTGTTACTGTTACCATGAAATAATCATGCTGATATAGGCAGCCAATATAGAATTGTTCAAATAGCTCATATTCACAGTTGGTCAATCACAGAGAATAAAAAAAAAGTTATATCGATAAAGCTTTGATCATCAAAACAAAAGAAAATAAAAATATTATAACATTAACTAATTTTGATCCGTTCATTTATGGATCAATCTTTCACCAACAATATGGAATCACCAACACAAACAATTACGGGCAACAAACAATAAACTAAAAATCAAGAACAAGATTTTTTACACCCACAATGAAACACATTGAACTCACACTTAGGCGAAATCACCTGCAAAAGCAACCTCGCCGCGTGTTCTTGCCTCACAACAGCACCTTCCTTCTCCACCAACGCCGCCGCCACAATCCTCTCATAGCCGCCGCCGCCGCCGCCACTTCCTCCCGCCGCCAAGTAAGCCACCAACGCCGCCTGAACCGGGCCCAAGCTCGGGTTATAGGCCGCAGACTCTAAGTAAGAGCCTTCATAAATATTTCCTTCGCAATCCATTATGGCCACCCCAGATGGGCACTTACTGTACGGCGCATGGGAGTTATTGGCAGCTTCTAAAGCTGCGTACTTCAAGCGCTCGTATGAATTCTCAGTTTCAGGTATCTGACCGTTACAGAGATTAAACAACATGCTGTTTTGGTGAGTCTCCAACAATAAAGGCAGATCTTTGTCTAGAAGATCATTGGGGCCGAATCTTTCAGGGAGCAGATGTGACAGCGGGTGATAATTACGTTCATTCGAATTTTTTGACGTGATGCAAATGTTAATATCGGAGATGTTCCGGAGTTCTTGCAAGAATTGGCGGCAATGGCCGCAGGGGGCGGCGGAGACTGCTAAGTGCTGGAGCCGGGGCTCCGCATTGAGGATGAGGTTGGTTATGAGGAACTGCTCGGCGTGGATGGACTGGTGGAGCGGGAGACCCGGGAACTCGACGTTGCCTCCGAAGAAGATTCGACCCGAAGACCCGAGTCCCACTGCCCCCACGTGGAAGTTCGAGATTGGCGGGCTGGCTAGGGTTTGGGCGGATTTGACCAGCGTGGGGAGGAGCTGGAGGACCGTGAGCCCCGATTTTTGGGCCATTGATTCGGCTTCGGCGGCCTCGATCACGAATTTGGGTCGCTCCATTTTTTGGGGTTTCCGGGTTGACCCGTTCGTGATGGGATGATGATTTGAGGGACCTTTTTGGGGCACACGTCTTGAAAATGGGAGAGGGGAAGTAGAGAGAAACAATGCACTGAGTGGTGTTATTTATAGCAAGATTTGATGCTCATTTTTAACATGATAGATCCTTGAAATTAGGATTTATTTATTTATTTAATATTATATTTATGAGTTATCAAAAAGAGAAGGAAAAAAAAAAAAAAGGTGATGATTCAGAAAGAAAATGATGGAGTTATTTGGAAGCATAATCATATTAACATGATGCACTAAAAGACAGGTCAATGCTTGTTATTTGTGGATGATTGGTAATATAATTGAGGGATATTTTGGTGCGTGAGGACAATCTAATTGTCTGTATTGAGAGTCTCTTGACCTACAATGATAACTGATAATAATGATAGGACAAAAGGATTAGTTGAGTGAAAGCATAAACTTACTCATTGAGAAAGATGGTAGGTAGGCCTATTGCTTGGAAATTAGCATTAAAGTACATGCCAATGTCTATCGAAATTATGAAATTTTGGGAAGGAATATTTTGGGCTCTTTTGCCTCCCTCCTTCTTGGCATGTAAATTTTATTGATACGATGAATATAATGAGTCGACCAAAAAACTTCACCATGTGAGAGAGATGCAATCAAACACAGGGATCATCAGCCTCATATTATGTGAGGCGAGATTTATATAATAATAATAATTTCAAGTAGATGACAAAAGATGGCATTGTCTCTTTGCTTTGTTTGTTATTAATGAGGAAAATAGAAAACTCATGGAGTTTGATTTTAACCATTTCTTTTTGTTATATTTTACTTTAATAACTTTTTGCACCTTTTTATTTTTAAACACTTATTGAGAACTATTCCTAAATCGAATCTATAAAGAATAACATATATTTTTATTTTTATTAATAATTGAGGAATGTTATTTCTATCCATATAAATGAGAGAGATATTTATCTCTAAAATATTTATCTCCATTCAATTAATTATTGACAGAAAAAAAAATATGGGATTTAAATTGTTGTTCTCACAATTATGGTAAATTTTTCATTTTAAGATATGGTTAATTTATAGTGTTTTATTTTTTTTTTTAAAAGAATTTTAAGTTAAAAAAATAATATTGAGGCTAAGTCTAGGATGTACATCCTACCTAAAATTAATTGAATAGAAGAGATATATCATACTTGTAAGTTTAACAGACTCTCCTTTATTAGTCAATATAAAATACAACTCAACAATTTTCTCTTTCAAACAAAACTAATGATAGTAGAAAGAAGAAGACGCATCTTAGTTATTTCACCACCAAATTCTAACTAACAAGATCTGATTTTAATACTAGTTATTAGGGATTAAACCTAATATTCAACATATCCAACATAAAAGACTAATTTATTAAATAATAACTTACTTTACTTATAAGTTCAAATGACTCTCTTTGTAGTTAGCAAATGATTTTTTTTTTATTTATATATTGTTCTTTTCGATCTTTTAAATTTTATTTTACTTCAATTGTTATGTCACGATATACTTAAAGTTTATATGCGATGTATAAACTCCCTCAACTATGACATATTTATTTACTTGAGGAATAGATTTTTTTTTTTTTTCACGATTTACAACTAAAAATTCTTATTTATTTTTTACTAATGCAATTCAATATATGTATATAAGCAAATTATTCGAGTACTTCAATAATCACTTTGAAACAAGTGCGACAGCGGTAGCCCACTCAAACAAAATTTATACTGTCGTCCATCAAGAGATGGACTCACTACTATACATTAAGTCTTGTTTTTTAATTCTTGCGTAATGTTTCAATATTGAGTGGGATGTTGTTAAGGTTTTTGGAAATATGTTTTAAATTTGGAGTTAGAATTTTTAGTCTAACATACGTGTATAATGGGTTCTCATTAGTTATGATCCCATTTAGTTTTTAATATAAACATTTACACAATTTTAAAAATCAAACAAAGACTAAAAAATATAAATTCTAATACCTTATAAGAAGAAAAAAAAACTATGAAGTTCATTTTTTTATCTTTTAACCGAATGCTATCTATCTTATTTGAAAGTATAGTTGGACAGTACTACATTACCACCAAAGTATTTATTAAAGACTTATTGATGTGGACTTTGAAAATTGATTTAATTTAATCTCAAATCTTATGATAAAATATATATAATAGATTTGTTATTTTTATCTAAATTATTATTTAAAAATTATATTTACAACGCACCAATAACTTTTATTTCATTATTATTTTTTTACGACATTAATAATAATTTTTAAATTATAATACATCAATACTAAATAACGTCTTCCTCTTATTATTAGTAGAAAATCACATAGTTTTGCATTAATTTCTGTCATCGTCACATGCTATTGAAACAAAAGCAACGAAAAGAAGTCATTAACCAACGACTACAAACTTACTTATTTGAAACTCTACCGAGTTAAGAATTCAACACCCATCTTTAAACACGTATTAATACACATCAAAGATCAAACACTTCACGAGAGAGACGACATTGAAAATTATAAATTCAATTCATACAACAAACCATCAAATTTGTGACCTGTAACCAGTACACCAAAAAAGTATCAGACCCTCAGGCCATCAAGCCATAACAGTTTCCAAAGCACCACAATACACATAAGATCTAAATAAGATCTAGTTCAATTTCTATAAAGAGTATCAGAGACAATAATATTATTAGAGATCTCAATACTTAAATTTTTAAATTTCAATATTATGTGTCACTTATCTATTAGATGATATATTTCATAATTTATAAAATTACTTAATCAGAATTCAATAGATAAATGTCAAATTAATAAGAATTCAAATTGTGATTCAGATATTGAGATGCCAACATTACTTTAGATAAGAATTTGCACAAATTAACCAAATTTGGATGGCTTATAATTACTTGCACCCCTCCTCTCCTCGGTTTGTGTGTGTCTTGCCACATTTTTTTTAAATTTTTAATTAAGTTATTTAATTTATTTTAATTATTTATTAAATATAAATATTTAAATTACAGCCAGCGCGACTAGACCACCGTAAACCATAACTAGCAGCCAGCCATTATTATTTTTCGATGGCTTTTGACGTTAATATTAGTATCAATAGATCATCGTCATAGGCTCTACACCACCATATCAATATCTCCAGCAACAAAGCTTCAATTCACCGTAAATAAACAGTCAAAATGTTTGAATTTAAAACTTTAACTATGGATTTACGGCGAATTGGAGCTTCATTTATGATAATATCAATACCTTGGTCTAGAGCTCGATGAGAGGATTCTAATGATACTAAATATGACATAAACGAACAACATTTAAAAATTTTCGATGACGGTCGGCGGTGGCTGCCGATGGTCAATTAATTTTCTATTACTAAATTTAAATTTTAATATAATATAATAATATAAAATATTAAAATGCATGATACAATCAATACTTACACCAAACATAGATTACTGTATTAACTTAATATATTTTAATACAATATATTCTATTACAAACTTAATACAGTTCAGTATAATGCGGTGCACCAAACATAATATAAGTGGGATAATTGCCCTAGGATATAGTCCACTCTAAAAAAACAAAATTAATAATAAAGAGATTCCAATTAAAAACTCGAAGCTAATTTCCTCTTCGAATACCACATATATAAGTGGTGTTAGAAAATCTAGATTTTTTAGAATACGTATAAAAAGTCGTTCGGATTTTGTCTATACGGACATCAAATCGAGCAACATTTTTCAGGCAATGAAGCACCGTCGATACAAATGTTACTTAAAAGCTTGAATTGTGACTGGAAATGAAATCTTGGATGCAATTATTGAGTCTTCGACGACAAACAAAGCCGTGCCAACTAAAGCTGTATTATCCAAAAAGCATTAATCCTTTCTTTCAAATTGCCAATCCACTTCGCACTTTACCAAAGTAGAATAGATGATAATACTCTTGAAAGGGATAAAGAAACCTTTTCTGATGTGGGTTTGCACTAGTTGCTTATTAAGATTGATTCTCGATGAAAAACTTTCGTCATCGTCATCATCATCATCATCACAAATTCACATGACATGCACCAGCAGCTATACCGAAACATAAAAATACCAATATGCGTTTTCACCAACTTATGCTGACATTGGATTCACACCACCTGCTTCCAATTTTTTGTTGAAGTGGCCGCAAGCTTGCAAGCATTATTAATTTATAGTATTCTCTGGTTTGCGTTGATGCTAGCTAGCTGCTTCTCCATCACTAAATTTGGATCTTGCTTGTTCGCTTTCGTACCAACCAATCTAGGCTGACAATATTTGTTTTCTTTCGTTTTTTTCAAAATTATTAATCACTAATCTTGTTACTATCAGTTGGGGGCAATTGGCTGCATGCGTATGTTGGTGGTATTGGTAGATTTTGAGTTTGCTCGCTCACATCGCATGACCGAAAAAACGGGATATCTAACTACAGTCTAGAGGTACACATGCATGCACAAATTTAATACTACTTTGAGACACGGTTTTGACCTAACACGAGAGAAGAGATCAGTTAGATTCGAGCGGAGCTCACATTTTTATGCACGATAATTTTATGAGCAATATACACACCTAATCATTTAACCTCATACGAATCTCAAGTAGGCAAAATTTTTTTTAAAAAATAAATAAATAAATAATGGGCTTAGCCGCTTAGGTGGTGTTAACGCGGGGTTGGTTAAGAATATTATATATCAGTATATCACATCAGCTAATAATTAATTTTTATTTAATAATATAATATTTAATAACCCTCAACTTTTGAGTTAGTTTAAACTCATGAGGTCTTATATGATATCAAAGTCAAACTCATATATTAATAGGATATAATTTTTTTTTTTTTAAACATTACCATTTATAATGGAAACAGAAAGTGTTAGAGATATTATAATAAAGACTAAGATCCGCTCATATATATATTTTTTCTCTTAAACCTTCTTATTTTTTAATAATTAATTAAATATATATAGTCATTAAAAAAGTTGATATAATTATCTCATATTTGACTAATCATTAAAAAATAATGAGGGATCAAGTATGATAGTCATTAAAAAATTGATATAATTATCTCATATTTGACTAATCATTAAAAAATAATGAGTGGTAGAAAGAGAATCATTATCCTTACTTTATTGATTCAGAGTTGATCCTGATGAGATATTAGAAATATCAATTATATAAAACTTAAGTAACCCTTTCGAAATAATTAGGTGAACATTATTTTGGATTGAACGAATAAGGTTTGAAGAGTTGGTAAGATTTGAGCAGCTGATCTAGTTCAAAGGTGGCGTGTATGATTAAGTTTTCTTTCAAAACAGTAATTTCAAAATAAAAACATATAAAAAAAATGCAGATCTTTTTGAGACATATTAGAATTATTTTTATGAATAAACAAATATAAAAATAAAAAGATCAAAGGCAGAATATAAACAGTCATAAACTAGAGAGCCGTGTTTTTTTTTTTTTTAATCCCTGATTGAGCGTGTTAGGGATATTGCCGTATATAAGGGTAAGATTTGAGCAGCTGATCTCGTTCAAAGGTGGCGTGTATGATTAAGTTTTCTTTCAAAACAGAAATTCTAAAATAAAAACAGAAAAAATTAAAAATACAGTCTTTTGAGAGATATTAAAATTATTTTTATGAATAAACAAATTTAAAAATGAAAAGATCAAAGGCAGATATAAACAATAAATAAACTAGAGAGCCGTGTTGGGCCAACGTCAAAGAAGTTTAATGATTTTGGGCTGCCTTGTGGATTGCAAGTTTGGGCTCGGCCATCGATTTGTTGTAAAAATGATCTGGAATAAAGCCCTATCTAATTGTCTTCCCTGTAAGGTGTGTAGAGTAGTTATATATATATATAATATCTTATTATAAACAAAATATAAAGTAGCCGTTGGATCGAATCCAACTGCCACAATCACTCTCCTGCATTTTAACTTCTATCAAGGATCTTGGATTAGAAAATTATTATATATATATATATATATATAGTCCTCCAATATATGCGTAATCATTTTCCTATATAGATTTATTATTAAATTATATAATTTATTAAAGTTAGTATTTAGTTTATTAAAAATTATATAATTTAATAAAATTAATATTTAATTAATTATAAAATCATATGATTTAATATTAAGTTGGTTTAATAGTATGTCAATTGTATGTCCTAATAAAAAAATAAGGAGGCGTATGAGAATCATATATAATTATATATACGAAATCAAAAACAAAAAATAATCTGATCCATAACAAAAATGTTCTACCAAATTAAGCTACAGCAGTACTCGTCCATCATATCATATCTTACGGTAGCTAGCAACCCTCGTGGATTTCTGGCCACGTATGTATCAAGTATGTGTGTGTGTGTGTATATAATAATATCTAGTAAATAGACGTTAAATAGAAGATGGCTAATCTTTTCCGGCTCGCACTGCAACAGCAACACAGGCTTCCTCCAGTTCTAACTGGTGTCAGTTCTTTTTATTCCACTAGTTTAGTTACTAGTTTATCTTGTGTTTCTGGTGTTTCTAATAAGTCCGACAGTAGAAGATTTAAAGCATCTCGACGTCTGGTGGTGGGTCTGGGAGCTACATTTTGGTCTCAATTTATGACTATGGCTGGTACCCTTGGGGCCAATTCCTTCATTGCCTCTGCAAGGCAAAAGGGTGCTGTTGAACAGGTTCATTTTTTAACTGCCTGCCACCTCCCTTTTGTAAATTATGAGATATGCTTTGACGTATTTGGATTCTGAAATTGCACCTCAAATTCTTTATCTGCATATTTTAATTCCCTGTTTTTGCCTCTTAAAAGCTTTAGAGATGAATTATTTCTGAACAAATGGGACAAACAAGAATGAGGACAAGGATTCTTATTCTTTATCTGATATTTATTTAATTCACTTTTTTTTTTTCTTCATAAACAATTTTGCTTGATTGAGTTTGATGGTCTCAGTTAATTTTCTTGTGTTAGTTAGACATGCTACTTTTAGGTACTTATTAAAGATTCTTGGGATATTCTGGGATTGATGACTGTGGCTCTCGTTATTTTAATTGTTTCTTTAACTTCGATCTCACAGGTGTTGAAGGATGTCCAGTGGCCGGAGCAATTCCCCTTCAAGGAGGAAGATTTTCAGAGATTTGACGAGTAAAGGCTCTATACTTACAGTTTTGCATGTATTAGGAATGATTTCTTGAGTTCAGGCT
Organism: Murraya koenigii; assembly: GCA_025617385.1. NCBI lineage: Eukaryota > Viridiplantae > Streptophyta > Magnoliopsida > Sapindales > Rutaceae > Murraya > Murraya koenigii. Next base: position 9,133,629 of record CM046817.1, on the reverse strand, counting down.
TATTCTGGAAAAGGAACTAGAATTCATACAGTGTATACTAGCACTTCAATTGTTAAAAATTTATCTTTTGTTCTAAGCTTGTACACATTTTTGTGTTTTTCATATCTAAGACGGAACAATTGAAAATCTCAGGAGTTCAGATTCATTGTTTTATGAAACTCCTCGCTTTGTGACACATATTGATGATCCAGCCATTGCGGCACTTACCAAGTATTATTCAGAGGTTTTCCCTTGTAGCAACACTCCAGAAGTAAGCATACTGGATATTTGTAGCAGTTGGGTAAGATTTTAAACTCAGTGTCTTTCTGTGATGCATCTTATATACTCTTAATCTTATTCATGACTACACATTAGGTGAGCCATTTTCCACCAGGATACAAGCAAGATCGAATAGTTGGGATGGGCATGAATGAAGAGGAACTGAAACGCAATCCTGTAAAATTTTCCTGTAACTTGTTGTGAGGTTTTCTAGTCTTTACCATGTGCATTTTTTGTCTCTGCAAAGTGCAAAATTATGTGTTATTTTTATATCAAGGAGGTAAAAGAGTTCATAATAACAAGAATATCATCTTTGCAGGTTCTGACAGAGTATGTTGTGCAAGACTTGAACTTAAATCCTAAACTTCCATTTGAAGATAATTCTTTTGACGTCATTACTAACGTGGTATGTGAACTTTTTCCATCTCTTCAATAATTCATTGTCTTGTAAATCTTTTGAGCAGGTGTAAGATTTCAGAATATTACTGGAAAATTTGTTACTGAAATATTAGAAAATGAATCTGTAATCGATATATTTTCCCCACATTTTTGTGCTTAACTGAAAAAGTAGAGTAGACAGTCCTTTAATGGGCTCCTTCTCAAGAATAGAACATCACCTCATCCGTATAGGCAGAAGATTACCGCTGAATATTTCTCAATTTGAGGCTTCAACATTTCTCAAGTAAAGATTAAGATTTGCTTGAACTTCAACAGAGATCAGGGATGATGTTATGAATCGTGCCTTTGTAGTAATTTTCATGGGGAAGGCCAACTCTGTATAACTTACTCACGATCGCAAAGATCAGCTGGTCTACAGCTAACCTTTCTTCTTCTTCTCACTAAACTGAATGTCTCGAGTTTGTGTCTCAAACCACCGAATGCCCTGGAAGAGAACGGGAACTAGGTCAATCTATTCTAATTTAGAAGTGAAAATTTGAAATAGATATCGCATGTGCGGTTAGAAGTAGATGGCCTTTTGGCATTTTAATAGATTCAGAGATGTTCTTTTCCTTTTTGTCTCATTGAACTCTGTGATGAAACAACAGCCACAACTACACTACTAAGATTGACATTTTCAAATATTTAATGACACGGTCAATACCTTTTTCTAAGTACACATAAGTAATGTTCTCGTCAACAAAAAAGTCTCTTGAAAATGCTCATTTACTCACAGGTCAGTGTTGACTATCTGACAAAGCCTATTGAAGTTTTCAAGGAGATGTGCCGGGTTCTTAAGCCAGGTGGATTGGCTATAGTAAGGTGATCTTTTTGTCCACTTTATATGATAAGGATTACTTCAAGCTCAGCTACAATCTCTAACTATTCTTCAAGTTATCCTTTGATGGTCCTAAGGACTTCAAGAATTTTTCTTTCATATCCTTGGTCATTAAAGATAGTAATTTTGCAGAGTCTTTTCTTAACTTAACTTACAGCCAAACAATTTTATTGATTGAATAAAGTTAATTATGTTCATTGAGTTCATTTTACAAAGAATTTTCATCAATTTTTCCAAGTGATTTTACAACCTCAAATCTGTATCGTCTTGACCATCAGCATGAACATAATAATTTTCTTGATTTAAAATTTCTTTGAAATTAGTTCATCTCTGTCTTTGTTTCTTTTTTTTGTTTGTTTAAGAGAGAATATTCCATTTCTACATTCAACATTTTTTCTCTGTGGAATGTATTTATATCGTAGCTTCTCCAATCGTTGCTTCTGGACAAAAGCAATCTCTATATGGACGTCAACCGGTGATGCTGACCATGTTATGATAGTTGGGGCGTACTTCCATTACGCTGGAGGATATGAACCTCCTCAGGTAACTGATATCTTAAGTATTTTTTCTTAGTAATATCAAGTAGCTGTTGCATATTCTCATTTTGTACAATAGCATCTTGACCATGCCTGTTTGTAAGCATAAACATCAAGGCCTTCATGTTGGCACTGGCAGCAGCATGGACCTTTAGATTATTCTTTGCTGTTTACTTTGTCCACTAAATCTAGCCTTGATTGATCTTTGTTGTAATGGTGGAAGTGGTTTGAGTACCATATCCTTGAAAACAAATACAAATCTTGTCAGGCACCTTTATCATCCTTCAGCAGTTTAACCATTCTTAATCACAGTCAACTGATGCACACAGTTTATAATAAGCCCCACCTTTCAGTACTTGATGTCACATTTAAATTAAGCACAGGCATACATGCCCATACGTATACAATAATGAGTGCCCAGGTAGAAGTGAATACATTCATCCAGTAACAAGAGACTTGTCGACTAATTTGGATCTGCAGGCTGTGGACATATCTCCCAATCCTGGACGCTCAGACCCCATGTACGTTGTTTACTCTAGAAAGGCATCTGCAGCTTAAGTCAACCAGTTTGAGGATCGGCATCCTTGTTGCCTTTGTTGGCTACGTCCTAATGTCAGTAGCCTGAAGGCCAATGGTTTGTGGATGAAGCTGCAGCAGACAGGTGATGTTATATGAGATTTTTCGCATTTGTTGTTTAGTACTTGCCTTAATGTTGTTAGTACTGTACAGTGCCGTTCTTCACCTGAATACAAGCCTTAGCAAAACTTATTATACGTTGTGCAATTGAACAATGGAGAATAACGGAAATGACAGTTAGATTAGAAATTTTGTATAATATTTTTTTTTTCATCTATATTAAAGTGAGCACTAATTACTAGGAGGCTTAGAAGGCCTGGCTTATTTTAAATCATTTTTTGTTGACACAACAAACTCACTTTTTGTTCTTTATGATTACGTATATAATTAGTATCTTGAAACGTCCAAAACAGCTTGTTCCCACCAAAAACTAACCCTGCAACCTTTTTTTTTTTTTTTATGTATTCTATAATCGGTCCAACTACAATGCAGCAGCCACAAGTTTTCTGTTGTCAGAAATAGGATTTCTCGTTATTAATAACAACATTGCGAGAAATCTCTCAAGTATTGTGTGAAAGTAAAAATTCAAACAATGTCATATTAGACTTATTAAGTGTAATCTTCATAAATTTTTATTGTAAATACAAAAAAAATCGAATTGTAATATATAAGTGTGTAAAAAATAATAATAACAACATTGCAAGAACCCATGAATTTTGTACACATCCAATAAAATTATTATTACCAGAAATGAAAATCACAACCAATGCACATATAAGCACTTGCATCATTATTGGGACAATTCAAACATCCAAATTCCAAAACCGCTTGTTACTTTATTTAGTCGGCGATGTCGGTGCCTTTTTATTTTTAACACAGTTTTAGAAACTTTTTGAGAAACTCTCACTTTCTCAATGTGAGTGCATGAACTCGCAGGTACAAAAATTGTAAAGCTGGTAAAAATATATTCCGAGAGTCCCATAAGCTACAATGACCAATGAAATGTAGAAGAATCTGATCTCAAAGTTGAAAAGCTGATACATGGATGGATAAGATTCTGTTCCCACTTAAACAAATAGTAAACCAGGTACCATACATTCTAGATAAAAGCAGAACAAGAGAATATATGTACAGATACCGACATTTTCTTCAGAGAATAATAACGAAAATTATGAAACTGTGAAGCTTGTTGGACGTGTTGGAGAAGTGATTAAAGTTTAAGCCCAACCACGCTTGTATCTGCGGAAAAGGTCTTCAGTTTGGGCATTCTTGAAGGCACTGCAGGCAATGAGATAGACCCAAATCAGTACCACCACTGCAACAATCAGAATAATATTGGCTTTTCTCCATTCGTTTCTCAGGTTTGCCAACAGACCAGCTTTGCAGGAGTTGCAATTGTAGCAGAGTTGGTTCTGATCATTGTTCCACAAGAAGCAGTCTGGGTCCCCTGTTGGGTTCGCTGGGTTTAGCCACAGTGTTGGGTTCACATAACTAAACCCACAAATTGTTGGAGGCTTGCAACATCCTGACTGTTTAAAAAAAAATCAAAACCTTAATAAAAGAACCCACCACCAAACTGTTAACCATGTGTTTACCCGTAAGTCAAGGCTGGCAACAATAAACATAACGTGCCCTTTTTCTATCTTTTGCAATAAAGACAAATCTAGCTATTGTGGTCTTGATTGCTTGCTTTTAACTGGGGCCTAAATTCATTAGCCTTTCATAATAATGGCGTTAGTTATGTTGGTTGTTACCCTATTGTTGGCACAAACTTTCCTGGGGTTCATAATGGTTACAAATGTTCATCTTCTAAGATAATTGCATATACCCCACAACAAAGGATGGCTCATGTCCATTAAATCACGCTTGTTTAAGCTAAAGCAGTGTAGCAAATCGATTACTTTAAATGTAGCACAAATATTGAGGTCCAACTTTAGACTATGGTGCCCAAGCATATATCGCACACAGCAGTCTGAACATTGTTAAAAAATTGAAATGTTAACACCAATTAATAACATATAAAAATCGAATCATATTCTGGTACAAAAATCAACCTGCTATATTCACAGCCCAAACATTGATCCATGAAAAAGGGGCATAAACAGCATGTGAAGTTTGTTGACTTCAAATTTGGGGGGAAAAAAAAAGCACCCATTTAATGGTGGGTCCTGGAAATTATTTTAAGGTAGGAGTGGGTCCAAATTTGGAACAGCAACCTAGTTGCTCCAGTGAGTTCGAAAGATCAGTAGATGATGGTCTGATCTGTATCTATCAAATCATAAACAGAGCATATCAATCATATCCCTTAAAACTCTTTACACAACAACCAGTAACGAGGTGCCAGTATTTCCCCAAGATTAACCTGGTATTTACCCTACTAAAAAAAAATTGGGCAAAATTGTAAAAGAGATTGAAAAAAAAAAAAAAAAAGAGAGAGACGTTTCAAGATTTAATCCCTTGCCTGAAGTGGAGAGATGTGAGCAGAAAAGAATTGATCAGCGGTGACATATTGCTGGGCAAGCTTAGAACAAGTATCTGTATCAGCAAGACAAGCCCTAATCCTGTTCCAATCCTTAGAATCCACCACGTGGTCTCTAAGCCAACTTGAAAACTTGTCAAGCCTGTACTCCTTGTACCCTCTTCCGGGGACATAGTAGCTGCCGTCAGGCCTGGTTACAACGAAAGCAAAGACAAGGACGACGAGAAGGAGCACTATCAAAATGGCCATAACGCAGAGGTAGAAGGCCAAGAGAGTCTCCTTGTACCAGTAAGCTCCGATGAAGCCACAGAGGGAGACCAAGAGGACAAGGACTCCGAGGAGGACCACCGGCCACCGGAAGAGACGGATGCACTCGTTGTCTGGCTTCGATGCCAGCCAGATGCCGGAGGCTATTATGGGAATTGAACATAGCAGGGCTATGAAATTTAGCACTGCTGTTATGTTGTTGGATACTCCCATGCTTTCTAAAAAGTAGTGTTAAAAAGTGAAAATTTGAGCTTTGGTTGGTCTTACAAAGAAACTGTGAACAGATATATTGATAGATGGGAGCACTCCTCGTTTGGCTAAATGGGTATTGTACCTGGATAACGGGCGTTCATATAAGAGAGAAAACTTTCGTACAAGGCTGATCAAAAGAGTGATTGATGGATGAGGCTATCATTTGATAAAGAAAATTTAGGGAATATGAAATCAAAATTTAATAATGACTTGATTTGCTTTTGATAATGTTGTAATTGATGGTTGTTAGATAAAAAATAATATATATAAGTAAATATGATTATAAGTACACGTTTTATAAAAAGTTATAAAAAACTTAACTTATTGGATCAAATTTTAAATATAAAATAAGATAAATTAGTATTAATTTGTTGTGATAAAATCTCTTAATAGTTATGATATTGAGATTAATTAATTTTATTAATATAAGAATATTATAATTCAATTGAGGTATGAAATTATTGTTTCGACTTTATTATTCTTAGTGTAAATAATATAGAGATAAAATATATATTACATTAATAATTAGTGTCAAATTTAATGTATAAATATTGATAAAAGAGATTGATATAGTTACAAAAAATTAGAATATATATTTATGTAGTGTTAGGAATATGCATGTCATTTTATAAGTTTAAACGTTTTCATTTTATTTAATATTTTTCCCTCAACGTAAATTATATAAACATTGTACAATGATTTGGTAATAATTCTTTAAAATAAATTACTATTTCAAATAATTTTAAAAAAGTGTTTTGTCCATTCTAAACCTTTGATGTAAGAAAGCATATATATTTTATAATACACGGATAATTATTATTATGTGGAGATAAATTTTTTAGATGAAATCTAAACAATTATAAATTATTATAATAAAAATTTTATTCCTATTAATAACAAATCTAAATTGAGATCATAATTTTTACGATCACATGAAATTATTTTTATATAAAATATTATTATAAAGAGATTTTACTTTTTATTTTTATTATTATTTTAACCATTTTTCATGGATATTTAATTATGCACGACAGACTCAAGTAGCTGAGTGAAAGACACTTTATCCTTTTTTTGACTTTTAGTGTGGTGTAATTTATGAGAAATGTTGTTATTTAAACAAATTTTTCTTTTGATAAAAAGGTGGGTTATTTGAATTCACTAGTTTTTTCAACACCCATTTATTTAAATTAACATAATTATCAAATTATAACTTATTATTTTAATTCAATCATTATTAAAATTCACAAAATTACTCTTAATAAACTACTTTTTCTCTCTACTTAATAATAGTTAAAGGTTAAACTAATTTCTCTCTCTTTCAATTTTTCTTTTTTATTCTTTATTACTAAATCAACTTTATCTTTCCTTACTTTTTTACGGTAGCATTAATAATTCTTGCCTATTATTATCATTCAAAGTTTGTGATTCTAAGATTTGACTAAAAAATTTTTAATGGATTCAAAGTGCGAAAAAAAATAATTTTTAATTTTTACATGATGGGTATTTTTTCTTTCATCTTATTTTAGATTACAGTAGGGTTCAATTTGTTAATTTTTGAATAATTTTATTTATTAAATATAATATTTACTTCATGTATTATAATAAATTTTAAAAATAAATAAGTAATTGATCAAATTATATTTTTATAATAAAAATTTTTAATTGAAAAAAGAGTGTAGTGAGAAATTTAGTAAGATTCAATAACCCCATCCTTACAAAAATGATGTATTTTGATAAAATTATTTTTTTGATGCATTTGACCTGCATCTCCATCTCCCATGGGTCTAGTTTGGACAGAAAAAAACTGGATTAAATTTTATTTTTATTATGGTAGCCCAAAATAGGTCATGTTTAGACAATATTTTCATATTATTTTAACAATAAAAAAATATTTTTTTTTTATTTTTGTACTTAATATTATTTTATATTGATATTTAAAATTCCAAAAGCACCAACCAAAAAATTCTTCGCCAACACAATAGCTGGTGACTTGTGGTGCTGATTGCTATTGTTGCTTTTAAGTTTTCAATTTTCAATTTTTCTTTTTTAATGACGACACATCAAAATAGGAATAAAAATGAAATGTATCTTCACATCAACAACCCTTCAGTTGAATATTAGATGGTAAATTACTAAAATCTAACAATATTTTCAGGCATATGAAATTGAGAGAAAAAGTTCATTTCCTTTAAATTTTAAGTTATGTATTATCGATTAATTACATGTATCAAGTAATAATTGAGTTTATTATTTTGTCATTAATATAATAATTAACACATATTGTACTAAAATTTAAATAATACATCATACTGAAATAAAAATTTTACATTCCAACTTCACAAATTGGACATTACTAAAAGTTTTATTATTATCAAAAATATCACCACACAAACATATGACACGCCAATATCTTAACATGTTCATTTCTTGGTATATTAATGCCTACAAACTACAAAAGCATGTCTCATGCAGTGGCGTAGCTGGGATTCAAATCTAGTTAGGTAAATTTAATTTATACAAAAAATTTGATTTTTGTCAAGTATTTTTATTTAATTTTGAATTTAACATACTCATTTAAAGTGATTTTGGCGATGAAGATAGGATTTCAATTTTTTTTTTGTACGTTATTTGATGCAAGCAAGGACAAATAAAAAAATTTTTTATTAGGAAAAATAAAATTTATAATTGAAATTTAAAAAAATTCGTTCATTTATTAATTTTCTTTTAATAAAATTAGGACTAAATGGCAGCTATCCTATCATTAATGAAGTGTATCTTGAGTCGCCCTCCCTCATTTTCTTTCTCAAGCTTTAAATGTGAAAATAACATAAATATAAATTTGATTTATATGTGACCTTCATATCTTTTTCAAGATTTGAAAAAAAAATTAGATTATTAATTAACATATTAATTGTCAACAAACATCAATAATGTGATGTCGCTTTTTTTTTTTTTTTTTTTTGAGGAACAACAATAATGCCACTAGAATATTGATGGATATATCTATTCTTATGATTTTACATGCAAATCTATTTGATGGACGTATAAGTAAGACTTTGGAAAAAAATAACAATTAGATAATTAGAGTTTTATGCTCTATTTGGGATTGGAAACTACTGTAGAAAAAAATTATAATTATGAAATAAAAATTAATAATATATAATAAATTTAATTTTAAATAATAATTTTAAAAAAATTATTAAAAATGTAATAAATTTTTTAATATACAAGTAAAAAGTCAGATCAATATAACTATTAAGTCACAGCAGCTAGTATTTACTAAATACTTTTGTATTATAACTTTTAATTTACAATTCTTCAACCTCAATCCTAAACAGAATTTTAATTTATAAAATAAAATAAATGAGAGTAAAGAGGACTTTCCTCATTCAAGGCTATGATTAAGGATGAAATATTAAAAGAAAAACATTAATATTGGTGATAGGGAAAGGAATAATTTAATACTAAATTTCTTATTTAGGAAAGAGAGATGATTCGTTTCCTCTTAGATTACTCGTCTTTTTGTCCTAAATGCTGATTTTCTTTCTAAATAATATAAAGACTCGTTGAAATTTATCAAACATTACAAATTGCATTGCCGAAATTGTGAGGATGTGTTCAAATTTGATTCTCTATTTTTTAAAATTTTAATAGATTATGTTGCAATGTTGAGGACATTGATTTAGATTGATGAAAATGTTTTTAAATGACTTTAGGTTATTTTGATATTTCCTTTAGGTAATATGATTTTATACATAGGATATCCACGAAGATCCTTATATTCACCTCCTCTCAATTTTAATTATGACCCGGATGAATATGGGACAAACCGCCTTGACCTCTTTATCACCATTCCTAATATAAAGTGTTGATTTTTCGTTTTAAAAAAAGAAGTGTTGACAGAATTCAAATTGTACACTAATTTTGTATGTATATTTTTATTTGTTTGGAAGGGTACAAATAATTATTGAATAAATAATAATTGAGTGTGAAATAAGCTTTTCGAACTATTATGTTTTTCTTTAAAACAGGTAGTCTCATAAGCATTATCAAAAATAATAAAAATACATACATACATACATACATACATACATACATACATACATACATATATATATATATATATATATATATATATATATATATATAAGGATTATTTTTCTTACACTCTTAACTATAACGAAGTACAAATTACTAAGAAAATTATTAATGATTAAAAAAATAATAATTTATTTTTTTTCACCCTTCGGTTAATTGACTTGTAAAATAATAATATTATTCTTATTAAAATTATTGAATAAACAATAATTTAGTGTGAAATAAGTTTTTTGAACTATTATGTTTTCCTTATTAAAATTCAGGTAGTCTCATAAGCATTTTCAAAAAAAAAAAATTATATATATATATAAGGATTATTTTTCTTACTACTCTTAACTATATTGAAATACAAATTACTAAGAAAATTATTAACGATTAAAAAATGTTAATTTACTATTTTTTCACATTTCGGTTAATTGACTTGTAAAATAATAATATTATTCTTATTAAAATTATTGAATAAACAATAATTGAGTGTGAAATAAGCTTTTTGAACTGTTATGTTTTCCTTATTAAAAATCAAGTAGTCTCATAAGCATTTAAAATATATATATATATATAAGGATCATTTTTCTTATTACTCTTAACTGTATCGAAATACAAATTACTAAAAAAGTTATTAACAATTAAAAAATAATAATTACTATTTTTCACCCTTCAGTTAATTGACTTGTAAAATAATAATATTATTCTTAATAAATAACTACTTAAAAAATAAAAATAAATAAAAAAGGCAAAGACGCAAAAGAATACATAAAAAGCCATACGATGGTGCCAACGTACAACCTAGAAAGCCCGCGACATCGCCTATGGCGGTGCCACGTGACCTGTAGACGACTGTAGAAACACGCTCTCTCAAGTAGGGATGGCAATGGGCCGGGCCTAGACAGGGCTTGACCAAGCCCGAGCTCGAGCTCGATAATACAGACATAAGCCGGAGCCCTGTAAAAGCCCTAATGTTTAAAATTAGGGCCAGGGCCGAGCTAGAGTTTTTTTCAGACCCGACCAATTTTTTTATATTTAAATAATTTTAATTTAAAATTCCATAATATATTAATATTTAAAAACTTTAAAACCTCTTTAAAATAACATAAACATAAAATTATATCTAAACAAGAAATTCATTAGTTTAACAATAATAATTCACAATCCAACATAAACGAAAAAAAAAAAAACTACTCCAATACTTGTGGCCCACATTCTTCTTCATCTACAAATTCTTCTCGAGTAAAAATTTCACTTTCAAAAATTTTACCTACAAAAAAGAAAGGAAAAAAAGTGTGAAAATAATTTAAATATATCAAATTGTTATTAAACCATTATTTAAATATTTTCTATATTATTTGTATTCATACCTTTAGAGCTCGCCCACAACCAATGTTGAGTGCACGTAAGCGCTTCCAATGTTGTAGGATGAAGTCTACTTCGATGTGGAGTCAAGACTCTACCTCCAAGCTAAATGCGATTCAAAGGCAACTGTTGTCACGGAATGGTTAAGATATCCTTGGCCATTCAAGCCAAGACAGAAATTTACCTTGGTTCACCTTCCACCAATTCAAAATATCAAAGTCCAAGTGGATTTAACTAAAGGCTCTTCTAAGTACCTCTCAAAGTCGACTTCAATACCGTGGTCTCAATATTTTGACTTGCAAATGCCTCAAATTTACGTATATCAAAAAATTTACCACCAATACTTATATTAAAATCGAATCTAACATCGATCAAGAATTCTCACCAATAATCTCATCATTCACATCCTCATTATCGCCTCATAAAATTTAACCAAATCATTACTTAGATTGCACACTCTCCGAATCTCATTTGCAAGCACCCTCACCATAAAGTTGTGGAAAATAATAATGAACCAATTGCATCTTAAATCTTGGGTCAAGAATAACGTACCATCACTAAAATCTCATGTATTTGAGCCCAATATTTATCAAATTTTTGAATCATTTGACCAGCCATTTGTTTAACCACAAGCATATCGGAAAATTCCATTGATCTAGATTAATTCTCATTTCACATATCATTGGAAAAAAAAGATTAGATGTGGGATATTGTGTACCTGAAAATAACTCTGTCATCGAGTAAAATGGTAGCAAATATTCCAACATCTTTTCTTCCATCTTCCACTCCTCATCTGTTGGCAAAGAAGTGTAGTGTTTGTCGCGCTGTTGCAATCTAGAAAAGACAATTTTATATTTCACTGCAACATCAAGCATAGCATATGTAGAATTCCATCTAGTTTCACAATCAAGCACCAACTTTTTCTCACACTTCACTTGCAATTGACGTGCAGCCATCTCAAACGTCTCTACCCTCTTCGGTGTGCCCATCCAATATGCCACACTATCTCTAATTTTTTTAATCCACTCCTCAATTACTTTCATCTCATCCTTCACAATTAGGTTCAAAATATGAGTCACACACCTCTTATGAAAATAATTCCCACCCATTAACATAGAATTAGTTGGAATCAATCCCATCAACCTATCAACCATAGCATCATTAGTGGAACAATTATCTAAGGTAACAACCGATATCCTTCTATCCACATTCCAATCCAACATACACTTAAAAATGCTTGAGAAAGATATTCATAGCAGTGTGGGATCGGTAAATATATGAACCTATTCATCACACAAAAATTAAGTTTTAGAATTAATTAAATTAAAGTAAAAGTAAATAAATATAACATATTAACATCAAATATAAGAAAAGCACATTAAAATTCGACTTTGCAATCGCCAAGACTTGTCGACAAAATGTCCGGTAACAACCATATACCCCTTCTTTTGATTACTAGCAGTCCACATGTCTGTAGTAATTGCCACCCTGCTATCATTATTCTCCAACAAAGCCATTGCTTTTACCTTTTCAGCTTGATACAATTTCATGATCTCAGCCTTTAAAGTGTTCCTACTCATCATCTTCACCATTGGGTTAGCATAAGACATTAAATCCCTAAATGCCTCATACTCCACAAAATTAAGTGGTAGCTCATGCTTTACAACCAATATCGCAGTCTTTTGCCGAGCAACAACCGGATCAAATTTTCTTGTCTCAACACTAGTAGTTCCATCATCTTTTTTGGTCACACTTAGAGTTTTTTGTACACTGTCATCAATTTTGGGAATATACTTTGCCTTACATATTTTCAAGTGTCTAACCAAATGAGAGGTTCCGCTATTACCAGCGGTTACCAACTTTGCTCCACAATGACTACATTTTGCTTTCAATTCACCATTAATAGTTATCTTTGTGAAGTCTTCCCAAACATGAGAAGGTCCTCGCTTAGATTCTCGCTTTCTTTATTGCTACTTTGTCGTACACTATCGTTATTAAGGGATGCCTCTTCAACTCGTATGGACCTCTCGAACGACACCATCTTCATTCTCTTCACCCATATGAACATCTTCATATGAATTTAATGTTGAGTACCAACTTTGAATTCTGAATTTGACATTATAACCTAAATTAAATGTGTAATAATTCTAAGTTAATTAATAAATAATTTATAAACTTAAAACATGATTTAATTGAATTTAATTAATAAATAATTTGTAAACTTAAAGCATGATTTTATTGAATTTAATTTAATAAATAACTTGTAAACTTAAAACATGATTTAATTGAATTTAATTAATAAATAATTTGTAAACTTAAAATATGATTTAATTTAATTTAATTTAATAAATAATTTGTAAACTTAAAACATGATTTAATTGAATTTACATTAATTAAAATAAATAAGCTACAAAACTAAGTTAAATTGAATTTATATTAATCATCACAAAACTAAGCCACAAAATAATTAAAATAAATAAGTTACCAAAGTGATGGGTGGGTGTTTGGTCAAGCAGATGCGTGCCAAGAGTCAAGCAGATTGTGGAGTCCGGTGGAGGCTTGCATCGTGTTGTGGAGCCTAGCGATTAGCGATGGTCGGTGGCGAGCTGGTGGAGGCTTGGAGTATTAGGCTTGCAATCAGATCGGAGGATGGGCAAGCAATGGTGGTGTCGTGCCGCTTTGGTGAGTCACTGGATTTGTCTTAGACAACTGCTTGGCCCAAATTGTATTATGGTTCCAGTCATGGAGGTCAGGCAAGAATAAGTGAGGACCGAGCCACCGAGGAGTGGTGCTGCCGTGGTGAGTCTGGTTGTGTTACTGAGTTAGCCTAGTTATATCGTGGAGGCCGGCAAGCAGTGAGGACTGGAGGGCTGGAGGTTGGCAGCAGCAGCAGTTGGTGGAGTTGTCGTTGAGAGCTGTTTGGCTTGTGGATCGTGGAGGGCTGGAGGATGGCAGCAGCAGCGGCTTGTGGATCTTGGAGGGCTGGAGGCTGGCAGCAGCAGCTGGATCGTAGCAGCAGCGGCTGGTGGAGTTGTCTCAGAGAGCTGTTTGGCTTGTAGATCGTGGAGGGATGGAGGCTGGCAGCAGCAGCAGCTGGTGGAGTTGTCTTGGAGAGCTGTTTGGCATGTGGATCGTGGGGGGCTGGAGGCTGGCAGCAGCAGCGGCTTGTGGATCGCGGAGGGTCGGAGGCTGGCAGCAGTAGCAAGCAGCTGGATCGTGGCAGCAGCTACGGTGGAGTTGTCTCAGAGAGCTGTTTGGCTTGTGGATCGTGGAGGGATGGAGGCTGGCAGCAGCAGCAGCTGGTGGAGTTGTCTTAGAGAGCTGTTTGGCTTGTGGATCATGGAGATTGGAGGGCTGAAGGCTGGCAGCAGCTGGTGGAGTTGTGTATTACACTGTTAGTCTGTTAGGGTTTTTTGTGTGTGCTTTGTGGCTCTAGAGTCTAGAGACTTCAGTAGTTCAGAGTGTGTGTGCCATTGTGCCGTGCCCGTGTGGGTGTGACTGTGGCTCGTGGCTCGTGCAGATGATAGCAGCAGCGTGTGTTAGTGTGTATTTTTTTTCTTTTAAGTAAGGCTCAGCCTGGGCTAGGCTCGGGCTTTATAAGGCACTCGAGCCCCTACCGAAATTAAACCGGACTTGATATGTGTAGTCTCGATCCCAAATTCGGCCTTAAATTGAGCCTAAGCCTTAAAAATACGAATTGAATTTATCTGGACCAAAATTAGCTACGGACTTTTCGCCATCCATACTCTCAAGTCTCAGGAAGCGCTTTATTTCCCAAACGTGTCCGTTTGGTGCAGGCGATGGAGGTTTCCACGTGGCCTGAATATGGTCGCCATGGTTCCGGGGCCATTTGGCAACAAGCTTTTTAACTCAACCACCAGCGTTAACGGCAATTTTTTCCCGCGTATTTTCGGACTAAAACAAATAAACAGTAACAGAAAATTCTCTGTCACACCTATTTCCCTAAGAGAAGAACGAAAAAAAAAAATGGAATCGTGGACCCCACTCATGGACATTTTTCTGAACAGCCCAACACCAGAAATGGAAGCGTCTCTGTGGCTGCAACAATCTTTCGGTGCCACCGCCACGTCATCATCGTCGAGCTCAAGCCCGATCACTGCAGGCTCACTCATTGCCATGCTCACGAAACCCTGCAATGTCACGGTTGACGATTCATCTTCTTCACCGACCACTAAAACGTATGCCCAGAACAGAACTCTCTTAAATTGGTTAGGGTTAGGGGGGACAAATTTTTTGGTGGCTGATGGGTTGTTTTGGATTTACATTTTTTACAGGGTTATGTTTATACAGACTCTACCGTGTTTTGTTCAGTCAAGGATCTTGTCGTTTCTTGCTCTTGAGAATAAGTTATTTTGTGGGCGTGATTTATGTAGGCTGGCCAGGGATGTAATGAGTGGTGGTGGCGATGTGGGGAGAGATTTTTGGGCCAAGAGGGCTGCCCGCAATCTGCTCGATGTATTGTCTGAGTCAAATTATGAGTGGATTTCTGGTTTGAGCTTGGATTCTGAGGAACAACAAGTTGATGAAGAGTTTGAGTCTCTGCCTGGCTGGATCCAGGAATTCGTGACTAGTGATGACGATTTGCTTCTTCCTTGGCTTCCTATATCGCTTGGTGAGCTCAATTCAAGAAAGCTTGTCGGTGATTGCGAAAATGACGGTGATCAGGATTCGTCAAGTGATCTTAGAGAAAATGTTGAACATGAAGTGAATGAAATTGAGATTGATTGTCCTGTAAATGTGACTCTATCGAGTGAGATTGAAGAGATCGCCAGAGATTTGAGAGAGCGGATTGTGAATTTTGAATCTAGTTTTAAAACTGTAGGCTTAGCTAATGAAATGCGTCAACTTTGTTTAGATAAAGGAGTTGATTCTTTTGCTATTTTGGGTGTGATTGAACCTTGGAAAGCAGATGATGAGATGGCTTCAGTTTTGATTTCACATTTATCAAATGGAAGTGAAGACGAACTTTCTTGGCCGAGTCAGGTCCTCTGTTCGGTTGTCCTTCCAAAGTTATTGGTTCTTGAGGAACCGGCTTCTCGTGTGCTTGTGGGTGCAATGATAGAGTACTGCAAGATCCATCAGAGGGCAGCTGTGCATGCACTATTGTTTCCATTGTTTTTGCGGATAGGGGGTATCAACAACGCTGTATGCGACATGGTAACAAGGATTGTGAGGGAATGCTTGCATCCAGCTCATGTTTCAGCCTTCTGCCAGAAGCTTCTTTCTGGAGCAGAAGCTGAAAAGAAATGCATCTGTCTTCCATGCCACCAAAGTCTTATCTCCAATGAGCTGGTATGGACTGAGTCGTTATTTACCCTGTTCCAAAATATATTGAATCATAATGTTCATTTAACTCAGGATTCTGTTGATCATATTGTTTACCGAGTCCGGGAATTGGCTGAAAGGTTTTCAAAATCTTTGAAATTTGGAAACTTTTTGTTATGTTTAGTCAACAAATGTTCTCCCTTGTTAATTTCACATAAGCTTCTACTGGTTGAAGCTGTTCAGCACACAAATACTATCGTCACCAAATCCATATTATCAAAATTGGCTAACTTTTAGCCATTATTCAATTTAGGTCTTTTTCTATGTGGAGGAATTAGTCTTTGGGAAAACACAAATTTGCACAACTTGTTAAGCTCTCACATGGAAATTTGATATTGATAAATACTTTGGTTCAGTTCTTGGGTGTTGCTGTATGTGTTCTGGTCTAGAAGCAAACAGTTGTTATGCTGAAACACTTGATCATTTCTCTAAGATACTAGTTATATTGGTTTTTATATGTTTAGATCAATAACTATGCTCACAATATTCAGGGAGTTAATCATGCTGTTATCATGGGCATGTCTTACAATATATGTGTTCTTTTCCCTCCTAGATGCTAATTATAATAAATGCTACCTCCAAAAATCTAAGAATGTGATGGGTGGTATTTCTAAATCTGTTGCAAACTGAAATTTTCCCAGGTCAGATAACCCCAAAATGTCCCATAATTCACCCTAGGTTTCTGTTACTTTATGGACAGCCTGGCCTGCCTCTTATTAATGATATATTGGAATTCTTTTGTTTATTTTGATTCTAGACACATTCTGAAGCCAGAAGTATGTCATAAATGCTTCAGTTTGAGAAATCTTATTCCAATTTCATTTCTGTTTTTTAAATTAATCCTCTAGATACATATAATTCAGAAGAATACGTGAATTATTCATATACGACATCTCTTTCTTTTAGAAAGGGTTTTTCCATATCTCAACATGTATGACTTAAATAATCGAATGAAACAGTGCATTGCACAGGGAGACTCGTGGTTTTGGATTAGCAAGTCTATTCCTTTCTTTTCTTTATTTAAAACTAACTTAAAAAAAAAGGTCTGCTTTTAATTAATGATTTGAATTTTACATAGTCTAAGTAACTGGAAGAACTATAATGGTGCTGTGAAGGTTATAGAATAAGTGGCTATTTGGCCTCTTTGATTGGCTTTGGTGACGTAACAATGGTTGACAATATTTTACATAATTTGATCAAATTCTTGATGAATATCTTGGTTATGCCTTTAATTGGTTGTCTCTTTGGTAACTGGATTTCATATTGGAAGTAAACAGTTTTAATTTTATAACCTCATTGGTATATTCTTCAATATAGATGAATGATAAACGAAGGAAATAGAAAGTGTCATTTTCATCTCCTTTAGAATTTAACAACATAACTCTTTATGCTTGTTAAGTATATAAAGAACATATTCTTCCGCAGAAAACATGACAACATCAAACTGATGAACCCTTACATAGCAATCATTTAAGTAGATAATTTTATGAAAGGAGAATCTGGTGTCCATTGGCAATCTCCTTCATGGATTCAAGTCTAGGGGCCTTGTCTGAGAACTTAGTGGTGCCGTAAAGCTTCAGGTAGTCTTGAAAACTGTAGTAACTGGGGTATAAGAGTTTGGTAGCTGGAGAAATAATCGCATCGTTAGCAGGATTATAGAAGGTTGCAATGGAGAGTCGGCTTCCATTCTTTTCAGCCATGACACGGTGCAAAGCACTTTGATACCTCCCATTACTCAAAACTTCCACTTGGTCACCTGTGTTAACAAATATGGTGTTGTTTTTGGATGGAGGTATCTTTACCCACTTTCCGTCTTTGAAAAATTCAAGACCTGGAACTTGGTCATCTTGAAGCAAGAGGATGATTCCACCGGCGTCAGTGTGTTCTCGAAGTCCTCTCACGAGCTCCGGATAAGGACATTGAGGGTATTTTGCTACTTTTGTCCCCACAGAAGGACCCTTTTCCCCTGAGAATGTATTCTTTATGTAACTCTTCTCTAAACCAAGGTTTTCACACATGAGCTCGGAAAGCTTCTCCGCTAGCTTTACTAGTTGAGCTATGTACTCCTCCATTGAGTTGCTGCATTATGCATCATATGTAGCTCAGTATACACAATCATATTATTTTGAAGAGTTACGTTAGATAGTCATTAGTACTTCAGCATCAGAATGACTCACCGGAGATCCTCTGACAGATTTCTAATTTCATTGATGTTAGAGGATGGGCGATGCCATATGAAAAAGCTGGTTTCCCAGTCTACGTTTCTTATGTTGTTGTTTTCCTTTTCCAGGCTTTTAACCAACTCTGAATCATAGAAACCTTCCTTCAAATTTTCCTCATAGTGTGAGTTCACCAGTTGCTTGACCTTGTCCATCAACTTTTTGTCCATCCCATGGTTCTCAACCTGTAGAGTTTAAATTGCATTTATATTAATTTGAATGAAGTAGCAATCAGATGGTTCAAGTGAAATGAAGATAATACCATCATCCTCTTAAGTCTAACCTGAAAGAAGCCCCATTTCTCACAAGCTTGATGCAGAACGGCCATTGTTTTCTTCCTATTCTCCCCTTCAAGTTCCTCAAAATCTATCACAGGGATAGGGATCTCCATCTTTTTTGATGTTTCTATCTGATTGTAAAGATGGGTAACAAAGAGGGTATTTATAGCCTCAGCGACAGAGCTCACATTCTTTCTTTTTTTCTTTTTTCTTTTTTTCTTTCATTTTTTTACCATTTTCGTATTAATGTAGTGGGGGTAGTTAAAGGTTAATTCTAACATCATTGCAAGGAAAATTCTGGGGATACCTTGAAAAGGGCAAGTCCAAATTCAATTCATGACCGACCATGTGATTTTCTCTAATCAATTAGTCAACCATGCTCGGTTTCTAAAGCAAGGATGGTTTTTCTTTTATTTTTCTAAGGGAAAGTTCCCCTTAGCCCTTTGTAATTCCCATCATGTCAATGTTATGTATGACAAATTGGCTTTATTTTATTAGCGGGAAACTTTGATTGTTTACTTTTTTATTAGCATTGGAAATGATCAGTTTAAGCAAAACTAGGGGCACTGAATCAGTTGCTTTCAAACAGCCAAAGAGAAAACAGGGGCTTGGGTTTTGGTATTTGGGATCTTTAGAGATCTGAATCTACCCGTGGCGTCGCACCACTTGGTGGTGTTTGTCAACCGTTGTAATATTTTCATTTTTTTTCCTATTTTTAAGTTCATATTCTACAATTAGAACTTTTAATTGATTTATTAAGACAGCCAGTACATAGTTAACTCGACAAATCCAATTATCTTGGATCGGAGTAGCATAGGACAAACATCCTAATTTGCTTGTTATGTGTGGTTTTATAGATGATGATTATACACATTATCCTGGGTTAGCCAATTGTTCTATTTTCACTGCCGAGAGTCGAGAGTACTGATGAGTCCACTATTGTAAATATATCCAAGGTTTGAAATTTTTGAGTCTCAAGTCTGTGGGCTATAGAAGACTTTGGCGGACTCTCGTATGGGCTACATAAGACTATGGTGGACTCTTGCCCTCAAGATATTCAGAGCTTGAGGTGTGAATTCGAACACTTATGGAGTTGTTTATAAATTTAAAATTTAGATAGGAATAAATATCTTTCTAAATATTAGTGAGAATAAATAAATATATATCTTTATGTATATGGAGAAAAGGTTTCCATTCTCGTAGGCATAAAATCGCCAAACCATGCTCGACCTGTAAATTATTTATGTACGTACCTCGACTCTCAATAAATTTTAGATTATAATATATTTGTATAGCGTAAATCGTAAAGGTTGTAATGAATTAAGGCAAAAAAAAAAAAAAAAGGTCCTCACAAATTTGAATACTTTGCCACCTGCGTGGCAAATACTTGTAGAAATTAAAATACGTTATTATGTAAATCATGAAATGAGACGGTTCTGACTTCTCTCAATCGTTTGAGAGTTTCTTGAAAAAAAAAAAAAAAAAAGGTCTGAAATCATTCCTAAGAGTGCATCAAAGTAGAGACTAAACCTCAAGAAAATGTACAAAAAAAGCCCAAAACATATACAAGCAACATGGGGTTCGCTTGTAATACGCGGTTGTATGAGATACAGCCGCTTTTTATTATTTTTTAATTAATTTTAAAGGTAAATATCATACAAGGACCATCATTTTTAGTAAATGACAAAATAATCAAATTAAATTATGAAACTACTAAATGCCCCTCAACTTTGCATTGAACTTCCATTTTTTTTTTCTCAAAATATGTGACTTCGTACTAATGAAAATATTATTTAAGTATAAGTAAATAAATAATATAATTATAATTTATTAAATATTTTTGTATTACATTATAAGTTTAATGATATTTTGCATAAAAGATATCATATTATTTTATTCCTTTTTTGATAAAAGCAATGCAACTAGATATCTAGACCCATAATATATCATATTTACTTTCAAATATTTGGAAAAAAAAACAAACTCAAAATACATATAGCTAATTAATTCATACAAACTTATGTAAATTAATTAATTAATTTTCTTTTATATTACATTATTTTGATGGTTACATTTATTCACTATTTTCAAGTTACAGTATTTTCTAAATACTTATAATAGACATTTCTATATGTTAAATGTAATGTTATTTTTTTTATCTATTACTTTTAGTAGTATGGTAATTAATAAATTATAATATTAAACCTTTTTTTTTATGTTGTTAGTAACCATATCATTGTTATTTTGTTAGTTAATATTAAATTAACGAAAATAAGTCAACTATGATATTTAATTATTTATTATCAACATTAAACGTTTATTATTAGAATGTGTATAGTCTTAAATCTACATATATGACATTATTTTAATTTAATAGTGTAACTATTAATATTATTATTTTATTAATGTTATTTTAAAGGTGGGCATGTTGAGAACCCAAATATAATTTTTAGCAATAATTTTTCACATGATTTAACTCAAGACATATATCATATTTTCATAAATGATTATATACATATATATATATATATATATATATATATATATATATATATTTGGATAATTATGTCTCATGACTATAGTGACCTAAGGAAGTGTCCCATTACATGGGGTTGCATTGCAATAGAAATGCAACCCAATGTTTGTTGGAACAAGTGGCTGCATTATGGTGATGCACCAAAATGTTATATTATATATAAAATAAATAATATATAAATATAGAAAAATATAATTTTTTAATTTAATATAATATTATATAATATTAATTTCCATATTTTATTATTACATCACAATTATAAATATAAATTAATAAATTAATACAATTAATTAATGAAATTGATTAACATTTAATAATTTAATATAACTAATAATAAATTAAATAAATATGACTTTTTAATTTAATATAATATATTTTTTTATTTTTACATTATAATTATAAATATAAATCAATAAATTTATAATTTATTATTCTATAATATTATATTTTTAATTTTATTATATTAGAAATATAACTAAATAATTTATTATTTAACTATATTATAATAATTAATATATAAAATTGATTAAAATTTAACAAGTTAATATAACTAATAATAAATAATTAAATAATATATATATAAATAAAATATAACATAATATTACATTATTTAATTATATTATAGTAATTAATATATAAAAAATGATTATTATTTAACAATTACCTAAATAATATAATATAATATTACAATAATTAATATATAAACATTAATCATTTTTAAATAATTTAAATTAATATTGTTTTTTAAATGTACAATTTAAATTAATTACAAAAAATATTAATACAATACAGTGCAGCCAAATATAGTATAATTAAAATTAATATTGTATAGTATAGTACCAAATGTTATATAATATTATTATAATATAGTGCTAATGTAATACAGTATAATATAATATAATTATATTAAAATAATACAATATATTATGTCAAACGCACCTTAAATTCACAATCTAGCTTTTGAAGACACTAAATTGATTTTGAAAGATGAAAATTGATTTAATTTTGTATTAGTTTTATTTGATGTCAAAAGTTTTTAAAATTATTTCCGACAAGCTTGTGAAAAAAAAATTTATAAATGGAGGCTTTGATTTGTTTTTTTTTATGTATAAATTAATAGGCAATTATAATTTCATTTGCAAACAATCGCCTACAAACTATTTAAAAAAGTAAATTAATTAAATATGCCAAAATCATAATCAGAAATGTTGTTGCTAGTGTTATTTTTTTTTAATACCATATTATGCATGATACATGTAGAAAAACTATTTTATAAATGGAAGCTTAGATTCGTCTTGTGTGTGTGTGTGTGTGTGTTATGGATAAATTTATAGGAAATTATAATTTCATTTGCAAACAATCACCTACAAACCATTTAGAAAAGTAAAATAATTAAATATGCCAAAATCATAATTATAAATGTTATTGCTAGTCTTAGTTTTTTTTAATACCATATTAGGCATGATAAACATAGAAAAACTATTTTAATTGAGTCTAGAAAAATTGACGAACTTATTTTGTAAATTGAAAATTATACACATTGAAAAGAGAATGATAATCATAAAAAAATGTTGTTAACAAATTGTAATTTTCTAAATAATAAATGAGCATAAATGTGTAGAAAGGTCAAAATTGCAATTATAGATGATCAAATTCGTGATCAAATCTCTTTAATGAATAATGGTTTCAATTAAGAAAAAATATTTCAGCACCTTAATTTTGTAAATTGTAAAAATTAATTCTATAATTAAAATATGATTAATATCTTAGCGATATATCAAAAAGATTACAAAAATAGCATGACATACAAATCCTTATTACATTTAACTATAAATCTCATGGGGCATGATAGTAATAATAATAATAACTTCAATAATAGTAAAAATAAATAACAATATTACTTATAACAAAGAAATTAAAATATTAATTTGAAAAGAAAATAGAGTGGTAAAAATTTTATACAAATTAAGTGTTTTTGATTAAATTTATTTTGAAGATAAATAATTAGAATTAATTGAAATGATATAATGGGCTATCTAGGGGTAGGCATCGGTTCGGTTTTAGAATAAACTGGTTCGGATTAAATATATACTATCAAGTACTCACCACCATATCATTCATTATAATTACCAAATTAACTTATACAATCCAAAACTTCGTATTATAAAAATGAAGAAAATATAATCAACCATAAAAAATTAGTACAACATAAAAATTAAAATCATCCTTGCTCCATTTTTTCGCCATCTCCTGCAACTTTAACAGTTTTCAAGTTCCAACATTCACACACTTCTCAACTTAAATCTATACAAATAAAATTGAAATGAGTAAAATAAACATAAATATAACTATAAAAATAATAAATTAAATTTGTATAAGTGATACTTATTATTATAAAACATTACTTAATTGTCAATTGATCCTCTGTTGCTTGTGCTAGTAATGGTCTCACAAATTCTACAAAGAAATAAAATTAATGTATGAAAACAATATTTGTAATAATGAACACTACAAATAAATTATTCAAATTCCAAAGTTAACAAATCATGTTATTACCTCTTCAATAACTTTATAAAATTCAGTTTCTTGCTCGGTTGGTTTTATTATGTGATCTCCGAAAAGAGTTGATCGAAGCCAATTTTGAGTGTAAATCAAGGACTCACCTGTTTTAGGAGTCAAAGAACTCCTAAATGGGTTGAGAATGCGACCTCTATTGCTAAATGCTGACTCTAAAGCAACAGTAAAAACTGGAATTGCCAAAATATCATTAGCAATTTGAGACAAAATTAGATATCTATGTCAATTCAAACTCCACCGATTCAAAATATCAAAATTGTCACCCATCATTTCTGTTTTATCTGACAAGTATCTTTCAACCTCATGTTGCGCACCATATCCATCTTGTGTACTTTAATCTTTTTATATTGTGCAAAAGGATCAAGAGAATTAGAGTCATAACATTCGCTAATTCCACTAGTTTGAATCATACAACTAGTCTTAACAATACTATTTGGATCATCAGAATTATAGCTTTGATAAAACTTCAACATTAACTCTTTAATGATATTACACAACTCCTCAACCTTTTTAGTTTCATACAAACTATTAAAACACTGTGTAACAATGTCCATTTTACATCGAGAATCAAGTACTGTTACTAATATCAATAACATATTGACCTTCTATAAATTATCACCCTAATATTTAGTAAATTTTGTTATCATAGGCTTAACCATGTAACTTAGCAAAACATCATTACTATCATTAAGAGACTTCAAATGAATATGAACTTTCCATATCTCATTTAAATAATTATTAGCAGTCACAAACTTAGAACTATTAAATTTTAAGGTCACATCATAAAAGATGGATAGGAATTTGACTAACCTTCTTGCATTGTCCCAATCTTCTTCCATGGACTTACCTTATTCTTTTCGTTTTCGTTCTCATCATCTCCGTCAGCTCCGAACCAGCTTAACATAATGGCTATCTTCATCTTTTAATCTATCAAATACTTTTCAAATTTCAATGTTGATTTTAACATTAAGAATGTTAAATTTCATTTAGTCGGCACATCTAACACCATAAACTCATTGTACAAGATCTTTTCAGCATCAACACATACTTTGAACTTTTGTAACCTCAATGGGGAAGACCTGACTTATTTCATTGCATTGCGAACACTATCAAATAAGGATATAAAAATTGAACTTAAAACATCCCCACAAAATCTTGACATTCAATAAAAAGTATAGGAATATAGAACAAAAAAGTGATAGGAACAAGAATTAAAGGGATTAACCCAAAAATTGAAATAATTTATCAAAAATTTTATAAATTTCAATGAGAAGTAGGGATCTGAAAATTGAATTTGGTATATTCATCCAAAATGTTAGAATTTAATAAAATGATAAAGAATATAAAACCAAAAGGTAGTGGGAATAAGAATTGAAGAAAATAACCTAAAAGTTGAAATAACTTACCAATAATTTGATAAATTTCAACGGGAAGTAGGGATTTAAAAATTGAACTTAAAAAATTCTCACAAAATATTGGAATTTAATAAAAAAAGCAAGAATATAGAACTAGAAAGTAGTGAAAAATAAATTGGTACAACTAACAAAAAATCAGATAAAGTATAACAAAATGTAGGAATATAAAAAGTAAATTTGAAAAATCTACCTAAAAAGTTAGAATTTAATGAAAAGAGTGAAAATATAAAACCAAAAATCGGTGAAAAAATAAGTTGAAACAATTTACCAAAATTTAGATAAATCATAATGAAAAATAAGAATTTAAAAGGTAAACTTGAAACATATAGTATAAATTTTGAAATTTGACAAAATAAGTTGAAATATAATTATTTTGTAACATATTTATAGTCATTTTATAGTTTATTGTACTATTTATAATTTAAAATTATTACAATCTTTTGCCTCATTTAATTATAATTTTATCTTTTCTTTTTATAATTTTTTGACATAAAAAATAAATTAAAATGTAATTTTTATTATATTAACCGATTAAACACCGGTTGTGCAGGTCGTCATACAGCGCTCCACTATAGGTCGACTCAGCAACATGATCCTGTTTGGATACCAAGTTTCCTGTGTTAGAAAGATATTTTCTAGAAACCTTTCTGATGTGAAAGGCAACACATTTTTTTACCATGATCAAATTCGAATGAAGTTGATATATTATATAAGAAATAACATAAAAATTAAACAAATCTTAATTATACGGTTATAAATGCATGCATGATAGGATAATAAAAACCATATGATTATGCACAACTCAACTAATCACTAAATTCAAATTTGTAACAAAGACGTCGCTTGTCTATGATGATACTATTTTCATCATAAAGCCCTAATGTACTTGTCACATTCTCAATTTACTATCCTGGCCTGGTCAACTAGTATTCTATTTTTACCTACTTTTCACATTATAATCCTAGGAGTCCACTTATAAATATTTCCAAAGTTGAAATTGAGTCCCAAGTAAAATCCCTTTAATCTCCATCGAGCAGTGGTGAACTAAAGGTAGACTAGACCCCAGGTTATCCCTTCAACTTTTCTAATTTTCATATAATAATGGAGTTTTAAATATTTTATTTTAAAATATGTCCCCAAGTCACTCAATTATTATTTTTATGAGAGTTAGAGACTTATTTTATAAAATATATATTAAATAAATTTAAATAATTAGATACTAAAATGTTATTACTACTTCAACTTATTATAAAAAAAAATGTTATTGATTTGGTCTAATTGAAAGAAAATTATTATATTATAAAATCGTCACTAGTATTAGAAAGTTGCAAAAAGGCATATAATAACAATTAATTAACAACAATTCTTTATTTCCTTCAATTTTGTACGTGCTTTCTTTCTTTTCATTATATCCAATTATTCAAATATTTTACCTTCTCTATCAATAATATAAAAACTTTCATAAATAATTTTGTTATGGTACCATTTTAATAATTTGTGTTATAAGTTTATTTGTTGTAATGTTGTCATCAGTTTACTAAATTTATGAATTTTGCTAAGAGTATTAATGTCGCATTACTTGATATATGTATTATTTTACTCTTATACATGCATTGACATTTACACAAATATTTACAATAAATTTATAAATTAGCTCGAACTGATCAAAAGTCCAAAATCCAGCTCTGATTGAAAGCAGCCAAAAGAAAAGCTCTTATTTTTTGTTGAGTAATTATTTAGCTTAGTTGTAAATAAGCCCTGTGAAAGCTTGATACAAATAAATAAATTTTTATTATGTCTTTGAGTTATGTATCCTATTAGCGCAATATTGTAAAAGACTTTTAAAATGTCGTAAACAATTAAAAAATTCATTTGCAACTTTGTAAAATTCTAAATCTGCATTTTAAGAAATATGAATGCATGTGTTAGAGAATGTTTGTAAAAATAGTAACAATTTTTTTTTTTTAAAAAAATTGAATCCCCATAATTACCATTTATCCATGGTTGACAAATAATGGGACAAGTTACATTATGCATCATGTGAGACATAACATGAGACAGCTCTGACTTCTTTCAATCATCTAAGTTTCTTAAGAAGCAGGTGTGAAATCATTCACAAAAATACATCAAAGCAAAGTCTAATTAAACCTTTAATGAAAGGTATTAAAAGCCCAACATATACAAGCAACAAGATGGCTAAATACTTATTTAAGTTTTGCCCACTCTTTTATTTTTATTTTTTAAATTTGCATACCAATTTACTTGCATTAAAAGATTTTTTTTTTCTAAAAGACATTTTGAAAAATGATCAATAAAAATTGAAAGGCAACGCATTCTTTACCATCGTCAAGTTCAGTATGTATGAAACTCTTTCTTATAATCAAAATCAATATGATTAATCAATGAAATTATATTTGTTTAGTTAAAATACTTAATTTATATCTTAATTGATATATTATCAATAATTTAGTCATGTAAATGACTAAAGGTAGATTTACCTCCACAACAAAAAAATGTCTTCTTTAATTGATGGGCCAGCTTAAACAGTAATACTATCCCAACCGATGAGATATATTATTTGTCATATATTAATTACGTGTATATTAAAAATTAAAAATAAAAATAATTAACGTCACGCATATAACAATAAATAATTAGTGACACATACGTCATATACAAAAGTTAAACATTAAATAATTTTATTTTAATAAAGGAAGTCATGTGCACAAAAATATATTAATGGGGTATATATATAAAAAGTGGTGTTTCAATCTGGGAATCTCAAATTGGAACACCATGAAATCTCATATTGGCCACTTTTCTCATTTTTAGGAAACTACACATGTGAGCCGTGCGCGGCCTACAGGTAGCCTTTGGACCAAAATCCAAAGGCCGCCTGATGGCCTGCCAAACTCTTATTAGATCATCATCCTATATATATAAAAAATCGTGGGATTGGGCCATGAATAATTAGTTGCGTTAAGCAGAGGTTGAGTAAAATAAGTTGATAAGTGCTGGTGTAAAATTTGAATAGGGTAATGAAGGGATGACACATGTTAAGAGTGTGTTTTGATTGTTATGCTCTTGACAAGCCTAAGATGAGAGTTGAAAGGTCAGGAGCATCATGGGAAAAATAAGATGAGAGGGTGTGAGCCTTGCCACATGTCACATGGAGACCACAACAATAGTGAAAGGGCCTCCTTAAATATTTGGCCATGTTAGTGGAAAGATCCCTTTATTGAGATTGCTCGGTTCTATTAGAAGAATCCACAAACAGCCATTGCAAAGGGACCACTCCCCCTTAGAAGCCCATGCGCACCTGATAACTCAAAAAGACTATCACATGATCCAAACAAAATCCTTTACTAAGAGAACACCCCTTGTTAAACTTGACCTAAGAAGAATTAAGGATGGTAATTGGCGCCGCCCATAGTGGGTTTGTCGTTACCAAATTTAAATCTACACAAAATTTAAATTATTAAACACACTTACAATCTGCTGGGTTTTAACCATTCCCAAAACTCACAATGGCATTCGACTGATTTTTTGTTGGTTCTTATATTTAAAATCATAAATATTCAATAATTAAATTTATAATAATAATTAGAGTTCCACACAACATAACTGATTCTAAATTTAATCAATGTAAATGAATAATTAAAATTTCAACATCAGTCCATCAGAAACTCTAAAATTTAAATATGAAATACACAAATCCATCAAAAAATCATAAACTAATATCCAAAAGTAATAATATAATTATGCAAAAGTAACAACACTGCACCAGTAATAATTATAATTTTATATTCTCATTTAACACAAGTTTTAAGAATTAATATATTCATTTCATTCGCTACCATTAGCACTCATCCAACACGATTCTTATAATAATGATTAAATTTAATATTTTCTCAAGAATAATATTTTTAAATATTAATATGAAGAACAAAATTATAATAATGAAATAATCCATACATTAAGTTAAGAATAATAATCCATACAAAATAATAATAATAAATATATAACAATGCTTGCATTATTATATGTTTATCTTTAGTTTAGGTTTCCTTTATTTTAAGCTGTGACTTTAGTTAGGACTTAGGTATGTTGTAACTTGTACACATGTTTACACTTTACATTTATTTATTTAATATATTTTTAGATTTAAATATTTTTAATTAAAATTAAATTAAAAAGTATTTGAAAAAAAGTTGCAGGTTTGGCAAATATGCATGCAGGTAGCCATTAGATATTTAACTAATACTAAATCCACCCACAACTTAATGCAAGTTTCAATTTATAATATTAAACCCACCTGCAACCCTCAAATTACCCGCAGTGGGATGGTTCGTGCCATCCTTAGGAAGAACCTGTTATATTTGAATTTCACAATAATATTACTTAAAAGCCTACTACTTGAGGAGGTGATCAACCAACCATGGCTCGCCATTTGTCTGAAATGAATTAAAGACACCTTTAGGGGCACTCCGTTATATAAAGTCAAGATTATATTATCACAGAGAAGTCTCTTTACAAACTTTCACTTTTTCTTTATGTTTATATTTGGAGTTTCATAGAAACCCAACTCTTTATCCACTTTATGCTAACTTGACCGACAACAGCTACTTTTACATCGCCTATAATGTTCTTCCCCTCTTTTGAACGTTCTATAGGGGATTTCTTTCACCTTAAATCTTGCATCCTTATTGAAAAAAAAAAAACTAGATAAATCATCTCCAACAATAAGTCCTTAGACAGTAATTGTACCTATCAAAGTAGCTAAAAGAATTATTGAAACGAATTTAACTGGAAGAAAAAAGTCTGTTGATAAATGAATTCCAATTTGTTGACTATTACTTATCAAATCTTGTTCAATAATCTGGTTGGCTCGTGTAGTCCAAATAATCTCGTGCCATGACGTATCTAGACTACTAGTGACTAGAAAAAAAATACTTGTACAAACCAAGGAAGTAAGACCACTGCCAATCATCTAAAGATTCAACTAGATGTTTTAGGTAAGATAATAATTGGACCAGAATTTTACCAAAATATTTTATTGTCGTCCATGGGATCGAATAAAAAGCTCATCAACCACAACTTTCTCCATGCAAATGAGACTTGCTTCTTTATAAAGAGTGAATGAATCCATCTTTCTTTATAAAGAAACCATATATTTTTTATATTAAAAAAAATAATCTAATTTTACACTAAAAGCACCAATATTCTCTGTAAGGGACATCACATTTCTCAATAAAAGCTTGACATTTCTCCACAAAGATGTGATATTTCTCATAACGATATCATTTTTCTTCATAAGTTTTTTATTTTTCTTCACAAGGAGCCTAATTTATTCAGAAAAGAGTCTACCTATCTTATCTTTCACTCTCAAGCACTATAAAGAAGGTGAAACAATATATCAACAGAAAAAGACCGTTGAAATAAATGAATAAGAAGCTCAACAACCAAAAAATCACACAAGGAAAACTAAGGCAATGCCAAATTGACTCTAGTCTAACTCGACCTTATATTGGGAAGAGCTTCTTAATAGAATGATCATCCAATGATGACAAGAACTCATAAAGAGAGCTTTAGAATGAGAAGAACTCCTAGATGGGGCCCTATAATGAGAGGAATACTCAATGGAAGATCTAAAATGATAAAAACTCTCTAATAATAGATGAAGAAGAAGAACTCCCAAATAAGGGAAACCTAGAGTGAGAAGAATTATCTAGCAGAAGGATTGTCTTAGAGTGAGAAGAATTCCTTAATAGAGGGAACCCCAAGATGAAAAGATTTCGGTAATAGAAGGAGCGCCGAATTAGGAAGAACTCTTAAACAGAAGAAGCAAAAAACCTACCAATAGAATAGAAGCCCCGAAGAGAGAAGAACTCTCTAGTAAAGAAAGATATAGAGAGAGAAAAACTCCCTAGCAGAAGGATTAGAGAGCGAGAAAAAACTCTTTATCATAAGGATTATACTTGACTAAGAAGGGAATGTCTCACTCCTTAGATTTTAAGATGCTAGAAATGTTACCATTGGTACGAGAACTTGCCAAATGCCCCAAATATCTAAGATGGCTTGAAGCATGCCCTACACTAGGGCTTATTATTATCATGGTTTAGTTCAGTTCGATTCGAATTACAAATTTAGGTTCAATTGGTTATAAACCCTACTCTATAAATTTACTCTTTCTCAAATCCAATCAAAAAATTAACTAATTAATAAACAAATTTCTCATAATCCCATCCAAAATTAAACTAATTAGTATCTAAAGAATTTTATATTTAATAATTAACATAAAAAATACTAACAATTAACAAATTGGAGATCCGAAAAAGAAGAAGTCGACTTGAAGAAGAAGAAAAGAAAAAGGCAATGGTGGAAAGAAAAGAAAAAGAATAAGAATAAGAGAAGGTGATGGCTAAGTGGATAGTGTATATTTGTGACTTCGTGTGTTAAGAGTAGATGGACGTGGGTTTTTTCTAAATTTTTTGGCACTTTTTCAATTTATTTACTTGACATTGACTATTCCTCTCAAAATGAAATACAATCCAATCGGTTATTCAAACCGAAATACAACTCAATTGGTTTTAAGTTTTGAACTCAAATAGGTTCAAAGCTTCAATCCAAACCAAATCAAACTCAGAAATAAATTTTAGGTTAAGTTTGGTTACGGCATCAACCCGATCCGAATGCCCACCCTTATTATGTATATGTATATGTATATGTATATATATATATTAAAAAATATCTCATAATGCCAACAAAAAGTAATGCCTAAGGTTTAAAGGAAAAAAAATAGAATAATAACAATTGTATTTAGTTAAACAAATAAAATAAATTCTCGTAACCCATCGGCAACCAATTAACTCGAATAAGGTTGAGTCCCAGATTATGGCTAGGACTCAATTTCTTTCCCAATTGCCTAAGAACAACTAATCTCTCCTATAAACTTTTTGTTGTAAATGTGTGAGGTATTTCAAAATACTCACTATTCCAAATTATCAAATATACATGGTCTTCACACATGAGCAGATGGGCTTGGCTCATTTCTTAGCCACTTGATGAAAATAAATATATTTATTATTTTGGATTAAAATCAGTTAGTGAAACTTATTGGAATTGGTCAAGTGGCATCTTTACAAAAATTTGCAGCAAGAATTATATTAGCGTTGCAGTTGCTTGATATTAGATTTTAAAACTCAATTTCAAGCATTGATTTTGAAAAATAAATAAATAAAGGGATATGGCTGGATAATTCAAGGCTATCAAAGCCAACTGTTGTGACTGATTTGGGTGTGAAAAAATTTTCTTTTTTCCTTTTTCTTCTTCTTCTCCATCAAAGCCATTTTACTTTACCAAGAAATAAATTAAAACTAGCTGTTTAAAATAATTGTAGTTTAGAGTGCGTCATTACAGTTGCAACACCATTGAATCTTGGAAGAACAGACTATCTTTAATTCTTTTACGCACTTAAAAATCATCTGAGAATAGGCATGCTATAAGAAAATTGATAATAAATAACATCTACTTTATGATAAAAGTTATTCTATCATGTAAGTATAATGTAGTTGTGAGAAAATTTTAATTTATCAAATTATCAAAAGTATATGATAGAGTAGTGATAGAAATTTACTCTATAAAAAAAAAAAATTTGATAGAAGTTTAGTATTGACCGTATTTAACCAAATTTAAAATTCATATTTTATTAAAAATAATCAAAATCCCTCGTTTTAAATGGTCAATTAATTTAAAAAATATAATTAAAAAAATTGTGCATTTAAACCAAAACCTAACAAAATGTAACAAAAACTAAAATTTAAGTGCTAAAACCCATCACACAACACTCGAATTTATCCCGGTACCCAAACTCATCATCACTTAACATTAACCCTCACTCTCAAACTGCTATTCGAAGGACTAAAGAATCAATGCTAACAAAACTACTTACCGTTGCATGTTTGAAGCTGCTGCTTGAAGAACCGAAATTTAAGCCCCCGCCTCTATATTTCATGCATCTTTAAAACCCTAAGTGTGATTTCTAGTTGGTACTATTTGATTTTAAATTGAATTTGGTACGATCTCAAACTTCTCTATTCATTTTTATTTTCATTTTTGAATCCCTAGGTGTGTGAGCTATATAGCTTTTGGCTTTAAATTGTGCGATTTCCTTTACTCTAGGTGATGTGCTTAGAGAAAAAATCTTTTGATGTAGGAGAAGAGTTTGATGTATTGACTGTAAGAGGTTTAGTAATTGTTTAATGAATTGACTTTGTTTTGAAACTGTTGTACGTAAATGTAAGTGATTTAAATTTACAAAGGTGAATGGTTTGTTTGAATTGTTGAGTAGTGATTGTGGTGGTAGTATTGATAGTAGCAATAGTGATTGCTAAAATGACAGAGTGAGAGAATAATGAAGAAGAAACAATTAGAAGGCAGAGGCAGAGGCATAGTGTGTGTGTTTGTGAAGATTTAATTTCAAAAGAATTAGGACTGAGAGATGTTGGGTTTTATTGAGAGAGCTTATAAATTTGAAAAATACACTTTTATTTAAATTTCTTATAGGTGCAGGTTTTCACGGGCCGCTCAAGTTTACCACTAAAGATGACCAATTTGCACACGTGGGTTCATTTAGTATAGTTACACCCAAGGCGGGATGTATTTTGAAGTAGGTTGCGCTCAGAAATGGATCACCCCATATAACTAGCCAGCCGTGGTGAGCTCAGTATGGATGAACTAAGCAATTGGGTTGTCACAAGGTTTGTACACTTAGCGAGCTCGGCCCGTTATCTAGAAGCCTCTACCATCCTTTATATCTAGAACCCACCATACTTATCTTTATCATCATCTTATTTTTATCCCTATCTTTATCTTTATCCTTATCTAGATAGGTACTTCTACAAATTGAATTGTATAGCTTGTATGGACATTTCTAGAACTAGGAAAGCCACACTATAAATAGGCGGTTAGCACCCACCATCCTAGGCATGTCCAATTCTCCAAACACCCCTACACACACATATCATACAAATATGTGTAAAGCTCTCTTGTACCCTCCGTTGTGAATAATAAAATCACATATTAGCCATATTGCTCTTTTATTCTCTCTAGCATTCTTACAAGTCTCTTTGCTTAGCTAGCTTAAGAAGTTCATTAGACTTATTTAGTAACTTTGTGCTAGAAGTTGTCTAAGTACCGCATGGGTTGTTGCTCAAATAGTATTTCTGTAGATGCCTTGGAACCTCGCATCACGACATTCGAAACATCTATGTCCATGGTTCAGGACATCCTTTATAATTTGGAGGCTAAGGTGGATGGTCTAGAGGGAGAATATGCCGAATTTACGGTAGCCACCAAGGCCCTCATGCAAGATCAAAGCAACACCCTTCGAGAAGAGTTTCGAGTATTTCATGATGAGGTATTCAAGCTCCGTAACTTCATACAAGAGGAGTTATGAGCAATCTGTGCAGAAATAAAGGAAGTATACTCAGATTAGGCTTTGCACAAGTGCACATTCACCACTAGCTTGGCTTCTTCAAGCTCGAGTGATACGCGCCGCATAGATGTACCGAATCCCGATACCTACAATGGCATCCGGAGCGCTACTGTCGTGGACAATTTCCTCTTTGGGCTATATCAATATTTCGATACCATGGGCTTGCAAGACGAGGTATCGAAGGTGGGTATAGCACTCACGTTTCTCCGAGGCACTGTACAATTATGGTGGCGGCGGAGGAAGCATGGTGACATGGTAAGGGAATTTACACCATTAATATATGAGCAGATTTTCAACAAGAACTCCAGAAGCACTTTACTCTAAGCAATGCAAAGAAAGAGGCACCAGAGCGCCTTCGTTGGCTTAAGTAAACGGGTAGTATTCATAATTACATCAACGAGTTCATTAGCCTTATGCTAGAGATCACTAACATGTCTGACAAGGACCTCCTCTTCTACTTTCAAGACGGCCTTAAAGATTGGGCTAAAGCGGAGTTGGATAGGTGTGGCGTACAATCTCTAGATGATGCCACCGCCATTATAGAATCACTCGCCGACTACTCCGCTCAAGCCAAAGACAAGAGGCCGAACCAAGGCAAAGGTGGGGGAGAGGGTCGTAAGGACAAAGGGCACAACTACAAGCAGTGGGGGCAGGAAAAGCCTCTAGTAGCAAAAGTCAGTAAAGTAAGATGGACAAAAAAAAAGAAGCACCGAGGCCTCGCAGCCGATACTTTATTTGCAATTGTCCGCATTGGGTACGCGATTGTTTAGAGAAAAAATTGCTTAATGCTCTTGCTGCACAACTTAAAGGCTAACTTTCGCCTATGAGAGAAGAACCAACATAGCATGGGTACCCTCCAGCGCTTCGTTGCGCTCGAGAGCCAGCCGCCTGTACATGCGAAGAAAGGGCTCATGTAAGTGAGTGCAAACATCAATGGCAAGACTGTGCGTGTATTATTAGATACCGGAGCCACGCACAACTTTATTACGAAAGATGAGGCTAAGCGCTTAGGCCTCAAGACAACAAAGGAAGGAGACACAATTAAAGGGGTAAACTCACTTGCCCAACCTATTATGGGCACCGCACAAAGCGTACACGTAATAATCGGGACATTAAGTGGGAAGCTTGATTTCTCCATTATTCCTATGGATGATTACAAGATGATCCTTGGCATGGAATTCTTCGACAAAGTCCATGCCTTCCCATTACCATTCATGAACTCTTTAAGTATCATTGACGAGAGTAAAGCTTACATGGTTTTTGCCGAGCGCACCAAAATCAGGGAAAAGACGCTTTCGGCCATGCAATTCAAGAAGGCTTTCAAGAAGGACCTTAGTTTCTTGGTCTTCATTCGCGAGCTCAATGAGGAGGAGATTCCACAAGTACCCACGCAAAGTCTCATCACGAATATAAGCCGTCCTCGATGAGTTTAAGGACGTCATACCTCCGAAGCTTCCAAAGAAGCTCCCACCTAGGAGAGAGGGGTAGATCACAAGATAGAGTTGGAGCAAGGCGCTAAACCTCCAGCCTTGGCGCCTTACCGCATGGCGCCACCCGAGCTTAAAGAGTTGCATAAATAACTCACTGATTTATTCGATGTCGAATATATCCGCCCAAGCCAATAAGACAAGACGGATCGGCAACGTCCAGTGGGGTTATTGGAACCTCTACCTCTAGCATCAAGACCATGGAAGAGCGTATCCATCGACTTTATCTCGACCTTACCAAAGTATGAAGATTGCAGAAGAATTATGGCCATTGTTGATCGTTACAGCAAATATGCAACTTTCATCACCGCACCATCTGATTGTAAAGTGGATGAAGCTACCTGACTCTTCATCAAGAATATTGTGAAGCTATGGGGAGTTCTGAAGAGTATCATGAGTGATGGAGACCCACAATTCACGAGATGCTTTTGGACCGAGCTCTTCAAGATATTAGGAACCGATCGATCTCAAGTTCTTAACAAGCTTTCACTTGCAAACGGATGTACAAACCAAGCACATCAATAGCCTACTCGAGATGTACCTAAGGCATTCTGTAAGCGCTCACCAACGAGATTGGGTAAAATTGCTCGATATTGTCTAATTCTCGTATAATCTTCAACAGAGTAAGGCTAAGGGCAAAAGTCCTTTCTACCAAGACTGATTCATCCGGTCTTCTACGTGAGTCTACTCAAGCCATATCACGGAGATATGGAAGATCCAAGCTCCGGAGAATCGAAGAGAGCCCCAAAAGCCGTTATCACCTCTTATGATAAGAATGTGGAGTACATTATTACCGATTGAGTGACTCAGAGAAGGGGCGTGCCTGCATACGAGTACTTGGCAAAGTGGAGGAACCTCCCTAAAAGCAAATCAACGTGGGAACGTGAAGAATACCTATGACAATTCGCGAACCACATTAAAAAATACAAGTATGAAGATGCGACAAGGGCGTCGTGAGCATAGGTGGGGGAGGATTGTCATGGGCCGCTCAAGTTCACCACCAAAGATGACCAATTTACGTACATAAGTTTACTTAGTATGGGTACACCCAATGGCGGGATGTACTTAGAAGTGGGTTGTGCTCAGTATGAATGTACTAAGCAATTATGCTGTCACAAGGCGTGTATACTTAGCGAGCTCGGCCCGTTATCTAAAAGACTTTACTATCCTCCATATTTAGAACCCATCATGCTTATTTTTATCATCATCTTATCTTTATCCCTATCATTATCTTTATCCTTATCTAGATAGTTACTTATACACATTGAATTGTATAGCTTGTATGGACATTTCTAGAACTAGGAAAGCCACACTATAAATAGGGGTTAGCACCCACCATCCTAGGCTTCTCCAATTCTCCAAACACCCACACATACACATATCATACAAATATGTGTAAAGTTCTCTTGTACCTTCCGTTGTGAATAATAAAATCACATATTGGCCATATTACTCTTTTCTTCTCTCTAGCATTCTTGCAAGTCTCTTTATCTAGTTAACTTGAAAAGTTCAATAGTTTATTTAGCAATTTTGTGCTAGAAGTTGTTTAAGTGCTGCATCAGTTACTACACAAATACTCACCCCATGACAAGATGCTAAGTTCAGGTAGCTGGATATTGACTACTTTAAGATGCTAAGTTCAGGTAGCTGGATTATTGACTACTTTGGAAGGATTCTAGGGTTTGCATTGACCACTTTGCATAAACTTTCCAACCCTCCATTGACCACTTTGCATAAACTATTCACATGTCAATGCAATGATCAAGGGTTTGAGCTTTGTTCTAGTGGAGATTCGAGTGAGTTTTCATTTCACATTTCCCCTTTTTTCTCTCATTTTTTTTTTTATGCATAAACTTTATGTCCAGATAGATTGGTCTCTCGTGCATCACGCTAGCAAGTAGCAAGGCTTCATATTCGTTTTTTTCAGAAAGCACACATTAACTTTCTAAGTTTTACTCTAAAATAATAAAATGCTCATTAGTGGTGGGTCATGCACTCCTTTTGCATCATTTTTCAAGTCGTATAACATGAAATGATTTCTTACAGGTCTTCGGCAAGAGATAAACAGGGCACGTATGAGAATTGTGGAGCCTTTTTTGAAGGGGCCTGCTAGTTTGGAGCATCTTAGAAAATGTTTTGCCGACCGTTATAGACCTCCCTTTTATGTGCACTCCTCCCTACTAATAACTTTGCGATGACTTTCATCCGTCTGTTGCTGAATGAGTGTTTCAGTGCCGATATTTGCTGGACTTTGGTTTTTGGCACAAGTTTGTTTCGCTGCTAGAGATTACTTATGTTAGGAGATGTTGCAGAGAATTTGGGGTTGATATGTAGTATGAATATTTCAACAATTGGGATTGTAGTTTGTATGGTTAAACAAATATTGTAGTTTGAATATGAATATTAAAAATATCAGTCTTTTGTTATTTATTGGATTTTTAATTATTACATTTTATTTTAGATTTTACAAAATCTTATTTTTTAAAAAAATTATAAAATTTCAAAAATAAAAATAAAATAAAATTCTAAAAAATATTAACTGCAATAATGCAATTTTCTTGCCAAAAATAAAAGAATATTTGGAAAGTTTAATTAAAATTAAATTGGGCACGTGAAGGTACTTAATATTTTAGAATGAATTTGGCTTGTCGCAGACTTTTTTGACTTGAAATTTGAGTTAAATTTGGCTTTTTTAATTTATTAGTGGTAGGCTTTTATTACACAGCCACTCATGTTAACTTTCTTTGATTTATTGTTGACGTAGAGTGAGTTATTATTGATAGGAGAATTTAACTTCATGTTAACGTTCTTTGATTTATTGTGAGCTATTATTGGCAGAAGAATTTAGCTTCAGGATTTTACACCTGCTGAAATTTATAAGTTTGAAAATTCATTATTTTTTGCAACACTTTTCACACAAGTTAATAACAACATTATATATTAAAAAAACAAAAATATACAACAAACTTTTTTTTGGCAACACATTTCACAACAGCAACTTATATATTTTAAAAGCAAACAAAAATAGACAACAAACTACAAAAACACGAGGACGTGCTGACCACCAGTCATGACCCAGCTTCTTTACTGTCCGCCATTTGTCTGGTCATCTGAACCGCGGTGGCGGTCCGTGATACTATCTACATCAGATACGCAACCAAAAATGGCGCCAGCTAAAATGGCTCCGCCAAGCAAAACTTTCCAAATCTTTCTACCGAAGCTCAATCTATCAAAAATAACAACTAGATCCCCACCCTCCATCACGCGAGTAAAGCCAGTATCTGCCATTCTCGGCAACTTGGAACGTGCAATCAGATTCCCAGTGTCACGCTCGCTTATTATGACCTCCTTCTTGCGTGCAACCCTAACGTCCACCTTATCATTCTTCCTCTCCCCAAGATGAATCCTGAACTCTGTACCATTCCACACGCCTTCTCCTTTACTGCCAGCCATTAATTAATTTTAAGGCTTGATATGTAACTTCTTGGAATTTCCTTCTACACTCAAGATTTAGTTCTTGTAGTTTGAACCGGCCTGTGTGAGTAGTGTGATTTATAAAGACTCCAGCTGTTGCCCTCAAAATTGAATTGTGAGAGCTGACTGCTTCCTTTCTTGTTTCGCGGAAATTTCTGTGTTACTTGACTTTTTGGTGAATTGGTCCAACGTGGTTTCTCTCTCTGGACTTTGCTTAGCTATGTTTTCTTTTACCAACAATCATTTCAGTCAATCAACACGTTTTCTTCTTTTATATATGAAATTTAAACGGGCAAAAATAAAAAATAAAAAGCAAGAAGCTAAGAACTATAATTATTTGATAAATGTAGAAGTAATTCATTATCTGTTATTTCTTTAAAATATAAAGGAAATATTGTTTCAAATTAATGCATGAAAGATTAAGGGGGAAAATGTAAAAATAAAACTGAAGGACTTGGGTTAAAAAATATTATGATTAAAAGTCTAGAATATTATCATTAAAAGTCTAGAAATGAAGGCATATATAACAATAAAGTGATTGAGAAAATAATGTAAAACAATTGAAAAGAGAAAAGGATAAGAGAAATTATGATAATTTAGCTTAATAAGGACATATTAAGTGTTCAGGTTAGTTTGTAAAGTAAAATTATAAATTTTATATTAAATTTAATAATATATTTATTCAATAAATGAGTTTAGAGAAGATTTGTTTAGCCTCATTTAACTACATCCCGCCCATAAAATCTAAAGAACCATTTTCTTAGCTGCTTAACATAATGAAACTATTTTTATTGGCTTTTTTATATGAAAAAAATATAATAATAAATTAAAAATTTGTATAATTACAGTAGCTGCCTACCTTACAGCCTTCACACCTACTGTGAATCTTACTTAAAACTCACAGCCGAATATTATTGTAATCAAATCCAACTTGTGGGCAGAGTTGAATAGATGCCTAAATTTATGGAATCAAATTTTATCGTACCTCTTGTCCAGCAACTTGGGTATTGCCTTTTTTATATGGTCAATTAAAACATTTTTACTTTTTTGTGCAAATTTCAAATTTTTTTTACTTGTTTTCGGAAACCTGCGTACACCGGCAAATTTTCTTCACTTTTGCTTAGCTATATTCTTTCCGCCGGAGCAAATATTCGACTCAGTCATCAGTCTACTCGCATGGCCAAAGAAAGGAAGCCTTTTGATTGTGACGTCGTGCGCGTGTTAAAAGTGACGAAATTACACAACGTAACATGCGTGACGTCATCTCTCATACCTAAGTTACTGTTTTCGAAACTTTCGGCATATGACTTGACTACTTAACCAATAAAAATGTGCCACATCTACATAACAGAAAGAAAATTTAACTGGCTTAAACGGTTGCAGACAGGCGGCTAAAACAACAACCAATAAAAATGTGCCACATCTACATAACAGAAAAAAAATTTAACTGGCTTAAACGGTTGCAGACAGGCGGCTAAAACAACAACCCAAAAAAGATTGCCGCTTCTGTTATCATTACTTTAATCATTGTGGGTGCTGTCTTGGATGAATCAGACGTGTGTCAATAGTATTGCATTAACTCTTAAAAAAATAATAATATTATTATTTATTTTAAATTTTTTATTTTAAATAATTATTTTAAATGATGTAATATTCATTAATTTATTGATAAAAATTAAATAAATTAATTATATTATTTTAATAACTAATTGATGAATACAATATCATTTAAAATAGTTATATTCATTAATTTATTGATAAAAATTAAATAAATTAATTATATTATTTTAATAACTAATTGATGAATACAATATCATTTAAAATAGTTATTTGAGATAAAAAATTTAAAAAATATAACATTACTTAAAAATAAATTTATTAATTAACTTTTTTAGTTCTTGTGTACTCAAAACATCAGATATTTTAAGATAAAATTTCAAACACCAAAATATCACAAAAAAATTAGGTGATTAGCAACTAGAGTAATTATCAAATTTTTTATCCTATTTTCATGATGTATGCGATTAAATATAGTGTCTATTATGTGCAATTATAAGTACCGCTTTTATTCCAAAATTAAACCCTATTATTATTTTTTATTACATAAAATAATAAAATAGATAATAATTAGAATTAATTACTATATAAAATTTTATTACCAATTAAGAACTTAAGAATGATATATTAAAGGTGATGGATATTATATAATTTGTGCTCATCAGAACTTGACTAATGTACTAGATAATGTTAATGCAACATATTGTTATTAATAGTATTATAGTAGTAAGGATAAATTTAACTTACTTTCATTATTGATATAATTTTCTATTAAATCAGAGTGTTTCATTAATCTCAAGTGATTACATTGTCCATAGCATTTATTACACGATGTATAATATAGTTTTCATAAGATGCATTTGACAACTTTTTTTTTTTTCATATAATTATTATATTGACATTAAGTGTTTATTTTTTTTTTTGAAATTACCAAGAAGGTGAGGAGTTAGGCAGGACCTCTACCTGTAATATAAATCATAAAATAAGAACTACATACATAAGGAGGGGGACATGAACCAAAAACTTCCTCGGTAAATGAAAAAACTGCAGACTGAAATACAAAAAAACTAGGGCCTGATATGCGGGACTGCATGAGCATCCATATGAAGAATCCCAGATAAACCTATGAGCAGATCATGAACTGATAAAAGCATTTGACAACTTACATATAGTGTATTACATTGCATTAAAGTACTGTTTTTAT
This sequence comes from Murraya koenigii, assembly GCA_025617385.1. NCBI lineage: Eukaryota > Viridiplantae > Streptophyta > Magnoliopsida > Sapindales > Rutaceae > Murraya > Murraya koenigii. The sequence continues at coordinate 9,090,948 of CM046817.1, read as the reverse complement.
GAAAACCCATGTTTGAAATTAGTATCCGATTGCACTGCGTTTTATTAAAAAATGTGGCTAAACCATTGAAAAACATATAAAATAATAAATGTGGCTAATCCATTGAAAAACATATAAAATAAACTTATGGAAGGTGGGGTTTAGGTTTTATCACATTAAAATACTATTCATACTTAAATATAATCATTTAAATTTTATTATTTAACAAACTCTAAATTTGTTAAATATTAGTTATTTAGTTTATATTTATTATTGAATAAATATAATAATTTAAATAACAATATAAGATAGTAATAAATCAAAATATCTAATAAACAATTGATAATACGTTATTTTAATTTCATTACATAGAATCATGTTACTATCGTTATACTAACTAAAAATAAATTTGTAAATTTTATTTAATCATTTGTTATTTACAAACACATTGAATTTAAAAATATATTTAAATTAAACAATTATATTCGACATTATTATCCTATATTATAATAACTAATATATAGAAATAAATTATATTATAATATAATAATATTAATAATAAATAATATTGTAATATTTTATTATTTAATAATAGTTTATTATTAAATCATTTTTATTATGAAAAATAATATATAAAAATAATTATTTTATACTTAATTTCAAAAATTAATAACAACCCTAAAATTTTAATGAATTTAAAATAATATTAATTTAATTTTAACATTAATATAAAATAAATATTATTTTGTGTAATACAATTCATACTACAATTGCAATATACCTTAATACAATACAATATAATGGAATATAGCTAATACAATGTAGTATAAAGCAATAGGCCAAACATTTATAGTGCCATCAATCCAATATATCCTAATGTTAATTGTTAGTGTCTCATGTTATAACTTCAAATTTTATCGCTTAAGTGTAATCGATTTACAATATAACATATTCTTTTAATGAAACTAAATTCATATAGTTAAAAAAATTTATACTATATTTCAATAATGATTTGAATTCTATTTGTGCTATCAAAAGTATTAATGTACTTCAAAAAATTGAATTAAAAAAAAAACTAGTCTAATTACTATTTATTCTATTAAAAAGATTTAAATTTATGTTACTTTAATTGATTCTATAACTTTACAATAGCTAGAGGCCTAAACCAGCACTCTTCAATATTTAATTTTCCCTTTTTCATAAACCCTAGAGCACTCTTCGATTTTTTATTTTCATCCTTCGCAACCATTCTTCAAACCATTTACTTAACCATTCTTCAAACCATTTACTAATAAGTAATCGGAATGAGTTGAAATCGGAATGAACTGAAATCGGAATCAGGAATAGGAATTAGAATGAATTTAATTTTTATTGATGTACTTACTTTGTCTTGGAATCGAAATGGACTAAATTAATTTATTAGAGTATCCTTTATTATTTATTGTCATAATAATTAATAAAATAAATAATAAATAAACAAATTGTAGCAATAATTTATAAACAACAGCGAAGTCATCAATAATATAGTAATAATAATTATTATTATTAGAATTGAATTCCACAAGAATAATAAATAATAAATAATAATTAAAATAGTAGTAGTAGTAGTAGTAGTAGTAGTAGTAGTAATAATAGTAATAGTAATTAAAATAGTCATAATAAAACTTATTAGAATTGAATTTCATGAGAATAATAAATAATAATTAAAATAGTAGTAGTAATAATAATAATAATAATAATTGCCTAGATAAATAAATAAGGTAACAAATTGAAGTTCAAATAATAAGGAACATAAAATGCATATATAAATTCAAAATAATTTTCAATACATCAAACGTTAAATACACAACAATATTCAATGTTAAATAAATCCAAATAAGGGTTTTGCTATGTTACATTTTATATAACCTACATTCCACTATTTTGTTACAAGTTTTTGCATGCTTTTGTGTGAAATGTAAGTTACATAAAAATGTAACTTAGCTAAACCATTCAAATAAATATCTAAATGCTAATGTTAAATAAATTCAAATAAATATCCAAATGTTAAATAAATTCAAGTAAATATCCAAATGCAAATAACTTATAGATAAAGATCGGAGGGATGAACAGCAACAACCACGAACGACAATAGCATTGGTGAAAGGGTAACATATTAGTTCGACTCCAACTAAGAGTTAGAATATTATTGAATCATGGTGCTTGCTAATTATTTGTAGTTATTATTATTGTATGATTTATTGTAGTTATATTGGGGTTTACATAAGCCTTGATTCAGATTCTCTTATAATCTAATTCTTTTATCTTAATAATACATTTATATGATTGGTAATTAATAAATGAGAATATACTTAATTAAATCTTGACCATACATAATTAAAAGTGTACATGCGTCAAAAAATCATTCAAAACACAAATATGATCAGATTATGAGAGGATCTTTATCCTGCGTAAGTTACATTTAACTTATATCTAATAAAAACATGCAAAAATAAGTAAATGGATTAAGATCTTCAACTAATCTGAACTTTTTCTAAGTAAAATTTCATGTGTTGATTGGTAGTTAATAAATTTAAAAAGTAAAAAAATTAAATTCTATTCATACACTAATACTATATAACACATGACATAAGATCATTAAAAGCTCGGAGAGCTTAGATCAGGAGATGATCATAATCTTGAGTAACGAACATATAGTGTTAGGATCTTGCTTTGGCTTATTTTTAGTGGGGTGTAAGTTACACTAAGTGTATTTGAATGGATGATAAAAGAAAAAAATAAAAGGAAAAAAGGGTAGAAAACAATTTTATTATCTAACATATTGTATTTTTTATTTAGAGTAGTTCTCTCAAATCAACCTATTATCTCTAATTTATCTATGATCTCTACAATTAGTGTAGGGAGGGGATATTTAAACTCACCAAACAACTTTTTACACCCACTTTTTAGCATAAATTTTTATTATAAAAATTCCCCAACTTAAATTACTATTGTAGCCAAATATTAAAACACTTTAACACGTTTCTCTCTCTAAATTATTTTTTCTTCTTAATTCTTTCGCTCTCCTCTCTTTGCAATCGTTTTTCTAATCGTTCATATTGATTCTTATACTTTACAAGTTTCTATTGGAATCAAAAGTCAAATCTATTTTAAACTTGGCACTCCCTTTCCCTAATTTTTTTTATTACTTATATATGTTTTCTAGAAAATTTTTCATCAAATATTTTAATTTAGAAAAGTTTTCTTCGGCAAAGGAAGATTTACTTTTGATCATGTAATTTAATTGGTAATAAAAGGCATACCAAGTCAAAAATAATAAATTTTTTAAATAAAAAAAATTATAGTTCTATTTGAAGTTATTGTTCAATGTAACTCAAATTTAGTTTAATTACTTTTGAAGTATTTTTCTCTAATCTATCTTATATTTCATTACAAGAATTTAAGAGTTCAGTTTAAGAATATATATATGTATGTATGTATTATACAATCTAAAATATGTAAAGACATAATGATACAACAAGATATTGTATTTTTACAATATGTATATGTATGTATGTATACACACACACACACACACACACACAATATTGTATAGATTGCTAGAAATATGTGACTAGAGATGTTTAATCATCATAAGTTGATCTTTTGGGGATTTACAAGCTTATTGTCGTAGATTAAGAATGTCGTTGCTGGATATTCCTATAACATCATGTTGTTAACAATAAAATACTTATTCAATACTTAAAATGTGGAGCTAGCATAACTACACATTCAAGATTGTAAAAAAATATGTTGTTTGGTTAAGACCAACTTTCTTATACGAGCGGTCTCTTCAGTTGCTAAGAAAAGCAAGCTGATATGAGATACAAGATTAAGAGAAAGTATTGGGTATGTTCTCATGGAACTTATATCTTGAAACTATCATCTTGACTTAGTTAAGATAAGAACCTAATTAAGCCAGATATAAGTTCCTTTGATGCCCTATGAAGGCGAGCTTATTGGGACTTGAATTGGGTGCTCGAATAGCTGCTAATTTTAGATTTGTACAGTAAATAGTTAGACATATGCTATTTATTAAAGGAGAATTTACTATAATGTGTGATTCATACCACGCATGCTTCTTATGATCAATAAGGAAAATGAGTGAAAAAAATAATTAATGAATCCCTACTTCCTTATTATGTAAGTTCCTTCAAGATATAAAGAGACCTCGATCGATATTCTTAGTCATCATCGACTATATTTTGAGGTAAATGATTAATATTTATTACTTTAGCATGTTATTTATGGCTTGATGTTATGCGGCTTATGAAACATGTTTAAGAGAGTAGTTCGTCTAGAATTTTCAACTTATAAGTAAGATGGAAAGATTTATTTTCTTACATCTAACTTATGTGTTCATCAGTTGACCAGTTGTATAATCTATATAAGAATAGTTACAATTGTGAATACATAGAGCTCATAGAGTCAAGCATATATTTTATTATGGAATTAAGAATACTTGTATCGAAGTAATGAAAATAAAATCTAGGATATATGATAAAAAATATCAAATCTCTTATATATGTTACAATTAAGATTTATTACTATTCAATCTTCAATTTATTGTTCATGGGTCACACGTTACATTAGCTCATATGATACTGCATTTAGGCTTTGGGTCTCACTTTTTTTACTCTATATATGGTGTCATCCTATCATGGGTAAGTGGGAGATATTGAAATTTACGTCCATGATGGGCTACACTAGCCTAACAAAAAGAACATCTAGAAATTTCTTTTAGATAAAGTTCTATATGATTGGTATAAGCCTAATCAGACTCTAAGAGTTATGAAGTCTTTTGGATGACTTCAATAACTCTTATTAGGTTTTATATAAAGACACCCATTGTATCTAAAATATGAGCGTGAGAGGTAAAGAAAGTATGTAGAATGTAATAGAAATACAAAGAGTAAAAATGAGGGAGAAAAAACAGTGGGCTCTTACAATATGATCTGAAGGTATCTTATTTAATTATGATTGTCTTCCGACTATAAGTATATAGTGGCATTGATGAGATTATGCATAATGATGGCACAAGCACGTGGAATAAGGTATATTAAGATCCTATGCAAGTTTCTGTCGGACTCGTCGCAAGAGCTTGTGTAAAGAAATTCAAAGAAGCATTTAATGGGCTAATTCAAGCAACTTGGGATCAATCCAATTCATGGAGGCCTATTGAAGTAATCTCACAAGATATTCGGACTAATAAATGCGTAATTCAAGCTCGTAAATATTATGAGCAATCAAATGCATGAAATTGGTGCATTAAGGATGAAAGATATGCCACTATCTTTTTAAATAATGTTTTCATTTTTAAAAGAGGCAATAAATTAGTTATTTTAATTTTATTTAGTCATTTAAAATATTTTTTTATTAGATTAAGATCCTAATTTATTAAAGATTCTTTCCTTTTTATTAGATTAGATTTTGAGTTATTTAGGATTCTTCTCTTATTTCAAATAGATCATGATTTGTTTTCAATTAGAATTTCTTATAACTTATATATATATATATTCGCATTCAATAAGAGAAAAAGAAGAAGTTTTTCATGCAATTTACTTGAGAGTATAATTTTCTTTAGTTCTTAAACGAACTTTTTGAACTTATTAGATTTTTCTTGGCGTTCAATCTTTAACTTATCAATCAGACCATCCATAGCTGATTGTGGCATCATCACATATCAAGGTTCTTGTTTCATTAAGCAGCGGGTCGCGATTCCATTCAATTCCTGAAATTAGAAACAATCTTGAAGTCTAATTTGTTAGGGTCTCGTCAATTCTTGGCAGGGTTCGTATAGTTGGTATCAGAGCAAAAGTTCTAATTAGGTTTTGCCTATCCTTATTTAGATTTCGTGTCTTGTTTATTTGAATTCAAAAAAAAAAAAATTCTGTGAACAATACCGCATGAACATTATTACGTAAACAATACCTCGTGAATAGTGCATTGTGAACAGTATTTAGGGCTTCTTAATTTTACATTGTTGTGATTTATTTCCTTCAATCTATAAAATTCTACCAATTCCTTACCCTAAATTCTTTCAATTTTCAGTTATTTAGTGTTTTTTTAAAAAAAAAGAGGCAAAGCTAAAAAAAATAGTAAAAAAATTTTCAATTTCTATTATTAGTGCCTTATAAAATCCAAATCCAATTCTTCATTGTGTGAAAATTTTTGCCAAAATCATTATTATTTTGTGCTTTCAAAACCTAATCATATGTGTTCGTTGTGTTCTCATCCTTCAAACTCAAATCTCTTTGATATACTCTTTGTGAATTGCTGTTGAGATCTTGATATTGGTTTGATTAGTTTTATAAGAACTAAGAGAGAATTATTACAAGTGGAAAAAGGCAAGAGAGTGTGCGCATATGAGAGGGCAAAAGCCAATAAATTTGAGTGAAACACGAATGGAATTGAGTAAATCATTCTCATGAGTGAAACACATAAGAGAGTGAAGTGAAGTCCTTTCTATATTATTTCTAATTTCTTTTTGCATATTTCAACTATGTCTCAAGATGAAAAACGAAGTGCAAATGTAGAGGATCAACAACCAATTATTCAAAAATTTCAAATTCAAGTCTTGATGGGGGAGATGACACGACTGATGAGAGCTGAATTTGAGCTCATACATGAGCGTTTGGATCAAGTAGAGAACGCAAGTACAGGGCAACCACAATGCATTCCCCAAGCACATAAAAGAGAGAGAGTTCTAGCTAAAGCAGAGGTTAATGACTATTATGGAGATGTATATAGTGAAGGAGAGGATTCAGTAGGTAATCATAGAAAAGCTAGGCATCGAGATGATGGTGTGAGTGGCATAAAGATGAAAATTACATCTTTTCAAAGAAAATCTGATCCTGAAGCATTCCTTGAATGAGAGAAGAAGATTGAGTTTTTATTTGATTGCTACAACTATTCTAAGGCAAAAAAGGTAAAATTGACTGTGATTGAGTTTTTTGATTATACTATTACTTAGTGGAATCAACTTGTTATGACTGGGAGATGAAATAGAGAGCGTCCTGTTGAAACGTGAAATGAAATGAAGACGTTGATCAAAAGGTGATTTATACCTAGCCATTACTAGTGAGGCTTGTACTAAAAACTACAAAGTCTTACTCAAGGTAGCCGAAGCATGGAAGATTACTACAAAGATAGAGATTGCCAAGATTAGAGCAAATATGCAGGAAGATAGAGAAGCTACCATAGCACGATTCTTGAATGACTTTAACTAGAAGATTGCAAATGTGGTGGACTTGCAACATTATGTGGAGATTGAGGAGATGGTTCACAAGACCATCAAGATTGAGCAGTAACTCAAAATGAGGGTAACACCCATGCAACTCTAAGCTTGAGTTCCACTCCATGGAAGCCGAGCTATATACAGCGATGACAAGAAGCTACCAACATTTACTGCACCCAAATCAAGATCCAAGCCATCTAGACCTAATTCACAAGGTAACAGTGTGACACCCACTATGAGGAATCATGATATTAAGTGTTTTAAATATCATAACAGGGGACACATAGCCAATGAATGTGTGAATAAGAGAGTTATGGTGTTACAAGATAATTGTGAAATTGTAACCGATAATGAGACAGAAGATAATGAGATGCCACCATTAGAGGATATTGAAGATGAAGAGTATGCAGTCCTTGATAAATTAACTTTAGCAGCTAAGAGAGCTTTGAGTGTGCAAGTAAAAGAAGATGAAGCAGTTCAATGCTAAAGCATCTTCTATACTAAGTGCTATGTTCAGGAAAAAGTATGTAGTATAATTATTGATGAGAGAATTTGTACCAATGTTGCTAGTACTGTGATGGTGGAGAAGTTAAGGCTTTCAACACTTAAGCATCCATAGCCATACAAACTACAGTGGTTGAATGACAGTGGCGAGATGAAAGTGAACAAATAAGTACTAGTGTCTTTTAAAATCGGTAAATATAAAGATAAAGTACTATGTGATGTAATACAAATGCAAGCTGGACACTTATTACTTGGGCGTCCTTGGCAATTCGACAGACGTGTGAAGCATGATGGTTTTATAACCAAGCACTCGTTTGAGTTTAATCAACGCAAGATCACTCTTGCTTCATTGACAGCAAAACAGGTTTATAAAGAGAGAGCTAGCGAAAGAAAAATAAAGAAAAAGAGAGTGAAAATCAGAGAGATGCCGAGCAAAAAGAAAGAGAAAAAGAAATGAAAATTGAGGCAATTGAGAGAAAATTAGAGATAAAACAAAATAATTTTTATGCAAGAGTAAGTGAGATAAAAAGAGCATTATTTTTAAATCAGCCAATGATTATACTTCTGTACAAAGAGACATTTCTGAACACTAACGAGCTTAACCTTATCTTGCCTAGATCTATTATTTTTTTTTTACAGGATTATAAAGATGTTTTTCTCGAGGAAACACCACATGGATTACCTCAAATATGAGGGATCGAGCATTAAATTGATTTCGTGCCTGGTGCAACCATTCCAAACCGAAGAGCCTATAGAAGTAACCCGGAGGAAACAAAGGAGCTTCAAAGGCAAGTTAATGAATTGGTGGAAAAATGACACGTGAGAGAAAGCATGAGTCCATGTGCAGTTGCAATTTTACTAGTTCATAAGAAAGATGGGACATGGAGGATATGCATTGATTGCCGAGCCATCAACAACATAACGGTAAAGTATCGACATCCCATTCCTAGACTAGATGATATGCTTAATGAATTGCATTATTCTTGTGTATTTTCTAAAATTGATCTTAAAAAGTGGATATCATCAAATTAGAATAAAAAAAAGGAGATGAGTGGAAAACTACCTTTAAAACAAAATATGGTTTGTATGAATGGTTAGTTATGTCTTTAGTTTGACTAATGCTCCGAGTACTTTTATGATATTTATTAATCATATTTTTAGAGCTTTTATTAGCAAGTTTGTTGTTGTTTATTTTGATGATATTCTCATATATAGCTAAAACTTGGATGATCATGCAATACATTTGAAATTTATTTTAGATGTACTTAAGAAAGAAAAGTTATTTACTAATTTGAAAAAATGAACCTTTCACACTAATAAACTTATGTTTCTGAATTTGTTGTATGTACACAAGGTATACAGGTTGATGAAGAGAAGGTATCTGTAATCCAACCTATAAGTGTAAGTACCATGAGAAGCTTCCACGGACTTGTTAGCTTTTATTAGCGGTTTGTGAAAGACTTTAGTACATTGGCCGCACCGCTTACTGAATTAATCAAGAAAAACAATGGATTCAATTGGGGAGATTGTTTGCCACATGTTGAGTCTGCTTAGAACGATTCATTCTGCTACTGAGTATTCACCGTTTGAAATTGTTTATGGTTTTAATTCTTTAACTCTATTAGATTTAACTCCATGTCTCTGAGCCTGTTAACTTAGATGGAAAGAAAAAGGCTGAAATTATTAAACAGATACATGAAACGACGAATCTCAATATTGAACAAAGAACTGAGCAATATGCTAAACAAGCTAACAAAGGGCAACACAAGCTAGTGTTTGAACCCGGCGATTAGGTGTGGTTACATATGCACAAGGAACGATTTCCTGAACAAAGGAAATCCAAGTTGCTACCTCGAGGGATTAAACCTTTCCAAGTCTTGAAACGGATCAACAACAATGAATATAAGTTAGATTTGCCTAGTGAGTACAATTTAAGTGCTATAATTAATGTTTCTAATTTAAGTCATTTTGACGTAGGTGAAGATTTAAGGACAAATCCTCTTCAAGATGAGGGGAATGATGAGATTATGCATGAGGATGTCACAAGCACGTGGAATAAGGCATATTCAGATCCTATGTAAGTTTTCGTCGGACCTGTCACAAGAGCTCGTGCTAAGAAATTCAAAGAAGCACTTAATGGGTTGATTCAAACAACTTGGGACCAATCCAATTCATGGAGGCCTATTGAAGAAATCTCACAAGATATTCAAACCAATAAATACATGTTTCAAGCTCTTGAATTTTATGCGTAATCAAATCTATGAAATCGACGCATTAAAGATGAAAGATATGCCACTATCTTTTTAGTTATGTTTTCATTTTTAAAAGAGGCAACAAATCAACTATTTTGATTTTATTTAGTCATTTAAGATACTTTCCTTTTTTTTATTAGATTAAGATCTTGATTTATTAAGGATTCTTTCTTTTTATTAGATTAGATTCTGATTTATTTAAGATTCTTTTCTTATTTCAATTGGATTAGGATTTATTTCCAATTAGGATTATATATATATATTTCAATAAGAGAAAAGGAAGAAGTTTTTCATATAATTTACTTGAGAGTATAATTCTCTTTAGTTCTTAAACGAACTCTTTAAACTTATCAGATTTTCTATTGCATTCAACCCTTGACTTATCAATCAAACTATCCATAACTGATTGTGGAATCATCACATACCAAGGTTCTTGCTTCATTAAGCAAAGGGTTACAGTTCCATGAGATTATCCTTTATCTCATTAAGCAAAGGATTACTTGAGAGTATAATTTGATTAGAGTCTCTTCAGTTTTTGGCAGGGTTCGTATTAGGCATAAAGATTTTCCATGAGATTATCCTTTATCTCTACATTGATATAACATCGTAGTGATTCGCTTCCACATTTGATTTTCTATTAATTGTATTTTTAAATATACACAAAAATCAACACATACACACCCAAAAGTATTAAGTGTATCAAATTCGGTAAAAGTAGAATGATTAAACTAAAGGATGAAGTAATGAGATGTTAAGAGGTAGTGATTGTAGGGAATAAAACTAGGTTTTTCAATTTTTCAATTAAAACCTTTTAGGACCGATCTCATACAACATATAAGAATTAAGTAATCTAGAAATTCATACCTTGATGTTTTGAGAAGATGAACAATTGAGAGTTGTAGATCCGTTTCCAAACGATCTTCCAGGTTATGACTCAAGTTTGATCAACACTGGACGTGTGGACGTCTGTTTCACCATTCCCCAATTGTAACTGACTCCTCTTAGATGTCTTCTTTATTTTTCTTAAAAAATCTGGGATTATCTCTTGTGTCACTTTTTAAAAGAATAATGCCCTTTTTAATATCTTATGAAAAACAATAGTATGTTAGGATTAGGATTTCTATTTAAAATAGAATTCCTCTTTTAACTATCTCTCCACTTACGTAAAAGTGGAAGGAATGTGTAACTAACTAGGAGACTACCTTGTAAAATATTACAATCCCCCATTTATACTTGAATATAACATACTAGGCCTTAACAAATATTATAATTATGATTTTCATCTAATATGCCAGTTTTTCTTGCTGTTGGATCCAGTGATAGTATTGTCAATTAAATGAACTAAGCCGGGGATCATTTGGGAACATACAATAGTGGCTACAATAATAAATTTGTAACTAAATAAATATAATTATTTAATTCCAATTCTACTCCACTATAAGTCGAGGTATATATATAATTTTATTATTGAACTAACAATGGAGCCCGTGGGAAAATTATCTTAAATTTTCCCTCTCCCACTCAATATTTTAAAGTTGGTTTTCCCTTTTAAAACATATATATTGTTAATTGCATGCTTCCTATAATATTATCTAAGTGATATCTTATATTATTAAGCATTTGTAAATTTCAAACAATATACATGAATTCATGTTATGTGAATGACATATTATTATGCATAGAGTGACACTATCTATTCTATATAACATGTTATCATGACATATTCACATCCAAAACATAACATATAAAAAAATTAAATAATCTCAATTTATGATTTTTCTAATAAAAAATATTAACCCTAAGTCTAATCTTCATTGGACTTTATGTCAATATCTTCTTCTCTTGATTATCTTTATTGATAGTCTTCGCTAATATGAGCTTAAAATTTATTATTGGTCCAAATTTTTTTTAATTTTAAAGAAAATAAAATTTTAAATAAAAATTTTGGACAAAAAATAAAATTAATTTGTTTAAACTATATCTATGCATTTTAATTTATTAAGTCCAAATTTTATTGAACATAAAACTAAGATTTACGAAGCCCAAAATTATTTTTAGACTTTAATGCATAATAGTATATTAGTTTTGTCCAAACGAAAATATACAGAACTATAGGGATCTGAGTGATATTTAACACTCCAAAACCCTGACTATATTCTTTTCTTCTCCGCCGCCATCAACAAAACGTAGAACTGCCGTTCGCTGTCTTCTCCAATCTGCACTTTTGCTGGAGAGGGAGCTGCCGCCGCGCTGCCTGCAGCGTGAGCTGCTGCTGCGCGCGCTGCTTACAGCGTGCGTTGCTGCTGCTGTTGGCTTCCGCTTGCAACGAGTGTTGCTGCTGCTGCTTGCTGCGCGACCCGCTCGCGCTGAGTGCTGCGTGAACTGCGCACGCTGCGTGCTACGCGACCTGCCCGCGCGAGCGGCCGATGCTACTCAGGAATTTTTTTTTTAATTCTTACAAATTTTTGTTAAGATTACAATCACCAATGACTTACAAATATTCTTGAAACATAAAATTAAATTAAAAAGAAAATATTGTTATAATAGATCACCCTTTGGTTACAAATCCAATAACAAAAGTATAAATAAATTTCTTACCATGAATTGAGATAATCCAAGCATGCTTTATTCATATATTAATAAATAATATGTATCTAAATAAATTGTACTACTCTAATACATAATTAACAAGATAAATTTCTTACGAAATTTTTATATATTATTATGATCTACTCTGATACCAATTGTAGGGAATAAAACTAAATTTTTTAATTTTTCAATTAAAACCTTTTAGGACTGATCTCATACAACGAATTAAGTAATCAAGAAATTCATACCTATTTTTAAGAAGATGAACAATTAAGAGTTCTAGATCTATTTCCAAACAATCTTCCAGACTATGACTCAAGTTTGATCAATACTGGACGTGTGGACGTCTGTTTCACCACTCTCTAATTGTAACTGGCGCCTCTTACATGTCTTCTTTATTTTTCTTAAAAAACCTGAGATTCTCTATTATGTTACTTTTTAAGAGAATAATGCCTCTTTTATAATATCTTATGAAAAACCCTAGTTTGTTAGGATTATGATTTCTATTTAAAATAGAATTCATCTTTTAACTATCTCTCCACTTACGTAAAAGTGGAAGAAATGTGTAACTAACTAGAAGACCACCTTTTAAAATATTACAAGCCCCAATTTACACTTGAATATAACATATTAGGCCTTAACAAATATTATAATTATGATTTTTATCTAATATGCCAGTTTTTCTTGCTTTCGGGTCCTAATGGTGTTGTCCATTAAATGAGCTAACCCGAGGATCATTTGGGAACATACAATAGTAGCTATAATAATTAAATTTGTAATTAAACAAATATAATTATTTACTTCCAATTCTACTCCACTATAAGATTGGAACTGACCCCCATAATTATATGTTCGAATATAATTCGCTCATGCTACATTGATTTCTTTACTGCACAATCCTTTATACCACATCATTAATTTAAATTGATATCTCAACTGTCCAATCAATTTAATTACATCTTGTTCCTTGATACTTACTGGTTTTCTCTAATGATCATTTTCAACATACTTATTTATGTTGAGACACTCTGGCAAGAGAATTCTATAATCAAGTACTGAAAACCCATCAAAAGATGTGTCGTACAAATTATATATTGTTAATCTACAATTTTAATACTTGTAATTACTCTCACCAAGATACCGAGTAATCTTGACTACATGTGTATGTCATGTCTATTGGTAACTCAAATGAAATAACAACTACAATCATGAAATCATAACTAACTCAAGATTAAGATTACAGTAAATCAATGCCTATGAGATTTAATAAGTCTGACAGTTATTACTAGGTCAATTAAATCTTATATGTGATCCAGTTCAATGTAGACATACTACATCAATAAATTCATACATGATTAAGACAAATCACTCAATGAATATATTACTGTCTATACCTAAATAAAGTACCTAAATAAAGTACCTAACTTTATTTATCAACTGCGAACTTAATTTATTTAATTATAAGATAACTTGTATTTATGTCTTCTGTGAATCCACATGGTGATCGCATAAATACATATAATATGATTAAATAGATTTTACTCAAAATATTAATATAGTTCAAAATATCTGAATAAATACTTGAAATATTTTATTAATCAGAAAATTAATATACTTTAAAGAACACATAATCCCAACAGTAATGAGGTATTCGGCCGAAATATAAGGTGGGGATATTTTTGCTAAAAATTGGGGACATGCACAAATGTCAAAGAAGGGAGAGAAAAAAGCTCATTAAGTAAGTACAGTGGAGAAAGTTCACGACCCATGTGATAAGCAATCAAGCATAATCGGATGAAAAAAATGTTCATGTACACATAAAAAGGACAGCAGTAGAATGAAAGAAATGATCAATTGATGTATGTGTACTTTTAATTTAATGTAATTTTTGCTCCCATAGTGGCCAAAATTTCTCTATTATTATTGCTGAGCTTGCTACATTACAGTTGTTATAAGGTACAGTTTCCTCATAACATTGGATCCCACTTGAGGCTACTTTATATTACTATAAGGTGGTGGAACTTAGAAGGGACAATGAGGGGCCATGGCCCTTACAAGAAAAATAAAACGTTAATGCGTAATATAAAAGTAATTGTACAAATAATAAAAATCTTATAAATTAAGAAGAAGAAGCATGTACAATAAAAAAATGAAGAACTAAATAGTTTATTATTAGCATCAACCAATAACCTTTATAAATAAAGATAATAATAATTATTTTACTGTTTATGATTAAGCACTTTAAATATATTTTTTAAGAAAAAATATATATAAAAAATTTTAACTTTTAAGAGTTCAACTAATGATGAATGTTTAACTTTTAACCTCATTCTCCAAATACGTAAGAATTAAGGTACAATAAATAATTTTATTATTTAATAAAAAGATTAAGATTATTTTATAATATTATTTTCTAGTCTTTTAAATCTAATTAAAAAATTAACTTAATTATAAATAAAGTAAAAAAATAGCTTTATTATTGACAAAAAAAATTCAAACTTTAATTTTAGGCACTTATTTCAGTATGAGAGTTATGAGATAATATTAAGAAAAGATTATTGTATTTGAAAGAAATAATATCTAAATTTAAGAAATTTTTATAATTTTCATTTCTTATTTAACTATATATTTTAATAGAGAGTGGAATTTTATTGAAATATTAATATATTATTAATTTTTTTATTATTATGCTAATGAATGTTTACGTAAATTAAAAGTTTATATTGATTTTTTTTCAATATTCTTTGGCCCTTAAAAAAAAAAACAAATCGGCCTCTGTAACTAAAGTGGCTTGTTCCGCCGCTAGGGACGGCCTCCTCACAGCTGCTCTTTCTAACAACTGTCATGTAGCCCTCTCCTACTATTGCTCCATCACTTTCAACACAGTTGGCTTAATTATCCATTCATGGGGAACGCTTGTAATACGGCGCTGTATGAGATAAAACTGCTATTTATTATTTTTTTAATTTTATTTATAACTGGCCGGTTATCTTTATTTTAGTTACTCAAAAGCAATCAATAACATTGGCAATTATCATTCAACTTACTTAATGTTAAGTAAATATTATAATTTTCAATTCAAACTTGAAAGTTATTAAATACACCCTCAATTTTACAAGTAAATTTATTTTTTTATTTTTTTAATTCATGGAAAATATACTTATATACAAATCAGAATAATATTTAAAAATTATTAAATAAAAAATTATAAATTAAATATTATTTTCTTAATATTACATTATAAATTTAATGATATTTCACTTTTAAAAATAATATAACTTTTGTACTAATGAGAATAATTTTATATATTAAAAATAAATTATATATATATATATATAATTTTACATAAATGTAATGATTTTTACTTTAAAAAAATCAGAACATTTTTTCAAATTGTATATTAGAAAAATATAAAGCATCTAATATGTTATATTTTTTAAATAGTACTTACATATAATTTCTTAGGCAAATTAATTCATACAAAATTCATATGAAAATAATTATTTTATTTAATCTTTTGTATTGTATTAATTCTTTATCTTTAGCAATTAGTTGTTTCATGATTAATGATATTATTATGAGCCAATTTTCTTTAAGTGTAGTTAATGATGATAATTATTAGCCATTATTAATTTGATTAAGCTGAACTCTATATTATAACTGCCATTATTTTTTTTATTATTGAGGATGTAACTGGCCGTCGATATTAATTGTGAAACATATTATATTATAGGTAATTATCATATAGCTACCCTCATTTCAAATAAATATCAAACTAATTGATTCAAACTAGAACACTATCAAAGAGTTCCTCAATTTAACTTGAAAATTCCTAATGAAAAATATACGTAAAATATATGAGATGTCTCAAATTAATTTTTAATATTACATTATAAAGTTAATGATGTTTTACATAAAAATTTATAGGAATATTTTATCAATTTTTTGATAACGCAATGCAGTATAAATATTTAGACCTATAATATTTGTATATTAGACAAGTAGAAAATATCTAATGTTTGATATTTTTGAATAATAATTACAAACAATCTCTTGTGTAAATTAATTCATACAAATTTATGTAAAATTAATTACTTTATTCATTATCTTGTATATTATTTTTATGATTACATTTATTCACTATTTTCAAGACGCAATAATTTTTATAAATACTTCTAATGGACAATTATATATATAGTGTTAATTTTTAATCTATTTTTATTACTGTTATTGTGATTAATGATATTCCAATATTAATTTGGGTTAACTAAACTCAGTTATGATATTCTTTTTTTAGTAATATTGTTAATTTAATATTATTATTTTAGGGATATGGTTAGAATAAGACAAGTATAACTTTTTAACTTGTACAATCCCTTGTGAGTTTAATCCGGTAGCAAGTTAAATAAGGAAACAGGCCAACCCTCTAATATTGTTAATTATAATTACAATTTTTATTCACATTGCATTGTAAATATTAGGAAAAAAAAGATAACAACAAGCTTGTATTTGTGAAATTGTCACGAAGGCCCTCATTATTATTTGTGTAATATTTTCTATTTTTTAGCAATATCTAAGGTTTGTTTGTGAAAGCCGTAAATTAATTGAATTTTTTGAAGTTATTTGGTCACGAGCTTGTAAAAAATTCTAATTGTTTTATTACATCTATTTAAATGAATGGAAGTTTTAGTTGGTTATATTTTAGTGCATCCCTTAAATTAATAGGGCATTTATTATTTCATTTGCATAGAAATGCCAAGAAATCAAGAGTATTAGACCATATTTTGTTTTTTAGAAATGAATTAGACATGTCAAATTCATACAAATAAATGTTGTTATAAATTTATATTCTCTTAGTACCAAATTAGCTGTAAAAAATTTTAAAAATGATTTTAGTCAGGTCACAGAAAATTGAAGAACTGATTTTGTAATTAAAAAATTGACTTAAATAACTTATTTTTAAAGTAAAAAGGTACAATTTGGTGTAATGTATATAAAGGTCAAAAGCTAAGTATAAACAAAATTAAGTTCAGGAAATCTAATCGTGGTAGAAAAAATGATGTTAGTGTCAATTTTTATAATTTAAAATATGTTGTTAGTTATAAATTACGATTTTTTTAACTTTTTAAAAGATGAAATTCTTGAGAAGCATAGCAAATTGGCAGCATTCTTACATGTTATTATTGTTGAAGTTATAAAGAAATTAAGAAAATTATTTTAAAAGTAAAGAAAAAGATGAAAATAAATCCATGAAGTTATTTTAAACGTAAATAATTAAAATTAATTAAAATGAAGACAAGCCACAAGTGATTAAAAAAATTATAATTTGATTTCTTTTTTTTTTAATTTAAAATGATCATAATCTAAAACTTGAATTTAGACATTTTTTATTTGAAATAGAGTTTTATTCAAATTAGAAAATTTTCAGAGCAAAATGAGAAATGATAAAGGAACAAATGTTTTTGTAGAGGTCAAAAGCTCAAGTATAGATAATCAAATTAATAATTAAAATAATCTTCCAAAATAATGAATATCAATTTTTTTAAAATTTTTTTTCTCTTTGGAACACAGAAAAATCATTTTTGCCAACCTCAAAACTTTGATACAACATATTAATTTTCATGGTTCATTGAATAATCATTTTATGAATATATAATTTATGTGATCATGACCATTTGAAAAATAAAATATTTGAGGAGTATAACAATTGCATGCAAAGCTACTAAAAATGAATGTTTGGATAAAGTCAAAGAAATTATTATTTGATAAGAAATAGAATGGCAAAAATTTTAAACGAATTGACAAAAAAACTTAGTACTTGAACAAGAGAGAGTAAGATGATTTATTGAAAGATTGGGGCTATAATAAAAATATTTTAATTTATTTCAGTAAGTTGATATTTATTAAAACAAGAGGGAGTCAGATGAAATTGACCTCAATAACATCATTGTGTTTGGTAATAAAAGTTTGCACGGGAATTTTATGATATTAGCTTCGAATCTAACCCAAATTTTAATGAAATTAGTAGGAACGACTAACAAAAAATAGTTAAAATATCAATTGAAACATCTGATTCTATTTATGAGCAGAAAAATTTAACCGAAATTAGAGACTAGTAAAAAAATAAATTTAGTATTTGACCTAAAAATTAGAATCTTAGTTAATGAAAAACATTTAACACAAAAATTAGGGAAATAATTAGTTGACATATATGAATTCATACGGGTGAAAGTATAACTAAAACTAGGAATTGATTAAATGAGAAATAAAAATTACTTGAAAATATTGAACCTAAAATTATTAGAAAAATTAGTTGAAAATAAGAAACATTAAATAACGAATTAGATATAATGTTGGCTAAAATTTATTTACTCATATATATATATATATATATATATATATATATATATATATATATATATATATATATATATTTCCCTACTGGTATTAGAGCCAAGGGGAGGATAGTGTTGTATAGTATAGAGCGTCTAGGTTAGAGGTCTGTGTAAAGGTTGAACATTTGCAGGAGAGGTGAGTGTTATCTACTTGGTGCTACGGTAGTTTTTGGTCGTAAGTCCTCATTGGTTGAAGGGCAGTAAAACTCATTCTTAGCCGTGGATTATAGTCTTTCCTGTCTGTCTAAATTTTGACCATAGGTTTTTAAAATAGATTCTCTACTCTGTAGAGCATCATCCTTTTCTAGCTCTTCCTCCAGAAGGACTAGTGATTCAAACCATGTTGTGAATTCAGAAGAATTTATAATTGAAGATTTTAATAAATCTATTGATTGTTGGGAATTACCAAAGGTTTCTAAAGAAATGATATATAAAACTAAAAAACTTGATTTTTTTAAAAATGATTATGTTATTAAAACTGAAGAGCGTGATATAACCCTTTCAAAACCATTTGAGACAATTCAATTGTTCTCAGAACAATCTTTAAAGAAGTTAAAAGAAAATAATTTTAATTATGTACATATTGGTTTAATCCAAGTCGGAATAAAGCCTCTAACTAAAGAAGGATGGGATACTTCAATCCTGGCTGTCCTCAGAGATGGGAGGTTTCTCTCCTTTGATGATTCTTTGCTCAGTACCATTGAATCAAGTCTCTGTAAAGGACCCATTTCATTAACCTGTTATCCAAATATAACAATTTTACTTAAAGATAAGAATATTTTAAAGAGCACGATTCTTCAAATTAAAACACATAACTATCATATGGTTGAGGGATCAATCCCTGTTGCATTAATTTTTAAAATCTCATATAAAGCCATGCATTCTGCATTTAACACACAACATAAATATCAGTCAAAAAGAGATGAGACTATTCTCATGCAAATTAATCTGTTTAAAGCCAATACTGTCATTCTTAAGCCCATCCAATGGAAAGATGTCCATCTTCCAGAGGAATGGATTCTTGAAGGAGCCACTGAACCAGTGATTCCAAAACATCTTGAACCCAATACAGAGTTGCAAAATGTGACTCAGTATTCTGATGTAAAGTCAAACTATCCTTTAGGAGATCTATATCCTCTAAATTCTCTGATAAGGATTCAAGCACAAGTATACCCTCTATTGAAAGGAAATTTTTAAAGATACCTTCTGTGATAAATCTTCATTTCCAACCTGTAAAGAGTCAACCTAGGTTTTCCACTTCTGATACACCTAGTTCATCCATTCATTCTATTGATTATACTACTAGTGTACCTCATCTCATATACACTAGCAGACAACATGATAAAGAACAGGAAAAGAAAGAACATTCTCCTCCTACTTCTCCTTCATTCTCTGCTGTAACAGAGAATAGACTAAATGTCATCATAAAAGAGTTTGAAATTGATAAGAACCTTATTCATAATGATTTTCATTATGAGAATAATAAAGAGAAAAGACTTTGGTTTTTTAAACACTTCTTAAAACAAAGAAAAGAAATCCAACAAATTTATTATGAGTTTGTAAATCTACATAAAGTTCATATTCTCTTTTTTTATTGATTTGAAATGTATGCTTCTGATAATCATATTGATTATCCATTCAAAGAATCAAATCCTATTATTACCAGAAAGAAAGTTCCTGAATGGACCATTTCTGATAGTGATAGAACTATAGAAGCAGATAATCCACTTCTTAGGAGTATAACCATTAATCATGGTAATCCTCCTATCCAAATTAAAGCTTCACCATATAAAATTCATAAGCCTAAAGATCCAGAGGTTGATTTAGATAGCATTATCCAGTAGAATAATTTCTGTAATGCTAATCTAAATACAATAGGAAAGCAATTGGCCAGATTGGAAAATCAATTCCAAAAATCAACTATAATTTTTTCTCCCATTCCTTCGCACATTCCTTCCTCCTCTAAGCCAACAAAGTCTGATACTGAGAAAAAGCTTAAAAAATTTATTTTTGAGCCTTTCCAAGTTTCTAAGACTAGCTAAAAGCTAGTTCTACAATCTAAATCAGATTTTGTTAAAGCCATTCATGAACAACTTGATAGAATAAAAGTTTCTTCTTCTTCGAGTAAAGTTCAAATTGCTCCAGACAGTGCACAATCTAGCAAGATTGGTGTACTGGATTATAATCAGTCTTCTATTGCCTCTTCTGAAATAGAAGCATTTAAAGATGAATCTCTTCCTAAAGCTAATAAAATTCATTAGGAACTAGCTCTTTCCACTGTTAGATCTCCACCAGATTTGACTATAGACAACAGACCAAGTGCATTAAACCAATCTCGATTCAATGCATCTTCTATATATGAATGGAACATAGATGGAATGTCTGAATATAACATACTTGGGTTGTTGCAACAAATGACTATGGCAGCCAATGCCTATAAAACCCAATCTGGGACTTCTGACAAGGTTATTGCAGAAATCATGATCGTTGGGTTTACTGGTCAACTAAAAGGTTGGTGAGATCACCTTCTCACCAAACTATAACAATCTGATATTTTAAATGCAATTCAAATAGATGAAGAAAGAATTCACATCTGTGATAAATTAAATAATCCAATTCAAGATGCAGTTGCTACCATGATTTTAACTATTTCCTTACATTTTATAGGTGATCCTTCCTACCTAAGAGATAAAAATGCTGAGCTATTGCATAACTTGAGATGCAAGAAACTTAGTGATTTCCAAGAATACAAATCTACCTTCTTCACTAGGCTCTTTCTAACAGATGATGCAAATCATGTTACTTGGAAAGAAAAATTCCTTGCAGGGTTACGAACCCTCCTAGGTGAAAAGGTTAGAAATTCAATTAAAGCCTTATATGATAACCAAATTCCTTATGACAATCTCACCTTTGATGAACTTTTTAGTTATGTCAATAAGGAAGGTTTAAAGATATGTCAAAACTTTAAAAGAGACTTAAATGGGAACTTAGAATATCTAAGCAAGAATTGGGCGGCTTTTGCAAGCAGTTCAATTATGATCCCTTTAAAGCCTCTACCTCGAGAGATTGTAATGGTAAGTGTTCCTCCAAACCTTACAAAAATATTACAAGCCTAAAAGAGATAAAAAATTTTTAAAAGACTCTAGAGAACCTTATTATAAGAAGCCTTAAAGGCCTTATAAAAGAAAAAGTTCTCTAAAGACATAACCAAACCTAAAGCCTCCATCAATTACAAAGAAGCTACTTGTTTTAGATATGGTAAAAAAGGCGATATTGCACAATATTGCCGTATGAGCAGAAAGCTCCATGAGTTTGACCTTGATGAGCAAGTACTAGCAAAGTTAGCTCCTTTGCTAATTGAATCATCCAGTTCTAAGTCTTCTATGATAGGAGACAGTGAGCCTCTACAAGTTGATGAACTAGTAGACTTTGATTCTGCAACATAATACAGTAGTTCTACTAGTACTAATTCCTGTTTGAAAAAAGTCAATGTGTTGACTAAGGATTAAGAAACTGTTCTTGAGTTAGTTAAACACATTGCTGATCCTACTCTTCAGAGAGAATATTTAGATAAACTTCTAAAGACCTTAGAAGTCAAAGATAAAGTTGAAGCGTCTAAAACCCCTGTCTTAAAAAAGAATACTTATGATCTCACTGAGATCTTAGATAAGAAGAAAATCAAGAAGTCAACTTCTAATATCCAAGATCTTCAAAAAGAGATCAATGACATTAAAAATGAGATAAAAGAGTTGAGAGAAAAACAGAAGAGTGATTCTGAAACAATTCAACTTCTTTTACAAAGACAATTATAGGAGGATTCTGATAAAGAACCAGAATCTGATGATGATAATAAAAATGATTGAAACCTTGAAAATATTGAGTCTGTACCCGATGATTTTCTATTTGTTCTAAAGTAAATTACTACAAGAAAATATTTAATCAAAATTACCTCAATCTTTTCCAAAGACTTTGAAATTGACTCCATTGCCCTTTTTGACACTGGTGCTGATTCGAATTGTATTAAAGAGGATATTGTCCCGAAATATTTTCATAAGAAAACAAAAGAGAGACTTTTGGCGGCAAACAATTCAAAACTCAAAATCAAATCTAAAGTTGATACACCTGTTTATAATGGTGGTTTTAAATTCAAAACTTCTTTCCTACTGACAAATGATATACATCATGTTGTCATTTTAAGAACACCATTTATAATCCTTATTACTCTTTATACTGTCAATTATGATAGTATATCATTTAAAACCAAAAGTAGATAACTTGTTTTTCCTTTCATTGAAAAGCTTAAAACAATAAATTTAAACATTATTAAAGTATGTTCTGTTTATCAGAACCATATTAGTACCCTCCTTAAGACAAAACAAAACAATTTGGTTTGTTTAAAAAAAGATTTAAATTTACAAAGAATTAAAAGCCAACTTCAAATTAATTTTGTAAAATAAAATATTTCTAATTTTAAAGTCCTCATTGAAAGAGAAATTTGTGCTTGATTTGCAACGCTTATACGGAGCAAAGTAATATTTGGTAGATTTGTCATACGAAACTACTTTTGATGAGAAAAATATTCCTACTAAAGTCCGTCCAATTCAAATAAATATAGATTTGGAACAACATTGTAGGAATGAAATTAAATATTTGGAGTCCAAAGAACTTATTGTTAAGTCTAGTCTCCGTGGTCTTGTGCTGCTTCCAATGCCAATAAAAATTCTAAGATAGAAAGAGGCACGCCTTACTTTTTATAAATTACAAACCTCTTAATAAAGCTTTAAAATGGATTATGTATCCAATACCTAACAAAAAAGACCTGCTTCAAAAATTACATTCTGCATTCATATTTTTAAAATTTAATATGAAATCTGGATTTTGGCAAATTCAGATTCATCCTAAAGATAGATATAAAAGTACATTCACTATTCCATTCGGACAGTATGAATGGACAGTTATGTCATTTGGGTTAAAGAATGTCCCCTCAGAATTCCAGAGAATTATGAATGATATTTATAATCCTTGTTTTGAATTCTGCATTGTTTATATTGATGATGTGTTGTTCTTTTCTCACACAATTGACCAGCATTTCAAATATTTAAAGACATTTTATTATGCCACCAAAAAGCTGGACTTGCTGTTTTAAGTTCCAAAATTTCTTTATTTCAAATTAAAGTCAGGTTCCTAGGACATTATATATCTAAAGGAATAATCATGCCTATAGAGAGATCCCTTGTATTTGCTGACAAGTTTCCTGATAGGATTCTTGACAAAAGTCAGTTACAAAGATTTCTTGATAGTTTAAATTATGTACTTGACTTCTGTCCTAATATTAATAAAATGTCTAAACCATTACATGATAGACTTAAAAAGACTCCTGTTGCATGGACTGATGAGCACACTAAAGATGTTAAATTGATAAAAAAATTTCTGTAAGGAATATACCATGCTTAGTTCTTGCTAATCCTGCATTACCTAAGATTGTTAAAACTGATGCATCTGACATAGGTTATGGAGGAATTTTAAAACAAAAAGATGATAATAAAGAACTTATTGTACAATATGTTTCTGCACATTGAAATGATTGTCAAAGAAATTATTCTATCATTAAAAAGGAAATTCTTTCCATTGTGTTATGCATATCTAAATTCCAAAGTGATTTATTAAATCAAAAATTTTTACTTAGAATTGATTGCAAAGCATGCAAAAAATGTTCAAAACATTACATCCAAACAAATTTTTGCACGATGGCAAGCTATTTTAAGTGTTTTTGATTTTGATATTAAGTTTATTAAAGATGATACAAATTCTATTCCTGATTTTCTAACAAGAGAATTTTTGCAAAACAGATAATGCCATCCAAGAAGAAAGATAAAGGTAAAGTCATTATTAAAGACATTACACCTCTTGCAACCCTTCCCCCTCATATAACCTCTAAAAAACCTCATAATACCCCCTCTAAAGACAAGCTACTATCTTCTGCCATGACAATTAAATCATGGATTGATATGGTCGAAGAACATGAAGCTCAATCTAAAGCCTTAGCATCAGATGAACTGGTAAAAGAATGGATGCAATCCATTTCTAAATCCCCTGAACTTAAGGTTACTTTACAAAGTATTTCTAAATCGAAATCTCTTTCTCATATCCTCGAGAAAGAAAATGTTACTTCTAAAGAAATTAATAAAAACTACTTCTTCTAAAGAATTAGCTTCTAGTGGAAGCTCTTTTCTCAAATTATTGTTTCCCAAGAGAAGCTTTCACAAAAATTAGAGTGGTATAATAAAGTCCATCATCAAAATATGTTATCTATGGAAGATGGATTTTACCATACTGATCCATTTCAAGCCGTTTCAAAGATTTTCCCCAAAAGTTACTTTTTTTGTAAGGCATTTAAGTTTCTTTATCATACTTTTGGGCCTCTTTATTGCTATAGTTTCATTTTCATTATCTACATCTTCAGTTGTTATTCCTCTTCTAGGACATCAACAGAAATAGCCTCTTCTTCAATTATTAGTGTCACCTCAAAAGTTGAACTCTTCTCTATAAAACTAACTAATACATATTGAAGTTGTATTAAACTCCACCCGCTATAATATCTCCAAAGTCTTATTCTCCACTTACTGAGAACTTGAAGCCTTTAACATAGGAGCTTCATCAAAAGTGGCATCTCTGCTATACACAAACTTTTTATGTTTGAGATCCCAAAACTTAAAACCTTTAACTCCACTTTTGAATCTTATAAAGATAGCTTTTCTTAGACAAAGATAAAGCTTATAATTATTTACATAATAATAAGCTAGACACTCAAACACATAAATTTTGGTACTTTTTAAAAGTGCATACCTCATCAGAGTTTACAAAGACTTCTTTCCAGCGTGTCCCAATTATATATGCCATAGCTTAGTTGTGTCTCTGCGTGTTTTAGAAACATTAGCCTTACTAGTTGTACCTCCCTTCAAATAATATAAATTGTGATGCCAGACTGTTTGCAAAATCACTATAGCCTCATATGTGAATTTTATTATGTCATTTTTAATGATAACCTTGTAGCCTTTAGACTCTAAAGCACCTACAGAAATTAGTTTTCTTTAAAACTAGAACATATTTAACATCTTTCAGTTCTTTGACCATTCCATCGAACATTTTGAGTTGGATTATTCCTATCCTCACTGTACGACAAGATTTATCATTTCCCATCACCACTGCACTAGATTCCAAACTATGAAAATTCTTAAACTACTCCCTAATGGAACATAAATGATAGTTTGCTCTGATATTAAGCATCCATTCACTTGTACTAGCCTCATATGTTGTAGGCATAATACTTAGTGAATAATCAGAGTCATCTTCTTTCTGTGCTATATGCACTACTACTAGTTTCTTTCCATTTCTTTTCTAATCCTTCAAATAATCTTTCTTCTAATGGAATTTCTCATAAAAAAAGACACACTAATCTCAATATATATTTCTACTTCCTGATTTGGATCGAGAATTCTTTCCATCATACCCCTTCTTTTTCTCTATCGTCCTTTCTCTTTCTAAAAAAGCTTCAGACATACTCTTTCGAAATTTTTATCATTATTTTGAATTTTCAAATTGGTCAATGCTATGCAGACATCTTTGAATTTCTTTGAATTTTCTCATATATTAAAGTAGTCATAAAATGGATATACTTTTCTAGCAGTGAGTATAACAAAATCATAGCCTTGACTTCATCCTTAATATTTTTATCAAAATTCTTCAAATCAGAAAGTAACTTTTCAAATCTTTGTACATTGACACCCTATGCTTCATTCGAAAGCCATACATCTGGCTTATTGCAGGAAGATGATTTTCAGGACTTTTCAGCAAGTACTTTTCCTCTAACGTACAACATAAAGTCATCGCACACTCCTCATCTTTCATAAGATATTTTACCTTTTTAGTTAAACATGGTCTAATTTGACTATAAGCTTTCTCATTTATACGATCCCAAGTTTCTTTGTTATATAAATATCTTTTATTTTTCAAAACAATATCGATATCGATTTTTATAAAAGCATCCATAACTCCATGGCTCTATATGCCAAAGTTGATTTTCCCATCAAACTTTTCAACATCGATCTCCTAACTTCTAGTAACAGGTACTGCATGACGATGTAATAGGTCTCACCTCCCACCTAAAATAGTTTGGGTAAATCTCTCCCCAATTCTAGAAGTTTCACTTTCTATCATTTTCTCTATAAATTATTTGCACTTGAAAAAGTTTCTATGATGTTAATTTCATATGAATATATGCATAAGGAAAGTTTTTAGGAGAATAAAGGGGTCACAAATTCTCACTTAAAATCCAAACCCCTTAAACTCTTATCGTCTTATTGACAGAACTTTTCTACACATTCATAAATACACACTAATTATAATAAACTGTCCCCCAAATACAAATGGCTGTTTCTACTGTATCTGTTAACAATAATATATCTTTAAATCATACCATATATATGAATAGTGTGTATTTATGAACAATACTATTTTTTAAATAAAATACCATATACATGAACAGTGTATATCTATTAACAATACCGTATATATGAACAACGTCGTATGCTCCAAGTACGAACCTTCGACTTTGATACCACTTGTCGTATGCAGAATGCGGAATCAAGTGCACCAAATAATCACAAAAAATAAATGACATAAGAATTTAACGTGATTCGGTAATTATGCATACGTCCAAAAGAACAAGAGAAAATTAATTGTATTATTAACAATTATTTAGAATACAATATTTGAGTAAGGAAATTTACTTCTCAGAATCCAAATACAACCAGTACTCTAACACACATTTAAAAAAAATATCTCCCAATTGCTCACTCTCACAATAATTCTCTAGTGAATTATTTTTCTCTGAATTTAGAATTCTTTCAAATGTTTGGATTGATTAATAATGAAAATCTAAGTTGAATTTAAAAGAGTGCAAATTGGGCTATTGCACCAAACTTTGTAATTGTTAAAGTTGTTTGGTGGATTCGGTGCCTAAACCCATCTTGCCAATTTGAAAAAATTATATGCTAGCTGTAGGAACTTGCATGCCAGCTACATGTTTGTTGAAAAATTGTCTTTTGGTACTAACTTTTCAACAACATCAAACAAAATTGTCATTTCAGTGTAGTTGTAAATTTTTATCTAAGACTTGTCTCATTTAATAATGCAATGTGAATTATATTAAACATTTGACATTGATCTTTTGTTTATCAGCCACACATTATAGAAAAAATACCTAAATATCAAATCTACCCTCTATATCAATACAACCTACACGAAATTGCACAAATTTCTGTGTAGAATGTTGCGCGTGTCAATATACAACCTATGGATTAGGTGGTTGAGGAGGGAATAAAGACCTAGCCCAGTATCTGTTCCTCTGAACCAGCATCCAGGGTCCATATGTGGACATTGCTTTGGGTGTTTCTCTCTCTCACTCCCTCAAACACATGTATTTTAGTTAAACTACGAAATTTTAATTTAGATTTTTGGATTTGAATTTAATAGTTTGTTATTTTTTATGTTAAAATCTGTACATGATATTTACTATAAAAAGATTTTAATAGTTTCAATTAAGATCCTATACTTTAATTAAAATGCATAATATTTTTTTAATAAAACCTAACTCATATATATATATAAGAGCTCTTTTTTAATGAGGACATCTTCATTTTGTTAAGGTAAGATATTATTAAAAAATATAAAAAAAATTAATATATTAAAAACTATATTTTTTTATCTGTTAGTAATATCTTCACTATATGAAATGAGGATGTTTTCATTAGAAATATATAATAATAATAATTATTATTATTGAATGAGAGATTTTCTAAATTATTAAAGTACGGGATAAATTAAAAGGCAAAGAAAAATATCTATTTTAATATTATAAAATAAAATGCACTAAATTAGAGTGTATGTTTTACCTATCTTTTAATAGGGATCCCTTATTAGATAGTGTAATATTATGTATCCCAATATATAAGTCAAAATTTGAGTCTCAATTGATGTGTAATCATCCATTGAATGATGATTACGTAATTTTAATAACTATAAAATTTATCATCTAATAAATGAGTGACATTGAATATTAAAATTCAAATTAGAATTCAAATATTGAAATTCCTAACATTATTGTATTATATAATATATATATATATATATAGTAAGAGTTCTCTTACTTTAATATGATAAATGGTAAGATAAAAGAAAAAATATATTTCAATATACTACATTGTAGAGCACAATATTAATAAAATATATATTTTTCTTATCTTTTAATTTATTCTTTACTATATATATATATATATATAGATCCGACGCATAGGTGGATTAGCTTTATTAAATAATTACTGAAATTTTGAGGATTGTCGGATTTTAATGCGTTGCAAAATCAGTGGATGTACTTTCACTTGGAGCAAAACCATTTGTAGTGGGAGGGTTGTTACTTCAACCGAGTAGCTAGTTAGTCATAAAAAAGTATTGAACACATATCAACTGATATCACTACATATCAAATCTAAGTGAAACACAGATGCATTACATTTACGTCTAATTTAAGAGACATCTTTTAATATAAATTTGAACAAGGTATTATAATTATTATGTTAGAATTAATTAAGAGTTGGGATTAAAGTTGATATGATTTTTTTTAATTTTAAAAATATTTTATTTAATATCACGAATCCTCATATAATAATAAAAATTATTGTTCACTCTTTTGCATTGCTCAATATATTCTCTCTTTTGTCTTTCATTTATTATGCCTATCTTATTAAATTAATTATTTCCCTCATTTTTTAACTGTAACAGCTGCATCTTATCTCCGTATTGTGATTCATAAGTGTCATACGCTTGAATACTTTTGCTGTATTGTAAAAATATTATAAATAAGATTAAAACATAGCTCTTACAAAACAAAGTGGTTCATCTCTTACAAAATGATCTTTTAATATTCAAACGTGTTTAACAAACAAGAAAATCCAGAAGCACCAAGTACCAAAAAAGAAAAATAAAATATCTAATCAATAAAAAAATTTGATGACAACTACCACTACTAAAAAATCATTCCATTTCCAAAGTAGTTGATTATAAAAGAACTCCAATCTAAAATTTGAACACCATTAAAAACGTTATGAAATTATTTTTACGTCATTGACACACTGTTTTGCGTCAATAATTTTGATATTGCTTTGTTGTTATGTATCAATATTTTAGATGCTGTTTTGTTTAAGTCAAAGGCAAATAAGTGGGTGGGACCTATAATAATTTAGCTGTTGTTGGGGTTGCTCCTTTCTCTTTGCTAGTAGTTGCTTTTATTTGGGAATGGTTGTTATTTCTTTGGCTGATAAAAGCGCAAGAAACAGAGATGCAAGGGCATCAGAATTTTCAACAATTGTTATCTTCTTAAGGAGGTGAAGGGTCTCTCGAATGATCCTAACTTATTATCTTATTTTTGCTTAAATATTCCAATCTCGAGCCACAATAGGCAGAACTTCCAAGACTTCAAGAAGCCCGGTTGTAACACACACCGACAAAAATATCAAAAGAAATTGTGTTATATAGCCAGTAATAATGATTTAAATAGTAGCTAATGCATAATTTGTTCCATATTTCTAAAGAACAAAAATATATATATATTAACAAGACTAAACCATATATGCTGAGACAAATTACCTTCCTTCTACACTAAACATTTTATCTATTATAATTAGCTAACGAACAATATAGAAGAAAAAAAGTGATAATAAAACTTACAAAATTAATGCTCAAACTCAATAAGACAATAATAAAAGTCAACAATGAAGAAAAAACAAAGAATAAATTATTGTTACCTAGGTTATTTCACTCAATTTTCTCTCTTTTTAGACTTGATTTGATCCTAGGCATATGATTTTTTTTTTTTTTTGTGTTTTTATAAGAAAGATGACTAATATTATAAATGACAAAAGAGAGAATAAATTAAGTAAGAAATAGAAGAATGAGTAATAATTTATTATAATATAAGGGCCCACTTCATTAATTTGTTAGTTTTTAAAATAAAAAAATGCCTTATCTATTTTAATCTCAACTCTTAATTAATTCTAATTTACTGATCACAATATTGTGTTTAAATTTATGTTTAAAAATATGTCTCTTAAACGCCATAAATAAAAACATTTGTTGAGTAACAACCATAATTTGAAGCAAAATGAGTATTGGTTTGTAAATGGATAATCATAAAGAAAACTACTTGACCAATAGCGCCAAAGCCTATTGGGCAGTTTTTTTAATTTTAAAATAAATATTCTGTAAGTTAAAGTGAGTGTACTCATGGTGAGACCATTTGACTTGAATACATACTCATAGTCATTGATAAGTCATACCAAACTGGCACTAAGCCCCGATCTTCTTGTTCAACTCTGTGCATATCAATGGCAGACTTTATCAATTTCTTCTATTTTACAGGTACAGGTTGCATATATTAGTATTCGTGCACCATATCCAGTCCGTTATCGTCCCCACCCATAATGGGAAAACCTCGCAAATAATCTTTAAATTCCTTCGTATGCGTAAGGAAGTTGAAAATAGGAATAGTAAAAGAGTGAACTCTTTTAAAAATGTTATTCAAATAAAGATTAAAATAATAAATATAAAATTAAGGGGTTTTATAAGAATTTTAAAGGGTTACTAATTACATGTATTGCAAATATGATCCAATAACTCGTAAATTATTATTATTTTTTCCTTGGCAAATTGGTAATTTGCACTTGAAAAAATTGTGTAATTTTTTTTATAATTGTCACATGCATTAAAGGCAAATACTTGTGATAATTACGATACAAAGTAGAAAAAAAATTGACCAATACATTTTTCCTTAATGCAATTGAACAATACATAAATAATTCACTACCAAATCAGGTGAGTTAACATTTGAGTAAATTTGAATAAATTGTCATTCTTAGCGTTAAACTCTATGAGTTGTGTTTATAGAGAATAATTTAGAACTACAGAGGCCCAGTATAGTATTAAGGAAATAAAAGTTGATAGTACGAGATAAATAAGAATTTTAAATAACAATAAGATAATTTAATATCATAGGCTTTTTATCTTATAAGTGTGCGATAAATTAACTTAGATTGTAAAGTATAGTAAGTGAAATAAATAATAATAACAACAACAACGATAATTCTTTAATGAAGGCATCCTCATTTTGTTAAAAACTTAAAATGAGAATGTTACTAATATATAAAAAATACGCATTTTAATATAGTAAAAAAAATAGTTTCTAATATATTGAAATATATTTTTTTTGTATTTTACTGATGTCTTATTATATTTATATATATAGTTTAACTAGAAATCTTTGGAAGTTCCCAACAATCAATAGCTTTATTAAAATATTTAATTATTAATTTTTCTGAATTTACAACATGCTTTGAATCACTAGTCCTCCCAGAGAAAGAGCTAGAAAAGGATGATGCTCTACAGAGTAGAGAATCTATGTTAAAAACCTATGGTCTAGTCTTAGTTCAACAGGAAAGGCTACAATCCATGATTAATAATTGGTTTTACTGCCATTCTACCAACCTAATTTTTTTAATATATATATATATATATATATATTCTATGAAATTATTTCACAGGATTCAGCCAATTGTCTTGATCGTGGGATATTATTGAGAAATAGGAATCCGTGTTATCAAAAGAGTTTTTGCAATTATTTCTAGTATGGAATGAGTCAATCATCCACTTCGGTATCTTATTAAACAAAAATGGTGATATTCTTCCTCCATTGATCAAGAATTTTAATTTTTGGGAAGTATTATGATCATCCAATAAGAAGGGTTTCAATTTTTTCAAATGAACGATTTGAAGACCTATTGATTCTAACAACTGATTGCAAAGTTGATCATTCGGACCTCTCAATTCATAGATGTGGATCTCCGACCTATGAATGGGAATATTCCTGAAACTCACAAAGAAAAAAGGAAGTGAGTTAGACAAAAAGAAAAGAAATTTGGACAAAAAGAAAGGAAGTGGCTTAGATTTGAACAACTTGGATTTGGAGCCGGGCATTCCTTTCACACTATTACAGATACGAAATTAATGAGGAAAATTGGATTTAATGATCTTGATATGAATCTAGATTATTATTAGCACGATCAAAATTTATGAGAACAAATAAATGGAGCAAACAAAATAAATAAATAGCGGTCGGGAGCTATTGGAGAATTGGACTCTTTTATTCTTGAGCCTTTCAGTATCCGGCATTTTGGAAACTAAAGAGGTTATATCATTTCCGAGTACGTATATTTTATCAATAATTATACTTAAGTGGGTTGCTCAAAAAGGGAATTTATGGGAACAAATAAATGGAGCGAACAAAATAAATAAATAGCGGTCGGGAGCTATTGGAGAATTGGACTCTTTTTATTCTTGAGCCTTTCGTATCTGGCATTTTTGGAAACTAAAGAGGTTATCATTTTCGAGTACGTATATTTTATCAATAATTATACTTAAGTGGGTTGCTCAAAAAGGGAATTGCCAATTTTGATTCTGTCCAGTCTGGGACGGAAGGATTCGAACCTCCGAATACCGGGACCAAAACCCGTTGCCTTACCACTTGGCAACGCCCCATTTCAATTTCGATTTGGTACTAATAAAGAGTAGTATTGGTATTAGTTGTTCATCAATTCCAGTCCAAAGCCTTATTTTTTAAATTGATTCAATTGTAAAATATCATGACGTGTGTATTTAGGGAGTAGTCACTTCAAAGTCAAAGTGAATTCTCCCTATATACATCTATTCAATTTAATTCTGGTCTGAATATATAAACGAGTCTAAAGGTACAAAAGCCATTTCAATTGCCCCATATATCCTCACTTTAACAAATATCACTAGAGAATGATTTGGCTTGGTTCGATTCAGGTACAAATTTGGGTTCAATTGGTTATAAACCCTACTCTATAGATTTATTTTTTCTCAAATCCCATCCAAAAATTAGCTAATTAAAAA
Organism: Murraya koenigii; assembly: GCA_025617385.1. Lineage (NCBI taxonomy): Eukaryota > Viridiplantae > Streptophyta > Magnoliopsida > Sapindales > Rutaceae > Murraya > Murraya koenigii. The sequence goes on along the minus strand of CM046817.1, from coordinate 9,056,929 downwards.
ACAAATTTCTCATAATCCTAACTAAAAATTAACTAATTAGTATCTAAAGAATTCTATATTTAACAATTAACATAAAAAAATAACTAAACAATTAACCCAAAAAAAAATAACAAATAATTAATGGGTGACCAGAAAAAGAAGAAGACGACTTGAAAAAGAAAAAGGAGTGGTGGAAAGAAAAGAAGAAGAGGAGGCAACAGCTAAGTGGATAGTATGTATTTGTGACTTTGTGCGTTAAGAGTAGATGGATATGGGTTGTTCTTAAATTTTTGGCAATTCTTTTCAATTTATTTCGCTAACCCGATCGTATTGACTACTCCATACAAACTGAAATACAACCCAATAGGTTATTCAAACCGAAATATATCTCAGTCGATTTTAAAATTTGAACTCAAATAGGTTCAAAGCTTCAACCCAAATCAAACTCAACTCAAAAATAAATTTTAAGTTGAGTTCAGTTACTATATCAACCCAATCTGAATGCCCACCCCTAATGTATCCATATTAAATTTTTTTTTCAAAAAAAAAATGTTTCATAATGCAAACAAAAACTAATGCCTAAGTAAAAAAATAACAATAATTTTATTTAGTTAAACAAATAAAATAAAGTCTCATAACCAACTCGCAACCAATTAACTTAAAGACGGTTGAGTCCCAGATCATGGCTAGGACTCAATTTTTCTCGCAGTCGCCTACGAACAGCTAATCTCTCCAACAAACTTTTCACACTAGTTAATAACAACATTAGATATTTTAAAAACAAACAAAAATAGACAACAAACTACACAAACACGAGGCAAATGAAATGAGAGTACTATTTTTCCTCCTAGCTTCTCCTATGTACGTATTGATCACTAGTCATGACCCAGCTTCTTTACTGCCCGCCATATGTCTGGTCATCTGAACCGCGTTGGCGGTCCGTCATATTATCTACATCAGATACGCAACCAAAAATGGCGCCAGCTAAAATGGCTCCGCCAAGCAAAACTTTCCAAATCTTTCTACCGAAGCTCAATCTATCAAAAATAACAACTAGATCCCCACCCTCCATCACGCGAGTAAAGCCAGTATCTGCCATTCTCGGCAACTTGGAACGTGCAATCAGATTCCCAGTGTCACGCTCGCTTATTATGACCTCCTTCTTGCGTGCAACCCTAACGTCCACCCCATCATTCTTCCTCCCCCCAAGATGAATCCTGAACTCTGTACCATTCCACACACCTGCTCCTTTACTGTCAGCCATTAATTAATCTTAAGGCTTGATATGTAACTTCTTGGAATTTCCTTCTACACTCAAGATTGATTGCTTGTAGTTGAACCAACCTGTGTGAGTTCGAGTGTGATTTATAGACGCGGCTTGGCCTTATCTAAAGACGACTTGGCCTATTTATCACCATAGAAAAATTAAAAGACGACTTGGTCGGAAGACTAGTATTAGGGTAATTATTTAAGGGAAAATGACAAAGGAACAAAAACACGACAAAATGAGGACAAAAATATTTGTTTTTTCAGTGAATTTTTCTTAATAATTGTTTGGATAATATCGGGCAAGGACTCATCGAGTGCCATGCAATTTCGAATGAAATGCTTGTAGAGACAGTACTAGCTCGAGCGTAAGACTCGACTACTTACGTGAAGGCGATCTTACTGGGACATCTCCACGGTTAAAAGTTGGTCAGGTCGAGGAATCGAGTGCTCGAGCTCGAGCACTTCTTGTCTGCTCGAGTAGTCCTTCGGGTCAAAGCTGGTCAAGGTCGAGGATTCGAGCCTCACGAGCCCAGAGCACTCCTGCACTGCCGAGGTCGTCCACTCGGTCAAGCCGGGACTAGGTCGAGAATCGAGCATTCCCTTCCTACTGGCAAAGTCACGGGTCCCAGAGCACACCTTTCACTGCCTGCAGAGATTAAGGCCACGAGCATAGTTGGACAAGACCAGGCCAGGTCAACCCGGCCGTTTTCTCATAATCCCGGACACCTTTTAATGTCGACCGGGGTCCGCATGTTATGGTGGTGATCTCTATTCTTTGGTGGTAGGCACATGCCTCCAGGTGTCATCATTCCTAGCGCACTTGCAGGCATGGTGATCAGCCACGTGAATCGGGTTAAGGGGATAGCCGCACATCCCGAGGAATATTACACCGATCCGTTTGTCGGAGGGACCGGATACCACTAGCGTGGGAGTGGACGACTTGAAAATAGAGAGGCGGGAAAATGGAGTATAAAAGGAAGCGAAGGGAGCGATACAAAGCGGACACTGCTCGAGCTCAAGATAATCGTAGGTGAGTTTTCGAATCATGTAGCTATCCATGACGAGAAGGTTCGAGTCTTGTTGAAGGCAGCGGGAAAAGCTGCATCAACGTCTTTTGGCGCAGATGCGTGGGGATCGGCACAAAAGCTGATTTCTAGTACATCCAAGACACGCAACACAGCGATGAGGGAAGCAGTAGAAGAGGAGTAAGTCAGGAAGAATCGATAACTTTGAGAGAAGTGGCCAATGAGGCCCGAGCAGGGAGATCAGGAAAGAATGGATCGGATGGAAAAGCAGATCGAAACTCGACCTCCTATTACAAGAATTCGGGGAGGGACGGAGAAAAGCATGTAATGATGTCCGGAGTCCAGTAGGGAATGCTCGTATTCGGGAAAATGTGGGAGATGAAGCCCAGACCTAGGGCACCAGAATGTTGCGGTGAGAGAAGAAACAAACATGGAGGAAAGGGGTCTCGTCGACATTTGCGAGGATCTGACCTGACCTCTCGTGCGGAGGAGTTGGAGGGAGAGGTCTGTGAGGTTGGCACTGAGTTGTGGAAGATCTTGGGGAGCGGAAAGAGTCAAGTGGCGAATAATCTTTGGACAACGAATCTCCACTCTCGCGGAGATCATGGGTGTCACGATCCACGTGACTTCGCTTCCGGATCTGAAATTTTCGGGAAAAAGTGATCCATTAGTGCACATAGAATGGTTCAGCGACATGACGAGTGCGAGGATTGTCGGCACTCGGAGGTGTCGGGCCTTCCACTCGCCTGGAGGGAAGAGCGAGAGAATGGTACCATGAGACTTCCAGCGGAAGCATCTTGAGCTTTGAGCAGGATGTGTAGGGAGTTCGCGAGGCGATTCGAGTGCGGTGACCCACGAGGATGACATGATGGGTATGTCGAAGTAAGGCGAGAGGAGGAGAGTCCCTCAGGAGTGTATCAAAGATACCATAGATCGGTTCTAGATCTTGGTGCGTTTAACCATCCCGAGCTACGAGAGGATTGAAGGATGGTGATTCGGATGGGAGACCTTGGTATAACTGCTGAGTCCTTGATCCGATTCGTATTGGGATGCATATGAGCAGGTGAAGCTGGATATAGTAATCGAAGAAGAAAAAGCTGCCCAACTGAGGAGTGAACAAGTCGATGGAGTAAAGAGGAAGGAGAAAGGGGGTCCTTCCGAGGGCACGAAGCTTAGCGACGAAGGACCAGGGTTGCCCAGTATAATCCTTACGGAGAGTTCCCCACGCGGATGGTTCCATTCTAGTCTCGCGGGTCCCGGTAGGGATTACGAAAACACGAGGCGTCGTGATGGCCACGCATCCCATGACCGACCAAGCGGACTGAGGTGAGCCACAGCCGGGGTAGATCGTTCGTTGCCACCCAGCAGAAGCTTCCGAGGGATAGGGTAGTCTAGTGGTGGAGCAGAGCCCTACTTACGAGCGAGTATACAAAGTTGAATGTATCTCTTGATGAGATACTTGAGTGGGCTGAGGCGAGGATTCTTGAGCCCTCAGACCAGAATGACCAAACCGGCCAGTAGCGGAGCAGGGGCGAGTTCTGCCGTTTCCATGGAGATCACGGCCACGCGCATCACGGTGCCTTGATTTGAAAAACCGGTGGAAGATTTAGTTAGGAATCGATACTGGATGAGTTTAGTAGAATGAGGGCACCGGTGGTTGAACAACGACTGAGGAAGGTGACCAGGGCTTACGAAATAGATCACGGAGCCACCATCCACGAGAGTAATTTCGAGTGGGCCAGCGATGGTCGGAAGTTCAGCAGGGCCGGAAAAACTATTGCGAGATATCTGCATTGCTGTAGAAGTCACATTCACTGCTCCTGCTGCCAGAAGGCCAAGGTTCGGCGGTGCCAATCATATGCACAGATGAAGATAAGGAGGGGGTGTTGTACCCCCACGAAGATGCCCTGGTGGTAAAAGCCAATGTAGCGAATAAGGAAGTTGACCGAATACTGGTTGACTCGGAGAGCTCGGTGAGATATTCTTTTAAATCCACACTCGAGGATTTATGAATAGCGGTAGCGAGCCTTGAGCATCTGAGCACTTCCTTGAAGGGATTCGGGAGGAAAGCTAATACCTCTGGGAATCATCAAGTTGGCAGTAACCATGGGCTCGAAGCCTTTCGAGAAGAACATGATGCTGGATTTCGTGGTAGTAGATGAAACCAGCCCAAATCAAGCCATTCTAGGGAGGCCATTTATGAGGATCGGCCGGTGCGTGCTATCCACCCATTACTTGGCCACTAAAATATCGAGTAAATGGGGCCGTAGGAGTCGTAAAATGCGACCGAAGGGTAGCGAGGGCTGTTATCTTTGTAGGCGCCAAAGAGACAATCTGAGATAACCTCGTTGGATACGAGGGGACTCGAAGAGCGAAGGCAAGAGCCGTAGAAGAGTTGGAGGAGGTTGAGGTGAGAGGAGGAGACCCGAGAAGAAAGTCAGAATAGGCTCGAGCACTTGGCGAGCCGTTGAAGGAAAAGTTGGTGGAATGTCTGCGATCACCGCGAGATGTGTTTGCATGGACCATGCGAGGATATGCACGGAATCGACCGAGTGGCGTGTCACAGGCTAGCGATGCGTAGGGATGCTAAGCCAGTGAGGCAAAAGAGAAGATGCGTCAACCAGGAGGGTACAAAGCCATCAACTGCGAGGTTGAGAAGCTGCTAAAAGCAGGATTCATACGAGAGGTATCTTATCCCGAATGGATCTTGAATGTGGTCTTTGGTGAAGAAGCAAGCGGGAAATGGAGAATGTGTGTTGACTTCACGAGGCGTGAACAAGGCTGCCTAGAAGATAGCTTTCCACTACAGAAGGTAGACCAGCTAGTGGACTCTACAGTGAGGCACGAGCTGCTTCGGTTTCATGGATGCATTCTCGGGATATAATCAAATTCCATGCACCGAGCCAGGACGAGGAGATACTGCCTTCATCACTGATCGAGGATCTGTCTTGCTACAAGGTCATGCCTTTCGGCCTAAAAATGCGAGGCGGCGTATCGGAGGCTAGTAAACAAGGTCTTGAAGCCATTGATCGGTCAGACTATGGAGGTGTATGTAGATGACATGATCACCAAGTCTAAAGACACGGAGGAACATGTAAGGCATCTAGAGGAGACCTTCACACTCTTAAGAAAGTACCAAATGAAGTTAAACCCAGAGAAATGTGCTTTTGGAGTGGGTTCGGGAAAATTCTTAGGCTTCATTGTGAGTCATAGGGGGATCGAGGCCAATCCGGAGAAGATAAGGGCGATGGTGGAAATGAGGTCCCATGTGACCTCGAAGACATCTGAGTCGACTGTGGCTGGCGTCCCTCAGCGAGTTCGTATCTCGAGCCACGGATAAGTGCTGGGTCTTCTTCAGGAAATGAAGAAGGGCGGGGAAGACAAAGTGGACGCTTTGAATGTGAGGCGGTGTTCCAGCGGTGAAAGAGTATTTGTTGAAAGCTCACATTCTATCAACACCTCGAGCGGGAGAGGTCTTGTTTCTATACTTGGTCGTATCCGATGGGCAGCGAGCTCGATTACGGTAAGGGAGGAATCGAGTGCAGTGCCATGTTTATTACACGGCGAGGCGTTGCTTAAAGTAGAAACCCGGTATCCACCCATGGAGAGTGGGCACTAGCCACAGTCACGCGGCCGAAGTCGAGGCCTTATTTTCGAGCACATTCGGTGGTGGTACTGACTAACCAGCCTCTCAGGAAAACTCTGTACAAACCTGAGACCTCTGGAAGGTTGGTGAAAAGGTCAGTGGAGTTAAGCGAGTTTGACCTTAATTACCAACCCCGAGCAGCCATAAAAGCACAGTCTTTAGCTGACTTCGTGGTCGAGTGCACGGCAGGGGGTAAAGAGATGGAGAGTGAGCCCTCATCAAGCTCCCAGGCCTCGACCAGCGAATGGATAGTCACAGTAGATGGATCCTGTGGAAGTCAGGGAGCAGGAGCAGGGGTGGTGCTTCAAAGTCCAGAAGGGGCGGAGATGCAATATGCTGTGAGATTAAAGTTCGAAGTCACCAACAATCAGGCCGAGTATGAAGCTGTAATAGCGGGTCTGAAGCTCGCCTCGGTAGTAAAAGCAGAGGAAATAAAGCTTCGAACAGACTCACAGTTGGTAACGAATCACCTCGACGAGAGCTTTCAGGCAAATGGAGAGAAGATGGACGCCTACCTTCAAAAAGTAAGGCAGCTAATGGGGAATTTCTGAGCTGTCGAGGTGGAACAGATCCCAAAGGGGAAGAATTTTCGAGCAAATATGATAGCTCGCATGGTAGCCGCATCAGACCCCAAGTTTCCAAAGTCTATCCCTTTGGAAATGAAAACCCGCTCGAGCCTCGAGCAAGAGGACGAGGTGATGAGCCTATCGGCGAGCAGCACCTGGATGGAGTCGATCATCTCTTACCTCAAGAAAGGGACAGTGCTGGCCGATAAAAAGCAGGCAAGGAAGTTGAGATGCAAAGCAGCCAGGTACACTCTCATCGACGGGGTCTTATATAGACGGGGGTACACTCTTCCCTTGCTGCGGTGCTTAGATCAAGAGGAGGCTGATTATGTCCTCCGAGAGATACACGAGGGAATCTGTGGAAATCATTCTAGTGCGAGGTCCTTGGCTTTCAAGGCCTTAAGACAAGGATATTTTTGGCCTCGCATGCATCAGGATGCTCAGGAGAAGACAAGAAGCTGCAAGAGTTGCTAGAGCTTTGCCAACCACCTAACTCAGCCTCCAGAAAACCTTACGGTGATGGGTCGAAGGGCAAAGCATCCGCCACCCATGCCATAGTCGCGATTGACTATTTCACCAAATGGGTCGAAGTGGGAGCCTTGAGCAGCATCACAGAAGGTAAAACCACTGACTTCATTTGGAAGAATGTGATTTGCAGGTATGGGATCCCTCATGTGTTAGTCATCGGTAATGGGAGGCAGTTTGATAATCGCAAGTTCAGAGACTTCTGTCAGAATTTGGGGATAGAGCTAAAGTTTTGCTCTCCTTCACACCCGCAATGGGCAAGTAGAAGCCGCGAATAAAACTATAAAGCGCCTCTTGAAGACAAGACTAGGCGAGCAAAAGGAGCACAGGTGGACGAGTCGCTCGGTGTCTTGTGGGCTTACAGAACCACACACAAAATAGCCACTGGAGAAACCCCATTCTCCTTGGCCAGAAGTCCCAAAGCCTAAGTCATTAGGCGGGACGGTGCCAAGCTCAAATCAATTGAAGACCAGAGCAGGAGTAGTATCAGAAGTAGCTCGGGTCGATTAAAAGCTCGAGCGAGTTCGAGAAGAACACCTGGCCGAAGTCCCAAAGCCTAAGTCATTAGGCGAGGCGGTGCTAAGCTCGGGTCAATTGAAGACCGAGGCAGGGAGTAACATCGAAGAAGCTCGGGTCGATTAAAAGGCTCGAGCGAAGTTCAAGAAGAACACCTTGGCGGAAGTCCCAAAGCCTAAGTCATTAGGCGGGACGGTGCTAAGCTTCGAGTCAATCGAAGACCAGGCGGGAGTAACATCGGAAGAAGCTTGGGTTAATTAAAGGCTCGGCGAAGTTCAAGAAGAACTTCGGCGGAAGTCCCAAGCCTAAGTCATTAGGCGGGACGGTGCTAAGCTTCAGGTCAATTGAAGACCGAGCGGGAGTAACATCGTAAGAAGCTCGGGTCAATTAAAAGGCTTGAGCGGAAGTTCAAAAGAACTCCTGGCGAAGTCCCAAAGCCTAAGTCATTAGGCGGGACGGTGCTAGCTTCGGGTCAATTGAAGACCGAGGCGGGAGTAACATCAGAAGAAGCTCGGGTCAATTAAAAGGCTCGAGCAGAAGTTTAAGAAGAACTTTGTTGGCCAGAAGTCACAAAGCCTAAGTCATTAGGCGGGACGGTGCCAAGCTCGGGTCAATTGAAGACCAGAGCAGGAGTAACATTAGAATAAGCTCGGGTCAATTAAAAGACTCGAGCAGAAGTTCAAGAAGAACTCCTTGGCCAGAAGTCTCAAATCCTAAGTCATTAGGCGGGACGGTGCCAAGCTCGGGTCAATTGAAGACCAGAGCAGGAGTAACATCAGAATAAGCTCCGATCAATTAAAAGGCCCGAGCAGAAGATCAAGAAGAGCTCCTTGGCCAAAAGTCCCAAAGCCTAAGTCATTAGGTGGGACGGTGCCGAGCTCGGGTCAATTGAAGACCAGGGCAGGAGTATCAAGAAGCTCCGGTCAATTAAAAGACCCGAGCAGAAGCAGCTCGCAAAGAACGCTACGGCCAGAAGTCCCAAAGCCTAAATCTTAGGCGGGACGGTGCCTAGCGAGGGTCAATTAAAAGGCCCGAGCAGAAGCAACTCGCATAGAACGCTACGGTCAGAAGTCCCGAAGCCTAAGTCTTAGGCGGCACGGTGCCTAGCGACGGTCAATTGCAGGCCCGGACAGAAGTTCAAGAGGAACCCCTTGTCCAAAAGTCCCTAAGCCTAAGCTCTAGGCGGGACGTTGTCTAGCAAGAGCCAAATGCAGGCTCGAGCAAGTCAAATGAGCTCGTAAAATAAACATAAGGCTTTTTAGCCTAAGTCAGAGCAAAACTCTACCATGCATAGGTTAAACAGCATTACACTTGGGCATAAAGGAAAATAGGAAGTCCAACACTTAGAAAATTTTTTACTTAGCAAGCATATTCAAAGTCAATTCAATATAGAAGACAAGAACATGTGCACACAAGCATTCAATAAGGTTGTTCAACATATATCTTTTTATTTCATTGAAATAATTATATATGTAAAAAAAAAAAAAAGAGTCCAAGTCATTCTGCAGGAGGAGCATCTTCAGCAGCAGCAGGAGGACAACCAGCATCCACAGGAAGAGCAGGAGGAGGGACATCAGCAGGAGCTTCAGCAGGAGGGGCATTGGAAGTAGGGATGGCAATGGGCCGGGCTGGGACAGGGCTTGGCCAAGCCCGAGCCCGAGCCCGACATTATAAACATAAGCCCGAGCCCTATAAAAGCCCGAATGTTTAAAATTAGGTCGGGCCGACCTGCCCTAATAGGGTCGGTAGGGCTCGGGCTTTATCCGGCCCGATCAAAATTTTTTAATATTTAAACAATTCCAATTTAAAATATTATAATATATTAATATTTAAAAACTTTAAAACCTTATTAAAATAACATAAATATAAAAATTATTCTAATCAACATCTTTACCATAAATTATATAAATAATTAAACACAAACAAAAATTAGATCTAATTCAAATAAAAACACAATTTAATTCAATAATCTAACTAAATATTTCATTAATTTAACAAACAAATAAATTAAAATAACATAAATATAAAAATTATTCTAATCAACATCTTTACCATAAATTATATAAATAATTAAACACAAACAAAAATTAGATCTAATTCAAATAAAAACACAATTTAATTCAATAATCCAACTAAAGATTTCATTAATTTAACAAACAAATAAAAACACATAATTCGATTACACAATTTAAACAAGAAGTTCTTTAGTTTAAAATGACAATTCACAATCCAACATGAAAAAAAAATTACTCCAATATTTATGGACATACGTTTATTTTTTTTTAAGTCGAGTTGGTCGAGCAGTAGCGAGCTATATAAAGCCCGAGCCCTGGCCCGAATTTAAAGGGTTTGATATGTATAAGCCCGAGCCCGAGCCCGAGCCCTTAAATTAGGGCCCAAGCCCTAAAAATAAGTAGGGCTAATCGAGCCTAAATCAGTAGCGGCTTTTGCCATCCCTAATTGGAAGGAGAGGGAGCGAGCTCTCTGACAACACCTTGGGGCTCGGATGAAGCGGCTTGAGGTTGTTCATATATTCAGCTACATACCCTTCGACCTTGGACATGTCGGCCTCGGGATATGCCTTGCCAAAGCATACATGAGGCGATCGTGAGCTGAGTCCGCCTGAGTGTTGTACTCAGAAGCGAGCTGGACTTTCAGGGTGTCAATTTGCCCTTGAAGACGAGCAGCTTCTCCCTCCATGAGCTGCTCGTAGCAAAACTTCTGAGTGTCCAGATCCTTCCGAGCATGCTTCAGCTCATTCTTGGTCTCAGTCAACTCCCTCTCAACTCAGAGGACACAGAGTCGGCCACTGCTTGTCTTCTGTAAAATTCATATTCTTGTCCAGTGACTTCGATTCTCCTCCTTCGACTCGTTCACGATCCGCTCCAAGCTCTGAACCTTTGCTCGAAGTTCTTCCTGGGAACCTTGAGCTATCTCATTAAGCCTGGTCGCGGTTGCCAGAGCTCGGGAGGAGAACCGCTGGAAGATTCTGAACAGCGCATCAGGAGTGCATGACTCTATCTCATCCAGGAATCTCCTGGTCAGCTCCTCATTGAAAGCTCTCTGGTAAGGCTCGGAACGGCCAGGCTGACTCTGCTCCTGCACATTGCCAGTTTGAGGACGAGCTGGATCAGCAGTCCTCTGTCTCCTACGAGGAGGACCTTCCTCTGCCCTCTCGGTTTGTCGAGCAGAAGAAGCAGCTCGAGTGGTGGGAGGTGGAGCACTTGCTTCTGTTCGAGGTCTCTTTGAGGTGCTCGCACCTTCCGCTGTCCCCACGCGCCTGTGCAATATTTCGCGCATCCTGCTGCTCATTTCTCCACTTGGCACTAAATTGGACTTTAAAAAGTTCTGGGGTGTCAACAGCTCCCTACACGAGCTCGCGTTTGTAAGAGCAGTCTGCACACGTGCTCGAAGCTGGCCCCCAATCGAATAAGAAGCACCCCAAGAAGCTGCAGATATGACCAAAGCAGAGTCATGAGAACAGATACAGGCAGGAAAACTAAAAGTAAAATCCATAAGACAAGTAAATGACCTGGAATGCAGAAATGCCGCGGGACTGGAGGGACTCCCTTGCTACGAAGTGCAGCTTGCCCCCACTCTCCCCCAACGAAGAAGAATTTGCTCTTCCAATTGCCACCGGAGGTCGGGAGATCAGTGATGGGCTTTTTACCCTTCAGGCTGGAGGTAAGGAAATACCAACCAGCATCCTTTGGGCTACACTTCAGCTGGTAGAGGTGTCTGATTTCCCCTACCGAGGGCTCACCCAAGTCACAGCGTTTCCACAAAACGAAGAGTCCGGAAAGGACCCTCCACCCATTCGGGTTCAATTGCCCAGGGGCCAGACGGAACCCAGATAGAACCCGGCCAAAATAAGGCTGGAGAGGCAGCCTAACCCCCCATTTGAAACACTCCAAGTAGAAGGTCGTATACCCTTTGGGGGGATGGCTGGGGATCTCACCCCTGCCCGACAACCTTAAGACTACACTATCGGGAATGCTGTAAGTATCCCTAAGTCTATTCAACTCCAATTGGGTGGTTTCACATCTCAGGTGATCTATGGGGTACTCCCCACGCTCCGACCTCTGACTGGCCCTTGCCCTTTGATGTGGCTGGGTCTCAGCCACAGGTAAATCTCTTTCTGGACTAGAATCCCTCACGGGGATTATACTCAGGGGTTGTATCTCACTAGAAGAGGAAGAGTCCTCTGGCAACATCCTACGGGGCTCTGAGGGATTTGAAATTTTTCTAAGGGTATGAACTAACGAGGTGCAGGAGAAGAAACAGAGTAGTGGTAGAAACTGAAAAAAAGGCTTGTACCTAAACACGAAAAGAAGTGTGGTTGGCCGGAAATCACCTTGATGGGAAGAAGAAGACCAGTAACCAGCAGAAAAGCAGCGGAGAGCAGGTTAATACTGAGTTTGAATGAAGAGTAAGCAAATAAGAGGGAACAGTGAAGAAATTGGGGGTTTTTAAAGAGGATGACGCGTCCTTTCAACTGGCGGCGTGCATTTTAAAAGACACGACCTTTAGGGTAACGTCTCTTCGAATTTTAAATGCACGGCTGGGATCAACCCACGTGTCCCGTCTTAAATGTGAAGTGACTGAGGTGGGAGACAGCTGGGAAATGTGGGGAAGCGTAAAAGGCCGCGAATTCGGCCCATCATTACTGAGTTTCCAGTCTTATCTCGCTTCACTCAAAAGACTAGAAACTGGGGGACTGGTGTTTGGATAATATCGGGCAAGGACTCCTCGAGGCCCTTCCAGCTCGAATGAAATGCACCGAGGACAGCCTAGCTCGAGTATAAGACTCGACTACTTGCGCGAAGACGATCTCACCAGACATCGCCCCTGGTCAAAGCTGGTCAAGGTCGAGGAATTCAGAGCTGCTCGAGCCCCGAGCACTTCCTTGTCTGCTCGAAGTAGCCCCTTCCGGTCAAAGTTGGTCAAGGTCGAGAAATTCAGAGCCTCACGAGCCCCGAGCACTCCTCTGCCTGCTCGAGGTCATCCACCCCGGTCAAAGCCGGTCTAGGTCGAGAATAGAGCATTCCCTTCCTGCTCGCAAAGAGCGGGTCACCGAGCACACCTTTCCTGGTTGCAGAGATTAAGTCCACGAGCATAGCTGGACAAGACCCGACCCAGGGCAACCCAACCCGTTTTCTCATAATCCCAGCACACCTTTTAATGTCTGACCAGGGTCCCACATGTTATGGTGGTGATACTGTTGCCGGTGGCCGGCACATGCCTCTAAGGTGTCATCATTCCTAGCGCATTTGCCCGACATGGTGATCTGGCCACGTAAATCGGGTTAAGGGGACAGCCGCGCATCCCCAGAGAATATTACACCAATCCCAGCTGTCAGAGGGACCCAGATACCACTAACGTGGGAATGGACAGCCTGGAAATGGAGAGAGCGGGAAAAATGGAGTATAAAAGGAAACGAAGGGGAACGATACAAGGGTTGGCAATTCTGATTCAGAAAGGGTTGGAAAAACTAATTAGGGAAGGGGGTTGGAAAATCCGATTCAGAAAATGATCCATAAGTTGATACAGGTTCATTTCTAATTTCTCTTATCTGAACTTTCTGAAAAAACATCATACTTATCCAAAAAGGGAGGGCGAAATAATATCCCTTTCATCTTTCCGGTCTCCCTCACCAAGGGAGATACCAAAAAGACAAACCAGATTACTGACTTGAGCGTCGGAGGGTTTTCGCCGGAACACGCCCGGCGACCCCTGACCCGGTTTTCTGTGAGTATAGGTCCGGGAGATCACCGTTCTGGAAAGACAGCGGGATAGGAAGAAGAAGGCAGACCTGCTCGAGCTCAAAATAATCGCAAGCTGAGTTTTCTAAAAACTGTAGCTATCAGCGAGCAGAAGGTTCGAGGTACTGTTGAAGGCACGCGGGAAAAACTGCATCAACAATAATCTTACATTTTTTTTTCCATAAACCCTCGTACTTGACTAAAAGATAAAAATTTATGTCATTCTTTCGTGTACTTCTGTTCATTTAGCATTGCTCATTTCGAATTCATGACTTGATTTTTCGGTAACCCGTTTCATGTGTCCACCGACACGTTTTTTTCACTTCTGGTTGGGTTTATTTTTTCGCAGGGGCAATAATTTCACTCAAATCAAAAGGCGCTTTCTGAGACAGGACATTGCGTGTCAATATATCATTGGGCATTCCAGTCTCCAATATATCATAAATCTGCAGAAGATACGTCTCGTCTCATTTCCGGCGCGTTTGTAATACGCGGCTGTATCAGTATGAGATACAGCTGCTTTTTATTATTATTTTTTAATTGATTTATAACTGGCCACCGGTCGTCTGGTTAGGGTGAAAAATATTTAAGGTCAACCATACGGCTACCCTCATTTTAAGTAAATAACAAAATAATCTATTTAAATTATGAAACTACCAAATAACCCCTCAATTTTATATTAAAATATATTTAAAAAATGAGACTTCCATTTTTTCTCAAAATATGTGACTTCTTATTAATGAGCATATTATTTAAATATAAGCAAATAAATAATATAATTATAAATTATTAAATATTTTTGTATTACATTATAAATTTAATGATATTTTGCATTAAAAAATCATATTATTTTATTCATTTTTTATAAAAACAATGCAATCTAGACTAGATAGCTAGACCCATAATTAATCATATTTATCTTCAAGTATTTGGGAAAAAGTCAATCTCAAAATACATATAGCAAATTAATTCATACAAACTTATATAAATTAATTAATTATAATTCACACAAACTTATGTAAATTAATTAATTAATTAATTTTTCTTTTATACTACATTATTTTGATGGTAACATTTATCACTATTTTGAAGTTATAGCATTTTCTTAAATACTTATAATTGACATTTCTATATGTTAAATGTAATGTAATTTTTTTATCTATTGCTTTTAGTAGTATCATAATTAATAATTTATAATATTAAACTTTTTTTATGTTGTTAATAACCATCATTGTCACTTTGTTAGCCAATATTAAGTTGATAAAAATGAACTCAACTATGATATTTAATTATTTGTTATGAGAATTAGACCTTTATAATTAAAATGTCTATAGTCTATAATTTACATATATGACATTATGAGCGTGTTTGGAACTTTGGATTATATGGTATTAAAATACTATTTATATTAAAAAAATATCAACCCCGTGTTTGGAGCAAATTTGCAAGGGATTAAAGTGTGTGGCTAATGCGGCAGCTACCCGCATTAGCTTGCTTGCCTCTTTTTTTTTATTTATAATAATAATAATAAATAAATATAATTTTTTAATATTATATAATGTTAATTATTATTTTTTATTTTTACATTATAATTATTAATATAAATTGATAAATTTATAATATTATTATTCAATAATATTATATTAGATTAATTTAAAATAATATATTTATTTATTTTTGCATTATAATTTATTAATAAATTTATAATTTAATATAACTAGAAATAAATATTAAAATTTAAATAATATTAATTTAAAATTAAATAATAATATAAAATATTAATATAATTAAGGATGGCAATTTGTCGGGTCGGGCTCGGGCCAAAATTATAAGTTCGGGCTAAAGCCCGAAAAAATCGGGCCGGGTCAATCGGGCCAAAATTCGGGTCGGGCTTTTTTGCCATCCCTAAATATAATATAATATATAATTTAAATTATCATAAAAAATTAATACAATATAGTGTATCACCAAATATTGTACAGTATTGTTATAATATAATACTAATGCAATACAATATAATACTATATACTTGTATTAAAATAATATAATAGATCATAATATAATACAGTGAGTTAAATGCACCCTATTTTAATTTTAATAGTGTAACTATTAATATTATTAGTTTATTAATATTATTTTAAACGTGAGGCATGTTGAGAGCCCAAATATTGTTGACTTATACGGTCATACAATATTTTGATTTTGATGATAACAAAATATGTGTTATGGGTAAAATAGAAAATACATATATTTTAAAATCTCACTAGCTTAGATAATCTTTAATGTTATATTTATTGTAAAGCTAATATGATTAAATGTATGTATATTTAAGCATTTAAAAGCTCAAGTTATTTTTCATGACATTTTAAATAAATCATTATTTTAATAATATAAAGGTTTTATATTTAAAGAAAATTATGATTTTATTAAGTTAATTGTTTTTAAGTTTATGGATTTATTTGAAAATGTTTAAAACATTTTTTGTCACAAAATAGTTTATAAAATTTTTTAGGTTTTAATATAGTTTTAGAATGATTGGGTTAAAACTATAATTTTAAGAAATTTACACTGTAGCGAAACTATTTATCACTAAAACGAAATTATTTGGCACTGTAATATAACGGCTAACCAACAACAAAATTATCGGAGATCCGACAATGTCTAGAGAACAACATATTTTGCCGAAAATTAACAGCGATCCAGTAACATGAAAACGACTAGCTAATAAGTTATTAGCTAACCAATAATAGTAAACGATGAACCGACTATTTGAATTACAACATAATGGTAACTTGCTCAAGTTAAAACGGTAATCCGATAACAAGTTAATGGTGAACCATTGATATTCAAAAAGTCTATAACGACTAATTTTTAGCTCATACTATAAAAAGACTCAATTAGAATCAAACAATATAAATCTCAATAATTATATTTGAACTTGCTACTGCGTAGAGGTGAGCAAACCCAACCCAACCCAAATTAATTTTAACAGTTTGAATTAATTTTAACAGTTTGAGCAGGTTATTATGAGCTAATTTTATTAATTTTTTTGAACCCAATTAATAATTAGGCGTTCAACCCAACCCAACCCACGTAAATAACAATATTTATTTATTTTCGAGTTGATAAACATTCCAGCTGAGTTTATCGACTATTAATTAATGTGATAACATATAATATATTAGTAAATTTGTTATCTTATAAGTTTAATTTTAAAAGTAAGCTGGTTTAGTTTCTTTTTATTTTTTAATAAACACTTAACAACACATAATTATATAGAACATTATAGTAGTTAATTATCTAAAAGGTCATAATTAGAATTAAAAAAATATGAGAAATTACAAATAAAATCTAGAAGCTCATTGTCAAAATTTACTTAATTTTAAGATAGTTTATTTTTTATTTTTTTTCAAATACTAGAACGTAAATAAAATTTTCATTTTATAATATATTCATATTTAATTTTAATAAGTTTCATTTCAAGTTTCATATATTTTTCGTTATTTAATTTTTAATTTTAATTTGATATTCAAATTTTTAACCTGATCAACCCAGCCCAATGATTTAAGGGTTGTGTTAAATTGGGTTGAATATGTTTATCGGATTGAGTTGGGTTAATTTTATCCCAACCTATTCAATAGTAAGTTGGATTGGATTTTCACAAACCCTACCTAATCCAACCCATGTCCACTCCTGCTACTGAGTATATAATCTTTCATTAAGTTTTAAACTTATTATTACTTAGTTGAATCACATTTTGTGCAATCATTTGTAATCAAACACATTGTGTGAGAGAAATCATTTTGTAAATCATATTACAAAATCAAGTTGAGTGATTGTAAATGTTAGGATATACTTCGATTAAGAGATTGAGGATAATTTCTTGTTATAAAAGTTGATTGATACCTTGGAAGTCAATTGTAAGCATTGGAGGCATGGACGTAAGCACTGCGGTTCTGAACCACGTAAAAATTCTTGTATTTGTTCTCTTTATCACTCATCTATTTATTTATTTACTACAATTTAAATTTGAGTATTTTGAATCTACGGAGATGTTTGGCACCCCCCATTACGTAGGATTGCATTACAATAACAATGCAACCCCATGTTTATTACATCAAGTGTACCATAATGCAACCACATGTTGCAATTGCTAAACCCGACTCTAATGCAGCAATTGCAACATTAGTTTTCTCTTAATATATATGTATAAATTTTATAATAATAATAAATAAATATAATTTTTTAATTTAATATTATATTATATAATATAAATTTTATAATAATAATAAATAAATATAAATTTTTAATTTAATATTATATTATATAATATTAATTTTTATTTTTATTTTTAAATTATAAATATAAATTAATAAATTATTATTCTATAATACTATATTATATTTTAATTTTTATTATATTAAAAATATAATTAAATAATGTATTATTTAATTATATTATAATAATTAATATATAAAGTTGATTAAAATTTAATAAGTTAATATAACTAATAATAAATTAAATAAATATGCTTTTAAAATTTAATATAATAGTAATTTTATTTTTTTTTTACATTATAATTATAAATATAAATTTATAATTTATTATTCTATAATATTATTTTATATTTTAATTTTATTATATTAGAAATATAACTAAATAATGTATATCTAACTATATGATAATAATTAATATATAAAATTGATATAAATTTAATAAGTTAATATAACTAATAATAAATACTTAAATAATATACATAAATAAAATAACAAATATTACATTATTTAATTATATTATAGTAATTAAAATATAAAAATTCATTATTTTTAACAATTACTTAAATAATATGTAAAAATATAATATAATATTACAATAATTAATACATAATTTTAATTATTTTTAAATAATTTAAATTAATAATATTTTTTAAATGTATAATTTAAATTAATTGCAAAAAAAAATTAATACAGTACAGTGCATATCAAATATAGCATAATTAAAAATTAATAAAATGCAGTGTAGTACCAAACGTTGTGCAATATTATTATGATACAGTGTTAATGCAATACATCATAATACAATACAACTGCATTAAAATATTGTAATACAACATAATACAATACAAGGTACTAAACATACTCTAAATTTATAATATAATTACCAATGTAATATAGATAATTATTATTTTTTATTACGTAGTATAGTAACAATGAATTTTCTCCTCATCCATGTGAGTGGAGTTCTAACTCTTAATCAGGTGAAAATCACAAGAAAAATTACAATTTAAATACAACTAAACAATTATATTGTATTTATTATATTTGTCATTATATATTTAAGCATGACTGACGCCGCAGTGACAATTTTTTAGATAATACATCAAGTGTCACTTAAATATATCAATTAAAAAATAAGTAGTTTTTAGAATCCAATTATAAAATATGTGTAATTATATTAAACTAATTTACTAACATAAGTAAATCAAAAAACAAAAAAGCAAAACAAAATAAATATTCTCTCCAGCAACAGCGTCAAAAACTTGTACAATTCAAAAGTATTTTATAACTCCCAAATATAAAAGTGTCTTATTATAATACAACTCGGTAAGTCCGAAGTCGATCCACATAGGAAAGATTTAGTTTGTTTATTATAATTTATCTAAGAAAATTAAATTAAATTAAAAATGTGAAACTAAGAAAATTAAATTAAATTAAAAATATGAAACTAAGAAAATTAAATTAAATTAAAAATATGAAACTAAGAAAATTAAATTAAATTAAAAATACGAAACTTAATTTAAGTACAACTATGGAATTAAATTAGTTAGAGTTATAGATTTACTCTTAGTAGTAAACATAATTTAATAAATTCTTTTTATCAAATTTTTTTATTGCCTAAAAGATTAATTGTATAAATTATTATTATTTTCCCATTAATTTTATTATAAATTAAGTACTTAGTGTGCTAAAATTTAATTTATTTACAATAAGTCAAAATACCATTTTACCATATTTTATACTAAGATATTAAGAATTTATTGTGTCAAACTCCGTTGTTTGTTTACAACAAATCAAAATTTTCAAATATAAAATATAAATAATATTAATTAGAAAATAATTTAATTTATATAATTAAAAATAAAATTTACTTAAATCATATTTTCCTACTAAAAGCTTTACCTTACCCTAAATTATTATTATTTAGCCTAGTATAATTGAAATAAAAATAATTATTAACATTAAATTATACATAAAAATAGAAATAACTAAAATTAAAAATAAAACTAAATTTATTTATTAGTTTACTAAATATTACAAAGAGAGATGAGAAGAAGAAATTGAGGAGAATGAAGTGAATAAAGAGATATAGAGATATTTGACCCCATATTTATTATTAATCCACACCACACACATAAACAAAGTCAATAAAATCATGGCCTTATATTTTTCTCATTAACTAAACATAAATTTAATTCAATCCCTTTAAGCATATCCACTCACAATTACCACACCTAACATGGTTACATGGTAGAAATTTATAAGTTTATAATTAACGCACTTAACATGATAAAAATTTATAATTTTACAATAAAAGGAGTGGATGCTCTTCGATAATAACTTAATTTTTCAAACCATCGGTATCCATCGTTAATTTACTAGGAGCCTTGAATTGCTTGAAATTATTATTTTTACCTAATAAACACACAAAAATACATAAAATCAAATATTAAAAATATAATTGGAATTTCACAATTTATTACATAATTACATATATAAATTATAATAAAAATACAAAATCACCTTTTTATCCTTAGAAAATATATAATTGTTAACACTAATCACACTCTCCAACCAGCTTATTACTAGCCCCTAGCAATTAAAGCGCTATATTAAATTAAGATTTACAAAATTTACATACAAGTAAATAGTTGTTCATCTAGCTTATAAACTACCAAAGAAATAAATGCTCTTAAAATTAATTTATTTTAGCTTTTTGTCATTCACTCATTATTCAGGATATCACAAAACCTTCTTTTATGCTCAAAAAATTAATATAATACTATAGGGCTTCATTAAAAAAAAGAATAATAATTTTGTTTCAGTGATTTATCAGAGACAATATTTTATTAGGCAGTATATTATTTATACAATTTAAAATATTATATCTTCAATCAATGTAATGAGCTTTGAGTCAATGACTCGGAAACCAGTTGGCCTTAGAGCACTAGATTTTGAAATACCCCTAAGGACTTAATTACTCAAATTTTCAGATAAATAAGCAAATATTATATCTACAACCCATTTAGCAAGCTTTGGGCCAATAACTTCCAGAGCAGTTGGCCTTAGGGCACTAAGTGTTAAAACACCCATACGGACTTAATGATTCATATTTCTTTATTTCTTTTTTAATCTTTTTTTATTTTTTTAGAATATATACACTTTCTACTACCTTGGATATTTTCTTCGATAAATAGAGAGAACAAAATGTTGAAAAAAAAATTAACTTACAATCAACTATCATGTGTCATAGTATGCGTGTGAGAAGAATAATTTAGTAATACCTGTATAAATAAATGAATGACAAAAAAATTTAATGAGTAATTACCAAAAGATAATTCACAAATTTGAATAATTCAAATAAAATAGAACAAAAACAACTTACTATGATATAATAAACTAGACTATTAGAATGCGTCTCAAAACTAGTAACTCTTTACACAGCTATCCTAGACAATAAAATAAAGTTTTTGTTTTTAGAATTTTATTTTTTAAAAAAAAAAAGAAAAATAACCAAACGCATATATTTACAATTTACATCAATTATCCCTTCCAACTTAATTTAAACATTATTTTTAACATTCCATAATTTAAGGATATGCATGCAAAAATATAAAAAGATAAGAAAATACAAATGTAAAAGAAGAAGTAGAGAATATAATACTTGAATTAGTCGCAGAAGCTTAAAAAGAGATGACAAAGAAAAACAAAACATTAATTTTTTTTTATACAACTCTAGAACTAAAAAGATACATTTCTAGAATCACTACATTTCATATTTAGTCATCTGCGATTCAAAATTTATCTAAAATTAGTCTTTACAACATAAATTAGTAAGAACATCATTAAGATTGACACATTCCACAACAGTCAATTATTTCTCCCCCCAACTTGAATGAGACATTTTCTTCAATATCTTAAAGTAAATAAGGAGTTAAATCTAACTTGTACTTTTTACTACTGTTACTATTACCATCATCACTCGACCAATCTAATGCCAAGGTCATGGGATCTGGTTCTAGTCTGTAAGCTTGTAAAAAATCAAGTAAATCATTAGCAGTAGAAGTACAAATAAAGAGTTTTTTTTATAGTGGATGAAACAAAATGATTGTTAATTGCATGGTTAAGAAATGTTAGCAAGCCATCATAAAATTTATTGACATTTAATAAACTGATGGACTAGTTCCTCTCCAAAGTAGGCATCCTAGAGATTTTAGGGCTTTTGGAATGATGCTTAGTACTTGACTTATTTTAATGAAAATAACATTTGAGATAAGCTTTGATAAATCTCGATCACCTCCTCCATAAAGTAAGTGCAGCTTTCTCTGTGCTATAACATGATCAAGATCAATAACTGTATCAACGAACTCTTTATACTTTCCTATAATGAAACCCATAAAGCACACAAATGTTTTTGAATTGTCTACTCGAAAATGATGCCATTAGAATAATCTTCAGAAATAATTTGTGATGGTTTAAAAAAGAAGCACGTATTTAAAGACAAACATAATAATATACAATTGTAAAAAAAGTGGTATTATTATCAAATGACGCGTGAAACTTTGGCTCATTATTGAAAAATAAATATTTAAAAAAACTAATAATTAGACAAAAATCACACTATTAAAAATTAATAATACATAAAATAAAAGATTATTAAAAAGAAAAAGAATATTTACTAGTAGCTGTAATTGTGGCTCACATCTTCTTTTAGTTTTACGTTGAACGCCCTCTATGAGTTGAGGATAGGCTTCCCATCCAGTTTTCTTATGAACTAGCAAATAGGGTCTTTTTGAGTCAAATTCCTAAGACTAAATTGTACACTTTCTTTTTAGAAAAGTGCCCAATACTGGTAAATTACACGTTGTACATATCCACTTTGATACGTCTTAAGATATCGTAAGATATCATCTAATGATTTTTTACTCATACCATCTTTAACGAATTTAATTTTATCTTCACAAACATTAGAAACCATTCTTAAATTTAAAAAATTTACTTTTGTAATCATGTTTCACACAGTTATGACATTGAGAGCTAAATCGTTTAGCTCTTCTCTTTTTAGCGTATATACTTTTACCAAAACTAAGCATGTACGATATAAATGGATAAAAAAAAACTCACCTGCGAATCAAACTTTTACTCTAATTAACCAACGAATGTTAGAAGGAATCCCATGGATCATTAACAAACGTAATCATTCACAATAAGTTTTATTCAAACAAACATGCTTAAGCAATAAATTTTATAATGCTCAATAAATATGTTGTGTGAATTAATCAAAACTAAAATAATAATAATAATAATAATAATCAAACAGCAAAATAATAGTAAAATAAAAAAAATTGGTCACACATTAAAGATTTAATCAAGATTTAATAGGTCACTCAAGTTGATTTCGGTGTCTTTTTCATGTAATTGGTATTCTAGATATATTTTTAATCTTTGGCAATTAATTTTAAACATGACACAATTCTTTTGATTCTCGATTTCTACAGCCCCAAATGGATACATATTTTACTACTAATGGGTCATTCCACCTTGACTTTAACATTCCTGGAAATAAATAAATATAAGAATTATAAAGCAAAACTTTTTGACCAAGTTTAAATGTTTTCCGAAAAATTCTTTTATCATTAAAAGCTTTGGCTCTTGCCTTTATAGTTTTTAAACTTTCATAAGCGTCATTATATAATTCCTCAAATTCATTCAATTGTAACTTACGTAATTTATAAGTATTATCAAGGTTTGCATTAAAAGTTTTAACAGACCAAAATATTTTATGTTCAAGTTCAATCGGTAAGTGATAAGATTTTCCATAAACTAGACGATAAGAAGACAACCCTAATGATGTCTTAAATGCAGTGCGACAGACCTAAAGTGCATCAATAAGTCTAAAAGACTAATCTTTTCTGTTTGGGTTAACCGTCTTTTTTAAAATTTGTTTTATTTCCTTATTTGATAATCAAACTTGACCACTTGCTTGAGGATGATAAGAGGTAGCAACTTTGTGATGTAATTCCATATTTTTTTATTAAAGACTCAAAAAGATTATTACAAAAATGTTTACCCATATCACTAAAAGACTCAAAAAGATTATTACAAAAATGTTTACCCATATCACTTATAATGGCTCAATGAATTCTAAATCAACTTGAAAGATTTTCTTTAAAAAATTAAATCACAGTTTTGTTATCATTGTGCCGATAAAGAATTACTTCAATCCATTTTGAGACATAATAAACAGCAATCAAAATATATAAAAATCCAAATAATGATGGAAAAATATCCATAAAATCAATTCCCCAATAGTCAAATATTTTTATCTTAAGTATAAAATTTAAAGTCATTATATTTCTTTTAGTAATTGATCTTAATTTTTGGCAGTTTTCACAAGTTTTGCGAAACTCATGTGTCTTTAAATATAGTAGGCCAATAAAATCCACATTGCAAAATTTTAGCAACATTTTCTTGAAGAAAAACATCCACCACATGTATCAGAATGACAATACTTACCTTATTGTTGAAAATACATCATTGAAAAATTTGATCAAGGTAATATTTGAACAAGGATCATCCCAATAAAACATCTTTACCTCAACTAAATTTTTTTTCTTATCTTAAGTGTTCCATTGCCAAGGTATTTCACCTGTAACAAGAAAATTGACAATGTTAGCATACCATCGCATTAAATTAACATAAAATAAAAATTCATCCAGAAAAGAATCATTAATGGGTGTTATATCAGTGCAGATTTCAGATGTGAGTCTTGATAAATAATCAGCAACGACATTTTCGGCACTATTTTTGTCTTTAATGGTTAGGTTAAATTCTTGAAGTAACAAAATCCAACAAATTAGTATTAATTTGGCATTCTGTTTAATCATCAAATATCTCATAATGTCAGTAAAAACAAAATATTTAAAATTAAACAAATATGAACGAAATTTGTTTAATGCAAATACCACAGTAAGTAATTATTTTCTAATTGTAGAATAATTCATTTGAGTATTATTCAAAGTTTTACTTGCGTAATAAATCACAAAAGACTTACCATCCTTTCATTGTCTTAAAATAGCTCCAAGAGTAAAATCACTTGCATTACACATTAATTCAAAAGGTAAAAATCTATCAAGAGATTGCATAATAGGCGTAGATGTAAAAGACAAATTATTTTTTCAAATGATTTTTAGTAATCATCAACCCATTCAGATGATGCATTTTTTGATAAGAGGTTATAAGGTAGTTTAGATATAGCACTAAGCTTTTTATAAACCTCCTATAAAATCTTACAAGTCCTAAAAAAAATCACAATCTCTAACTTTTTTTTGTGACAATTTAGATATGACTTCAATTTTTACTTTGTTAACTTTAATTCCTTTAACAAATACAACATGACCTATGACACGATTTAAAAGTGTTTGATTTACTCCTAAGTATAAGAGTGTCTAGTTATAATATAACCCGGTGAGTCTGGGGTCGAACCATAGGGAATTTTAAATCTAGCAGTCTATTATTAAATAAAAATTAATAGTAGAAAAATAGATTACCTGTCTAAGAAGTACTAAGGTTACGGGATTCGCTCTTAGAATTTAAATTATGTTCATAATATTCTCTCATATTTATATTTTATATTTTATTTACTAATTAAATATTATGTCATTTAATTCTTAACTAACCAATTTTATGAATGAATATGAGAATGGAGTACATGATGTACCACAACTAAATTGGAGTGTCAGCATAATGTCAAAATATCATATAAATCCAATAAGATTTTAAGTTTATAAATTAATATGATATAAAAATATTCAGCAAATAAAAATACAAAATATTAAATATTAAATAAAATAAACTTTGAACTTACTTGATAAAAATATTAATTCCATAAGTTAAATCCTTGAGTTTCACCCTTTGCCCTAACTTAATAAATTAGCCACTCATATTGAAAAGAAAAACACTCATTTTATTTGACAAACTTCTAAAATAT
Source organism: Murraya koenigii (assembly GCA_025617385.1). Lineage (NCBI taxonomy): Eukaryota > Viridiplantae > Streptophyta > Magnoliopsida > Sapindales > Rutaceae > Murraya > Murraya koenigii. The sequence goes on along the minus strand of CM046817.1, from coordinate 9,031,374 downwards.
ATTACAAGAATATTTTAAAAATTTGAAACAATAGAAGAAGAAAATTTGAAAGATACAGCTTCACCATTTTCTTTCTCCTCTTTTTCATTCTCTCCTTTCTCTTCTCTTTTTTCTCTCTTTCTTTTCTTCTCTTTCTCTTCTCCTCTCCGCACCTCTTTCTCCTCTGCGATGCTTGCCTTTTTATAGAAAAAAAAAGAAACTATTTATTATTTTATTATTATAATATTATATTATCATAATATTATAATATTATATTATTATAATATTATATTATTATAATATTATATATTATATATAATTGAGTGATTGAGTATATATTATAATATCTAACCCAATCCACTCAAGTATATCCACTTACAATTACTACACCAAATATTGTAGAAACTTATAATTTTATAATTACTGCACTTAACACGGTAAAAACTTATAATTTTACAACAAAAGTCGTGGATCATCTTCGATAATGACCTAATTTTTCAGACCATCGGTATCCATCCATTAATTTGTTAGAAACTTCGAATTGATTAAAATTATTATTTTCACCTAATAAACAAAAAAAAATACACAAAATCAAATATTAAAAACATAATTAGAATTTCACAATATATTATATAATTACATATATAAATTATAATAAAAAGATAAAATAACATTTTTATTCATTAGAAAATATATAATTTTTAACACTAATCAGTGTAATTATATTAAGCTAATTTATTAACATAAGTAAACTAAAATGAAATGAATAATTTTTCATTTAGGCGGGCAAAACTGCCACATTTGCCATCTAAATGAAATATTTAACAAAACTTTATTGTTTTCACCAATAAAATTGAAAATATTTAATTTTTTTATTAAAAGTATAAATATTTCATATTTTACTTCATGAGAAACCTAGCCGCTCTAACCAAATTTCTTCATTTCTCCCTCTCTCTTCCTCGTCGCTCAACTCTTGTTGCCATATTTTTTTTTTCAGTGCTTATCGTTCTTTAATCTCAACTCTACACTGCACAAATTAATAGGGCATCATAATTTCGTTTACAAGTAAATGCCAACAAACCATTTAAAATGATAATAAATTAAACACACCTAAATCATAATATTAAATGTTGTTACTATACTATTAGATTTCAATAATGCCATATATTAATCACAATAAACATTGAAAAATAATTTTAATTAAGTCCTAAAAATTAAAGAATTTATTTTTTAAATTGAAAATTATATACATATTTAAATGAGAATGATACTCATTAAAAAATAGTATTGTTAACAAATTATAATTATTTAAATGATAAATGAGCATAAATGCGAACAAATGTCAAACTCTCAAGTATAGATGATCAAACTCATGATCAAATCTCCTTAAGTGTTGAATAATGATTTCAACAAAAAAAAAAAGGATATTTCAACACCCTAAGTTTTGTAACTTATAGAAGTCAATTTGTATAATCAAAATTTTAATAATATCTTAATAGTCTAAAAGAGTACAAAAATAGCGTAGGACATATATACTTTCTTATTCTATATAACTATAAATCTCATAATGCATGATATTAATAATAATAATTGAAGTAATATTAAAAATAAATAATAATGGTAGAAGAAATACAAATAAAATGATAATATTACTTATAATAACATGATTTTTTTTCATTGAAGTGATGAGAAATTAAAAAAACTATTTTGAAAAGAAAATGGAGTGATGTGAAAATTTTATACAAATTAAGTATTTTTGATTAAATTTATTTTAAAGATAAATAAATAGAATTAATTGAAATGATATAATGGGCTATCTAACATGAAAAAAAAAAGTTTGTAAGTTAAAATATTTTTATAACTTAACTTATGTCGTCAAAGCTTTAAAACCTTAACAACTGGAATTATTCTTACTTGTTATTTATTTATTTACTATTGAGTTATGAAAAATTAAAGCAATTAGTTTGAAAAGAGAAAGATGAAAATAAATACATAATTTATTTTAAATATAACTAAATATTATTAATTAAAATGATTAAATGATAATAAATATGTATAAAGTGTACGTTTGGTACCCGCATTACATGGGGTTGCATTACTTATGTTTGGGGCGCCAATTTGGCGCATTAGATAAACCCAACACTACATCGGAGCACATTAACTCCCCCACCATCGGTCCTCCTTTTTAATTTACTTACTTTATAATAATAAAAAATAAATATAGTTTTTAATATAATATAATATTTTTTATTTTTATATTATAATTATTAATATAAATTTATAATTGATTATTCAATAATATTATATTATATTGTAATTTTTGTTATATTAAAAAACATATCTAAATAATGTATTACTTAATTATATTATAATAATTAATATATAAAATTGATTAATATTTAATAAGTTAATATAACTAATAATAAATAATATATAAAAATAAAAAATATAACATAATATTATATTATTTAATTATAAATAGTAATTAATATATAAAAATTGATTATTATCCAATAATTTAATATAACTAGTTAAATATTATTTTCTAAATATATAATTTAAAATAATCACAAAAAATTAATACAGTACAGTGTAACACCAAATATTATATACCATTATTATAATACAATACTAATGCAATATAGCATAACACAATATACCTGCATTAAAATAATGCAATACAACATAATACAATACATTATATCAAATGCACCCAAAGATTAAAAGCTCAAGTATGTATACAATCGAGTTCAAAAGATCTCATGAAGTAATGAAGATAACAAATTAAAAAAAAAAAAGGACTTAGATTACGGACCCAAAATGTTGACAATTATAAAGGATTGCAATAAAAGTTTTTCAAAATGTAGTAAATTGATATTTGTTAAAATGGTAAGGAGTTAAACATAATTTACCTTATTGATATTATTGTTATTTTAAAAAAAAGTAATATTATTATTAGTTAAAAAATGACATGGAGCATGCCTATAGTGTTGGAATATAATAAAAATAATATGAATATAAAACCATTAACAACTGAACCAAAAAATGGGAATAATTTATTAAAAAGTTAAAAAGTAAATAAAGTAATTAAAAAGTGGGAATAAAGTAACTAAAGTTGGGATACCAAAAGTCGTATAAATAAAATAAGAATTGATTAAAGAAAGTTGGGATACCCAAAAAAATTTGAAATATTTACTCAAAATATTGAAATTTAATACAAAAAGTGGGAATATAGAACCCAAAAAAAGTAGAAAAATAAGTGGAATAGCTTAACCTAGAAGTTGAAAAGAAAGAATTTGATAAACTCTAATGAAAAGTATATATATGAAAAGTGAACTTAAAACATTTACTAAATTGTTGGAATTAAATAAAAAAGCAAGAATATAAAACCAAAATATGATGAAAAAAAGAGTTGAAGAGGTTAACCCAATAATTGAAACGACTAAGAAAAAATTTGATAAATTCTAATAAGAATTATAAATTTTTAAAATAAAGTTAAAATATTAACCCATAATATTGGAATTTAGTAGAAGAAAATAGAATTATAAAACCAAAAAGTAGTGATAACAATAGTTGAAAAGTTTAATCCGAAGGTTTTAAGTACCTACCAATTAATAATCTGATAAATTGCAACAGTAAATAGGAATATAAAAAAAAAACTTGAAATATCTACATAAAATATTAGAATTCAATTAAAAGAATATAAATATAGAACAAAAAGGTAGTGAAAATAAAAATTGAAAAGTTTAATTTAAAAGTTGGAAAGATTTATTAAGAATCTAATAAAGTTCTATGGTAAATAAGGATATAAAAAATGAATTTGAAACATCCACACAAAATATTAGAATTTAATAAAAAGAACAGGAATGTAAAACTAATAAATAGTGTGAAAATGAATTGAAGAGCGAAGTTAGAATGACTCGACAAGAATTTGATGAATTCCAATGAAAAATAAAAATCTGAAAAATAAAAATCTGAAAAATAAAATTAAAAAATTCACTCAAATATTAGAATTAAAAAAAAAAGAGCAAGAATTTAGAACCAAAATTTGGTGGAAAAAAGAATTGAACAGTTTAAATCAAAAGCTGGAATTATTTACAAAGAATTTGATAAAATATTAACGATAAGCACGGATCTAAAAACTGAACTTAATATTTATTTAAAGTGTAGGAATTCAATAAAAAAAGAATATATAATCAATAAATGATGGGAAAATGAGCATAATAGTTTAACCCAGAAGTTTGAATAACTTAATAAAAATATGATAAATTTCACTAAAAAGTAAAAATCTAAAAATATACTTAAAACATTCACCTAATAGTTGAAATTCAATAAAAATAGTAGGAATATATAACTAAAATTTAGTCAGAATAAGAGTTGAAAAGGCTAACCTAAAAGTTGAAACAACCTACAAATAATTTTATAAATTTCAACAAAAAATAGAAATCTAAAAAATGAACTTGATATATTTATCCAAAATGTGGGAATTCAATACAAATAATAGAAATATAGAACTAAAAGGTGGTAAAAAATCAATTGGAACAACTTATTAAAAATTAGATAAAATTTAATAAAATATAAGGATAAAAAAAGTAAACTTGAAATATCCACCTATAAAGTTAAAATTAAATGAAAAGAGTAAAAATATAGAACCAAATATTAGTGGAAAAATGAGTTGAAATAATACCAAAATTTAGATAAATCTTAACGAAACATAAAAATTTAAAATGTAAACCTGAAACATACACTATAAATATTAGAATATAACAAAATAAATAGGAATATAGCTCTTTTTTAACATATTTATACTATTTTTATAGTTTCTTGTATTATTTATAAATTTAAAATTATTTCAAATTTTTGCCACATTTATTTACAATTTTATCTTTTTTTTCTATTTTTTTCATAATTTTTTCACATTAAAAATAAATAAAATTACAATTTTTATTATATTAACTGGTTAAAAACTGGTTTTTCCATGCGTTGTATGACATAACGGTGCATGGAATGTTGATTCCACATTTCTACATTGTTTATGTTTTTTATGCAATCAAAGCGCCTGTCACAAGTCAAGGTATGAGATTGATCTGATCTCTCTCTCTCTCTCTCTCTCTCACGCACACACAGATATATGAAGTATTTGAAAGCTTCTAAATCTTATATTTTAGTTAAAGTGCGAAATGTTAATTTAGATTATTGGATTTGAATTTAATAATTTTTTATTTTTTATTTTAAAATTTGCGCATGATCTTCACTATGCCAAGATTTTAATAGTTTCAATTAAGGGGTTTTTATTAAATTACAACTTTAATAACTTATAATTCTTGTAATATAGCAGTGGATCTTACTACTATGTTATAAATTTTTATATTTTTTACAAGAGTTGTAACTTAGCAAAACCCTTAATTAAGATCTTATACTTGAACTAAAATACATAATTTTTTGTAGTGAAACCTAACTCATATATATATAAAGAGCTCTTTTCTAATAAGAACATTCATATTTTGTTAAAGTAAAGATGTTATTAAAATATAAAAATTATAAATTTTAATATATTAAAAACTTTATTTTTTATATTTTATTGATATCTTTACTTTGGTAAAATAAGAATATCATTATTAGAAAATATATAATAATAATTTTCAAATGAAAGTTCTCTTTAATTATTAAAATAAGGGATAAATTAAAAGAAAAGAAATATTTTTTTAATACTATAAGATAAAATAAACTAAATTAAAATATATGTTTTACCTATCTTTTAATAAAGAATCTCTTATTAGATAATATATGTAAAATTAAATTTTTCTTACTTGAATATAATAAAGGATAAGAGAAAATAAAATAAATTTTAATATACTATATAGTAAAATATATATTTTTCTTATCTTTTAATTTATTCTTTACTTTAATTAAAAATTAATATTATACATGTATATAGACACGCGTATATATGGCCACCACTACGATAGATCCAATGCATGGGTGGATCAGCTTTACTAAATAATTTCAGAAATTTTGAGGATCGTCGGATTTTAATGGATTGGTAAGTCAATGGATGTACTTTAACTTGGAACAAATTAAATAATTACAGAAATTTTGAGGATCGTCGGATTTTAATGGATTGCAAAATCAATGGATGTACTTTAACTTGGAGCAAAACCACATGTAGTCGGCGGGTTGTTACTTCAACCGAATAGCTAGTTAGTTATCAAGAAGACAAAAAGCATTGAACCGATATCAACTGACATGACTACATATCAAATCTAAGTGAAACACAAATACATTACGTTTAATTTAAGGGCAACACTTTTAAATATAATATTATAATTATTATATAAAATTAATTAAGAATTAAGATTAAAATTGATATAATTTTTTAATTTTAAAAATTAATAAATTAATACACTAAATCCTCATAAAATAATAAAAATTATTACTCACTTTTCTCTCTTATTTAATACATTCTCTCTTTTATTATTTTTCATTTATTATACCTATCTTATTAAGTTATTTCTCTCATTTTTTCTTGTAACAGCTGTATCTTATTTCAGTAGTGTGACTCTCAAGTGTCATACGCTCGGATATTTTTATTGTACTATTAAAAAAAATTTTATAAATAAGATTAAAACTCAATTTTTTCAAAATAAAGTAGTTCATCTCTTACAAAATGGTATTTCAATATTTCAACATGTTTAATTAAAAGGCAAATCCGGCAGCACCAAGTGCCCAAAAAAAAAAAAATTGTACCTAATCAATAAAAAATTCGGTAACAAGTACCACAACTAAAAAATCATTCCATTTCCAAAGTAGTTGATTATAAAAGAACTCCACTATAAAATTTCACCACCATAGAAAACGTTATCAAATTATTTTTACGCCATTGACACACCTACAAAAATATCAAAAGAAATTGTGTTACATAGCCAATAATAATGATTTAAATAATAGCTAATGCATAATTTGATCTATATTTCTAAGGAGCAAAAATGTATTTTCTTGAGAAAAAAAGAAAAAAATATATATATATATATATATATAATTTAATAATCATAATATTATATTTAAATTTATGTTTAAAAGTATGCCTCTTTAACCTATACTATAAATGAAAGACAATTTGATTTGTTGAGTGAGAACCGTAATTTGAAGCAAAATGAATATTAATTTGTAAATCCATAATCATAAGGAGAACTACTTGACCAATAGCGGCAAAGAGGCCCAGTAGGCAGTTTTTTTAATTTTAAAATAAATATTCTGTAAATTAAAGTGAGTGTACTCATATTGAGACCATTTGACCGGTCCAAATCACATAACGTGGTGTAACCTAAGTTTTTCTCTATTTAACATGGTTAGAGAGGTCGTAATGAATGCGCAACTGTTTCGAAAAAGTCAGGTGTTGGCGCAAATAGAAAGCTTCCGGTCTTTTAAAAAATAAATATATAAATTTAATATTATTACTTAATTATGAACACATAATTGAATATAAATAATTTTTTTTTTATAAAATATGAGTGAAATAGGTGTCTCTCCAATATTAGAGAGAGTAAAAATATAGGCAAGGCTATATAAGATTTAATATATTAATTTTCAATAATTATCTGATTATAAATATCAATAATTATCTTATTTAATATGAATTGTAATATGAACATTAATTTCATGTAATTAAAAAAAACCTGGGTTAAGAAAAAAGGCTTTTGGCTCTATTTTTTAAAAAATAAATTTATAAATTAGAATAATAAATTAAAATTAAAAAAAAAATAAATTCTTAATTTATAAATCAGTAATAATTCAAAAAGTTTGAAATAATGACAATAAACTCTCTCTTAAGATTTAATTAATTAAGAAGGTGCTTAAATCAGAGAATTTAATATTAAAAAATTAAATTTATAAATTCTTATTTATTATTTTATTTTAAAATATTTATTTTATTTAATTCATTTTTCCGGCCAAAGCCTGTATTGTATCATCCCATCAGGTTCACTGTTAGTTGTTCCTATTGGCATTGGAGTTTATTTGTTAGTGGAGCCTGGAAAAAACACCAAAGTCCATTAGTTAGATTGAGTTAGGTCCTATTTGTTTTCAGTTTTTAAGGCTTAACTGGGTCAAGTTTAAGATTCTGCTACTTATAAAACAATTTTCTTGTGTTGTAATAATGAAATTATAATCAGTTGTAAATAACAAAAAAGTAGCTAGGTATTTGATTTATTATACTGCCAAGATATTTGAAACATTTTGCTATTAAATTTTTGTTTTATTGATAAAAATAAACATAAATTTAAATTGATTAGACGAGCCATTTTGAATTTTCAAACATGGAAGTTTACATAAAGTGGAACAAAAAATTAATAATCCGTGCTTTCCCCAAATTCACTTCAAAATAGGAGTACGGTAAGGGTAAGATACGCATGACATTCACTGGCTTTTTGCTCGAAACGAAAGAAAGATGCCAACGTTGGAAGCCCCTGAAAAATATAACGTGCTTTGCTAAAAGAAGCGCGTGAAGACTGGAGGTAAGTCTAATTTGGTAATATTACAGTTAAAATAATTATTTTTAATTATACTATAAAAATAATTAATTATAAAATTTTTTAAAAATAATCATATATATTTAATTAATCTTACTATTAAATTATTGTCATAATACAAATGACTGAATTTGACATGATATTAAATAAAATTTATTTACACTTTTATAAATATGTGTATTAAAATATTTTTTCTTATGTATATATAATAATTAATAACTAAAATAAATATTTTATATTATTAATTCTAATTTTATTTTGCTCTTTCAATATAACTGATATTAATAACAACATCTTTAAAGTTAATAATTTTATTTTTTAATTAATAATGATGATTTTGGATCTTTATAATATGTATGAGGATATATATGAAATTATATTAAATAAAAAATTAATTCTTAACATTAGATTTTAAACAACTACTTCTACTATATTTTAAAAAATCTGTTATAAAATAAAATAATTTTATCAAAAGTAATTTCTAAAAGTTTTATCAAACTCCCAAATTATTCAAAATGACTCCAGAACCTCTAATAAAACATTTCTAAAGAGGCCCTTGCTCCAAAATAACACATCATCAAGGATAAAAAGTAATAACTTCGGAAAATATTCTAAATCTGGATAAAAGGTCATAAACGACAGAAAAAGAAATGGCCCGTGCCCAGACCAACGAACGACACATGGCACGCCAATTAGAACAACAAATTTTTCTCCAGACCTGTGCTGTAAATAAGCGGTAAAGCAATTTTTGGTATTCAAATATCTGAATACACAGTAACATCTTATTTATTTTTATAAATAAAAATATTTTAAACAAAATTATTTAATATTTATATATTTATAAATTAATTTTAAAAAATTATTTTTATAATTTAGAAAATAATTATATTTTATAGAGATGTTTTTAAAACATAATATTTATTTATCATTAATATATATTTTTAATTAAATAAAAATTATAAATATTTATTTTTTCTATTCAAATATCAATATATGAAAATCTAACGTAATACTAAAGTCACCATTTTTATTAAATTCCCTCTCTCTGCTTGTGTTTCTTGCATCATCATATCCCCTACACACTATTATCGAGCGAGCCCTTGTTGATATACCCAATGCCTTCCAACTTGAAGACGAAGAGAGAAGACTGAACCAGATTCATGAACGTAAAAGATCAACTCCTTTACTACCCAGATTTTATAAAGTAAAATTTATGGAGAATAGAGCATAATGTAGATATATTATTGTTAGTTTTAATTCATGGAAATTTTTTAAGTATGCATTGATATTTCATGGAACCAAGGATTGGGCTATTCTTTCATATAAAGCTTGAGCCCATTGGCGAGCCAATTTAGGCTCGGCAACATTGAGCCTAAGCTCAACTGGAATGGACCAGGCTCGAGCCTTTTCTTTTTTTGCCCTTTTCCGTTGCTGCTAGTTCTTACAAACCCTCTTTTTCGATTTCACCCACTTCAATTCTAAAATTGATCCTACACTTTCTCAGTGTGTTTATATAATCTGAGCGCCCTCTTTTTTTTAAAAAATATGAATACGTTATTAAATTATATAATTTAATAAATTTAATTTTTAATTTATTATAAAATCACATAATTTAATAACATATATATATTAAATTATTAAACCACGTGACTTAATAATTTGCAAGTAATATTGATTGTATATATAAAAAATAAGCATATTTTATAGATAGAAAAATTATATAAATTTTGTTATCAAATATATATATATACATATTTTTGTTAAAACTTATAAAGGTTCCGTTTGAGATTTAGGTTGAAACTCAGTAAACTATTTATTTCATAATTTTTAACAAAAATAGTGTTTAGTAAATTTCATAAAAGTAGATTATTTCATAATTTTTTTTTGTTTTGATAGCAATTTTTAAAAGTAGATGGAGGGTTACTTTTTATAAATAGCTTATTAAATAAGTCATAATATTTTTTTAAAATTTATATTATAACCTTAGTATTTTAACAAAAAAGATAATTATATTTTATTTTTCCATAAACCTTAATATATAAATTATTATATATCATATTATCACCACAATTAAATTACTGCCACCACTACTATCTGTTCTCTCCAATATCAATTTAATATTAATGTAATAAATATTACTTGTTATTTTATTTAGATTATATGTATAAGTACGATTTTTTTATCATATTTGTGTACAATAAAGTTCATTAGATTTTATTTAAATATTTTTTTATTTTATATAATTTATGTATTAAAGAAAAAGATATTTCTAAACAACTTATTAAACATACTCTAAAGGTAATTTAAACTTGTGTTTATTTCAATCATTATATAATAAAATAACACTTTCTTAATAATAAATTTACCAAACGTATATACTCTGCTTTTTCAAATTTACAACAATCGCAACAACATAATTTATTAAACAATAATATATTTTTTTAATCAGCAGCTTATTTCATCCACACAATAGAAATAACTTATTTAATTAGCTACTGTAATCATAAACTAACACATAATAAATTACTTTTGGTGTTTTAACATCAATTTCAATCGAGTCTAAACATGTTTTTGGATTTTAGGTTTTGTTATTTAATTAATTTAAAATTAAAAAGATGTTGAAAACTGATTGGTATTATTGACTTATTGGACTGCTATTGTTGGGCTGGCATTGGGTAGTGGGATTTAAATTTTTTTTTTTTAAGTGGAACTTTTAACACCCCTCTAAAATCTTTATAACATTTATTTTAATTTTTTTTAAATACCTCCAATTTTATTTATAAAATAAGCAATTATCTTCCTATAGAATTTCAATGTATAAAAAATATTTCTTTTAAATTTTATTTATAAAATACATACAACTCCTAAAATATTAAATTACTTTACTCTTGTTACATAGTTTCATCTTTATAGCTCTAAAATCTTTTAACTTTTTTAAAAAATAATTAAAATTTAAACTATAATATAAATTATCAAATAGGATGGGTGTAAAAATATTTTTAAACAATAATTTATTTGAGTGTTTAATTGAATTTTTATTCAAAATAATAAATAACTTATTTATTTTTTTGGTTATTTAATTAAAATTGGGTTTTATTAGGAATCTAGACGGGTGTCAAAAGGCTTAGGTGGTATTCATTTATTTAATTTATTTTTTAAAATCTGAATAGACCTGAATTGGTCTGAAGTCTAAATAAAGTCTAAATATAAATGAATTTTTTTAAATGTCTAATAATAAGCATTAAGTTTTTTTTAACCTATAAATTTTGAAAATAAATATTTTTATATTTGTGCCCTTGCAAATTTTAAATGTTGAATAAATAGTATTTTATCATAACATAAACAATTTTCAAGTGAATATAACCATTTTGACATTCATCATGTTAATCATTTTTATTGCAGTTTTTGATATACTTTATGAAAAGCATTTTAAAAAATATAAAGATAAATAATGTAAATTTAAAGAATATAAAAAGATAATAATAATAATAATTTGGTACTAAATTATCACAAGTTATGAGATGAATAATAATGCTAATTAGTAAGTTTTATTTAGGTAGAGATGAACATAAATTAATTAGATAAAGATATTTTGGATAATATATTTCAAGGATACCATTCAGACTTTTGAGATTGAGTAAAAAGCTAAAAAAATGGCATAATAACTTAATGACCGAAAATTTTCATTAAGTTGAAAAAATAAATAGATTTAATGACTTAGGGTTATTTTGAAATTACGGTGATTGATGAAATAAGTTATTTATATTATGTGAATGAAATAAGCTGTTAATTAAAAGAATAGCTCGATTTTTAATAAATTATATTGTTGCGAATAGTATGAGTTTAAAAAGCACAATATATGCATTTGGTAAATTTATTAATAAAGCTCTGTTTTATTATATAATAATTAAAATAAACATAAATTTAAATTATTGCTTGTCAAAATAATAAGGTTATGGTAGGAATTTTAAAGAGGTGTGGTGATTTATTTAATAAGTTGTTTATAAAAAGTAACTTTTGTCTACTTTTAAAAACTTTTCAAAATGAAAAAAACTTATAAAATAATCAGTTTCTAACAAATTTACGAAACACCATTTTTTTAACTTTTAAAACAAATTTCTTTTTACATTTCAACTATAATCCCAAAACACATTTCAATTGTAATCTTAAATGGATTCTTAAATTAAAATTAACTCAATTAGGTTATTGAGTAAAAAAAAACTATTTTTTATTTTTCCAAGAAAAAAACCAGTGCATTGAGATCTATCAAGATTGATTTTACAAACATTTTGAATTATTAATCTGGATGAAATTTTGTTCCGAGATAGCTTATACTTTTTGGATTAAAGTGAGAATATATTTATTTTAATTACAAAGTGAAAAAATATATTTGTAAAATAAATTATTTATTTTAATTATATGAATTGATAATAATTATTAATATTTTTAATTATGTAAATCAAATTTTTTATTAATTTTAATTTAATTATGTAAATTAAAAATTATTGATAAGAGCAACACAAATGAAACATTATTATTAATAATATAGTATAAAATTAATATTTTCTTATAATAAAATATTTATTATTATTAATTATCAATATTAAATAAATATAATACTATTAAAAATTAAATAAATAAAATTAAAATTAAATTTTCAAATAAAGATAGTATATAGTAGTATTATTAATTCTCTATGAATATAATAATATTATTTTTAAGTACTTTTAACTTAAAATTAATGTAAATTATTATTAAATATAATATAATAATATTATTTAAATAAATATAATATTATTAATTTTTAATAAATACAATATTATTTTATTTTAATAATATGATTATATTATATTTAATTAAAAAAAGAGTGAAAAGAATGGATTCTCATTCCGCACTTTAAAAATATGTGGATCCTACTTAATGAAACTCCCACGACCCTTCTTAAATGTATTATCTTAAGTGTATGAGTAAATAATATAATGAAAGAAATCCAAACTCCCACAGTCTCACTACTGTAACTAATAGCACCATAATTTCCGTATGATTTTAGATCCGGAGTAACATATGCGTACAGCATGGTGTTCGGATTAGTTCCAAGTCCGCCCTATGGTGAATGGTTGTGATTAGTAGACCTTTGGTCCTCCTTAATAGGCAATTAATCATGTAAGCGCTATTGCTTAGCATTCCATGTACCGTCATGCACCTAATCTTTTTCAATCCAGACAGATGTATTGTCGATGTATTGTCGATTTGGAGTGCAGTTGCTTTCTTGGGGGCGTGAGGAACACAGTCTAGCCACACTGGTGCGTTGTTGTTTTCCATCTCGGAAGCAAAGTCATTTGTGAAAAACGCTAAGCAGAAATTGGGGCTCAGTTAAGATCCAAGAGAAGTTATTCAATAAAGCCACATGAAAGATTGAATTAAATTCAAAATATTATGATTCAATTTCTTAAAATAATGTAAATTACAAGCACTTATCAATAAATTACAAATTATTTGTGAGACTTTAGGTTAAGTTCTATGAAATTTTAATTGAGTTAAAACTAATGTAAATAAATAAATATTAAATTGAGTGATTTCCAAGTATTAAATTTGAATATAAAGGAATAATTAAATAATTTTTAAACATATCTAGTTGATTGAAAAAATCGAAGCTAATCGATAAAAAAAATTAATTTTAAATTTTACTCACTTTTTTTTTATAAATAAGTAAATATGAAATTAAATTAAAGTTTCAATTTGCTTTATTTTTGCTTTTAAAAATATCTTTATAAACAATCAATTCGTTTCCGATTATTACATTATTGAATCAGCGAGAAAATCATTCCATTTGCTTTCGTTTCGCTTTTTAGATAACAGGTTACGGCGGTTATGGCGTAATCGCAAATCGGAGTTCGCGTCTATAAATCGGGCCATTTTCTCGGGTCAAGTATGCTGCAATAAAATAGCAACGTTTCCAACTCGCTCCTCCAACAACCACACGCGCACTGTCTCGCGCGTAATGATGCCAAAATTCATTCCCTGCAGTTACCCACTTACCACCATCTGACTGACGTCACTCCGCAGCTCCAGCCAGCGACAACCACATGACAGACATCATCGAGTGAAAGAACAAAATAACTGAAAAATTTTCCTTTCCGTTCGTTCGTTCGTTCTCGACAAAACAAAACGAAACGAAAACGAAAACGCTGAGTTTTGATAGATAAAATATTGTCAATGAGGATATTCCTCACGCTGTTCGTCATTGTTTCTCTTCTTCTCTGCTTCGCTTCCACCGAGTCCGTCACCGAGTTGAACTCGGAGATCAATGCCACCGCGACCGCCACTACAACTGAGTTTAACAATACAGGATCCAGGGAAGATAGCTTCGCCGACATGATTGATCGGGCTCTCGAAAAGGAATTCAATGAGAGTGACCAAAACGAAGGTCCGTACCAGATCTGAATTTGCGGGTTTTCAGCTAGTGTTTCTAGATTGTGGATCAGCTTGTCTGCTATTTCATTTCATTTTATTTAATCCACATTTATGCATTGTATCTTAACTTGTCATTTAAAAGAAAAAAAATTATTTTCTCTGATTTCATAAAGCACATGAACTCAATTTCAGTGATGAATTAGAGAAATTTGTTTTTTTGAAGAAGTGGAATATGCGAGGGATATTGTGCTTATTGTCTGGGTTTTCCTATTGCAGCCGCTGATCCTGGTAGCTTTAATAATAGTGTTGCTGGACAGCAGGTTGGTTACCGTATTCATTAAATCTGTATGCCTTCAATTACTTTTCTCAATAATGGATGACAGTTGCCTATGCAATGTTGCTTTAGTTTATGTAAGGTTTTTTGTGCCAGTGACTTATGTGCCTTTCTTGGGTTAATATCACTTGTAAACAGACAACAATGAACGTGCATCAATATGCTTATGGATTGTTGCAAAAGTGCAAAGGTTCAAGGGTGAAAATTGAATCTGAAATATTATATCAAAGACTGCTCAGTAGTGAACCATTTGGTGTTAAACAATTAAATTTTGTAATATTTTTAATGCTGATGGCTCACCGAAAAGCTAATAAAATTTATGTTGGCCATGTTCAGATTTTCCTGGAGAACTTTTTAATCAATACGTCTCATTGCTGCTCAAAGAAACTATGGTCTTATGTGATGCTTTTAACTTGATAATTCTGGTATTTTCAGGCTGTTTTGGAAACTGTTGCCAGAGTTAAGAACAAGAAAAATGAAACCAAGGAGGAGAAGTATGTTCTTGCAGCTTCGAAAAAAAAAAAAAAAAGACTTTCATTTTTCATTTTTAGATTTCCGAATGGACATTGTTAATAAAACAAAGTGTTTTTTTTTTTTTTTGGGTTTTTGGGGGGTGGGGGAAGGTTATTCTATGTTTACCTTCACAACTTCTGATTTGCAAATTGCTGATGCTATTATAAGCCTTATGTTAGGTCTTTCCAGTTCCATCATGTTTTCAATTTGGATAATGAAAATGGAGCAGAAGATACACCAACATTGATTGATCGGAAGGTATGTCCGGTTGAGGTCATGGAAGTCTTACCTAGTTCATAAATTATGGTTGGCATTGGCCTCGAATAACTATAATCTTTGACCGGATAGTCTTTGATTTGGTTAGATTTTGATTTTTTTTTTTCCATCAGGACAATATCTTTATTATATCCAATCCAAAGTCAAAGTATCCTGTGCTACAACTGGACTTGAGGTTAGATTATTGCCTCTTCTGTTTACATTCTATCCAAAGTTAAAGTACCAACTTATCAACCATTGTACCCACTTATCAAGCATTCCAATTTCTTCTAAATGCTTTAAGTGCAGGTTGATATCAGATCTGGTTGTTGTCATCGTTTCTGCAACTTGTGGTGGCATTGCCTTTGCTTGTGCTGGACAACCGGTGAGACCAATATTTCTCCTTCATTTTTGTTCATATAAACTACTCTCTTGTTCATTTATAAAGTTTTTTGGCTATGTATGTTGTAGATCCTTTAGATTTTGAGTCTTGGAAAGACTTGGGTTTGGGCAACTTTTATACATTGCCACTTAAGTAGAATCTTTCAATTTTCACATATTTCCAGGTTATTACTGGATATTTGCTAGCAGGATCTGTCATTGGGCCTGGGGGTTTCAGCTGTGTCAGTGAGATGGTGCAGGTATGTTACTTTTGCATATATGCTGGTTCAGTTCTCTTCCTCCCTTCCCATTTTTAGTTGATTTAGTTAAAAGTTGTAGGGGAGATTTAATATTTGTGTTATATTTTTGTTTCCATGTCTTCACTGTTCATCCACAATTTTCATGTGTCTGAGATACGTCCAGGTAGGAAGAAATGATAAGCATTTAATTGCTTAGAAGCACATAATTAGCCTCTGATCTGCAAATCATTACTACAATTACCAATAAAACTGCTTCTTTCTGACATTATACTTCCTTAGTGGAACGAAAAGAAAGTATGATCCAGCTCGAACATATAGGTTTTATATTGTTTGCCACCTTGATGAAGTTCCATATTAGAATAAGTTTGTTTCACTCTTCATTTTGTACTATTCAAATATCATTGCTTCTGTTTTGCTTATCACTTCTATATTCTGATGGTTATTATCACTTCCATATTCTGATGGTTATTTTCATTCAGGTTGAAACAGTGGCTCAATTTGGTGTTATTTTCCTTCTCTTTGCATTGGGCCTTGAATTTTCTACGGCAAAGGTTCACTTGTATTTTTATTAACATTTATCCTTTCAATTTATTTCCTGTTCAGTTGTTACAAACAATTCATTTCATGATTACAGCTTCGGGTTGTTCGAGCAGTTGCCATTTTAGGAGGCCTTCTTCAGATTTTCCTATTTATGTGCTTGTGTGGAATAATAGCATCAGTAAGACTTATTATTGTGAAAATGATTAGGTTCATTGGTTATAAATCCACTTTTGTGCCAAAACTAAAGGTCACCTTTAATTCATGTTATATCTCTGATGATATCCCTTGAATTCGGCATTTTACACTATTTACAACCACCACAAATATTAAAGCTCTGGCTTAAACAAATATGTTGTTGTTCTGCTCTTAATATTTATGGTGGTTTTTACACCTTGGACTCATTTATTCTAGCTTTGAGTTTTTGATGATTAGATCACATTCGTTTTGCAGTTATGTGGTGGAAAGCCTTCTGAAGGCATATTCGTTGGCGTCTTGCTATCTATGTCTTCAACTGCAGTGGTAATTAATGCATTGCTGTGTTATTTTATTGTATTTGCTGATTTTAAATTGAGAGGTGAAGGTTTATTTGAGTCATAGTTGTGTCTGTGTCTGAATCCTGTCATGGAAGTTGAGTTGGTTAAATTTATTTCCATCAGATGCTTGATATCTTCATTATATTTTTATTCTGTTTTTCATGACTAGATATGAATTACATATATCCTATGATAGGAATTTATATTTAACAGTTAACTGTTTTCAAATCTTTGTATTTGTAATTCATCATCGGAGACAACCAATACATCTAGGATATGTTTTTTGTGGACAGCATGTTCAGTTTTGAAAATTTCTACTTTAATATAATCACACATTCTTTTGCTAGCCAAAAATAAATAAATAAATAAATAATAAAAAAATTTCCAGTGTTATGGAGATAAGAAAAAGTCCTGTGATTAAAATGTTTAGTTGAATAGTATTTTTGGTTGCTTAAATGTTTTTCTCGGTCACTATGTTTGAGTTTGTAGTATTTATATCTCATACAATATATAAAAGTTTCTCATCAAATACAAATGAATAAAGTTTCTCCTCATATGCATGTTTATTCTACCTTGTTTGGCTGCAGGTCTTGAAATTTTTGATGGAAAGAAATACTGTAAGTGCACTACATGGTCAGGTCACAATTGGTACCCTAATCTTGCAGGTATTAACTTTCTCACATTTAGATCTATAAAAGTTGATTATCTATTTTGCTTATGGTATATTTCTTGTTTGTCTGACAGGATTGTGCGGTGGGTTTGCTCTTTGCTCTGCTTCCAGTTCTTGGTGGCACTTCTGGTGTTCTTCAAGGAGTAATATCTGTGACTAAATCGTAAGTATAGAATCTGAGCTACCCTGTCCTTCATTTGCAATTATGCAAAATTTATATGAACTATTTTTGCATACCTTATTGACTCTTTGAATAATTTTTATGCTATTTATCTCTAATATTACTTAAATGCTTAAGCCCACCTTTTCTTTGTTTCTCTATTATGTTTTATCTGCCATTTATTGGGTAGCAAACTTACCTGTTGGAATAATACCATGTTTCATGACGTGCTGGAAAATTAAGATGTTTAGGAATAATAACTTCAAAATAATTTGTCATTTCCTTGTTGATTGGATGAAAATGAGTAATTCTGGCTTTTGCTGATCTGGGTAATTTTGTCTTTTTGCCTTATTAGTAGAATATTCATGTGTTGCTTTTCAAATAATAATATTGATTTCCAGGTTGGTGACGCTGATTACATTTCTGGCCATTTTGACGATATTATCTCGTACTTGTGTACCATGGTGTCTTAAGCTAATGATAAGCTTATCGTCGCAGGTAAGAATAGATTTTTTTCAATTCTAAGTTTAGAGTTGACACTCTTTGATTGAAATGTTATTTGGACAGCCCAATGAACACTATTAACTGAAATCTTACTTTTGCAGACTAATGAACTCTATCAACTAGCAGCTGTTGCTTTCTGCTTGCTTGTTGCCTGGGTTTGTCTCATTCCGTGACTTATAAGCTCCTGGAACTTTTGTTATATGTTTAATTGTCAGGCAGATCTATATTTTGTTTAATTGATTTAAATGCAATAAAATATTTATTGAAGATTTTGTAAGTTTTCAGTCTCAGGTAGCGAAGATTCTTTATCAGAAGTTTGAATAGATATAAATGTATAATCTGAATGAAATGTTCTATGTTTGTACATAAAATCTGATATCAATGGCACCATTAATGTTTTGACATGTTACACTCTTAGACAAATTGATAAATGTATATGGGTGGAGAATAAATAAAATTCATATGGATTTTCAGAATTAATATTAAATAAAGTTATTCAAAATCTCTATTAAGCATTAATTTAAAAATGTTTGCTTAATTCTGTTTAGATGTAAGTATCAAGTTCTCAATGTTAGGTTTAGGGAGGAAAAACACACACACACACACACACACACACAGAGACAGCTTCTGAAATTCTGAATGACCAGATTTTAGTGATAGTCAGTTTTCAAACTTGAAACAATCCTTTAGTTATGTGTCTCATCAACTAATAAGACCAAACTACCTCCCAGTTGCTTAAAATTTATGCTGTGTGCATGTGCTTGCATGTACATAATGTAAATACTCCGGCCCATCTCCCATCCTATTCAATTTTAATTGATGCACACATATGTGAATGGATGTACGTAACATAGGTTTTGTTGACATTTCAGTGCAGTGATAAGCTGGGTCTAAGTCTTGAACTGGGTTCCTTCGCTGCTGGAGTGATGATATCAACAACTGATCTTGCTCAACATACGCTTGAACAAGTAAGATTCTAAACTTTAAAGATTCTAATTTGAACCGTATGTATCATAGCTCATCTATTTTAAGTTCTACTTAGAACTTCTGTGCTGGTACAAATGTTAGTTATTATGTGAATTGTTGGAACTTGGAACTGTTGGGAACAAAATTGTGACTTCAATTTGCCTCTATTGATATAAACTTTTTTGAGGAAAAAAGGATTCTTGAATTGCCAATTGCCCTCTCCTTTCTCCTCATCTTATGCTAAATTGCAGGATGGTGAATGAAAATGAACCCTAGTCTTAAATTGAACCTGGTGTAATATCAAAGAAAGAAAAATTAAAAAAAAAAAAGAATAAGTAATCACCAATAAAACTACTCTGACCTTTAGTTTCGGTTTTTCTGTTTAAAAGCTAAGCTCAAGGACTCTGTTGCAATGTCTTCTTTGGACTCAATCATCATCTAAAATGAGGAGAGTTTTCATTTAAAGTCATTGCCTCCTTATATGTAAAGTTTATCTTTAGTTTGTAGTGGACACTTCTTTTATGCTCATACTCATTAGTATTTCATAGTTAACTGTGTCAAGCAAAGTCGAAGTGCCCTTTAAAGCATGTCTTTGAGGTAGATTTGCCAGAGTTTTTTCTATTGTCATAATTTAATTAGTCATGTTTTATCCTCTGAATCTTTTTCTTTTTCTTCTCTTTGCTTTTGGGACTGTTCTCTGGTTAATTTGTATGCTGTGGCTTTCTTGCCTGTATTCTCTATCAAGTGTTCTTATTGGCGATTATGATGTGTTTGCTCTTATTGTTAATTATCTTTAGGTTGAGCCAATTCGCAACTTCTTTGCTGCTCTCTTTCTTGCCAGTATTGGGATGTTGATCCATGTTCATTTCCTCTGGAATCATGTTGATATTTTACTAGCAGCTGTTTTATTGGTGATTGTTGTAAAAACCTTCGTGGTTGCCATGGTTGTCAAGGGATTTCGATACAGCAACAAAACTTCACTTCTGGTAAGACTTGACTGAAACACTTGCAGATTTTGTGCCTTCATTTGACCTTTTATGTTTGTTTATAAGACAACAGGCTTGAATTTTTCCAAATGTGTAGGTTGGGATGTCTCTGGCACAAATTGGAGAATTTGCTTTTGTTCTTCTTAGTCGAGCTTCAAATCTCCATCTGGTTGAGGTTTGTTCTTCAGTTCATTTATTGTATCCACCCTTAACTATAAGTGACTTTCCTATCAAAGATTGTGTGATATTTATTTTAAAAAGCTTCGTTGTTGGACAAGTTATGGTATCATATATTGTTTGCACGTGCATGTGTTTGTCAATCTTAGAGCTATCAACTCCTGCTACTGGTTGCTGAGGAAATCAAAGTTGCATGGAGGTTTCTGTTATTTCCCTTCCTGTAATCTAATTTGAATTTCTCTTCCCAGCATAATGTATCTAACTGATCAAAATGGAACTAGGTATATATATATATATATATATAGAGAGAGAGAGAGAGACTTGAATGAGAAGTGTGAGTATATGATGCAGTCTAGCTGCGACATTCTGCCTGAATCAATCAGAAATGTCTGGTGCTTGTTAAAAGTATTTGTATTGTTTTTCCAAAAAAGTTTCTGAAGTTTCTTCAATTTGCAGGGAAAACTGTATCTATTGCTTCTCGGCACGACAGCTCTCAGTCTGGTATGTGGGATGTCTAACTACATGTTTTTCCAAGTAATGAGAGGAATTTTTCCAAGTATTCTTTATGCGGTTATCCTCATTATCTGTCAAGTGTCCTTCATTTATTGAAATTAACCATTTGCAGGTGACCACACCATTGCTTTTCAAGCTGATCCCGGCTGTTGTAAATCTTGGGGTACTGTTGCGGTGGTTCTCCCCCGATTCTCCAATCGAGGTAATCATCGGTCTTTAGAATATAGATATACTTGTAATGTATAAGTTAGTGCTTAGTACCAAGCAAAGGGTGTGCATAATTTTAGAATTTTGACTAATTCCTGCTGGAATAAAGTGTTTGAGGTAATATTGAATATGATTTGTCCTACCAGATTGGATATAAGGGAGATAGCCTTCGTGCAGACAGTGCTAAGCGCATAACTGTGATGGTCCAAGGCTCACATCATGATTCATGATATTAAATAAAACATGAACCAGAAAAAATGCAAAAATTTCAGCCTTATCCTGATGGGCTTCTTATGCTCTGGGGGACAGGTGTTTAAAAGTGCCAAGGAGGTCTGACTGAATGTACAAATTTTGTGTGTTTAAAAGCTCTTCATTTGTTGCCCAATTCCCACTTGGCTTTCTATTTCTGACCAAGCTCGAGTGAGAGAAAGACCATGATGCCCAGTCGAGACCAAGATGTTAATCACCCACGTCTGAATATACTTACTAATTTCCCATTCAGGTCATCTTGTTACTGTCCCAGATGACGATGACCTAATTTTGTAATATAGCGTCCGTCTTGTAATGTAATTCATTTTTGTATTTTATTTTCCCCTTTTTTTTCGTTTTTTTGTTTTACAGTATAACTTGAAATCGTAACAGTATAAAGCTCTGAAATGTATCATTTTTTTTGGTTAATTGATTTCTTAAAATACCTTGATAATTGATATTGTGTGATGATTGGAAATTTACATATACTGATGGTAGGCTTGGGGGGGTGATTCTTGCATATTTATTTAAAAAAAGGGGTAAAAAAAAAGGGAAGTTTCAATAAGATATGTACATTGTTCATTCTTGTAGAAAAGAGATACTCTAGGTTGAAACTTGAAAGTGATGCTTCATTATTGTTAATGCCTACAAACTTTATATCATAAAAAAATGTGTAATCAACAAATATCTGTATGTATCACATCATCTACCAACTAAATGATGTATTACCGATCAATAACTGTCAACTATCACGCTATTTGTCACGCATCATTTTGGGACACAAATTTTGTATCTCAATTTTACATGTTTACCGTTACTATTTTAAAAATTAAAGAGTATGTAAGGGAAAGTTCTACCAAATCTTGATGAAAAGGGAATTTAGTTTTCTCAACTAGTGTAATTAACACCTATATATAAACTATGCGACTGTCGAGAGAAAAAACGGAAAAAAAAAAGGTTGTAATTGTGAATAATGGGTTTGGTGACGTTCTGAAAATATTATCCAACACAAGAGAAAGAATGTGGTGCTTACTTTAGCAGGCAACATAAAATCAGAATTAAATGTTTTAAGCATGCTTACACGTTTTTAAATTTTAATATTCCAATTCAGAAATCAATATCAAGTAAAAAGGGACATGATGCCCGTCCAACAACAACGAAAAAGTGGTCCCTTTTCCTCCTCAACAAGTTCCCCAACTAAACTGCAAATGGTGTAATTGAATGCCAAAACACAATGCAATAAAAATACTTTCCTTCAATTCAAGCTGATGCTGATGAGTTTATATCTTTTGCTAGCTGGAAAGTTTAGTATGTGTCAATTTTGGTATCAAAATTAAGGAAATATTTGAGATTAGGATTGGACGACTGTAGTTTTTAAATTGTTTGTTAAACACTAGTTGTTGTATTAATATAATTTTTCATTTATACGATAGAAAATATATTATATCTTTAATAATTTGTTAAAATTATTATTTAAAATTTATATTTATTACATATTATTAACATTTATTTTATAATTATAGATTTTTTTTCTAAATTAATTATAACTTAAAAGTTATACGCACCTCAATCTCTAAACATATATTAAATATTCTTTCCAAAATCACATCATTGCAAGCTTCCGTCGTGTCTTAAACAATTATCCATATAGGATTTTGTTTGTTGTTGATTATAACCATTTATGGTTTTGAGCAAATAAAGCACTAATTCTGAATTATTTTTAATGTTTACACATTATTCTTTCTTTGAAATGCTCTCTTAGCTTTATGTTATTGGTGGCGGTTGATCCCTAAAAGCTAAAACATAGACTTTTGGTCATGTATGTTTTCAGTGCAACATAGCTTACATCTATTTGTGAGACCTTAACGAGAATGCCTTGTTATACATATGTAACCAATTATATTAGAAGAATAGATTAAGTGTCCACATCTAAATTTACTACCTGTATTAGTTAGAGGTCAAGGTCTAGCTCGATCTATTAGTTAGTGGGCAGTCTTTCTATGACTTAAATTCAAATTTTATGTAACATGTGTACGTACTTATTTAATGAAAAAAAAAATATATTGCACCAAAATCGGAGTCCTAAATAAAAAAAGTTTCTAGAAAATCATTTATAAACACTTGTTTGCCTCAAATACGCAACCTTCATGCACGAGGTAGATTACTTTTTGTGGTCAAGTATCATAATGTGACTTTTCACAAGGACACAAAACCCTATCTTCAGAAAGGAAAGAATCTCCTCCCTACAATATAGAAGATGAAATACGTTCTTAGCCAAATCCCTACCTTTTATGCTAAAGATATATTTCATGCTATCCTACAGGGATTTGTTTTCTTAAAGCCATAACATGATGTAGGACATTTTATTTTTTATTTTTTATTTTTTGGGATTGTAACTAGAACTACATATGTTTATTCTAGATTCACAATATACTATTTTGAAGCTTGTGGAAAGAAAAGTATAAGTCACTGTCAGTTCTTCATAATGGCTCAGCAGAACATCCACAAATTCCTACCTTCCTCTGGGCATGAAATTACTGTCAGAAAGTTATTTTTTTCTTTTTCAACTTTCTTCATACTTTTATATTTTCTTCTGAAGTTAGATTTAAGAGTTGTTTTTTTTTTCTCTGATATTAGAAATTTCCTATGTTAAAATAAATTAGATTCCCATATTGGAGGTTTAGTATAAAGGGGGGGGGGGGGGGGGGGGGGGGTGGGGAACCCTACTGTATCAACATTTTACAACTTTGTTCTTTCTTTGTTTTCGACTTGGTTCTAGGGTTTCTCCTCTTCCTTTAATCTATAAATAGTGCCTTCTACCATCACTCTTGGCATTCATTCAGTTATAGACAAATCCATTCACTCACCCATCAACGAACTACCATCAAACAACAATTTTTTTTATTTTTTATTTTTTATAACCTCAATGAAGCAAGAATTTTGAAACATAAAGAATATTCCATAACTAATTTGGAGTAACATAGTGAGCCTTATCTCTCAAAATAACTAAAAAATTAAAACAACTGCACAAAAAATGACTAAAATAAATAGACTAATGAAAATAACAATCACTGAAAACGATAGCGTGAAAAACCATTAGTGTCACAAAAAGGCAAGAAAGTGGTTCAGGAGGTAGAGAATCCCATCAACTATAGGCGTAATGAAAAAGAACCAAATTCACTAACAACTTACACTGACACTTGGTTCTCCATTATTTACTAGCACTCTGCTATCACACCATCCCTTATAATAGAGCCCTATTATTATGCCAATTTGTGATCTATGAATCCAAGTCATTGTGCTCGTGAGACTTACCCGCTCATATATTATTTGTTAAAAATTAATCAATTCTCCACTAATGTTTCTAAGCCTATCAAAACTATTTATTATTTTAAAAAGAATAATGATTCGGGTACAAAACCATTGTATACATATATTTTTTTAACAAGCGAATATCGTTTTGAATGAAAATACCGTATGATCCACATTGTTTATTTTTATTGTCATTCAACCCTCAAAATAATATTTCACATTAATTTGTACAAATTTTTATAGCTGTATCCTCAGCTTTGAAGAGAATGTTTAGTTTTGAAACTTTTTTTTTTTTTTTACTTTTGCTATTTTACTTCTTAGAATTGTTTTTTTTAATTTTCTTTTTATGAATGATGGACATATTACCACATTATCACGTAAAATAGTAAAAAAAAAAAATTTTAAGTTAACAGTTTCTTAACGACAAAGAGATTTTGACGAGTTTTAAAATATAAGGAGGGAACCGAATAATTTACAAAACAACAAAAGGATTTTGGTAATTTTCCTTCAAAAATTAGATTCTAAATCATCACCAATTGCAAATTATTCTTTCTCAGGGCAGCATAGCTTCAAAGCGAATATGTACAGTAAGTACTATGATTCACATACCAACAATAACAAAAGACAACTTCAAAAAGAAAATTAAATAACTAAACAATTTTTCTATAAAAATGAGACTGACATTTTTCTATTGAAGAAACCAAATCAACAAAAATAGCTACGCAAGACCACAGTATAAACAACAATTCTGACTATTTGTACAAAGTTGCATTAAATTATATACAAAAATATGTAAACTCTAGAAAGAGCCAGTGGTCAGGGCTACTGTTCTCCAATTGGAGGACAACAGTTCAAACCCCATAAACATAGTTGTTGTTCTTTAATTGGAGGGCAGCAGTTTGAACCCCATAAATGTATTGTAGAGGTATTTAGAAGGCAGCAGTTCGAATCCCATAAACGTATTGTAGAGGTATTTCATTTCTCAATTATTGAGTGAAGACCCATAAACATATTATAGAGATATTTGGAGGACAGCAGTTCGAACCCTATAAACGTATTATAAAGGTATTTCATTTATCAATTATTGAGTGAAGGCCAAACTACTTAAGTGTGAGACTTTATATAAATTAATTTTCAAAAAAAAAAAAAAAGAAAGATGACTGAGATCTCTATATGTGATGGAGAATAAAGTTTTATCCTCTACAGAATGCATTACATGCATGCTTTGTAGACAGAGGAATCCAAAAAGTGTGACCCCTCACTGATGGCCCGTAAATAAGACATTGCATTGTTTGTTGAAAGGTCAGCCTCTGTTTTGTTGTTTTGTTTTGTTTTTGTTTTTTGTTTTTTGTTTTAACACGGTATTATAATCATACTATTACTTATATTATATTAAATTATTTCTAATTTTTATAATTAGATATTATTTAAATTGTTATTCTCACTTATATTTAAGGTTGCTCCATTCATTTTATGTAAGGGACAAAACTATTTTCAATTAATTATAATTAAAAAATTAAGCCCTCGTAATATACTACCGAGTTCAAATTACTGTAGCTCTAACCACTCGGCTGATAAATGATAATGGGTTTTTGTTTCTTTAATTGTGGACAAGCTTCATTTCTTCCTTGTTCCTTATCTTTAAAACAAGTCACATGTCAATGAAATGTGCCGTTTTACTAGCCACTCAATCCACATCACTAATTGCCTTTTTCAAAATTCTATATATAGAGAGTAATTTTAAGGGAATTAAAAACACATTTTAATACAATGTATTTTATTCTATAGTGATTGAAATATATGCTTTTTTTTTTGTTTTAAAACAAAGAATTTTCTCATTATAAAATGACTTATATAATATATTCCATGAGATCTTCCTATGTAATAATATCTGTAAGCAATTCATAAGGGTGAGATTATCAATAATTCTACACTTTTGAAAGTAATTTATTCCAAGAGATTACATTTAAAATGTTTTGTCATTCATTGACTAGATAGTAATATTTCATAACTTCTGAAACCACTAATATAATCATCCCCATCATCCAATGGATATGTATCGATCGTTGCTTCATTGGATATAACTTATAGTTAATTATCATAAATAGTAAATTTACTTATAGGTATCTTAAATGGAGTGACGTAGAATTTTACAAAAAAATATTAGCATTTTTGCTTTTATATACTTGGACAAATACTTTTCAAATATCTTTCTTTGCCTGGTTGTCTAAGGGCTTGAAAATAATTTAAAGTAATAAAAATACATATGTTAACTTAAATTTTGTAGTGTGTAAATAAATTAGTCACTGATTCGAGTTTAAGAAGATACATTTAATTTGAGGTTGGGTGGAATGTAATAAAACTACTACTAATAATAATAATATAATAATAATTTATTTAGAGTGCAAATATCTTTTTGTTGTTCATAATTTAATTTACTTGGTTGCAAATGATGATGTAAATTCATTGAAAATCTTACCGTATTGACTTTAGAGTTTAATAAATTAATAAACATTATCAAATCAACTTACAGAATTTCTGACTGTGGGGGAACAAAGAATAAAAAAGTCCATGAATTGCTGTCAATATTTATAATAACTTAATATTATATATAATACTAGTCTTTTCACAAGTCAAGAGTCCAGATGGTTTACCAATGCAGCAAGCCAAGGTTTTCTTTTTAAAAATTTTCAGACATAGTCAGTATTAAAATTTAATAAAAATTATAGTTTATAACTAAATGTTTATATTGTTATCACTTTACTACTAAAATAATAACATATAAAAAATTTGTTGATATCATAAGAGCATTTAAAGAATTTCATGTTAAAGTCAAAATACACCGTTCAATTGTGAAAAATATATTATCATTTGTCATTGAAAATTTTCTAACATATTAATTCAATATTAAGGTTTCTCAAAAATTATATTTGACCACATAATATTTAAGTTGTTATTACCTTACCATAAAAATATTAATATAATTGAAAATTTATTGATATCCTAAGGACATTTAAAGAATTTCACGTTAAAGCGAAAACGTTAACACGATTGTTGAATGATGAAATGTCAAATTTAGAGTATTTCGCTTGCCATTATCGTGTTTGAAATGACTTAAGGTTGCTGGTGTTGAATGATATTATCAAAATTGAAGTGCCCGGCTTGTGTTACTTGCAATTTGATATTTGAATGTATGACGACATTTTTATATAATAAAAAAAGTAGTTATTTTTTTAATATTAAGACTATTTTTCTAGGATAATTTCTCTTTTGTGATTTCTTTCTTTTGAAATGACAAAATCATCTTTTACGCTCAAAGTTAAATATTTAGTTATTTTAAACGTTTTAGTGGTAAAATGATAATAGCTTAAATATTAAGTGATAAAATATAATTTTCAGGAAATCTTGATATTGAATTGATATGTCAGAAAACTTTCAGGAAATAAATGATAAATTTCTCTTTGTAATTTCTTTCTTTTTAAATAATAAGATCGTCTTTTATGCTTTAGGGTAAAATCAATTTTTAACTCATATTTTGTTAAATATTAAGTTATTTTTATCTGAATGGTAGTAAAATAATAATAAAATAAATATTAGATGGTAAAATGTAGTTTTCTCCAAATCTTGGTACTGTCAGAAAAAGTTAGATAGACAAATGATAATATCCCCATATAGACTCTCAATATCCTATTCTTAATTTGGTAAAATTTTATCAATTGTGTATTTTCATCAAAAGTTCTATTTAATTCAACATATAAACATCCGATGATATTTTGACTCAACAAACAAGTAACCACACAAGTAATATAGGAATGCAAGTGTGTATATAAAAGAGGATGATCTGTTGAACATCAGTAGTGCTATCTACCATATAGTGAGCACTTAAACATGTGACATAATTTTATAACTCTCTTTATAAATAATGTTAAACCTGTGGATTAACCAGATAAGTAGAGTCCAAGTTATACAATACTGTAAAATAATTATATAGCGTTGTACAACTCTGATTTTAGTTCACATTAGATTAATAAAATTCGAAGGTCAACATCTAAACATGACTCAAATTTTAAGTGAGACATATGCAAAGAATTTCAGAAATATGACAGCGCATGCATGGTTGCAAATGCAGCACGATTAATAAGTGAAACAAATTAGCATGGTCCCCCGACCTACTTATGATGACAGAATGCATGAGCCTTGTCTATTTCGATGTAATAATTCACTTAGTTATTATATTTGTCGATGCATGAATTTGTATTTTGCTTTTTCTTTTCTTTCCATGGAAAAAGTGCACTCTCTTCACCAAAATTTTGTATATACCCAAGCACAGAAGGCAGGGACCATTTATAAAGATATAAAATTGTAATTAAGAAGAGACGCTGAAAATTAATTGGAAGATTTGACGAAATTTATATTATATATACTTCAAGTCATACGTAGACTTCAAGCTTTTATAAATACGATCAATCTAAAAAATCACATTATTGGTGGTTTTGAGTTTGATTGAGATAAATATTTTTCTTATTTTAATAAGAGTGATGTTAGAGGTTTTAAAAATTTTATCTCAAATGAGGATACTCTCATTATGTTCTATAAAATTAAGAATAATGCTATACATTCTTAATGTTATCTCAATAATTTATCATCATCTCAAATGAGGTTACATTTATTTATCGGAGTGTCAATTCGAATAACAAATTTTCACTAGTTATAATATTGACCATCGATACAATGGGTGAGTGCCGAACAAAATGGTTGATTTTGCATATATCCTTATATTAATATACACCTATTCAAGTATTAAGTGTCTTTTTAAGGCTAATCTAATTTGTGTGGTACGACGAAATTTAATTAATTAGAGAAAAGAAAAAACACTTGATCAAAGTTCTCAGAGGATGCTTTTGAGTGTTAAACCTCATTATTAAATGTTCTCTTTAATTACGAGTAACTCGATACTAAAACAATGGCTTGACGCACATGAAACAATAATATAGGAAAATAATAACCAACCCAACAGCTTGTATTTTATTTTAATTTTCTTCCAATACTCAAAATTAACTCAAACAATTAAGCCTTAACCCTTTATGTTGAATAAAGCTATACAAGAGAAAGATTAATTTCAAAATTAAGCCTTAACCCTCTATATATTATTTTTGGTTCCTTTCCATATCTTTCTCTATTAACTCAACTTGCATTATATGGAAGTGTAAGCTAGCTTAATTAATAGTTACCTATATTAATTAATTATCTATATCAAGCTTCATGCATAATAATTAAAAAGATATATATATATAAAACAATGATTTTACTAACAGGAAAAAACAAGAAAAGAAATTTAATATACTAATAGATAAGAAAACCCAATATTTAATTTTAAAATGTATATATTTTTTATATTTTAGTGACATTCTCGAAGATGTCTTCATGTATGAAGATTGAATATTTCTTAAAAAAATTGTCACATTTTGGATGTTTAAGCCTAAATTAAATTAAATAACCAACCTAAATTGTCATCCTTGGCGAACAAAAAAGATCTATGCAGCTATGCTCATAAAAAAATTGAATATTTTTATTCATTTTCCTAATAATTTTACACAAAAGGGTGGATTGTTTCATTTTTCACCATAAATAATGTGTTGTCGACCCTTTTCTCTCAGCTGGGATTTTGACCCAAAAGGAAAAAAAAAAAAAGGTGAGCATAAATCAGGTAACCCTAATAAGGAGGGGTTTAGGTGAAGATTTATTTTCTTCAAGAGAATTTGGAGTGGCAAGTTTGAGCTCAAGATCATCATCAGATGGTGCTATATTATTATTATTTTGAGGCATTAACAATGGCTTTGATGATGATGATGCATTTGATGAAGGTTTAGGCTGCTGCTGTGAATCAATCAATCCATGCAGCGGAGCTGCTGATTCATCTCCAATTGGCTGCTTCTCCTGCCTGGAACTACCCCGGATTCCAATCTGTTAATTTTTTAGTAACTTTGAGAAATCAATTAATTAATTAATCAAAAACCGATATTATATATGAATATAGAACAACGTCCAAATAAATGATATTGTATCAATAATTAATTACCATGTCAAAGAGGCTAGAACGTCTCTTCTTGTTGAGATCACTAGCAAGCCGAAGAAAATACTTTTGAGCATGACTTGCAACTTGTGTTGGAGTTCTTGTACTCACAAATTTTCTTGAGATGCCCCTCCAGTCTCCCTTCCCCAGCTTCTCTAGTCCCATTAAAAATTTCTTATGCTCCTCTTCCGTCCATGCAATTCCTATATATATATATATTATTATAAATCGTACGTACAAACTTTAATAATGAATTTGAAAGGGCAGAGATTTACATAGACTCAATATGAATTGTGGGGAAACGATAAATGACACTGGTTTGGCAAAATCTTTCAGAATTGGTCACAACGTTCCGTTTTAAGAAAATTATGGCATTTGAATTTAGTGACTCTTTTCCATAACCATTTTACAAATTGCTGTACTTTTTACTAATAATAATTACGAAATTTAAAAACATGTACCGTACCTTTCTTTCTCTCTTGATGATGATGATGATTAGGTGTTGGAGGAATCATGATCAGAACATCGGATAGATAGCCGACGGCAGTTTTGTCTTCATCAATGGAAACTAAAGAGGAAGAATTAGAAGAAGATGAAGAAGGTACAGCCGCAGAGGACAAGCAATCCATGCTGAAGCTCTTCTTCAAAGACAAGGCAGTGGAAGAAGAAGAGGATGATGATGGAGAAGAAGAGGATACGTCAATTAGTTGCACTCCAAAAAGCCTAAGTGATGATGATCCTCCTCCTCCTCCTCCTCCTGCCTTGTGAGATGTGCAAGTCCTTGAATTATGGCCTATGTTCCCACAATGTGAGCACTTTCTGCCCATTTTCACCCAGACAAGTTATATTAACAAACTCACAGAGAGAGAGAGAGAGAGAGAGAGAGAGAGAGATGTATTATGTATACGCAAATGGCGTGTTATAGTATATGATGATAGCAGGCAAAGGTGGGGTTTACGAAAATGGAATGCGCACCAAGAAAAGATGATTGGATAGATTTTGTTTACATATATATATATATATATATATTTTTTTTTCTTATTGTTTCTTACTTTTTCAACTTGGGTTTTTAATATTATTCACCTTATCGCTCTACTTACATCTGAGTTTTTGTTCCGCAATGACTTGACTATGTAGGTTTTTTAAAAAGTCTTTTTTTTTTCACTGTTTGCCTGAGTTTGAATTATACGGATAATAGAATGCAGAAAAATTGATTTAATTGGGCTTAATTAATGAACATAATTGGTTGTACAAATAAGTACACATGGATTCGTTGAATTTATTGATTAATTATATAAATCACTGAAATACCTAGTCTACATACATAGTTACATACCAAAGAAAAAGGAAGCAAGTGGGGGAAATTTATCGTCCAATGGTTTCAAAGGTCGGTGGTAGGTAGGTTGATGACTTGAGAAAATGAAGAATAAGAAAATTTTGTAGAAAATGGGAACTTTGAAAGTTTGAGTTTGATTAACCATCTCCTCTTTAATTGGAAATTCGACTAAAATCATGTTTATATTAGCCCACTTGACGGATTAGATACTACTCAAATATATATATATATGATACAAACCATTACAATCTTTGGAAGTAAAAGTTTTAAAAATGTCATAATTAAATTGTTTATAGAAATTCCTTAATTCTTGTCTAAGTTTTCTAAGCTCCTATTTTAGGCATTTTTGAAGTTTCAAATATTGACAAATCTTTAAACATTTTTTATTAAAAAAACTGATAAATTGACCATAGGTGAGTTTGTCATAAGGAATATGATTGTCATGCAAGGCTTTAATCGAATTCTTAACTTTTTTACTAAGAGGGTTGGTAAACCTACAAAGAATTTTTATTTCCAAATTATATGATTTGCATCATCTCTTAAGAAAAGTCTAGTAAAGAAAGTAGTTTTATAACTTTGGAATTCACTAAGTTTTCTACATCTAAAATTGTAAAAAAGCTTAACATTCTTATCTCTAAGATGTGCAGGGTCACCTATGAAATAAAGAGATATAATAAGGATAAGAGTAGCAACAACATCTTAAATGAGGCTATTGAACTCATCATAGATGAGTACTCCATTCTCATCTACTTGAATGGTATTTAATATATCAAATTATTGTTGTTTGGTAAGAAGATGATCCCACCAACCTTTAAGTTGACCAGCAAAATCAGCAATGAGAATTTTTGCAATGGCTTGTTCAGAAGTTTCTGACTGTGTTTTATAAACATTAGCTGCCATGGTCATCTGTTGCAACAACCAAAGAATGTTATATTCAGACATACCATCAATATTCCACTCATAGACAGAGGAGGTATTAAATCGTAATTGATTTAATGCACTTGGTCTGTTGTCTATGGTTAATCAGGTGGAGAATTGACAAAGATTGCAATGGTAAGTGTTCTTCAAAACCTTACAAAAAACATTACAAATTAAAAAGTCATAAAAGATCTATACTTGATTTTAAAGAATCTTTTTATGAGAAACCTTCGAAGCTTTATAAGAAACCCTATTTCTCTAAAAAGAAAAAGTCTAAAACATTTCCCAAAACTCCTTTCAACCACAAAGAGGCCACATATTTTAAATGTGGAAGAAAAGACCATATTATAAAATTTTACAGAGTAAGCAAAAAACTTCATGAACTTGGTCTTGATGAAACATTTTCTAAAGTTGCCTCTTTACTTGTCGAGTCTTCTGACTCTGAGTCTTCCATGACAAGAGATAGTAAGCCTTTACAGGTTGATGAGTTAGTAGGCTCTGATACCTCTGTTTCAAGTGAAAATGATTCTGACACAGAATCTTATTTAAAAAAGGTCAATGTATTAACTAAAGACCAAGAAATTTTTCTTGAGTTAGTTAAATACATCTCTAACTTTGATCTTCAAAAAGAATATATTGATAAGGTTTTGATCAAAGTGATAAAACTGAAACTTCTAATACCCCCGTTTTAAAGAAAAATGTCTATGATCTTATTGAAATCTTTGGTTAGAAGAAAAGTAAAAAAAATAGCTCCAAAAATTCAAGATCTCCAAAAAGAAATAAATGAAATCAAACTTGAAATAAAAAACTTAAAAGAAAAACAAAAGATTGATTCTGATGCTATTTACCTACTGTTACAAAAATAACTTGATGATAGTAATTCTGATAAATAAATTGAATTTGAAAATGAAAATGATAAACAAAACCTTGATAACATTGAATCATTATTTAATGATTTTCTTTTTATCTTAAAACAAATCACAACAAGAAAATACCTAATAAAAATCACACTTATCATTTCTAGAAACTTTGAGATTCACACCATTGCCTTATTTGATACTGGTGTTGATTTAAATTACATTAAAGAAGATATCGTTTCTAAACAAAATTCCATGAAAAGACTACTGAAAAACTTTCCACAACAAATAATTCAAGAGTTTGAATTTTACAAATTCAATGATTTCCAAAATACTTTGATAGAAAGACTGGGATTTTAATAAATCTCATGATTTGAAAACTAACCTTTCAAAAAAATTTTTGAAACAACTTGAAATGAATTAGTGTGATAAAATTTATCTTTTATTGATAAAATATTTTAAATATGGGTTTTATGAAACCAATCCGAAGGGGATTTTGAAAGTTTTAGTATATATATATCATCAATTTTGTCATGGCTTAGATTTAGAATTAATGACCACCCACTATTGTAGATGTTTTATAGATAATAAAAAATTGTGACGAATGTTACAACGTAGACAGACGTAAACAGCAAAACTGATTAAAATATAACACACAAGTGATTGACATCTCACATCATCTGTCTTACCTATTTATATATACTATAATAGATAAAGACTTTTGCCAAGAGACCATTTTCATCCAATAGGATCTAGACTGATGAATTAAATAGAAATTAAGGAGAAAAAATATATAACATATTCATACCTTTCCCATAAAAGTAAAGCAAATAACTTTAGTAATCAAAAGACTCTAGATGGAAACCCATTGAGTTTTATATAAAATAATAGAGATATTGAATTGATATCTTACCAAACTAGCTTTTGTCTAGTTTTGCGTAATTATACAAAAGGATGCATTAAAGTAAAGACTTTCTTAATAAATCCCATGTATTTATAGGCCAAGTTGAGGAACTTTATTGCTTGTCTTCCGTCGGACTTGAACGTGAACGATGAAATATATAAGAAGAAGATAATGCTTTCATGGGAAATTTTCCCACCTTGTTTGACAACACTTCAAATCACATGTTAAGGAAGTGCTTAAGTATTTTGGATTATCCTAATCAAGTAGGATGCATGTTGAGATTACTTCTAATTTGTACTACTATAAATCCTTTCCTCCAATTACTAAGGGAAAAGAAGTATTGTGAAATTTACGGAGACTCTTTAAAATACTCTTTTATTTTAAAGAATAGTCACAGAAATCTTTTTTCGAACAATTATGTAGGTTGAAATGCACTTGAGTAATTAGAGTTAAGATGTATAATTGTCTAAAAAAAGTCTTCACACCAATTTCGCAATACAAAAAGCATCCCAACTATTTGATCAACTTTATCTTTCACGTCTTATATTAAAAGCACAAACCAAAGTGCCTACGGTCATTTTCCAATAGCTGTGGCAAAAGGCATCGGTATTATATTGGTCTCTTGTTTCCTTCAACATGCAAATATATAATAAATAGGCAACGTCACTGATCACACTATAGAGATTAGATAAGTATAGATCACTTGCGTCACATAAGAGAAAATAATTGGAGTTTAGAACCACAATGTTGCGAATATTCAAGTTCAAAGACCGTGCATTTATCAAAAACTCTACCAGAAGTGTGTACGATATTTGAAATGTAACATCAAAGACGTGAAGATTTCCATTCCCATAAATTCAAACTGCATGGTTTGTTTTTGTTGAAGTAATAAATAAACTACACCATCATTTCACCTAAAATCCAACAATGCTACAAGTTACAGAAAGCTGCTCAATGGTTCTCAATCAATATACCAGCCTACTCCAGCTCTAAAAAATGATAATTGCCGAGCAAAAACTGCAACGAGAACAGGTTCAAACCACTCAACAGTAGTGTATAGGTGCTAAATAATGTTGAATGGATCAAACTCAAATTTTAAAACATGAGTATTATGTGTTAGAAACTTGATGGGTGAAGCTGAGTCACAGCTAAAATGAAATTAGAGAGAAAATGAAAAATAAATACATAAAGAGGATATAAAAAATTACGTGATTTGGCTTTTAGTTTACGTTCACGAACAAAGACAGAAAGAAATATTTCACTAGTGAAAAAGAGTTATAAGTATTGCAATATTTTATCTCATTACTCAAAATCTCAATATATCCAAACTCTCAAATCTCTAATCACTTACTTAAAAATGAATAAATCTCGGTTCTAAAAAATAATATATTCTACCAAGATATTCACCGAAGAAGCATAAACCCTTTTGTAAAGAAGCTATTCAGAAACAAAACAAATATTTTCTACTTCAAGACAAGTATAAATAAAAAGGAAATGATCAATCATATACCTTTAAATGTCACCAATATCATTTATACTACAATACTTGTAACATGTATCACTTGTATACCCTAAGTTGGTAAAACATTTTTGTCATCCACCAATCTATTACCAACTGTTGGAATATGCTGACATCATAGGGGTAGTATGGTCTTTTAACATAAGAGAAGCTATGATAAAAAATGATATGTCTTTTTCAAGTGAAATATATTACTTTACGGATGACATGTCATTTTACTAAAATATTACTATATGACATATCATTATATTGTAATATATTTGTATGATATGTAGTCTTATATAAGAGAAATGATAATATTTTTTTGGACGACGTGTCGTTTACATTGAATATTAATGGATGACATGTCGTTTAACTTAAAAATTATTGGATGAAATGTAGTTTTATTACTAAAAAAAATAGTACAACAAAAGAAAACATGCACAGCATGCACGATTGGATCTCTTCTCTTTTTCTCTTTTCTTTATAAACACGCTACACAAAAACAAAGAAAAAGTCGATAGCACATCATCATAATGACAACACTTACGATTAGAGACAACACGACAGGCGTAGAGGTAGTTTCTTTGATAACAAGAGCGATTACTTCGGGATCTTTTCTCCAATAAAACATCCTTAAAGATTTTATATTTATATGTAATTGTATTCTATGTTTATATATATAAAAAAAGAGTAATATAAATTTTCTTTATATTCTCCTTTTGTAATTTTATTTTTCATCAGTAATTTATATATAAGGTTATTGCCTCCTCCAGCACTCTTTTATCATGGGACCTACCCATGATGCTTTCAAAAAGCAGAAGATGTTGTCTTCTATGTGTAGAAAGCACATGTTCATTTTGCTGTTGCTGTCTCCACTCACCGACCCTACAGTTGTGAAGTTACAATTTCGCTACAGTTGTGAAGATACAATTTAAAGTTACAATCTCGCTACAGTTATTGCCAGACAACTATTGTATAAAAGAAGGGGATAAAAACCTAGCCCATCACTTCTTTTTAGATACTTCTTTAACTCTCTCTCTTTTTCTCTCTCTCTGTGGAAAAAGATTAACTGAAGACATTGAGAAAATTTTTCTTGTCTTCTGAATTTTCCTTTTCTTCTCCTATTGTAAACATTTCTTTTATAAAGCTTAAAGCTTTCCAGATTAAATTAATATAAGCATTTGATCTTCCATTTTGATTTTAAAGCTTTGATTGTATGTTTAAAGGTTCTGTGTTTATTTTAAAGTTTTAGATATAAGGTTGTATGTTTTAAAAAGCTTTATATACATGATCTGCAGACTGATCTTCAATATCATATCTATCTTAAAAATTGTTACGTTTCTTTGAGTCATAGAGACCAGATCTCTCTTCTCAGTTGTATTTCTATTCTCTCTCCAATCCTTCAGAATACTAAATCGGGGATCTAGTTGTAGTACTGTGTAAGAGCCTTAGATTTTGTTGCTAGGCTTGTTTAAAGATTAAATCTGTTTAAAGATCTTATATATCGACTGGAAACCCAAAGTGTAAGATCTAGATCTGTTCTAAGCCTGATCTGATCCCAAAGCATAGTTCAATATGTGATCTTACAACGCCAAGTACCAATTTACTTTTGTTTTATAAATTATTTAATTATAATTATTCTGTCCTTTACACACACTCTACGATTGCGGGTGTTCCTGATATCAGAGGCAAGGGGGATAGTATTTTATAGATAGAGACTTTGTGAAGTAGGACTGGTGCGTTAGTTGAACGTTACTTGCGTAGTGAGTATTACTTTAGTGTGCCTTGGTAGGTTTTGATCATAAGTCCCGATTTAGTTGAAAGACAGTAAAACCAATTCTTAACCTTAGATTGTAGCCATACTTATAGAACTAAAACCAATTCATAGGTTTTACCCATAGATTCTCTACTCTGTAGAGCATCTTCCTTCTGTAACTTTTCCTTTGGGAGGACTAACGAATCAAAGAATATTGTAAATTCAGAAGTATTTATAATTGAAGATTTTAATAAAGCAATTGACAATTGGGAATTAACAAAGATTTCAAAAAACATGATTTATAA
Organism: Murraya koenigii; assembly: GCA_025617385.1. Classification (NCBI taxonomy): domain Eukaryota; kingdom Viridiplantae; phylum Streptophyta; class Magnoliopsida; order Sapindales; family Rutaceae; genus Murraya; species Murraya koenigii. Next base: position 8,992,243 of record CM046817.1, on the reverse strand, counting down.
AACAAAAAAGCTTGATTTTTTAAAATTTAATTTTGTAATCAAAACTGAAGAACGTGACATAACCCTTTCAAAATCCTTTGAAATAATTCATTTGTTTTCATAACACTCTTTAAAGCAATTAAAAGAAAAGAATTTTAATTATGTTCATATTGGTCTAATTCAAGTTGGTATAAAACCATTGATTAAAGAAGAACTAAATACTTCTATTTTAGCAGTCCTCAGAGATGGGAGATTCATCTTTTTTTATGATTCCTTACTCAGTAGTATCGAATATAGTCTCTGTAAAGGTCTAATATCCTTTAGTTGTTATCCAAATATAACAATCTCTTTAAAAGATAAAAATATTTTAAAAAGCATGATTCTTCAAATAAAAATCCATAATTACCACATGATTGAAGGATTTGTTCCGGTTGCATTAATTTTTAAAATTTCTTACAAAGCCACGATTTCTACATTCAACACTCAGCATAAATTCCAGTAAAAAAAAAAGATGAAACCTTTCTCTTGCAGATTGACTTGTTTAAAGTAAACACTGTTATTCTAAAGTCCATCTAATGGAAAGACATCAATATTCCTGAGAAATGGATTCTGGAAGAAGCCACTGAATTAGTGATTCCAAAATAACTTGAACCTAATACTGAGTTACAAAATGTGACTTAATATTCTGATGGTAAAATCAAATTATCTTTTAGGAGATCTAGATCTTCTAGATTCTCCGACAAATACTCTAGCACAAACATTCCTTCGCTTGAAAGAAAGTTTTCAAGAATTCCTCCCCGTTATAAATCTTTCTTTTCAAAGTCAACCTAAGTTCTCCACATCAGATATACCTAGCTCTTTCATACAATTTTTTGACTATACCACTAATGTTTCCCATCCAATTTACACTAGCAAAAACAGGAAGAGAATGAACCTTCTCCTCCAACTTCTCCTATATTTTCTGCTGTCACAGAAAATGTAATCATTATCTTAGAAAAAAAAATTGAACTTGATAAAACTTTCTACATAAAGATTTTTATTATGAAAACAATAAAAAAAAATTTTGGTTTTTCAAAAACATTCTAAACCAAAGAAAAGAAATACAAAAAGTTTATTATGATTTTGTAAACATGCATAAAGTTCATATATTATTTTTTGATTGATTTGAAATATATGCTTCTCAAAACAACATTTCCTATCATTTTAAAACTTCAAATCCTATTACTATGAGAAAAAAGATCATTAAATAGAATCTATTAAATAGTGATAAAACCATTGAATCAGAGCATCCACTCCTTAGGAGTATTACTATTGATCATGGTGACCCTCATATTCAAATTAAAACCTCACCCTATAAAATCCATAAACCAAGTGATTCAGAAAAGAATTTAAATAGCATTATCTAATAGAATAATTTCTGTAATGTGAATCTAAATAAAATAGAAAAATAGTTGATTATAATAGAAAATCAATTTCAACAGTCAACTATAACTGTTTCTCCTATTTCTTCTTTAAACTCAACAATCTTATGCTGACCAAAAGCTTAAAAAGCCTATTTTTGAGCCATTCCAGGTTTCAAAAACTAGTCAAAAGCTTGTTCATGGGTCAATGTCAGACTTTGATAAAATCATTAGAGAACAACTAGATAGAATAGAACCCTCTTCTTCATCTAGTAAAGTACAAATTGCTTATGATAGTGCTCAATCTAAAACTATATGGGTACTATATCATGATGATTAAACTTCTATAGCCTCTTCAGATATAGAAGCTTTTAAAGATGACTCTATTCCTAAAGCCAACAAAATCCATTGGAAATTAGCACTTCCTACTATCAGTTCTCCACCTGACCTAACCATAGACAATAGACCAAGTGCATTAAATCAATCTTAATTTAATGCCTCCTCTGTTTATGAATGAAACATAGATGGTATGTCTGAATATAACATCTTGGGATTATTGCAACAGATGACCATGGCAGCTAATGCCTATAAAACACAGTCGAGAACTTCTAACAAAGCCATTGCAGAAATTCTTATCGCTGGTTTTAATGGTCAACTAAAAGGTTGGTGGGATCATCTCCTCATCAAACAGCAACAATTCGGTATTTTAAATGCTATTCAGACAGATAAAAATTGTGCACCTATCTATGATGAGTTCAATAGCCCTATTCAAGATACTGTTACTACTCTAATTCTTATTATTTCTCTCTATTTTATAGGTGACCCTACTCATTTTAGAGATAAAAATGCTGAGTTACTACATAATTTAAGGTGTAGGAAACTTAGTGAGTTTTAAAATTATAAAACAACTTTCTTTACTAGACTTTTTCTACGAAATAATACAAACCATATTACTTGGAAAGAAAAATTCCTTGCTGATTTACCTACTTTCTTGGAAGAAAAAGTTAGAAATTCCATTAAAACTCTTTACGACAATCGTATTCCTTATGACGAACTCACATATGGTGAATTAATCAGTTTTTTCAATAAAGAATGATAAAATATCTGTCAAGATCTAAAACTACAGAAACGCCTAAAATAAGAGCTTAGAAAGTCTAAGCAAGAATTAGAAAGTTTCTATAAGTAATTTGATTATGGCCCTTTTAAAACTTCTAAAGACTGTAATGGTAAGTGTTCTTCAAAACCTTACAAAAGGTATTACAAACCAAAAAGATATAAAAAATTCTTACTTGAGTCTAGAGAATCTTCTTATAAGAAACCTTCGAAGCCTTATAAGAAATTTCATTCTTCTAAAAGAAAATAACTTAAAACATTTTCCAAAGCCCCTTTCAACTATAAAGAAGCAACATATTTTAAGTGTGAAAGAAAATACCATACTACAAAATTTTACAGAATGCACGAAAAGCTTCATGAGCTTGGCCTAGATGATGAAATACTTTTTAAAGTTGCTACTCTTTTAGTTAAATCTTCATCTGATTCTGAGGGGAGAGATATGGTCTTTATGTCTCAGAGGAACATAATAGTTTTAAAACAAACTTGTCATAAATTACAAACCTCTTGATAAAACTTTAAAATGGATTAGGTATCCAATACTTAATAAAAAAGATTTACTTCAAAAGCTGCATTCTGCATTTATCATTTGAAAATTTGATATGAAGTTTGGATTTTGACAAATTCAAATTCACCCTAAAGATAGGCATAAAAACTACATTTACTGTTCCTCTTGGTTAGTATGAATGGACAGTTATGCCTTTTAGTTTAAAAAATGCCCTCTCAGAATTTCAAAGGATTATGATTGACATTTATAATCCTTATTCTGAATTCTGTATTGTTTATGTCATAGATGATGTGTTGATTTTTTCTAAAACAATTGATCAACATCTCAAATATCTAAAGACTTTTTATTATGCCACTAAAAAAGCTGACCTTACTATTTCAAGTTTTAAAATCTCCTTATTTCAAACTAAAATCAGGTTCCTTAGACATTACATTTGCGAAGGAACTATTATGCCTATTGAGAGATCTCTTGCATTTGCTGACAAGTTTCCTGATAAAATTCTTTACAAAACCCAACTGCAAAGATTTCTTGGAAGTTTAAACTATGTGCTTGACTTTTACCATAATATTAATAGGATGTCTAAATCTCTGCATGACAGACTAAAAAAAAGTCATGTTGTATAGACAGAAGAACACACTAAAGTTGTAAAGTTAATAAAGAATACTATAAAATAAATATCATATTTATTTCTTGCTAATCCTACATTACCTAAAATTGTTGAGACTGATGCCTCAGACATAGGTTATGGGAGACTTCTAAAATAAGTTGAAAATAATAAAGAATAAATAGTACAATATATTTCTGCACATTGGAATGATTGCCAGAAAAATTATTCTACTATAAAAAAAGAAAATTTTTCTATTGTTTTATGCATATCTAAATTTCAAAGTAATTTGTTAAATAAAAAATTTTTACTTAGAATTGATTGCAAAGCTGTAAAACATGTTTTAGAAAAAGATGTTCAAAACATTGTATCAAAATATATTTTTGCATGATGGCAAACTATTTTAAGTGTTTTTGATTTTGAAATTAAATTTATTAAAGGTGATACAAATTATATCCATGATTTTCTAATTAGGGAATATTTGTAAAATGGATAATGCCTCCAAAGAAGAAAGACAAGGGTACCCCCTCTAAAGATAAATTGATTTCTTCTGCAGTGCCAATCAAATCTTGGATTGACATGGTTGAAGTACATAAAGCCTAATATAAAGCCATTGCCTCTAATAAACAGGTAAAAGAATGGATGCAGTCCATTTCTAAATCTCTTGAGCTCATGCTCACCTTACAAAGTTTTTCACAAAACAAAACTCTTTCTCAAATTTTTGAGAAAGAAAAATTTGTTTATAAAGAAATTATAAAACCTTCTTCTTCTAAAGCAGTTGTTTCCAGTGAAAGCTCATTTTCTCAAATTGTGGTTTTACAATCAAAGTTTTCACAAAAATCCTTGAATTGATTTAATAAAGCCTATCATCAAAATATTTTATCCATGGAAGATGGGTTTTATCATTCAGATCTTTTTCAAGTTATTACAAAGATTTTTCCTAAAGGCTGGTTTTTTAAGCCTTGGAAGTTATCAAAACCCCAGTCTTATTATCAAAGTATTTTAGAGTTCACTGAGTTTATTAAGTTTAAACACTTCTTTCTTAATGAGTCTCATTCTGAGCCATCCTACTCTATGGCTACTATTATAAAGGTTCTGAGCCCAAAACAGTGGGTTGATCAACTTCACAAACCTAAAAATTTTCCCGCTAATTTCTAAAGTCGTTTAAACCGCTGCTTGTCCTTTTCATATTGGAATTACCAGCAAGCTTGGTTTAACACCTTCGTTATTCAAAACTTCAAAAAGATCTATTGTTGGTTATTTTTCTTCAATTCAAAAATAATCGTATAGAGCCTACCCAACTAGTTCCAACAATGGTGGAATTATTTTGGTCCAAGCTCTGATATCCTATCCCCTAACGCCTTAAACTGTCTAAATCTGTTTAAAGCCCATTACATTCCTTCAGAGTCTAAGAAGATGTTTTCTCATTTTCTTTATTTTTGTACAAATTTCTTCATTTCTTGGATTTGGATATGGAATCTTCAGTATCACACCCAAAAATCCCAATTGATTTTGCAAAGAATTTTTAAAGTTAAATAGTAGTCCAAATTTGATGAGAAGTCAAAGTTTTCAAAAGCCATTGTTAAGAATTAGCTTTCTTTAAGAGGCCTCCTAAAGCCTAGTATTGAAGACTCAAAAACTCAAAGCACATTCTTAACACAATGGTCTCAAGCCCAATCCCTTCTAGCCAGTGCTAAGACTGAAGATGAATATTTTAAAATCATGGAACAACTCCTCACCTCTAAGTCTGAACCATCTGTTTCAGAGACTTATGATCAAGATGAAGTTGAGCCATTTATTTCTCTTGAAAACGATAACGAAGATGATTGCTTCGGAGTTCTTTTCCTAATAAAGCGACCTTAAATATGTAAACTGCTGTATTTTGTATCTTTATTTGTATTTGTATAAAAAAAAGAGTAAAAAGTAAAAAAATTTATTTCCCTGTATTTTCCATTTGTATTTTCTTTATTTTGTAAAGCTACAGTTTATTGCTACAGACTCGCTACAGTGTACAGTCTCGCTACAATTTAAAAGTTACATACTCGCTACAGTGTACAGTCCCTGTAAAGAATAAAATTTTGTACTTAAATCTAAAGGAAGATAAGATTTCTCACCTCTCTTTCTTGTATCTCTCTCTCTTTCTCTCTCTCTCTCTTTCTTTTCTCCTCTCTGGAAAAGATGAATATAAGACATTGAGGAAATTTTCCTGTCTTTTGATTTTCATTTTCTTCTTTCTCTATAACCATTTCTTATAAAACTTTTAAGCTTTCAATTAAATGTAAGCTTTCAGTTTAATTTAATTTAAAGCATAGATATAAGAATGTATGATCTTTAAAGTTTAATTTTTAAAAGTTTTATGGATGATCTACAGATTGATCTTCCATATCAAATCTTCTTTTAAAACTGTTACTTTCTTCTGAGGCATAGAAACTGGATCTCTCCCCTCAGTTGTACTTTCTTCTCCCTGCATTCCTTCAGAGCACTAGATCTGGGATCCAGATTCTATTACTGTGTTGCCTAGGGTTGCAGATATTTTAAATTTAAAGGTCTTAAAGTAAAGGTATATAGGTTGGACAACCGATGTGCAAAATCTATATCTATTCTAAGTCAAATATGATCCCAAAGTATAGTTAAATCTACAGTCATCTTGTTTAACAAAGCCACATATCAATCTTCTCTTGTCTAAAGAATAATTAACTAAATATTATAAAGGTATATTGGCTGGAAACCCGAACGTGTGAATTATTAATCAGTTATAAGCCTGATCGAGATCTAAAGGCAGATTACTGCATCGATCTGGTACAAAGCAACGCCACGTACCCATAATCATACAAAATTTTATTAAAATTGGATATTATTTAATTTTTCTGTTTACACTTACTCCCATAAGATCCTAGTTCCTGTCTGGTATCAGAGCCAAGGGAGAGACCGGATTTGGTATCAGATTTGACTTAGAACAGATCTAGATCTTGCACATCGGGTGTCCAGCCTATATACATTTACTTTAAAACTTTTAAATTTAAAATATCAGCAACTCTAGGCAACATAGGGTTCAAACACAGTACTAGAATCTGGATCTCAGATCTAGTGCTCTAAAGGAATGGAGGGAGAATAGAATACAACTGAGTGAAAATATCCGGTCTCTATGCTTCAGAGGAAAGTAATTATATATATATATATATTATAATATATTTCTTTTTCGCTCTTTGAAGCAACGAATTTTTGACATCTGAGGGGAATTCTTATTTCCTTCAGAGCTAAGGATATTATTTAAATTTAAAATATATGCAACCCTAAGCAACACAGGGCTCAAACACAGTATTAGAATTTAGATTCCAGATCTAGTGCTCTGAAGGAATGAAGGGAGAATAGAATACAACTAAGTGAAAATATCCGGTCTCTATTCTTCAGAGGAAAGTAATTATATATATATATATATATATATATATATATATATATATATATATATATATATATATTTCTTTTTCGCTCTTTGTGGCAACGAATTTTTGACATTCTTCTACTTGGAGATTTGATTTATTTATTATAAGTCTTGGATATAACAGATTCAGTTTAAACCATTATACATAGTACAAGGGGTTTGAAGATAATGATTTCAATTTTTTTTGCTATTGTATGTGAATAACATATTGATAGTAGGCTCTAACAAAGATTTAATCCAAGAAATAAAAATACAGTTGGCTAGGAAGTTTGAAATGAGGAACTTGAGATCAGCAAACAAGATTCTATGGATGCAAATTTATCGAAATAAAAATAACAGGAAAATTTAGCTTTCTCAAAAGAATTACTTGAAGAAAATCTTGCAGAGTTTCAATATACAAGATTGTAAATCAATTTATATCACACTTCCTGTTAATTTCAAGTAATCCTCAAGTATATATTCTAGTAATAAAGCATAGACAAATGAGATATCTTGAGTACCACATGCATCGGCAATGAAAAATTTAATGTTTGTTACGATTTGTACAAAACCAAACATTACACAAGCTGGGAGCAGTCAGTTGATACATAACGAATTCTAGTAAAGAGTAATGAAAAATTATGAGTAAAATTCTGAGATACATAAAAGGAATCTCAAATGTTGCATTATGTTACGAATTATCAAAATTTACTGTCAGAAGCTACGTGAATTCAGATTTTACATGAAATCTTCATAAAAAAATCTATTACTGACTATCTATTTACATTTGTAGGAAGAGCTATAAGTTGGGTTTCGAAATTACAAATTGTTGTACTTTTATCTACAACATTAAGTAGAATACATGATAGCTACATAAGGTTACAAGGAAGTTGTTTGGATGCAAATGTTATTGGAGGAGCTCGGACACAGGCACAAATAAGAGAAAATTCTTGTGTTTTGTGACACCAAAGTATCTTGCACATTGTAAGAAATCTAGTATTTCATTCTAGAATGAAGTACATAATAGTTCGGTATCACTTTATTCGAGAAGTAGTGAAAGATAGAAATGTAAATTTACAGAAAATCTATACCAAGGAAAACCTAACAAGTACATCGACTAAGCTAATTTTTACTGACAAATTTGTATGAAACAAATTCTCTTGTGGCCTTACAAAAAACATAACAATATAGTAACGATGAAATAAAAAGGATAGTGTTGAGATTGATTGATTATTCATCAAAATCTTCAAGAGAATGTCAAAAATTCGGTGTCGCAAATAAAGAAAAAAAATATATAATCCACTGCCCCACATATTGAAATATCAGGGATCGAATTGTGGCCTTTGGACGTGAATCCAAATGCCACAATTTTGCTGCATATGGTAGACTACATCATCATGTGCAGAGACTAATTTTTAAAAAAGAAAAAAAGAAACAAAGTCTGTAGGATTCTTTTAAAGTCTAGGATCTTAGACTGGATATTTAATCATATATATGTATTAAAATCCATCGATCTTTGTTCCTTTTTTTTCCATGATTATTTGAAGCCCATGGTGGGGTGCACCATGTGCAAAAAAATTGTGGAACCTTAATTAAAGTCAGGGATCTCGAACTATAAAATTATCCGTATATATACATATATAGAAACATACATATTGTGTACATGTGCATGATACTATTTTGGTCTCACATATAATAATAAAACACAAATGTAATAAATTAAATTTAATAACAATTAAGAAACAAAAAATATTAATGAAACATATTAAGTGCAATATTGAATTAATAAGGTTCAGTTTTCAAAATAAGATAAATAGGCTAACACTAAAGAAATGAAATGATTCATTTTACAAGAGGAGGGAGGAAACCGGAAGCAAATCCAAAGTACTTAAGATATTACACCACCATCACAAAGTGTTTCTACAATATGTTTGGAAATAAAAGCTTAACAGTGTCTTGACAAAAGAAAAGAGAACTAAAATAATTTCATTTAGGAAAATAACTTGAGCTACTTGGTCATCGAAAAGTTTGTCAGCTTTGGTCGAATCCAACATTCCATGTAAAAGATCTTAGTTGCTCTGAGCCAAAGGAACGTTTAGAAGGAGTTGATCAATTACTAATTGAAGACTGACATACACTTAACATTGATTAGAATGGTAGTTCTTTCCTTTTTTGAGAATCAATACTAATGTCTAATAAGTCATCTAAGAAAATCATTTTCCTTAGCCCTAGTTAGGCTATAAAACTCTTCAAAGTTTGTATATCCATATTTTTGTTTGACTAATTTTACGTCCAAAATATTTTGGCTTAAATGATCATTGATTATACTTTGACCACCATCAAATAAAGACCTTTCTTCACAAAGGAACTTTAAAAAGGTTTGAGTTCTCAGTTTGCATTCCCACTTCGTTATCCACGGAATTTTAATAAACAGTAGAAACAATGATCATATTAAAAATGAATTGACTTACCAAAATTTCTATGGAACGCCCCTTTTTACTTCTTTGATAATTGATAATGTTTCTTTAGGAGGCATATGGAAAAACTAGCTTTTGAACCAGTTTGGAATGCATCTTAAAGAAATACCTTTAGGAAGTTTAAAATTAACAAAATCTAGCTATGATCGAATTTATTTTTTGGTTTAAAAGAGAATTCTACAAAGTAACAATGGAGTAGAACTGAATTGTAAGACTAGGGTCTTTTGCAAAAATTAAAAAATAAAAATATCTAGGTTTGTCCCTCAGTAATTTCTTTGATTTGAGCAAGAGCCAAAAAATCAGCATTATGCACAAATCTTAACAAGGCCTCTCACATGAATCATGAATTCAAGAATTGGAAAGAGAGAGATGAACCATGAAATTTTAAAAGAAAAACTAATTTAGAGAGTTAGCTCATGGGGAAAACTTGAATACAAGACCTTGGCTCTATAATAAAATATTAGGAGAAAAAAGGAAAAGAGGGGTCAACCAAAAGCTTAAAATATCAAGATTCAAGAATCAGCATTAAAGACAAGTCTCAACCCTAATGTGAAATACGGATCAAGAAGAACTCTAGGCTATGATACCATATTTAGTTACTATTTTATATTATACCTAAAGATAAAGATTTCTATGAAGTAATTCTAACAGACTCAAGCTGGATAATTCTATCCCATCATAAAGGCTCTTTCAATCGGGATATCCGACTTCTTCGTAGTTGATAAGGTTATCCAAGAAATATAACACACTTTAAAGAGCATCCAATAAGAACATCTTTCTTTCACTAAAGAATATCAATAATAGAGCTGCTTTTTAAAAATAGCTCTACTAGTAGCTTTTGTAGAAGTGTTTGTTCAAATGTAATTATTTAATTCTCTTTTCATTTGTCTAAGGTGAAATCAATAATTGTTATACATAAAGGAGAGCTCTTTCCTTCCAAAGGCATAGTAGCTTTTGTAGAAGTGTTTGTCCAAATGTAATCATTTAATTCTCTTTTCCTTTATCAAGATGAAATCAATAAGGAGAGTTCTTTCCTTCCAAAAGCATAGTAGAAAATGGTGACCGACTAAATTTTTGAAAGTTCTCAGTGTACTTTGTGTGTCTCCTCGCATCTATTAAGAAGCATCTTTGCACTTTATTATTGTATCATAACAGTTCTGTAATTGTTGATTGTAATCAGTGTTAATTTACCATATTTTTTGTTTGTGGTTTTATTATATTTGGAGCCAAATTGGTATATACTATGTACTGATTTTCTATAATCCGAAATACAGGATATAAGTTATCCTTCAAAGTTCCAATTTCTACCAATGGAAACATCTAATAACTTAAATTTTTTATATTATAATGACAGGAAATAAATTATGCTATAACCTACATATTTACCTGCAAGTCAACTATTTCTTTCCTTCTCCATCTCACAAGACTAAAAATACCTTTCCTCTCTCTACTCATCTTCTTCGTTTCTTGTCTTCTCCTTTTCCTTTCACCTCTCACATTCTCTATCTCCTAGATTTTGCATATGGATTCCTGTAATGGTTGATTCAGACAAGACAAGGTGTATGCCAAAATATGCACAATTTCTTCTGCTGTTAGATTACACAGTGTGGATATGTTTGACTGATTTGAGAAATTTCTTAAGCAGATGGATAGAAACAAAATGAACATCTATACTCTATAGTATTTAGGAGCTCATCTGATAAGAAATGGTCCTACGGATCTGAATATTGAGTGATCCAGAGGAAACATCAATCTTAAATTGCAATATGTAAATTACTTTGTAACTCTAATACAATTTGCTTAATGAATTGGTGTGGTTTGATTTTGTGGAGAATTGATCTGGATTTGATGAGAGAGAAAGCAAAAACAAAATGAATGAAAGCCAAAATACTGAGTGATTTTAGAAAAGAAAAAGGCCAGCTGATGCAGTCTTGGCATGCAGACAAAACCTTGTTCACATGACTACTGCTTCATTTAATATAGTATTTAAAATATAAGTGATTACATGAGACAAATGTTACAAATTGAAAGATAACTAATGTATGTTTTACAAACACACACAAATGCATATGAACAAGCTTTTTCTTGGATAACTTAAATACTATTATAGAAGTTTAGAAATTCTAACTGCCTCCCATTTGGATACCATAATAACTATTTGTAGGACAAATTACATGGATAAAATGGACAGAACAAGGAAAAGAGCTGTGATTAAGTAAAGGTGCAAATGCTTACCATAAGATCCCTTCAAGAACCACTCCATTGTCTAAACCTGCATATCCCACGACGATTTTCTGCAAACGAATCACGAATAGACTGCAACATTGAACATACAGCAGGAACACGACCCAATTCTTCATCTTGCTCCTGTAATTGAGGTTTAGCTTTCTCAATGGCTATTGAAGACGTATGTGCATGCATGCGATAGAGGGAGAAAGATAGATTACCACTTCAGTAAGACGTTCTTCAAAACCCACAGCATAGGCATCAACAGGCATAAATATCTTCCGGTAAGCTGCTCTCAAACTCTTAATCTAGATCCTTGCTCAAAATGGAAGCAAGAAAAAAGCTCTTTTAGAATGCATGATCAGATAAAAGGAACAGATGGATCTCAATAGTATCAAAAATAACTTCTATCACTATATCAAGGATACTAGATATCAAAGAACCATCAAATAGGCTATTGAAGGAGACAAAAGGTTACCAAACTCAACAATTTCAGGATAATGCGCTTAATATGAATGGATTTTGAAAACATCCTGAATTGTTATTCTCATTACCAATTCTATAATTTTGGTTAATGTCAAAATTGAAAGAAAGGAACAGTAAAGTTCCACTTACATACTGTAAAACTTAAAACTGCTCTCTTTCAATACTTATACATTAAGGCCACTTCAGTTGAGAAGCAACAGCAACGTTGCCTTAACAACCAAAATCTCCATTAAACCTCATTCCTAACTCACCACTACTCCCCTATCCTCACAGGGGTCATTGACATTTTCACAGATTATTCAAGCAATCAAATGCTCCTTCCTCTAAGGATCAGGTATGTACAAATTGGATTAAGGTATACTTACCAATGGCTTTATACCTCAACAACTGTTTCTGGGTTGAGTAGTAGGCAGAAAATATATTTACAGAGAAAACCTACCGAAATTCAATTATTCTTCTGGAAAATGGCTATTCTCTTTTCATATTTTACAAACAAATGCAACTTTCTAAGTTTCATGACCTTTTTAACATAAGTTTGCTTTAATACGTTATGAGTGAAAAGCACAATACCATGAAGACATGCAATCTCATAAGTACTCAAAGGCAATGCATGAAAATTGGTAAAAGCTCATAAGGGATATTAAGGATTCTGTTTATTGCCACGAAAGAGAATGCCTTCGATCTCTAATCTCTTAATTACATATTATGAGACTTTTTTGCAGCTATATATGGACCCATCAAAATAAAAACTAAAAGATTGCCAACCTCTGTGAAATTAAATCCACGACGACGAAGACCCTCCAAATTCAGACCACGAAGCTCAGCTCTTTCTCCAGCCACCATTGAGTACTTGGGGACATCTTGTGAAACCTTCGGGCATAACGAAAAAGCAATAAGATTTATTTTGTAAGATACATGAATCGTTTATATTTTCAAAGGACATACTCAAGCCAAATGCTTTATAACAAATTGTACCATAGGACGACCATGTAGCCAGGAATCTATTACTTTTATTCCGAAAAGTTGGAGCACCACTGTATGTGAACATACCATACTAAAACTGCCGTCAACATCGCTTTATAATTTGTTTGTGCCCCAAAATTCACATCCATTTTGGAAAACCGCAACTAAAGCTAGGTTCCTTGTTACATAGAATGGGACAGTAGCAAGAAAAACATGGGTAGAGAACAGGAAATGATCATACCACAGAGCCCCCACCAATGAAGGAATGTGATCCAACGCAGCAAAACTGATGAATAACAATGGCTCCAGCAGTGTGAGTATAGTCCTATATTTCCAGCATTTGAATCAACTTCTAACAAGATACCGGATATAACATAACTACACAGACAGTTTATCTAACCCAATTATTAAAGAACTTACTTCCACAACAACATGACCTGCTAGAAGAGTATTGTTAGCAAATATGTTAAAGTTGCCGATCTTACAGTCATGGGCAATATGACAAGAACCCATGATGAGATTATCATCTCCAATAACCTGGTCATTTTTATTCTCGTGAGAAAATGGAAGAGCCTCAACTAACCAAACATGGATATGTCTTCAAGAGAGAAAAGAGAAACTTTAACAGAACATCCGCATACCGTTCTGTCACTTGACTTTGAAGATCGGTGAATTGAAACATGCTCTCTAAACTCATTATTGTTCCCAACATCAAGAAAACATTCATCCCCTGACTAAAACCATAAAGAAAAATGTAGTTAGTTTGCTACAGCTTGATCATAGCATCCAATGTAATTAAAATATACCTTGTATTTCATGTCTTGGCATTTAACACCAACGACAGCATGATGCCCAATAATATTGTTGCACCCAATGACAGTTTGTCCAGGAAGATCATCACCAACAACAGCACCACTGGCCAACAAAGTTTAAAGGCTTTACACAAAGCTAACGAAACAAAAATGTTTCCAAAAATTAACAAAGGTAAAACTCACGTCATCAAAATGCAGCGATCCCCCAATTCTGTATTTCCAAAAATATGGCTGGAAGGATATAACCGGCAGCCATCTCCGAGCTTTGCAGAAGACCCAATGGTACAAAATGGACCAACTGAAACACCCTGAAGTACAAATGGTTTAAACTTTAAAATCTCTCGAAAGAGCTTGACTGACCAAATAAAGAAGAGGGAACGAAAGAAAGTAAAGCACCTGACCAATGATGGCATTTGGGTGAACAATTGAAGTGGGGTGAATGAAGCTGCTGCTGCTAGTCTCATATTTATCTCCATAAACATCTGTAGACAAAAAACAATTAAATAAACCCAGCTGACAAAATTTTTATCAAAATCTATATACAAAGCCAAAGAAAATTAAAGTAAAGAGAAGAGAAGGTTACGTGGTAGTGCCGTGGAGAAGAGAAGGTTACGTGGTAGTGCCGTGGAGAAGCGTCGAAGAGAGAGCGTTGAGAGAGAAGAAAGACATGGCCGTCGAACTTTCGAGACTAAGAAACTCATGCCGCTCTCTGCTCTGTTCTGTTCTGTTCTGCTCTGCTACTGCGAGCACAGAGAGACATACAAGAGCCGCAAAGTAAATGTAATCATGTGTATCTTTCAACTTAATCACTTGATTTGACCTCACTTCGGTGCAGCTTCGTGTATGCTGCCTTGTCTGTCGTACGATTTTGGTGGGCGGATCTTAACCGTTCATGATCCGACAACATTGTACACTTATTAACCGTTGGATTAAAATTCAAATGGTTTAACGAATAAAATTCAAAATTCTTAGAAAATCACTCATTTGATGATTGAACTTACTTGTGTCACAAACAATATTTCTGTAATTAGCGACCAAAATTTTTTCAATAAGGAAATCAGTCACAATAAAGAAACTAAAAGATTGGAGTATTCTTTGATTGCGGACATATCCTAAGTTGAGTTAGAGTAATAATACACATTTTAAATTTTGTTAGATATAGTTTTATGTTGGATATAAGTTATATATCACTTAGGCACACTCTCATTAATAAAATATTATTTGAAATGAAATCCGCTAGAATGTTATTTAAATATATAGATTTTATTATAGATTAGTTTATAATAATTTCTTTTTAATAGTTTATAATAATGTTTTCCAGTTTTGATCCAACTGGTCACGGTTGATTTTGTAACAACCAACACAAAACTCAAAAATTTATTTTAAGAAAATCACTTATTAGCAAGTCACAATTGAGAATAGCCGAAGAGGAAACTCAAAAAGACTGCAGCAGACTTTTCCATTTCGTAGGCTGAAAAAAACCCAACGATATGTTCAAGTGGAGTATAAGCTATTGAATTATTCATTGGCCAGCTATGTTCAAGGATAGATCAGAGAATCAAAGAAGGTGAAGTGATCTTTCTGTATTAAATGAATACATTTTATGCACAAAAAAAGTTTTACATGAAGGGGGCGGGAGCCGGTTGAAATGAGAGATTTGTTTAATAAATAAAATATGATTACAATTTACAAAACTCACTAGCTTGCATCACATTCTATACCTACAAAGACAAATCTAAACTGCAGAAATGACAATAAAACTAGTGTTTTCCTTCACTCTCTCCGAAAGAACTGCCCTTCATGCACACTCCATGAAGAGCTTCAACTTCAAATTATGTCCCTCCTTTCAGGTGTTACGGGATTCGACCATAGTGATGATGTTCTTCCCATTGCTGTTCCTTACATACCTAGAAACTCAAGTGTCATCTTTTGAATTCATGAGAATGTCCCCCTCCAACATCCGAAGCACCTTTAGGAATTGTTGTAAAGAATATATTTATAAGTTTATTGTGAACCACTAACGTTCGGCATTTTTAGAATAAAGTTAAAAGCTAACATAAGAGTTGTTTTTCAGAAGTATTATCAGAGGTAAGTAGTATTGATTGGCTTTAACTTTGACACATGCAATGGTTGACAAGGCTTATGCATTCATGGAATTTGCAAATGCGTGACTAGGTGAAGGATCTGCCTGATCTTTTGGGGTTGCCTCTCATTGAACATAGTTGTCAAATTGAAAATTACCTTCAATAAAACTTTTTACAGAGAAATTAAAAAAAAATTGTAAAATTGTTCCCTGAATTTTAAGAAAGCCTCTACAGATTATACAGTGACTACTAGTTTTTAAGAAATCTTGATAATTTGCAGCCACAAGTCTAAGCAGTTGGAAAGCAATTTTTAGAAACTGTAAACTTCTACATATTAGTAAGTAATAAAAAGTGAAATCCCTGGGAACATCCATTTCATGCAATTTCATTCCAAGGATTTTGACTTGATAATCAAAGTAATTTTGGCAAGTATAGTTACCTTAAACAAACAAATATGAGTTGTTGATTACCAACCTGAGACATGCGAGGCCTTGAATGAGGATCCTTACGTATGCACAAAGAGGCACATTGCAGCATGCCAAAGACCTCTCGTTCTGAATAGAAGTTCCTTAAGCGAGGATCAATCAGTTCACCAATGGCACGTCTTTTCAGTAAAGGGCGTGCCTATTCCAAGTATGGAAAATAAGTAATCAGCCAATGACAAAAGATAAAAGTACAAATAAGTTTAAATTCTGTTAATAGGAAGATAGAAATAATTCCCATGGAGGAGGCAAGATACACTTGAGGTCCGAAACACATTTTTTTTTTATATATTTATTCTCTTAAAAATATGACAATAAGTCTTTCAAAGATTGTTATCAACACAACATATAAATTTGACAATTGAAAATAACATCATCAAATCCATACCCATTCAGTGAGGCACTGCTGACCTCTGGGCCGGTTTAGATCCATAGCTTTCCTTCCTGTAATGAGCTCCACCAATACTACCCCAAGGGAGTAGACGTCAGCTTTTTCTGTGATTTGACCACTCTGAGCATATTCCGGAGCTAAATACCTAAATAAAGAAGGGCTTTGTAAATCAATTTCTTGCTTTTTACAACTACAAAGAAGTGAAAACCATGAAATTGTTTTACCCAAATGTTCCGAGTACTCTTGTTTCCACTCCCATGTCTCCATCTGGTTGCCATCTTGCTAGTCCAAAATCCCCAACCTATGGTCCAATACTTGGATATCAGTTTCAACATATGCTATTGATATTAGTAAGCAATGAAAAGATAAATGTTTTTGTGCTTATTAATTAACAATGAAAGAAACAAAGATTCATACTTGACTGGAAGTGCATCAAAGGCAGTATACAGCTGGGCATGAAAATATTTGAAATTTTATTTATAGAGGGATAAAAAGAGCATGACATACTAGTGGTTCAAAATCATGAGTGACCAGAATGTTGTTAGGGCGCATATCACGGTGGACAATACAACCCACTCTACATTCTTCATGAAGGTATCGCAACCCTCGAGCTGCTCCAACCGCAATTTTTCGCCTTGCAGACCATTCCAGTGGATCTCGATCATGTCCTACAATTCACCAACTATGCAATCAAGTTGTTTGCAGTAAAAGCAATTTCCTTTATAATTCACAAGGTACATGTTCTAACATACACAATCGCAGTCCTCAAGACTGAAAATTTCTCTATTTCTCTTTTTCCTCCCATCTACCCTTCATTTTATCCCCTTTTCTTTCCCTCCTACAAAGTTAGTGTAAATAATAATACAATTTAGGATAAGTTGAATTTACCATAAAGATGTGAATCCAAGGACCCATTGCAAATATACTCATAAACCAGCAATCTCCTCCCATTCTCCACACATAATCCAATCAACATCACAACATTGCGATGTTGTGCACAACTTAAAACCTCAACTTCTGAGCAAAATTCTTGATCACCTTGAGAACTAGCCAATTTATATTGCTTGACGGCAACAACCTGGCCATCTGGTAGGACACCTCGGTGAACAGAACCAAATCCACCTTCAGCCAAGAAATTTGCTTCTGAAAATCTATTTGTAGCAAGCTCCAATTCAGCATAGGTGAACCACTTGGGAGGATTACCAAATACAGGTGCCTTATGCTGACATATTGAACACAATGGAGGAGGACCTGGAGGTTTATTCCTGGATAATGAAACTGCCTCTCTCACACTTTTACTTACTTTCAGATCAAGCTTATAATTCAGGACTCCGATTTCAGGTTCTCGATTCAGTGTTGATAATTTCTCCAACAGGAATTCATACACAGAAGTCAGAGATGGATCATTGGTTCTTTCTGAGCTTCCATCTAAATTTTTTAAGAATTCATCACGAGAACTGAGTGTCTCAGCCATCCATGGATCATGAAACGAACTTGTGGAAGGCAGACACAGAACTTCGCAGTCTGAGTCAGAATCAGGTCCAAAACGATTTTGTCTTTCTTCACTGACTAACGAACACTCTTTCTTCAGGTTCTCGCATATTTCAGAGAAAGTCCCCGGATCTGAACTTGAAATTGATGAAGTTCCAACGTCTGTTACGGTCAATGGTGACCCTTGCTCTGGACTACTTGCAGGAGTCACAAATGGTCCCTTAATCATATATGGATCATCATGCTTATTTTTCATATATTTTGGAGAGTCTAAACCTAACGTTTCTGAGCGAGCCACTCGAGACTCTATTGTTGGTGCTGTAACCAAATTCAACCGCAGAACCTTTGGTTGAGATCGTTTCATAAACACCACATTACATTGCAGCTCCTCCATACAGCATTTCTTCTCATGTTTCAGTTGTCTGTCAATAATTGTACATCATAAATTGGATAAATTGAACAAATGGAGAGGGAACTGAAATTCTGAGTGGAGATAGTTTTGGGTATGGAATTTTAAGGTTAAAAGCAATATTGAGATACCAACAGCCTGTAATACTGCATATTTCACACAGAAAAAATATACAGTAAAGTCATGCAGGAGACAAGGTTTAGTCGTTTTAATTACTTATCCAATATAACCCAGTTTGATTGAGCTTTCTTGGCCTCAACAGCCACTACTCCACATGGTGAGCCAGAAACGATTTTTACTCTTACTTTTATCTGTCAAAAGTGGAAAATAATCAGCATTAGACAGGGAGCATATGAGAAATAAACTTTTATAATAATAATGAACGCACGACCTTCTCTGGGTCATAAACATCTTGTAGTTGACGCATCATTTGGGAGCACGAATCAACAATATCATCCTTCTGATCTGAACTAGCTCCTGAGAGGGAAGTCTTATGACCAGTAGTGCAATCGTTGGTGAATCTTGAAAACCCCCATATCTTTTTATCTGCAAATTTATTGTGCTCCCATCAATATAATAAGCAGGTAGAGATAAGAGAAAATAAATTGGTAAAAAAAAATAATAATAAATTTTGATGCCATGAAGCTCTTAATTACAGATCAGATGATCACAGAGAATTGTGTGCAGGTGAAATAGCCAAATATAGCAAGCAAGAAAGCAAAGAGTAATCAAAACAGAGTGAGTCACACGAAAAACCTAAAATCATTGCACAAAATTGAGAACAATTAATTAAAACAAAGAACAAAATAAGAATATTACTTGAAGAAAGAGGAGGCATGACCACAAGAAGCTTAATGTAATCACCAGGTTGAACAACATGAGTCAAAGCCCACACCAGAGCACTTCTTGGAATTTCCTTTGATGCTTTGACAGCAACAATCACTACTTTCCCCACAACCAATCCTGAAAAACCACCGTTCTGCTTCATTTCCACACCCCCCCTCCCTTTTTGAAACTTTTTTTTCAACACAAATTCATAACACACCAAAAAAAAGATTTCATTTTTGCCTCAATCAACACTCCATCGCTGAAACCCAGATACTTTTTCGAGTTACCCAGATGAAAAAAGTACATAAAAGCTATAGAGTACGTGCAGTTCAAGGCAGTAAGCAACAACAGAAGCTTATACTTTTTGTTCATGAAAAATGCGTGTGTGTATGTGTATGCACAGAAACGGAATCATTTGATTCTTTAAAGCTTTGGCTTTTGGCAGCAGGCAGCACAATTTGGACTTTGTTGTTATATTTTGTTATCCTCCGGCTTTTGCATTATTAGTAATTTACAAGAGAGAGAGAGAGAAGCGCCAAAAGATAGAAAATGAGAATAATGTAACGACAAAACAGAAATAGGCGGTCTAACTAAACGACACCTGCCTGATACCAAATTCATCTAATTGATTGGCCCATTTGTGTGGACTTTAGAACATGAAATTTTCATTTTGAATCACATTATTGACAAAGAAATTTTGGTGCTTTTAGATGGAGAAATTTCAAGTTCTGACTGCAAGTCGTTGGTTCTCCACGTGGTTAGGTATTGATTACTGTTCATTACAAATAGTTGTTTATGGCTACATCATGTTAGTCTACAATTCCAAAATTTGGAATCGGAAAGGGGGCAGTCTGTCTACATAATTATATTAATTCTGTGTATAGTTAGATCCAAAAAATTTCAAAGTATGGATCTCTTGCTTTTTATTTTTTAATACAAGAGCTGAAACCAATCCAATGGCTGGGACTTTTTTAGCCATCTTAAGTATAATTATTTAGGAAAATTAAACAAGAAGGGTTTTGACTTTAGCACTCATATCTACTTGGAAGAATTTAAATTAGGCTGAGTAAAAGTTCATATGATTCATTGATACGACATGAATCCACACAATAAAAACAGTTGTCGAATTGATTTTTATTTGATTAGATTATTAATAGGCCAACTTATTAAAACTCATTCCAAATAAGAGGCCAAGTTTGGGTTTTAAGATAGAAAAAAAAATTATTGCACTCTTATCCATTAATATTTAATAATAATTTAGTAAATGTTATAACATAAATTATAAATTTTTAGAGAAAAAATACATTTGACTTTAAATTAACCATTTATATAAAGTTATGACAAATCCTAAAATTCTTGAGTATTTATTATAAAATTTATAGTCATCATTGTACATTTGCATCTTTTCATGTAACACATTTCTCTTTCTATAATTTTGTTTCCTCCTTAGATTTTAATTAATGATATTGATGCCTAGAATTAAATAATTAATTTTTTGTATATTATTGATTATGTTAAACATAAAGAATATATACATATATATATTTGGTATTATATTCTTAAAGAGCTTTGTTTTAGAAATTGCTATTTTTGTTTTAAATTTAAAATATAATACTAAAAATAATGGGTTAAATGATTCAATTTGGCTAACATGATAATGATAAAAAAAAATAAAAATAAAAAAGGTTTGGGTTCATATTTTTTGATAGTATAAGTTAATTAGTGGGTTTAGGTATGTATAATTTAATATGACACCATAAGAACACGATACAACATTGTTTAAACACGATCTATTACCAAATCTAATCTAAATCATTTTTATTGTGGCACAATCTTAATTTTTATCATATTAATATTTAGGAGACAAGTCTATTTGTACTTATATTTATGAGATATTTACTTAATCCAAAATTCTAAATTTCTACTATCAATCCCTCACTAATATTCAAGATATCTATATATTTATCTCTACCTGTATTTATAAGACATTTGCAAAACTCATATTTTTATTTTCACTGATATTCAAGGACAATTTGTTAGAAAAAATATCCCACATCAACTAAGATCGTGTAACTTTTAAACTACAGCTATTGTAAAAAAAAAAACTGTAATTATAAAAACAAAAGTTAATAGCATGTAGTAAAATTAATTTTTAAATAATTATTATAACAAAATTATTAAAGTTAGAAAAGATTATTCATCATTTAAGTGAAAAACCATATCACATAGCTCTAAACTATAGCAGCTATTATTTACTAAATATTTTAGTACTGTAACTTTTAAGCTACAGCTATCCAACATCAATTTCAAATACACATTAAATATTGAATTGAAATTAAGTATATAAGACTTGGATAACCCTCAACTTTTGAGCTGGCTTTTGGGTTGAACTAGGCTCATAATTTTCTATATAGTATTAGAGCTAAAATTCATGAACGAGTGAACTCTCATTATCTTATTATATGATAAGAACCAATAAAAAAAATAGACAGAGAACATTATAAAAACTATTTCACATAAACAAAGTATTAAACTTGCATTAAATATATAATATTTAAACAACTCTTAACTTTTAAGTTAATTTTTGAATTAAGTTATATCTATAAATTTTTATATTTATTTTACCTATATTTATGAAAAAGGAATTCTATCTATCAATGATTTTTAAGAGAGTAAGTGCATGTTTGGGATTGGATTACATGGTCAAATAAATGACAATCTAGCAAAGTAAATTATGTTTGATAGTGATTATTTAGCAATCTGATTCTCAAATAATCAGTTTTACTATTGATTGTGAAAGGTAGTCCAAAGTAACTTTTAAAAATCGTATTATTTTAGAATCAAATTTTTAATATACAATATTAAAAATACCCTTATTTGTTATACATATTTCTAAAAATACCCCTACAACAAAATTAATAAAATAACAAGAGTTAGTTATTTATAAATTTAAAATAAAAACTTTCTTAGCACCTTCCACTGTACCATTGCTGGAGGAAGAGATGGCGACATCGACCAAGACCAATAATGGAAAAAATGAACTAGAAGCTACACGACCAATACTAGTTAATTCAGATTTTTCTGATCTCTTCAAAGATACTGATAAAATTGGCCATGGAGGTCATCGGCGGCGCACGTGCCATCTAAATGTCAGAAGCTCTCATTTCACCTCCATGTAATGGTGGGAACTTGAGGTGTACTGTCATCATTTTCATGCATTGTGGCAATCGTGGAGTTTGGCTCTAGTGGCATTGTACCCTACTGAGTACTGAGTCATCATTTGACGACGGCGTTAAGGAGGCCTCCACAATTTTGGTGGCTTTGCACCATTATCAGACCTCCTTTGTCGTTGTGGCCGTCACTGGTTGCATAGATAAGAGAATTTTGAATCTATTAGTAGCTGAAGTGCTTCAATCGGACCAAATATTCGCCTGCACAAGTGAAGTTGATGGTGTTGGAATAGTAAACACCGTCAACATTTTTCCATTTCAATTAGTTTATTTTTATTAATGCACATATTTATATTAATATTTTTCTGTTATTATAATAGTACAACATGAAACAAAAAAATTTTGTTATGTATTAAATATGAAAAAATTATGGTACTTCAATGTACATGTTTCCTTTGATCCTTAATTTACCAAACATACATGCCGAATTATTTGGTAAGTAATTATGTTATAATTTAAAATTATCAAACATTTGGCTAAATTATTTATGAAGTTGATTTTTTTTCAAAATATATTCTAAAATAAATTATTTGGGAAGCTACACTAATTCCAAACATACCTTAAGCTAGGCTTGAATGTTTGAAATATAATTTTTAGATACAATTCTTAAAATTCTAAACGAAACAACTTCTTAACTAAGAATATTCACTATTGTACTTGTAATTGAGAGATAACCAATGCCGTTTAGCATATTTTAAAGGTGTACATTCAAGCTCCTAAAAGACTTATTTTCTTAAATCTTAATAGGGATCAATATCTTCCCATATTAATGGAAGTAAATTTCTGAACTAATGCTTGACAAACCTCTATATTATATTACAATATGTAGGTAGCAAGACTCGATTACATTTCAGATTATAATCATTGCAACAATTTTAAAAAGTAAAAAAAAAAAAACGAAAAATAGATTAGGCACATTCCACTTCTTACTTGTGTGAAAGGTATAGAATACCCAAATGTAGTAATAATAAATTCCTGTTTCCAAAAGTGCAATCGGTTTGTCTTGTACCCATGTGCCTAAAATATTGCACATTATTGACAGAATAATAAAGTCCTCTCTGAATTTAATTATTTTGTTTTGTTATGCTTAGATATGGCACAACAAGGCATTTTGGTAGGACAATGAGACCTGCAAATTAACTCCACTTAAAGACAAATGAAATAAGTGGAAGGGCAACATCAACAGGGGCATCACCATCTAACTTTTTTTTTCCTTTTAATTACATAGTTGTTAGCATCAATTTAATGTTTCAAAAAGGTTTTTTTTTTATTAAATATGGGTCAAATTTTGCTCACAAGAATACAAGCCTCATGTCACATTGAGAGTTGACAAAGTATGGTTGAAATAATTAAAGAGGAAAAAAGAGTTATAAAAGACTATTTAAACTTATTAAATTGATTATTAAATATTTAAATTTATTTATTAAATAAATTTACTTATATTTTAAATTTTTAAGTTTTACTCAATAAACTCATCTAAATAATTCATATACTTTTATCAAACCTTAATTTATATAATAATAGTGTATTTATTCATTAAATCCATTATACTCATTTATGAACTCATAATAAATGTTTTATAAATTTCTTATATAATTATTTAAAATCCAGAAAAATTTATCTATCAGCTCATCAACTACCGAACATAAACTTATGTTGGTATGTCATGGTCAAGTAAGAAGACGACCAATTCACTTCAAAATCAAAATATCACCTCTCAAGTAAACCAAATAATTGATGTAAAAGAAGAAAATGATCACCCACCCAACAAATAAAATAGCGTTGTCTTTCGTTTTCAGCCAAGTACTTTCACAAAAACTTAAAGTGTAGAAGGCATAAGGCACTTTGACAATATTAGAGGAGATTTTTTGTACTATATAATATAAGCAACTCAGAAGATTGAATCACGCCTCTAATCAATTATAATTTAACAAAAATATATTCAAATGGTTCAAATGAGAGAGGGCGTGTTGTTCAATTGTCTCCAACTCTCCATCGCCTCTAATCAATTATAATTTAACAAAAATACATTCAAATGGTTCAAATGGGAGAGGGCGTATTTAATTATCTCCGTCGTCATAAGAATAAAGGAATAATAAAGGACACTTCTGATCAGACTTACATGCATATTCATGAGACAAGGTTAGAGTATTTTTAAAAAACTTTTTAAATAAGATTTTACTTCTTATTTAAATAGTTATGTCAACATAAAATACTCTAAAAGACATATTAATTTAATTTCTTTAAATAAAAATTATTTATTACTCTTCAATATTACTCTTCTATTAATATTTTATTATTATTTATTAAAAATATAAGACTACGATAATTATTATTTATATTTCTTTTCAAAGAAAATAATAGTTATCTAACAACTTTTTTCCAGTCTATTAAAAATTATTAAATTTGTTGAGAATAAATAAAGAGTAGTTAAATTTAATAGGAAGAAATATTTGATTAAAATAATATTAATTTATTCTAATTTGGTGAGTCTTTTGGAAGAGATTTTGTCTCTTATTTGCAATATAGGTAAGTAAATAATTATTTGAAGAATAAAATTTAAATAGTATTTTAGAGATACTTTTAGAAGGATTCGGAGCAAATGATGCTCCTTTTTTTATCTATAGATCAGCGGTTGTGAAAAAAACTACAAAATTATGTTAATTTATAATTTTCCGTACATTGTTAATTTAGTAATGATCATCTTCTTAAACAATGATTCAAAAATTGTGCTCTCAGTTCAATTTTCTTTTAAAAAAATAGTTCAAAGAGTAATTTTCTTTTACTATATTTTAGTGTCCATAATTATAATTTAATTTAAGGATATTTTAATCATCAAAAATTATTTTTAAAAGTAAGTTTAGTGAGTAGTTTAAAACTTTAAATAACTGCACCTATTATAAAAAGAAATAACTGATCGATGTTACAACTTCCATGATCAATATGATTTTGTTTTTACTCAAACAAAAAATCAATGTAAAAATTTTGTTAAAATACAACAACTTCTGGTTTTAAATTTAATATTGATTAGAAGTCACCGTAAATATTTTAAAAGCTACTACAAATCTCCCTTAAATTTCTTCCAAGAAAAAGACTTCTTAATTTTTCTTCAAAGTTATCAAATTAAACTTATAAATAACTCAAAAACAATATCTTCAAGATGTGAAAAAGCCCTTAACAGCTTAGATATATACGGTGTTGGGCTTAGTAATGTTGCATGAAAAACGAAAAGAAAAGTTGGGCCAAACCCTAAAATGATGGAATTTAATAAAGTTACGCATATTATTTATTATCTTTGAATAGCTAGCAGAGGTGGAGTAGTGGATAAAGATTTGTTATCTCCAACTTATCTTTTTGCCCATATCCTTTTAGCGGCTTTTGGATAGTGGCTATCTAGTTTGCAAATAAAAAGTGTTTTTTGTGGGACAGCGATCATATTTATATAAAGTTGACGTTCGATGAGACAAGGTGAAAAGAAAACGATAAGAAGCAACGGACATGACAAACTTTCTCCTTGTCATGACTTTCTTTCTTACAAAACTTAGCAAGAGAGGAAAAGGATTCAGCTGTGTAATAATGAGAAAGTAGAAAAAAGGACACTAAATCTACAATCACTGAAGCCTTCTGCATTCCTTCTTTTTGCAGCAAACTAAAGAGAATGCAGATTCTCATCATGTGTTGTTCCTCCCCAAGTTTTTGTTTTTCTATTCGGCAGACAGCAGGAATATAGTTTGATAAGTTGAGATGATCAAACACTAACACTGTGATACAATTACTGTTTTATGTTAATTATTTATTGTTTGCATGTTTTTGCTTCAAAGAATGCAAATAGAATTCGATAGTGTTATGTACTTTTGCTATTTGAGAATTTGATATACCATCTTAGATAATATAACATATTTTTTTTTTCAAGTAATTAAACAAGACTTGCTTAGTCATATTTAACATTTGATGTGTCATTAATTGATTGGAGTTTAACATTAGCATATTAATGATGAGTAATAACCTCAAGTATAGCCTAATTGAAATGACAATTAGTGATAGGTAACATAGTAATTATTTGAGTTACCTTCTACTTGTCTTAACTTTATAAATGCCCCACTGCTCCAGTGGTTCAGCCAAATGCGATTTCTTTTATAACCAACTGAGTTCAAATTTTGTGGGAGTTAAGGGACTGAAAAATTAATTTTCATTTTGCCCATGTCCACTTATATATATATATATATATATATATGCTATTTCACTTTAATATAACGAGTTTTTAGTACCTTCAATAAAAACAGCAAACTATTCTCCCTCGTGCTCGTTGTTTCAAAGTGTGGGGGCTGTGCCTGCAAAGACACTCAACAGTCAAATAAGATTTTGGGTAGTATATATAAGAATAGTGAACTAAGAGAGAATTTTGTCAAGGTATATTAATTCAATATTCGTGGGTCTTTATAAGAATAGGGCAACAGTGTCACCAAACCCACTCGAGATCTAAGGGCAACTTGCCCATAAATAGTGACCTTATCCCATTATGCTAACAGTCATGTTGAAAGTCTCCGAAGATATTTCTATTCCGAAGTTATTATATATCCATTTAATGAATGGATTTTTTAAGGTCTCTGTGGAAGAACTCCAGTGACTGATTGTTTTGTCTATCCTTTAATATAAACACGTCACCCTATTCCGTTGAGATAAAATATGGCACTTATAATCAAAATATGTTATAACATCTCATCACGGAAGCAATTGATCAACGGTTCAGTTGACGAAGATACATTTAATTTGAAGGGGAGCTTTCGTGGGGGCCTTCTTCTTCTTCTTCTTCTTCTTTTTTTTTTTTTTTTTTTTTTTTTAACTTAACAACATAATTGACTTAATTTTAATAAGCTAAGTTATTAAGTCTACTTATTTTTTTTTAACTTAATAAAAATTTTCAATCATTAAGTTATTAAACTAATTCTTTTTTTTTTAATTTTTTACATAATTTAAAAACTATTAACAATATCATTAAAAGATATTCTCTAAAATATTCCTATTTAATTAATTAATTTTCATTCTTACCTAAATAAATTTTAATAATTAGCATTATTAACTCATCTCTATAACTAGTGATAATCTAGTGATAAATTACCATTTTTTTAATCTTTTTATTTTCTTTAAATTAGCATTATTTATATTCATTATTTTTATAATATTTTTCATATAAAAAATCATAAAATATAAAAAAATTTAAAATTCTAAGTTGCAACCCAAGAGGGAGGTGGGTATTTAAAAAATATGTAAATTTTCGACACAAATCAATTTGAACTAATTAAATTAAACAATTTAATAAATATAAATTTAAACAACAAATAAATAAAAAGATAGGGAAAATGGAAAGCAAACTCTATATCTTTTACGTGGTTCGTTAAACCCCGCCTAGGCCCATGCTTCTAAGCTAGCCACACTTGAGGATTTGACTATCAAGAATCTCAAAGCTTCAACTTCTTATAAATAACTTTCAAAATGTCAATAAATCTTTACAATGTTGTTGTATTCACTCACACATTTTTCAAGTGTTTCCCACACTTTAAATTTTATAATTTTGATGAAGAATTTAAATATTACAACAAAACCCTTTAAAAGAGTAAATATACAAATGATAGCATAAATATAACCCAATGTATGTGTATTAGCAAAATAAAAGCTCAAGATTAGTAATATGCTCAAGATAGATTTCAAAAGTGATTCAGAAGAGAAAATAAAAAAGAGTTTGAATTAAGTTTATATAGTGTCAGTTGTCAAACTAGTCGTTTTGAACTTTTCTGGAAAAAAGTCGATTAGCCACTTATGTTACCATTAAAGGTAGTTTCAAAATTTGCACCTAACCAGTTAGCTACCAACATGAAATCGACTAGACGTTAACTCTTTGGAATTGACAAACAAAAATGCACTACAGGCGGTTGGCCACTTGCTAGTAGCTGGTTGACAACTAACTCTCTGGAATCAGTATCCCATAATTATTGTGCACAACTGCTAGAAGGCTATGGCTAGCAAGTAACTCTCTGGAATTGATTTATAATTTTTCTGAAATTAAATCTTAGCCCTAAAATACTTTTAAAATTATACTATAGCCTAAATTATTTAAATACTCTATAAATAGATCCTTTCTAGAATTTTGAAAATAAATTTATGAACTCCAAAGATTCAAATATTTTCAATTTAGTCATTAAATCTTATAAATGCTTATTTTGATAAAATCATTTACTTTAAAACTATAAAACATTTGTTTATGAAAGATGATGATTTGGTCATAATAATTATGAAATTGGTTACAAAAACTAGTACCTATTTAATGAATTTTCTTCGAATATATGCATTTGTTCATAATCTAGCTTGATTCCGCTTGAATACAATTTACCTTTTGAACATGTGCGAGATAAGATATGAAATGACCAAATTGGCATTTGTGCATGTTGTTTATTATCATCAAAATCACTGATTATATAGCCTTTTAGGCCAACAAAATTGATTAACATACACTAATTTAGAATATTAAAGGGTTGTATTCAATTGAACATGATTTGTGTTATAATAATATATAATCTTATTTATGTTCTTTGAGATATTTATTATTTTTTTCAATATTTATAATTTGTGAGGGCACAAACATAAATAATAGTTATTTTTAGTGATTGAGAAAAAATATATATATATATCATTCAGATTCAGGTATTCAACTCTATTCAGAATTCAAACTAATTCAGATCTATTCAAATTTCAGATAAAAAATAAACGTTGCCTATATTTAATAGTTCTTTAGGAAAAAAAAAGAAAAAGATTATCTAGTAGAATTGAAGTACAATTTGGAAAAGTATTGAGTTATTTTATGAATTAGTGATCTTTATTTGAAAAAAAGAAGTCAAAATGGAACTATATCTAAATGAAGTTACAATTCATAATCATAAAGGTGCAATCATCTCTTAGGTATTTTCTCTCTTTATATTTTAAACTTTCAAGAATCCATTGACATGTGCTATTAAAGAAATTAAATAGATAAGATTTTTTTTTATTAATTTTTACATATACAAACTCACTCGTGACTCTTGTCAAAAAATTTTCCACAAATTTTTTCCTTTCAACTCACGTTGATTTCCAGCAAATTGTAAAAAGAAGATGTGAATTGTTTTGCTGAGGATAATGCTTGCTCTGCTTGCCACTAATACAAGCTAATAACCCCTTGAGGCAGCACACATTTTCCACTAGCCCAAATCTTCCTTTATCATTTTCATCGTTGAAGTGAATACCAAAGAAGCCCCGGGCCAATGGGATTAAGTGCCAAGAACTCGAAGGCTGCAAAACTTTTTGCAAGTGTGCTTGAATCTCATCAAGGTTCATTGGCTTAGAACCTAGTCGAAAGATAATTCGTCCAATAAGGTGTTTGTCCTGCACAAGATAACTTATTGTTTACGAAGTTCAGGTTCAATCTTAACACAATTGCACCTCTTCTTTGGAATGGAATAGGTAGATTCGAGTTTACCCAAAAAAAAAAAAAAACAAACACTAAAAAAAAAAATTAAAAATACTTATGGGATTAAATAAGCATTTTTTATATTGCATAAATTATCTTTAATGCTCAAAATTAAAAACATATCAATAGTATATTCTTCCAAACAAATAATACTATCTAAATTAAAATGTTAATAAAATGGTGGCAATAATTTATATTATGGCGACAATCTCATAAAAAAAAGTGAAGTGGTGATAATATGTTTTTTTTACCAAATGACGGCACTAATTTTTATTGTATAGGTTTTGTATATGAATAAAGGTTTATGTAATTAATGAAATATTTTTAAAGTATTTTTTAAATTGCATATATTTTGAAAAAGCTCTCTAACATCTCCCAAAAGCTCAAATTTCGAGCTTTTGCTAGCAGAGATAAATTATCTTAATTAAGCATAACTTTACCAAAAAAAAAAATTCAAACACTAAAAAAAAAATTAAAAATACTTATGGGATTAAATAAGCATTTATAGTCATTAGATAAGTTATACCAAACAAGCACTTAAGCTTTTAAGAATTTATTGACGTTTAATCTTTTTACCTAAATAGGCATCCAGACTCATGAGTGACCCTTATCAAAATTTTTTCTGCAAATTCTTTCCCTGCCAACACACATCCCGTTTATAAAAATATAGTAGCTCACTGGAATTGAATATTTTTAACATGTATAAGCAACCTAATGAAGAAAATGAGAATGAAGATGATATGGATGAAAAAAAGAATTACTTGAGTCTTGCATGCAAGAAAATATTCAGAAAGAGCATTTTTTTTAACTTACTGATATTTTTTTGGTTAATTCAATTGAACCAATTAACTAACTTGAACTTGATACTTCTAAAATAAATTCATTACTTGATTCTGTGCAAACTTTACAAAATTATGATGAAGACCCAAAATTTGAAGAGATTGGAATCATTGGAAAGACAAAACTAAAAGAAGCACCAAAACTGGAATTGAAACAATTGTCTGAAGGATTGAAGTATGCTTTTCTTGTAAAAGAACAAACTTACCATGTTATGATTTCTTCCATTTTAATAAGCGAGTAAGAAAGTAAGTTACTATCTGTCTTAAAAGGCATAGAAATACGATTGGATAGACTTTAAATGATAGTAAATGTATTAATCCCTTAATTTGCACACATAGAATCAAATTGGAAGAAAATGCTAAAATATGTTAACAACCTCAAATATGATTAAATCCACACATGAAAGAGGTAGTTAAAACTGAAGTCCTTAATTACTTGATGTTGGAATTATCTACCTTATCACTGATAGTAAATAGGTAAGTTTTACCCAAGTAGTGCCTAAAAAATCTGGAATTACTATTGTTAAAAATGAAAAAAGGCGAGTTAATTTCATCATGAATTACATCTAGTTGTCGCATGTGCATTGATTATAGAAAATTAAATGAAGCCACTAGAAAAGATCATTTTCCTTTGCCATTTCTTGACTAAATCTTAAAAAGAATAGTTGGATATCCTTACTACTACCTTTTGGATGTCTACTCAGGTTATTATCAAATTCCTATAGCACTTGAGGATAA
The DNA here is from genome assembly GCA_025617385.1 of Murraya koenigii. Taxonomy (NCBI): domain Eukaryota; kingdom Viridiplantae; phylum Streptophyta; class Magnoliopsida; order Sapindales; family Rutaceae; genus Murraya; species Murraya koenigii. The sequence continues at coordinate 8,960,267 of CM046817.1, read as the reverse complement.
AGAAAAGACCAAATTTACATGTTCCTTTGGAACATTTGCATTTAAAAGAATGCCTTTTGGATTTTGTAATGCCCCTCCAACATTTTAAAGATGTATATTAAACATTTTTTGTGACATGGTTTAACATTGTTTAGAAGTCTTTATGGATAATTTAATTCTGTTTGGGAATTCTTTTGATGATTGACTTAATAATTTGAAAAATTTTTAAAAAGATGTGTTGAAAAAGAACTTGTGTTAAATTGGAAAATAAATGCCATTAAATGATTACTTCTGGAATTGTATTAGGTCATGTTATACCTATTAAAGGAATTGAAGTTGACAAAGAAAAAATTAAAGTCATATCTAAATTGCTATAACAAAAAACGGTTAGAGATGTGCGATCCTTTTTAGGACATGTAGGATTTTATAGGAGGTTTATAAAAAAACTTTAGTGTTATATCTAAACCACTTTGTAACCTCTTATTAAAAGATGTATCATTTGAATGGACTAATGATTGCCAAATCCTTTGAAAAATAATTTGTCTTTTAACATCTGCACTTATTACGCAATTTCCTTATTGGTCTTTACTTTTTGAACTAATATGTGATGCAAGTGATTTTGCTGTTGGTGCTGTTTTAGGACAAAAAAGGAATGGTAAGCATTTTGTGATTTGTTATGCAAGTAAAACTTTGGATATTGCTCAAATGAATTATTCTATAACTGAAAAAAATTACTTGCTGTAATATTTGCATTAAATAAATTTCATTCATATTTGCTTGGTTTTAAATCTATTGTTTTTACTGACCATGTTGCTGTGAGATGTCTGATGACTAAATAGGATGTCAAACCATGGCTAATTCATTGGATTCTATTACTCCAAGAATTTGACCTCACCATCAAAAATAAAAAGGGTGCCGAAAATCTGCACTGAAATAACACCCATTAATGAATTTTTATTTTTTGTTAATTCAATGTCATGGTATGCTAATATTGTTAATTTTCTTATTACCGGTGGAATGCCTTTACAATGGAACACCCAAGATAAGAAGAAATTTTTGGTTGAGGTAAAGAAATTTTTTTGCGATGATCCTTACTTATTCAAATATTGCTATGATTAAATTTTTCGATGATGTATTAACAACGATGAGGTAAGTAGTGTTATTGAATTTTGTTATTCTGAAGCATGTGGTGGATATTTTTCTTTAAGAAAAATAACTGCTAAAATTTTACAATATGGATTCTATTGGCCTAGCATATGCAAAGACACATATGAATTTTGTAAAACTTGTGAAAACTACCAAAAATTAGGATCAATTACTAAAAAAAACATAATGCCTTTAAATCTGATACTTGAGATAGAAATATTTGACTGTTTAGGAATTGATTTTATGGGTCCTTTTCCATCATCATTTGGATTTGTCTATATTTTGGTTGCTGTTAATTATGTTTCAAAATGGATTGAAGCAATTCTTTGTCGGCACAATGATCACAAAACTGTGATTAAATTTTCAAAACAAAATCTTTTAAGTCGATTTGGAATTCCTCGAGCCCTTATAAGTGATGAGGGTAAATATTTTTTCAATAAGCCTTTTGAGTATTTAATGAAAAAATATGGAATTATACATAAAGTTGCCGCAGGATAAAATCAAGTTTTTCTTAATTTTTTAATTAAAACCTTTTAGGACCGATCTTATACAACATATAAGAATTAAGGAATCTAGAAATTCGTACCTTTGATGATCTGAGAAGAAAAACAATTGAGAGTTGTTAATCCGTCTCCAAACGATCTTCCAGGCTATGACTCAAGATCGATCAATACTGAATGTGTGGGCGTCTGTTTCACCATTCCCAATAGCAACATACGTCTCTTAGATGTCTTCTATATTTTGCTTAAAAATCCTGAAAATCTATTATTTGCTGTTTTAAGAGAAAAGTATCCCTTTTATAATATCTTATGAAAAACTTTAGTATGTTAGGATTAGGATTCCTATTTAAAATATGATTCTTCTTTTAATTTAAATATTTACATTAAATACTATCTCTCCACTTACGTAAAAGTTGAAAGAATATGTAACTAATTAGAGGACCACCTTATAAAATATCACAAGCCCACTTTTATACTTGAATATAACATAATAGGGCTTAACAAATATTATAATTATGATTTTCACCTAATGCGCCAGTTTTCTTGCTTTTGGGTCCAGTGATGATGTTTTCAATTAAATAAGCTAACCGGGGATTATTTGGGAACATACAATAATAGCTGCAATAATTAAATTTGTAATTAAATAAATATAATTATTAATTTAAATTCTACTCCACTATAAGATTGGAACTGACCTCCATAATTGTATGCTCGAATAATAATTCGCCCAAGCCACATTGATCTCTTTACTGCACAATCGTTTGTACCATATCGTTAATTTAAATTGATATCTTAACTATCCAATCAATTTAATTACATCTTGTTCCTTGATACTTACTGGTTTTCTCTAATGATCATTTTCAACATACTTATTTATGTTGACGTACTCTGGTCAAAGAATTCTATGACCAAGTACTTAAAACCAATCAAGAGATGTGTAGTACAAATTTTGTATTATTAATCTATAATTTCAATACTTGCAATTGCTCCCACCAAGATACTGGGTAATCTTGATTACATGTGTATGTTATGCCCATTGGTAACTCAAATAAAATAACAGATACAATCATGAAATTATAACTAACGCAAGATTAAGATTACAGTACATTAATGCCTATGAGATTTAATAAGTCTGACAATTATTACTAGGTTAATTAAATCTCATATGTGATCTAGTTCAATGTAGTCATACTACATCAATAAATTCATACATGATTAAGACAATTCATTCAATGAATTTATTACAATCTATACCTAAATAAAGTGTCGAACTTTATTTATCAACTGTGAACTTAATTTATTTAATCATAAGGTAACTTGTATTTATTAGAATGCTTTCATGCGTAAAGATTCTTCACCTACGGCACATGTGTGTTAAGGTACAGATAGATATCCGTATTTTAATTTTATATATAAGGTTTTGGATTAGCTAAACTGGGTAATAATTAACCTTTTTTTTATCATGTATGCAGCATTTAGGATATGAAAGAAATTTATTGGAGCGTTTTCCGAAGTTTTGTAATCTCAAGCATTTGGAGCTTGGACTGAGAGCTGAGAATAATGACATTGGAGTCATGGCTTGTCTACTAAATTGCACATCTACTCTTCAATCTCTTCATATAACATTTACTGACAGCATCAGTGGGGAGACTGGGTTGATTCCGAAACAGTTTGAATCTCTAATTCTACCTCCAAGTTTGAAATGGATTAGAATGAGTAAATTTTATGGGAGAGCTAACCAAGTTGAGCTTCTGAGACTCTTGTTGAACAGTGAAATCTTGGAGAAGATCATTGTTGAACTAGATTATAAGGTGATGGACCTAGGTCTACTGAGGGAACTCCGACCATCAACAAGCAGTCTCCTCTTGGAGACAAGAGACTCACCTATAACAAAGGAGAAGATAATGAGGTGTTCTCGCGAGCTTCAACCATCAACAATTCGTCACCGAATGGATTTAGATACGAAAAATTCACCCTTGTCGAAGGCGGACCTACTAAAACGTTATGATTAGATGTGAAATGGATATTATCTTCAGTTTTACATGTTGAGTGATTTACTATAATGGCAACACATAGCCACTGAACAAAAGTTTCAATTATAAGTTCTTCGACAGAAAAATAAAACAAAAAATGTATTGCGGTTATTGTTCATAGAAATTACTTATTATGTTCTTGTTATCCTCATTTTTTTTAGTATTTTTTTTATTTTTTATTTTTTATTTTCCTTTTCGCCTCTTTATCATCAGCTATAAAATTTCAAGCCAAGGCCATAGCAATTTCAAACCGCTTTCTCCATGCCAATAATGGATCTTTCTTTCTACCTGTATATCATTTCCGCCCTCCTCATTGTAAATGTCATATAAATAAACAAAGATAAAATAATCCAATCTTTTTTGTCTTCATTTACTTGTCATTCAACAGCCTTTTATCTCCTTGAATACAGATTCCCCCAAGTCCTACAAGATTCTTATGTACGAGTTTTGCAATTTTAATATTCAGATAGTTAGATGCTTCTACTTCAAGAAACAGTAAGATTGAATGAATGGTGCTATTTGACATCGCCTAATTATAAACAAAACATTTATTATTAAATAAAACATAAAAAAGCAGGGACAAAATCAGATTTTTCTTAATTTTTCAATTAAAACCTTTTAGGACCGACCTCATACAACATATAAGAATTAAGTAATCTAGAAATCCATACCTTTAATGATCTTCCAGGCTATGACTTAAAATCGATCAACACTGGATATGTGAGCGTCTGTTTCATCACTCCCAATTGCAACTAGCGTCTCTTAGATGTCTTCTGTATTTTTCTCAAAAACCCTGGAAATCTATTCTCATCTGTTTTAAGAGAAAAGTACCCCTTTTATAATACCTTATGAAAAACTCTAGTATGTTAGGATTATGATTCATTTTTAAAATATGATTCCTCTTTTAATTTAAATATTTAAATTAAATACTATCTCTCCACTTAAGTAAAAGTAAAGAGAATGTGTAAGTAACTAAGGGACCACCTTGTAAAATGTCATAAGCCCCCTTTTACACTTGAATATAACATAATAGGCCTTAACAAATATTATAATTATGACTTTCACTTAATACGCCAGTTTTCTTGCTCTTGGGTTCAGTGATGGTATTGTCAATTAAATGAGCTAACCCATGGATTATTTGGGAACATACAATAGTGGCTATAATAATTAAATTTGTAATTAAATAAATATAATTATTTAATTTAAATTCTACTCCACTATAAGATTGGAACTGACCTCCATAGTTGTATGCTCGAACGATAATTCGCCCAAGCCACATTAATTTCTTTACTGCACAATTTTTTGTTCCACGTCGTTAATTTAAATTGATATCTCAACTGTCCAATCAATTTAATTACATCTTGTTCTTTTATACTTACTAGTTTTCTCTAATAATCATTTTCAACATACTTATTTATGTTGACGCACTCTGGCCAAATAATTCTATGATCAAGTACTAAAATCCCATCAAGAGATGCGTCGTACAAATTTTATATTGTTAATCTATAATTTCAATACTTGTAATTACTCTTACCAAGATACCGGATAATCTTGACTACATGTGTATGTCACGCCCATTGGTAACTCAAATGAAATAACAACTACAATTATGAAATTATACCTAACTCAAGATTAAGATTACAGTAAAGCAATGCCTATGAGATTTAATAAGTTTGACAGTTATTACTAAGTTAATTAAATCTCATATGTGATCCAGTTCAATGTAGTCATACTACATCAATAAATTCATACATGATTAAGACAGTTCATTCAATGAATTTATTACAGTCTATACCTAAATAAAGTGCCCAACTTTATTTATTAACTGCGAACTTAATTTATTTAATCACATGGTAACTTGTATTTACGTCTTCTGCGAATCCACATGGTGATCGCATAAATACATATAATATGATTAAATGGACTTTATGAAGGGAAAATAAACTAGGTTTTTTTAATTTTTAAATTAAAACCTTTTAGGACCGATCTCATATAACATATAAGAATTAAGTAATCTAGAAATTCATACCTTGATGTTTTGAGAAGATGAACAATTGAGAGTTGTAGATCCGCCTCCAAACGATCTTCCAGGCTATGACTCAAGTTTGATCAACACTGGACGTGTGGGCGTCTGTTTCACCACTCCCCAATTGCAACTGGCTCATCTTAGATGCCTTCTTTATTTTTCTTAGAATCCCTGGGGTTCTCCTCCTTTCTCAATTTAAGAGTATAAAGCCCTTTTATAATATCTTATGAAAACCTCTAGTATGTTAGGATTATGATTTCTATTTAAAATAGAATTCTTCTTTAACTATCTCTCCACTTACCTAAAAGTGGAAGGAATGTGTAACAAACTAGGAGACCACCTTGTAAAACATTACAAGCCCCCATTTACACTTTAATATAACATACTAGGCCTTAACAAATATTATAATTATAATTTTCATCTAATATGCCAGTTTTTTTGCTTTGGGTCCAAGTGATAGTGTTGTCAATTAAATGAGCTAACCCGGGATCATTTGGGAGCATACAATAGTGGCTACAATAATTAAATTTGTAATTAAACAAATATAATTATTTAATTCCAATTCTACTCCACTATAAGATTGAACCGACCTCCATAATTGTATGCTCGAATATAATTCGCCTAAGCCACATTGATTTCTTTATCGCACAATCCTTTGTACCACATCGTTAATTTAAATTGATATATCAACTTTCCAATCAATTTAATTACATCTTTTTCCTTGATACTTACTGGTTTTCTCTAATGATCATTTTCAACATACTTATTTATGTTAAGACACTGTTGCCAGAGAATTCTATGATTAAGTACTGAAAACCCATCAAGAGATGTGTCGTACAAATTCTATATTGTTAATCTACAATTTCACTACTTGTAATTACTCCCACCAAGATACCGGGTAATCTAGACTACATGTGTATGTCATGCCCATTGGTAACTTAAATGAAATAACAACTACAATCATGAAATCATAACTAACTTAAGATTAAGATTACAGTAAATCAATGCCTATTAGATTTAATAAGTCTGACAGTTATTACTAGGTTAATTAAATCTCATATGTGATCCAGTTCAATGTAGACAAACTACATCAATAAATTCATACATGATTAAGACAAATCACTCAATGAATTTATTACAGTCTATACCTAAATAAAGTGTCCAACTTTATTTATCAACTGCGAACTTAATTTATTTAATCATAAGATAACTTGTATTTATGTCTTCTGCGAATCCATATGGTGATCGCATAAATACATATAATATGATTAAATGGACTTTGCTCAAAATATTAATGCAATTCAAAATATCTGAATAAATATTTGAAATATTTTATTAATAAGAAAATCAATATGCTTTAAAGAGCACATAATCCCAACACTTTACTCAAAATATTAATGCAATTTAAGATATCTAAATAAATATCTCAAATATTTTATTAATCATAAAATTAATATGCTTTAAAGAGCACATAATCCCAACAAAAAAACATACATATGGCAAGAATGAAAGCTGATTACTATAGAGGATTACAATAGGATATAGAAAATTCACCCCTTAATAGAGTCCTATAAGAGATACAGGGCTCTCAAACTCACCACTCAAAAGGGGGTGATTTAGAGAATGTATGTTAGAAGAGTGCTCTTGTTAGAATTTCTTCATGCAACTCTGTATCTCTTGGATGGATTCCTCAGAGTGGTGAGTTGAGAAGCCCAATATCTCTTGTAGGACTTCAATGTGTGGTAAATATCTGTGTTACAACCTAATACCTTTATATAGGCAACTTAAAACATCACTTCAAGCTTAGGATATGTTATCTATCATTTAGAATTCAAATCAATCTTGAATTGAAGGTCTTAGCAGTCATGAGTTAAAAGATAACAAAGCAAAAAACAATTTGATTTACAGGCTGGTTTGATCAGCATATGTCAGTAGTCAATACTCATTTAATGATATCTTGATGTGGAGAACTTCAAATTGAACACCATAACAATTCATTAAACTCTTGACTTGTAGGGCTTTTCAGTGATATGAAGTTTGTTCATTAAGTTTTGATGCATTGATTCCAAAAAATTCAAAAATTCTTGCCTTGTGCAAAACTTTGGACAGTTGTGACATTTGCTAACGAAAACTTGAATATATCTAAGAAGAGAAGTCTGAATTTGATTCCGTTAATTTATTTAAAAACTAGACATATTTATCTTTCTCGTGATATATAATACATAAATTAATTATCTCTAGAAAAATACAGCTAATTCAAAGAAACAAAGCCATAATCTTGGGTTATGCTTGTCTCATGGTCTATATCTAAAAACACTCCTGTGCCATTCTCCCTTAGTTGAGAAAACAACTCATCCTCGAGTCTAAATTTTCTGAGATATCTTTTTTCAACTCCTTTTCTCTTTGAACAAAACCTTCAATATTTGGACCTTGCTGAGGACGATTCGCCTTGGATTACGAAACCTAAAGCTATGATATCAAATTTGACACTAACCTAATTATAAACTAATTCCAACATGAGATACAGTGCTATCTAACTCACCAAAGCTCACCACTCAAGAATATTCACTACTCAATGAAGTCATACAAGAGGTACAAGGCTTCTCAACTCACCACTCTAAGGAATCCACTCAAGAGATAGAGAGTTGCATGAAGAAACTCTAACAATAAGACTCTTTTAACTTACATTCTTTAAATCACCCCCCTTAAATGTTATAATTTAACAACTTTATATAGGCAACTTGGAATATCCCTCTAAGCCTAGGATAAGATATCTATTATTTAGAATTTAAATCAATCTTGAATTGAAGGTCTTAGTTGTAATGAGGAGGAAGAGAACAAAACAAAAAATAATTTGACTTCTAGGTCAGTTTTATCAGCTTATGTAAGTAGTCAAAACTCATGTAATGATATCTTAATATGGAGAACTCCAAATTGAATACCGCAAAAATTCTTCAAAAACCTGAATCATAGAGCTTTCCGGTGATATAAAGCTTTTTTATTAAGTCTTGATGCATTGATTCAAGAAAATTAAGAAATTATGGCCGTGGGCAAAACTCCAGATAATTGTGACCTTTGTCGACTAAAGCTTGAATATCTTTAAGAAGAGAAATCTGAATTTGATTATGTAAATTTCTTCAAAAACTAGACATATTTATCTTTCTAACAATATATAATAAATAATTTTATTACCTCTAAAAAAAATACAGTCAATTCAAACAAACATAGTTATAATCTTGTGTTGTGCTTGTCTCATGATTTATATCTAAAAACACTCATGTGTCAATCTCCCCCAGTTGAGAAAACAACTTGTCCTTGATTCTAAATTATTTGAGACATCTTTGTTCAACTCTTTTTCTCTTTGAACAAAGTCTTCAACATTTAGACCATGTTGACGATGATTAGTCATGGATTACAAAACCTAAAGCTCTGATATCAAATCTGACATTGGCTTAATTATAAACTAAACGTTTATCATTAAATAAAATAAACATACATAGATATGACAAGAATGAAAGCTCATCACTCTAGAGTATTACAGTAGGACACAGAAAATTCATTATCTAATGAAATCCTAAAAGAGATATAAGGCTCTCTAACTTGCTAAAGCTCACAATTCAAGAGTATTATAAAGGGATTGAGATATTCACTACCCAATGAAGTCTTACAAGAGATACATGACTTTTCAACTCACCACTCTAAGGAATCCACCCAAGAGATATAGAGTTGCATGAAGAAACTCGAAAAGAGCACTCTTCTAACTTACATTCTTTAAATCACCCCCTTAAATGTTACAAACTAATATTTTTTATAGGTAATTTAGACCATCCCTTTAAGCTTAAAATAAGATCTATACCATTTGGAATTCAAATTAATCTTGAATTGAAGGTCTTAGTTGTCATGAGGTAGAAGAGAATAAAGCAAAAATTATTTGACTTTTAGGTTGGTTTGATCAGCTTATGTAAGCAGTAAACACTCATTTAATAATAACTTGATATAGAGAACTCCAAATCGAACACCGTAAAAATTTATTAAACTCCTGACTCAAGAAGTTTTCTAGTTATATGAAGCTTGTTCATTTAGTTCTAATGCATTGATTCTAGAAAATTTAGAAATTGCAGCATTTTTAAGAATTCTGAACAGTTGTGGTATTTGCAGACTAAAACTTGATTATCTTTAAGAAGAGAAGTCCAAATTTGATTTCGTTACATTTATTAAAAAACTACAAATATTTAACTACAAATATTTATCTTTCTAACGAGATATAAAACATAATTTAAGTACCTCTAGAAAAATAAAGTCAATTCAAACAAATGGAGTTATAATCTTGGGTTGTGGTTGTCTTATGGCTATAGCTGAAAACACTACAGTATTAATCTCCCATGATTGATGAACATCTCGTCCTTGAGTCTAAATTTTCTAAGATATCATTTTTCAACTCTTTTTCTCTTTGAACAAAACCTTCAACGTTTGGACCTTGCTGACGACGATTCGCCTGGATTACGAAAGGACTACAAAACCTAAATCTCTGAGACCAAATATGAGATCGGCTTAATTATAAACTAAATGTCTATTATTAAATAAAACAAACATACATAAATATGGCAAGAATAAAAGCTCACTACTCTAGAATATTACAACAAGATACATAAAATTCCCTGCCTAATGAAGTTCTACAAGAGATACAAGGCTATCTAACTCGCCAAAGCTCACCATTCAAGACGATTACAAAGAGATACAAATATTCACTGCAATAAAGTCCTACAAGAGATACAAGGCTTCTTAACTCACTATTCTAAGAAATTCACCCAAGAAATACAAAGTTGCATGAAAAAGGTTTAACAAGAAAACTCTTCTAACTTACATTCTATAAACCACCCCCTATTAAATATTACAACCTAATACCTTTATATAGGCAACTTAGAGCATCCCTCTAAACTTAGTATAAGATCTCTATCAATAAAATTTAAATAAATCTTGAATTGACATATTTTAGCTGTCATATGATAGAAGAGAATAAAGCAAAACATAATTTGACTTCTAGGTCGGTTTAATCAGCTTATATGAGCAGTCAACACTTATTTAATGATATTTCGATGTGTAGAACTTCAAATCGAACACATAAAAAATCATTAATCTCCTGACATCACAGAGCTTTCCAGTGATATAAAGCTTGTCATTAAGTCTTTATACATTGATTTCAAAAAATTTAGAGATTACAACCTTGTGCAGAACTCGAAACACCTGTGACATTTACTGACTAAAACTTGAATATCTTTAAGAAGAGAATTTTAAATTTGATCTTTTTAACAAGATATATTGCATAATTTAATTACCTGTAGAAAAATACAGTCAATTCAAACAAACGAAGTCATAATCTTTGGTTGTGCTTGTCTCATGGTCTGTATTTGAAAACACTCCTGTGTCATTATCTACTAGAATAAATAGTGATATCCCCCAACAAAATATGCAGGAGACCGGGCCTAAGATAAGTACGCCAAAATTTCTTAAAATTATTGGATAATATTTTTTGGACTTATAGTATTAGCTGCGATGATAGCTCAATTATTGTGAAAAAAAAAAAAGGAAAAAGCTAAAGAAGTATGGCTCCCATTTTTCACTTATAGAAAACACAATAATCAATATTACAACTATTAATAGTAGTTTATACTTGAAGTAGGAAGCTTTGGGGTTCAGGGTATGTTAGGGATTGCTTTTGCTTCTCAAGTAATCAACTTCTATCTTGATTTTTAAAAAATCAGCATCTTCAATAATATAGGAGGGCGTTTGGTAAATATAGATTATTTTAAAATCACTTTTTGAAATAGTCTACTATGGATGTTTGGTAAGTAAAAGTCAAAAGTGTAATGTTCAATGTGCAATGACAAAAAATATACGTACTTACTTATTTGTAATTTATTTAGAATATAATTATTTAAATTATTTTTTATTTGCTACTTATTTTTTACCACATATCTATTTTCTTTATTACATATTTAAATAATTTTTCATTAATTATTTCATTTTTTAATAAATTCAACTTATAAATATTTTTCACTAAAAATTTTATTATATATAGTACTTAATGTAAACAAATTAATATATTATTATTATTATTATTATTATATTGATTAATAAACATTTTTTATTAAAATTTTAATTAATAAATGCAAAAAATATATAAATAACTAATCAAGTAACTTCATAGAAGGAATATACAGATGACAAAAAATCTTAAAAACTATCATAATCAAAGTAGTTCATAAAAATGCAAATTATAACCATGTACGTGTATAAAAAAAAATACTATTGACTCATTAAACTTTTAGCAATGTTATTTCTCAATATCTCCATCTCTCGACCTTCAGAAACATTACTAACATGGTCTTCTTCTTGAATGACAACCTCTGTGTTTGTCTCTTCATCCAGAGCAAAATTCGAGTCATTTTCAATTTCTTTAAAACGATGGTCATGCAAAGCAATTTTCCTAATGTAATTATGGGATGCCATAGGTGCAATGACTATCTTCACTTGCTTGTTAAATAGATATCTTGGCATATCTCTTAGAATTCTCTATTTTTGTTTACATATTCTAAAAGTACATTTGATAACAATTCTGAGTGAAGAATGTGCATGGTTGAACACTTCTCATTAGCCAATTGGTTGGCTAACTCATCGAAAATATGGAAGGTAATACCTCTCGCTCTTGTATAGTCCCAAGTACGTTTTGACTATATATCTCGTATCTATAAATATATTTTCTTATGACATTAAAATATGCTTAGTTGTAATGTGTTTTTTAAAAATAAAAAATATACACATAATTATAGTAAAAAATAATAAAATTTTATTGAAAAATATTAATTTCGGGCGGTTGTGGAAAATTCAACCTAGAATTGAAAATGGTTGTCATATATATCCTTGTATCATAACAGTACCTTCCCATCCAGCAATTGCAAATATAAATTGCATGCAGCTATAGTGTTTTAAGTTGGTATTCCTTTTTTGTTGATATATGGTATTTGATCTTCAAGAGGTACTACTGCAGAAACATGAAAATAATCTATAACTCCAATATAACCTTGAAAATAAAAATGAGATAATCTATATATATGCATCCAATGTCTATATCTATATGTACTAAAACATAAACAATAATAAGTATACAAATAATTACCTTAAAATGAGGCATATATCAAGGATATCCAAAAATCTTTGTTGGAATGTCAGTAAACTCAAGATCTAATAGACCTCCACTTAAAATATGATCTCCAAAGAAAAAGTAAAGTATATGTCTTGCTTTCATCACTATGAAAACCATAATGTAAAAGAATGGAAGATTATACATTCATAATTGAATATGTAAAAAAAAAAAGGTCAAAAAATGTTTGGGGATGGAATTACTAGTTACTACATGTTATGAATATAAAAACCTTGAAAAGTATTGAAGTTCAAATCTTTTTACTCCGCAGATGCAACATTCTACATTATCATAGATAATGAAAAGAAGCACGGAAAGGAAATTATTTAGGATCCATTTTACATATTTCAATATTCAATAATTACAAATTAAGAAGCTTAATTATTGTAGTTAAAGAATGACAGGTTTAAAGTGTTAAGTACATTATTTATATAGTTGGCATCTTATGGCAAGTCTAGTTAAATTGAAATTTTATTTATTAAGTATATTGTAATATTAATTTATTGAACCTAATATTTAGTGAAATTCTAATTTATTATACATATATATATATATAGAATTATTTGTTTCTTAGTTTAATTAGATATCTAATTTAGCAAGTCAATAAGTGATGGGAGCCTGTAATTGGCGTTTAGAATTTATTTAGAGCAATAAATTGATTCAAACAATAAGTTTATTAAATGTTGTAGATATTTCTTAGGAGACAAAAATGACGAGAATTTCATATTCATAGGAATTATAAGAGGAAAGAAACTCTTATTTGGAAAGAATCTATTTTTTTTAAGAATTGTGATTTTTGTAAAACCTTAGTACCTATATAAAGAGATGTATTTCACAATTGAAAAAGCACAACATAGAGCATAAATTAGAGAAGAAAAATTTGGCCTAATCTCTCAAGAACTAGGATTTGGTGCATGATATTGTGTTAATTTGTTTTCTTGTCTTTTTTATTCAATTCTTGTAGCAAGACTATTTTTTTCATCTTTGTAAAGAGTCTATATAGATATTAGATCATTAGACATTGAAGAATTGAAGAATTTCTATTGATCATTTTACGAAGTGCCTTGAGAATCGTATATCAATAGGGGTAGCAATTATTCGAGAGATGAAGATTCAGTCTAAGTTTAAGTAAGTTGTATGATGATAAACTGTAAGTGAGACTCTTAAGTTTGGTAAATTTATAGGTTGTAACATCTTAACTTAATGAATCGCTCTTCATCTAGGCATTGACTCGTGGATGTAGGATTGATTAATCCAAATCATGTAAAAATATCCATGTCTTTTAATTTATGTAATTTATTATTTTTAGCAAAAGTAATGTTTTTGATGTGGATGAACTGAAATATAAACATTAACAGTGAACAATGCATACTTACTAGATATACTCCATCCATCAAGATTGATGAAGATGATGTAGAGTCTTCGAAGCCAGTTGCAGAATGGTCTGATGATGAACTCAATACATTTAGATACAATGCAAAAAGACTTGATGCTATTGTCAATAGAGTTGATATGTTTCAATATCAACTAATTTCTACATGCAAGACATAAAAAACTGATTGGGATATACTTTAAAGTACTCTTGAAGGCAATAATATAGTAAAACATTCTAAACATGAGAAACTTACATATGATTTTAAGAGCCTGAAAATACGTGAGCATGAAACCATGTCTAAATTTAATTCTAGAATTCTTACTATGGTTTATGATTTTTATACTATTGGAAAACCTATTTATGAAGAAGAAATTTGTAGAAAAATCTTAAGATTTGTCTATCATAGATATCATCATAAGATTTTAGCGAGTGAAGAATATGCTAATATGTCTATAATGACTAGAGGTTCTCTTATAGGGAAATTGATGGTCTATTAGACTAATTAGTTGAATTTGAGTCTAGAGAAAAAGTATTACTTTGCAAGTTAAAACACAAGTTCTTGTCGCCAAACTAAAGTGAGGTTAATGATCTATATATGTACATAGATAATTCTCTTGCACTTATTGTAAAGAATTTCAAGAAGATGTGGAAAAATAAGAATTTCAATAAACTAAAGAAGACTTTTACATTAGTGGCTCCAACGGCTCAAAAAAATTTTCTAACCATAATTCCAAATTATTTAATCTTAATAAGCTTAAAGCTATTTGACACGACTTAAAAATATTTTAGAACTCCCAAATATAATAGTGTCTTGTTATAATATAACTCAGTAAGTCCGAGGTCGATCACAAAGGAAAAATTTAATTTATTGGTTTTAATCTATCTAAGAAAATAAAATAAAATTAAAATTATGAAACTTAATTTGAGTAAAAATATGAAATTAAATTAGTTGGGGTTATAGATCCGCTCTTAGTAGTAAAACATAATTTAATAAATTTTTTATCATATTTCTTTATTGCTCAAAAGATTAATTGTATAAATTATTATTATTATTTTCCTATTAATTTTATTATGAATTACATACTTACTGTACCAAAATTTAATTTGTCTACAATAAGTCAAAATATCATTTTACCATACTTTATATTAAAATATTAAGAAATTATTGTGCCAAACTCCCTTGTTTATCTACAATAAATCAAAATTTCCAAATATAAAATATGGATAATATTAATTAAAAATAACTTAATTTATATAATTAAAAATAGAATTTACTTAAATCACATATTTTTCTATTAAGAGTTTCACTTTACCCTAACTTATTATTATTTAGCCTAGCATAATTGAAATAAAAATGATTGTTAATATCAAATTATACATAAAAATAGAAATAACTAAAATTGAAAATGAAACTAGTTTATTTATTAATTTACTAAAAATTACAAAGAGAAATGAGAAGAAGAAATTGGGGATAAAGAAGTGAAGAAAGAGATGTAGAGAGATTTGTTATTCATCATCTTTATTTATACTAATTTATGATTAATCCACACCACACACATAAATAAAGCTATTTAAATCATGGCCTTACATTTGTCCCACTAACAAAACATAAACCTAACCCAATCCACTCAAGTATATCCACTCACAATTAACTCACCTAACATGGTAGAAACTTATAATTTTACAATTACCATACTTAACATGGTAAAAACTTATAATTTTACAATAAAAGTCGGGATCATCTTCAATAATTGCTTAATTTTTTAGACCACCGATATCCATCTGTTAATTTGTTAGGAGCCTCGAATTGCTTGAAATTATTATTTTTACCTAATAAACACACAAAAATACACTAAATCAAATATTTTAAAAATATAGTTAGAAATTCATAATATATTACATAATTACAAATATAAATTATAATAAAAGCACAAAATAACATTTATATTCATAGAAAACCTACAATTTTTAACACTAATCACACCCCCCAACTAGCTCATTGTTAGCTCCTAACAATTCAAGCGCTATATTAAATTAAGATTTATAAAATTCACATGTAAGTAACTAATTGTTCATCTAGTCTCTAAACTACCAAATAAATAAATTCTGCCAAAATTAATTTATTTTAACTTTTTGTCATTAACTCATTTTCTAATATATCACCAAACCTTCTTTTGTGTTCAAGAAATTAACACAATGCTATGGGGCTTCATTAAAAGAGAACAATAATTTTTGTTTTAGTGATTTGTTAGAGAAAATATTTTATTAGACAGTGGATTATTCACACAATTTAAAATATTATATCTTCAATCTATGTAGCAAGCTTTGGGTCAATGATTCTCAAACTAGTTGGCCTTAGGACACTAAGTGTTAAAACACCCCTACGGACTTAATTACTCGGATTTTCAGATATATAAGCAAACACTATAGCTATAACTAATATAACAAGCTTTGGGTCAATGACTCCCAGACCAATTGGTTTTAGGGCACTAAGTATTAAAATACCCCTACAGACTTTTAGGTTTCAGATATAGTAGAATCAAACACATTTATTATTATATTTGTTTTTCTTCTTTTTTTATTTTTTTTTATTTTTTTTGATTTTTTTTATACTTTCTACCAACTTGGATATTTTTTCCAATAAATAAAGAGAACCAAATATTGAAAAAAAATTTAACTTATAACCCACTAACATGTGTCATAGTGTGTGTGTGTGTGTGTGTGTGTGATACGAATGATTTAATAACACCTGTATAAATAAATAAATGGCAAAAAAAAAAAAAAGGTTTCATGAGTGATTACTAAAGGAGAATTCAAAAATTTGAGTAAGTCAAAGAAAAGTGAATAAAAACAACTTATTATGAATTTCAAAATCAGAATCTAGACTATTATAATGCGTCTCAAAAGTAGTATTTCTTTACACAACCATCCTAAATAATAAAATAAATTTTTTTTTTATTTTTTTTAAAAATAAAATTAATACATATATTTATAATTTACATCAACTATCCCACCCTCCAACCTAATTTAAACATTTATTCTTTACATTCCATAATTTAAAGATATGCATGCAAAAATATGAAAAATAAGTAAGTTCAAATATAAAAGAAAAAGTAGAGAATATCATACCTAAATAAGTTGCATAAGATTAAAAGGAGATGATTTTTTTTAACTCTAAGACTAAGAAGATGTGTTTCTAGAGCCACTACACTCTATGTTCAGCCATTTTCGACTCAAAATTTATTCAAAGTTAGTTTTTACAACCTAAATTAGTAAAAACATCTTTAAGATTGACACATTCTATAACTGTCAACTATTCTCTCCCTTAACCTAAATGAGACATTGTCCTCAATGTTTTAAAGTAAAGAAGTAGAGTTTAGAAGATATTACATGACCACTGTAATAAGAAATATTTACAAACAGGGAGTTCAATTAAATTTACACTTTTTACTATTGTTATTATTATCATCATCAGTCGACCAATCTAATACCAAGGTCATGGGATCTGGCTCTAGTGTGTGAGCTTATAAAAGACCAAGTAACTCAGTAGTAATAGGAGCATGAATAAAGAATTTTTTAATAATGGGTAAAACAAAATGATTATTAATTGCATGGCTAAGAAATGTTAGCAAGCCATCATAAAATTTATTAACATTTAACAAATCGATGGGTTTTTTATGAATATCAATATGGGCCCAAGATGCAAATGTAATCAATACCTTTAGAATAGCAAGATCTCCTAGCAAAAAAATGAAAGCGTTAGCACGATTTAGTATTTCTGATAATCTTTCTTGCATACATAACGCGATTAGTTCCTCTCCAATTGGTGGGCCAGATAGGCATCCTAGAGGTTTCCAAGCTTTTGGGATAATGCCTAGTACTTGGCTTTCTTTAATAAAAACAGCTTTTGAGATAAGCTTTGATAACCCTTGGTCCATAAATTAGTAATTAGATATAAAATTAAATAGTAATTAGACGTAAAACCACACTATTAATAGTAATAATGCATAATATAAAATATTACTAAAAGGAAAATGATATTTACTAGTAGTTGTGATTGTGACTCACATCATCCTCTGGTTTTACATCCAGTAACAACTTGAATGCCTTATATGGGTCAAGGATAGGCTTCCTATCTAGTTTCTTATAAAATGGAAAACAGGGTCTTTTTGAGTCAAATTCCTAAGATTAAACTATACACTTTCTTTTTCGAATAATGTCCAATACTGGTAAATTACACGTTACACATATCTGCTTCAATGCGTCTCAAGAAACTATAAGATATCATCTAACAATTCTTTATTCATGTTATCTTTAACGAATTTAATTTTATCTTCATGAGCATCAGAAACCATTCCTAAATGTTTACAGTGTGGGTTCTTACAATTAAATCTTACACAATTATGACATTTAGAAGTAAGTCGTTTATCTCTTCTCTTTTTAGCATATGTGCTTTTACTAAAACCAGGCATGTAAGATATAAATGGATTAAAAAACTCACCTAGTAATCGGATCTTTACTTCAGTTAACCAACGAATGTTAGAAGGAATGTCATGGATCATTAACAACCGTAATCATTCGCAACGAGTTTTGTAAATTTTCCTAAGGGCATTGTGAGGGAGAGAAGGAAAATGCTTATGCAGTTTTTATTGTATTTCTTTCATGCTTGATTTTTTTTGTTTTAGTAATTATGGGAGACTAAAAATACCGACTTAAAAGCCATGGAGTACCGTTATCCGAAAAAATAAAGAGAATTAAATCTGCAAAATCAAAATAAACGTGAAAGCCAACAAAACAAAAAAAGAAAAGAAAACACACTAAAAATAAATAAAATAAAACTTACATTCAGCCTCTTATTGCATTAACCTCAAGTTTCAGTTGGTTGCGGTAAATAACACCCTATATTTCCTAAAGTTATGTTTCAAGATCTTCTATATATGACACAAACTCTAGTGATTGTCGTTCCCAAATTGGATGTGATTTACAACTTTGTATCAAACTTTTTAAGTGAAACTTCACACATAAAAGCTGTTGGATATGGTTCAAGAAGATCTTTCTAATTGAAATACTCATGACATAAAATGAAAATGATGAGAGAAAACAAAATTGTCAAATAAAAATAATTAAGTAAGAAATATTATAATGCTTAACATATGTGCTATGTAAATTAATAAAAATAATTAAAAACTCAAATGGCAAAATAATAATAAAACAAGATTATTAAAAAAAAATTAGCTACGCATTAAAGATTTAATCAAGATTTGGTGGGTCACTCAAGTTGATTTTGGTGTATTCTTCATGTGGTTGGTATTCTAAATATAGTTTTAATCTCTGACCATTAGCTTTAAACATGACACCATTCTTTGGATTCTCAATTTCTATGTCTCTATATAGATATACACATTTTACAACAAATGGGTCACTCCACCTTGACTTTAACTTTCCTGGGAATAAATGAAGACGAGAATTATAAAGCAAAATTTTTTTACCAATCTCAAATGTTTTCTGAAAATTTTTTTATCATAAAAAGCTTTGATTCCTCATTTTATAATTCTAGAATTTTCATACTCATCACTACGTAATTCCTAAAGTTCATTCAATTGCAACTTACGTAATTTATAAGCATTATCATAGTTTGCATTACAAGTTTTAATATCCTAAAACACTTTATGCTCAAGTTCAACCAGTAAGTGATAAGGTTTTCCATAAACTAGACGATAAGTAGACATTCCTAAAGACGTCTTAAATGCAATGTGGTAGGCCTAAAGTGTATCAATAAGTCTAAAAGGCCAATCCTTTCATTTTGGGTTAACCGTCTTTTCTAAAATTTATTTTATCTCCCTATTTGGTAATTCAACTCGACCACTTGTTTGAGGATTATAAGGGGTAACAACTTTATGTGTAATTTTATACTTTTTTCGTTAAAGATTCAAAAGGCTTATTATAAAATTATTTACCCCCATCACTTATAATGGCATATCCACTCACAATTACCTCACATAACTTGGTAGAAACTTATAATTTTAAAATTAACATACTTAACATGGTAAAAATTTATAATTTTACGATAAAATTTGAGATTCTCTTCGATAATGCAATCTACTTGGAGTGATGATGATTCAAATGACCGCATTACTAAAGAGGACTTTATTGGATGACTATTACCCATGATATGTCAAAACAGGCTAATGGTGATATATATGATAAGAAAGCTTTCCATAAAAGTTATAAGATAATGTTCGCTAAATGCAAAGAAATATGCAATGAGAATATGACTTTAATGACTTAAGTATCCAATATTTGGGATAATACAACAAAACATGAGAGTGAGGTAATGCATTACAAGTTTTTACTTGTTGAAAAAGATAACCAATTGCTTGTAGTGACTACAGAATTAGATAATATAAAAAATTCACTCAATATGATGAATTCTAGAACTTAAAAGTTATATTATATCTTGTCACTTGGCAAATTTAGCTAAAATAGCTAAAATCAGCATGATCTGCGATGCTAAAATAATGAGACTCAAATTCTCAGGATCTGTTGGTTAAAGCTTCTCCACCAATAGCTCATCCATCAGTAATTTCTCCATTAGTAGCTAAAATTTCATATCGTCAAAAAGATAAAGTTGTTGTCACTAGTTCATCAAGGTAAGAACAACAAGTTTATTCATACTTTTCATTTTTGTTATGCTAACGAACATATAAAACCTAATTGCTTCAAGTTCATGAAATATATGAAAAGGTTTATGTTCTTTAATTATTCTTATGGGAAGCTTAGGATGATACCTATGCCTAAAGTTGAGACGAATGACAACAAACTTAGAGCCATTTGGACAAGGAAGTTTAATTATAAAGCTTATGTTTCGTTTACTTCCTTAACAGCTTGTACTACTAAATTTTGGTACTATAATAGTGATTGTTCAAGATATCTAACATGTGATAGAAATGCCTTGATCAATTATCAAGTAGTTGGTCAAGAAAATGTGACTTTTCCTGATGGTGTGAAAATTTATATACTTAGAAGGAGAGCACTAAATGTGGAAGGTTTTATAAAACTTGACAATATTCTATATGAAGGGCCAGCTTTAGAATATCTAGGGCCTTAGGCAAATAATTTTATGAAGCTTCTTTTTATTCAGTAACTTCATTACTAAAAAAAATATAAATATATAAAAGAGCTCAAAACTCATTTAATCTTTTGTTCTTAAATTTCAACTATGATCAAGAAGATCCTAAAAAATTTCAAAAACATAACCTAAAAGTTTACTTCCATTAGAACTTCTACAAAAATAAACAAATAAATATAAACAATACTATTTTAAAATCGAATATTGAGAATGTTAATATATAACATTGAGATGATAAATTAATGATTAGATAATGGATATGGACTTTGTATTTCAAGAAATTAATTATTTTCCTTTTATATGGACTAATGTATGCAATAATTTTCTTTGTAGAAAAGAGAGGATAATAAATTTTTTTCATTTATGATTTTTTAGATTATAAGGTTTTTAATAGAAATTAAAATGAATATTTAAAGTCAAAGATTCTAACATTAAATAATTAAGTTTGTTTTTCAAAAACTCAAAAGAAAAAGAATTTATTTATTTTTCTTGGAAAAGCTAATAATGAATGAATTAACTGCTAGATACTATTATTAATTATATCGCTTTAACACTAAGGCTGTCAAATATAGATTTTTAATTAAAAAATAATTCTTAATTGTAGGATAATTATTAATTAGACAGATTTTTAATAGGCTTTCTTATAATTTTAAAAAATCTTCATAAATTAGAGAACTATTAATAAAGTACTAAAAAAATGAGGTCTTCTTAAAATGAGGCCTTAGACGACCGTTTTGTTTGCCTATATTTAAAGTTATCCCTGTCTACATGTGCAGAATCATAAAACAAATTTACACAGTATTAGTCAAATTTATGATAAAAAATTATTTATCAACTTTGATATGAATAAATGTCATGTTCTTGATGTTGATGGAAATTGTAATTTGGAAATACATCGATCATTTGATCATTGTTATAAATTGACTAGGTAAATTATTCGTCTTAAGGCCACTCTTGATGCACAAACTTATAGCATCAAAAGCTTTCATTTGAATTATAAGTTATTAACTAAAATTATGAAAACAAGGGTTGTCAAAAGAGTTCTAATGCTCAAAAAGAGACAACCTAGATTATGTGGTTCATATCAATTTGGCAAACAACAAAGAGCATCACCCAAAGCCATTCAAGATAGAACAACATATATGGTACTTCAACTACTTCATATGAACCTTATGGGACTAGTGCGAGTTGAAACTTTGGCATTAAAAAGGTACATATTTGTGTGTGTAGATGACTTTTATAGATATATATGGGTTGATTTATTAGAGAAAAAAAACATATACATTTGATGTGTTCCAAAAGTTATGTGAAAAGGTTAAAAATGAACAAAATTATAATATTGTCAAAATTAAGATTTTTGTCTAAATTATGGATAACTGGGCTTCTAAATGTGGTATTTCATTAGTGATCCTTTCAGGACCTTGACTTGTCACATAAGTCTTAATTTTGTTTTTCGAATGTGAAAAGAAATGTAAACATCTCAATATATCTGATGTTCGTTAATAAGTATCCTCAAAATTGTAACCTTCCCATTGCATATAAGCTACTAATATTTTTTTTTCCCCAAAATGAGTTTGCTGCCATTTTTAATGCATTTACCCGACCAACTTGAGGTTTTGATGGATATAAGTATTTTGTTTTTTGAACATTGATACATAATTAATGGGATACTATAGGTTTTACCATTGTCTGATAAAATGAGAATTCAGACAACAAAACGAACATCATTTTTGAACTCAGAAGAGTTGAAAACTTTAGGAAAGACATAAAGGGCAAAATCATAATTTTAAGATTTTGGTGGATCCTCCCGACATGTCGTTGACTGCTAACGTGTCGTTGATCGATTATTTGGCATTGACGGATGATGTGGCAGAAGTCTATTGGACCAAAAAATGAGCTTACAATACATGCGATGTATTGAATCATACTTGTTGACTTTTGAGTTGACCGATGACGTGGTAGAATATTAACGGACAGAAAAACGAGCATTTCGTACCTATATACACGGAATGAAAGCCCTGGTGATGAGTTCCAACCAATCACAGAGTGCCACGTGGTGCAATCCTGGGAGTTCAAATTGTTTTCATCTGATGGTCATGATTGTATCTATGAATAGAGGGCTCCCGCCCTAATTCGACACCCCTGAATCTATTTTTGGGCTCTATTTTCTGTAATTCCTTCTCCATCTTATATTTTCTATGTATTTTAATAAAATTTCTATTTTACCCTAAGTTATAAAATGAGAAGATAATTTATTTCTAAGCCTGGGTTAAAGGTAAAGTCTCAACATAATCTATAGACTTAATTTGATAAGTTTATTTTTACTTTCTCTAATTTATTTAAATTATTTTGATTTATCGTAGACAGATAGTAATAATCTTGTCTACATATTGCACAGGTATACCGGCTCCCTAGTGTAAGATTATTACTATTTAGGACGGTGAGTACTTTACACTAGATTTATTAGAGAAAGATCTCCCTCTAATTTATATGGTTGGTCTTAACTCATTGTTGACATAAAATTTATTTAGGTTAATTAGTTGATAGTATTGTCACATTGTCGACAGTTACATTATTATTACCTGGCATAATGTGTTCTTGATACCACATTTAATATAAAATTATTCTTCCTAGCACAATGAGCGCTTGATGTCATATTTATTATAGTTAGGTTTATGAGGAGTGGAAATACCCTCATAATTAATTGGAACTAAAAATAGAATATTAAGCCCGTGATAAAATATTGAGTATGAATCCTAAGACTCAATTACTTTATTCCATTGATCAATTTCCAATTTATTTCTACCATTTTAATTTCAGTCTTATGATAAAATAAACTAGTAATTTTACAACAAGCACATTAAATAATAAAAAATAATAATAACTCGTACATAATTAAAATCCATCTCCTCGTGGGATCGACACTCGTCACCATTGATCTATATTTAATAGATTCGTCCCCTTACGAGATCAATAAAATTTACACAACAAATTTTTGGAGCCGTTTATGGGGAGTTAAGTCATTTTAATTTGTAGAGTTAATTTTTTTATGTAAATATCTTTTTATATTTTTATTTTCTTGTAATTTTCTTTTAGATGGCCGGTTTAACTGCCTATAAGTTATTTTAATTTTAGTTGATTTATTTTAAGTTAATTTATTTTCTTTTAATTTTTGTAATTTAATTTTCATTTTATTTTTCTTTATAATTTTACGTTGATCTTGTTAATCTATATGGCTGGTTTAACCGCCTATTAATTTATTTTAATTTCAGTTTATTTCAACTTTAGTTAATTTATTTTATTTCTAGTTCTTTTTTTTTCTTATTGCACATTAATAGTACTTGAGTGTATTTTCATAACAAAATTGTAACAAGCGTGATAAGATTAGTATCATAATTTCTGTTCTCTTTATTTTTAATTTTATTTTTATACGTGTTTTTTACATGCATGGTCGAAGGTCACTATCACATAATTTAGAACCCATAAACCTCGAGCTAGAGAAAGCATGTACGTAAACACATTACATCACAAGTGGAAATTGTAGATAAAATTGAAATAGATTTACAACAACAACCACAAGCACCGCAGGAGAGGTCATTTAAGGACTACTTTAGTCATTTGAGCACATCATGCATAAGATACCCAAATGTAATTACTAAGAGTTTTGAACTAAAAACTAGTGTGCTAAATTGTCTCCCATCATTCTATGGCCTAGAAAATGAAGATCCATACAATCATTTGAATGATTTTCATACTGTTTGTCAAACTTTTAAATATGAGAATTTTTCAGATGATGATGTTAAGCTTAGGTTGTTTCTATTTTCTTTAAAAGATAGAGCTCATTCTTGGTTCAATACATTAGCTGCTAATAGTATTACATTATGTGAACAAATGGTTACTAAATGCTATTCGCAGGAAAATCTCTGAGTTTTCCCTAAAAGAAGACGAGCAATTTTTCGAAGCATGGGAGCGATTCAATGAGCTACTCTTGAAGTGTCTATATCATGGGTACGAGAAATGACATCAATGCCAATACTTTCTGGAGAGACTATTGTCACATGTGCAGGAATGGTTAATGGCAACAAGTGGAGAAGAGTTGATGTCAAAAAGTGCATCCAAGATTTGGGATTTCTTTCAGCGACAAACAGATAATTCCCAACAATGAAGCAAATCATTCAGAAATGTGAGAAAAATCAAAAGAGTGAATGAAGTTCATGTTGGTGAGTCAAGATCAGAAATTAAGAAAGTGAAAGAAATAGTTAAAGGTCTTTCTAGCCAACTAGCATATTTGATGGCTGTAAAATCAATAGAGTCATATGCCTATAATCAACTTGATCATGACTTATACTCATATCAAGCCAATGCCATAGATGTAATGGAAAAATAACCAAACTATAATCCTTACTTCAATACTTATAATTTTGGGTGGAGAGACCATCCCAAATTTTCATGGTCTTAAGGATTCCAACAGAACAGAGCAATAGCTTCAGTTCCGTCAATGCAACCAGTTCCTCAGGCTCTTCAAGTCTCTCATCAGCCATTCAGACCATACAACCAGAACCAAAATTACTCTCAACCCAAACCATAGGAGGAAGCTTCCAAAATTTTAAAAATTGGACTCACTACGCAATAGATTAACAAAATCGCATAATTGATGAACTGCGAAATGAGATGAGAGTAGGCTTCAATTCACAAGCCCAGTCGATTTTAAACTTAGAAAATATGGTAGCTCAGCTAGTTTCTTCAGTTCAAAACTTAACAATGACCGTTAAAAATGGCAAATTTCCAAGACAGGCAGTGCCAAATTCTAAAGGAGTACATGAAATAAGTACTAAATCAACCCAACAATATAAAGAGTTCAAAGCTGTACTGACTCCAAATTGAGATGTTTTATGTTTAAACAAAAAATTACAATACCAAACTAATAATTTAATTTTGTTAAAGTTGTCCTATTAAATTAATATAAAAAACAAAAATAAAAAGCCCTAAAATCAACATAAACCTAAAATTTTCTAATTTCTAATTCTATGGCCAGCCGCCTCGTCTCTCTGATCATCTCCTTCTTCTTGTTCATACCTCTAAAAAATCTCTCCTTCAAGCTTTCAAATTATAGGCCCATGCCATATGTTCAAAAGAATTTTTTTGATTGGCAATTAAAGACTCACTAACTTTTTATCAAAAATTTTAGTAGTATAAAATCTATTCAAACATTCATTAATTTTTTGTCAAAAACTCTACTAATATCAATTTTATTATTATAAACTTTATTTAATAAGTTATACTAAAGGGAACGTAAGAAGAGGAGGAGAGAAAATGCCAAAGAGAAGATCCAGTTCCAATCATAACACTGCCCTGTCAATGTTTGTTCATCAAATTTCACCATTCTAGTACTTCGAACAATAACACATGTTAATAAATAATAACAATAATTTTCATCAACTATACATGGCTGCTTCCAACAATTTCAGGGGCAACATGGTCCTTGCACCACAAACTCACAACTATTAAAAAGGTGCAAGTAACGGTCAACTTATACAATAGCAGATGGGAGCGGCTGAGACTGTAATAATCAGAATCAAGAGAGAAGAATGCAAGCGAACCAAACACGATACCCACTTCTCTAAATGGAAGGTCTGCTCTCATTTTTTCTTTCCAATCTTTCTATTTTTACCCTTCTGGGTTTCTTGATTAGTATTCATAAAATTAATCACCTCTTTCATTAACAAAGACTGCATGTATATACATGGCTATTTCAGATTCTTGTTGGGGCGTTGGATTGGGCAGATTATTTGATTGGCAAGGAAGGAGCCGATAGATACAGGGTTCACAACCTTCCAAGTACCTCGGGTCCAGGAGTGTATGAGCTTGGAATTGTTGTATCTCGTTCACGTACGGACCGAATCGACTTGGATGATGTAACTGTGGTCTATCTAGGACAAGCTGACAGTGTCCGAACACGACTTCAGTGTTATGGCCGTAATGGTGCCCATTTGAATAATAACCCTAGTGATGGGTCTGGTTATTTTGATGATATTTTTACTCGGGGTCACTCCATTGTTTATAGATGGGCTCCTGTAAGTGTGCATTCTTTTGAGAATTTTTAAAATCCTTAGTTAGATATGGCTCATTTCATATACAAACACATCTTTTAGTTATTTACTTATTTGTCTTTTGGATGACTTGATTAGAAGTTCAGTAGTAATACACTTATTTATAGGATAAACCCAAATAGAGAAATCGTAATCAAGCCCTTTTTTACTCTATGAATAATCATGACCTTTGAAGCATCTTCTGAGGAGTTGCTGGTGACTTTTGAATCTTGCCTAGTAGTACAATAAAAAGTTGTTAGGTTTGGATATTGTTTGATCTTTGCAATTGCTTAAATGCATGGCCATTTTTGTTTCTCTTGAATGCTACTATATCCATAGTATATTTCAGAAACCAGTGTCTGTATCTTTCATTTTTTCAGTTCTGTTTTAAAGATGCTTGAGGCTTTTAACCTACATTTTATACACAAGCAGAATTGTGCAAATTTTTTTAGATTATATCAATCAATCAGTGATCATAATGTTTGCATATGGGGTCATTGTGTTTGTGTGGTTCTGGTGTATATTCCACTGGTATGCGTTAATGGAAGTAGGCTTGCCTGCAAAGTTATTTGGTTTATGGTTTCTGAAATTGGATTTCGTTTCTTTTTCATTTTCCTTTGTTAATGCTTGATAGATGAAAAATAAAGCAGATGCTCTTAAGACAGAAAGTGAACTCCTTGGTACATTTGATTATGCATGGAACAAAGGGAGTAATGGCACACGTCGCCATTATGATGTCCTTCAGAAACTCAGTGCCATTGCCTCAGACAATATTCAGTTTCCTAAAAGCATCAGGAAGCTTTTGTATTTCAGTCAAAAGCCAGCAGGCATTAAAATCAAATCAAGCAAGCTGCCTTCAAAACAAAATAATTCTGGCACTTATGCTAATGAGGAGGGTCACAATTTCTTATCTCAAATTTTTAAATTTACTAAATCACAGCCTAGGTTGGTTTTGGAGAGTCATGGTGCTGATGAGGACCATACAGGTATCTGTGGGGTGCCCTTAGATGATGGTTCTGTCTGCAGAAGGCCACCAGTTAAAGGAAGAAAAAGGTGCACTCAACACAAAGGTTTGAGGATCAGTAGATCAAACCCAGTGAAGCCTCCGGTGATAGAAGAGAAGTGCATAGATAGTGAAGAGCACAAATGGAGAAGCACTAATGGATCCAATTCTAATTTACTAGGAGCATCAGAATATGTATGCAATGTGGATTTTGATGCCAATGCTCGCAGTTTTTCTAATTCTCCTGAAATGTCTAGGTCTGGAAGAGTCCAACCTCCTCAAGTATTTTCCAACAGGTACACATCCAAACCGCACTATGATAATATATGTGGGGTGGAATCAGGCAATGGGACTTCCTGCAATAGGCAACCTGTTAAAGGAAGAGTGAGATGTGAGGAGCACAAAGGGATGAAGATTAAAGGAATCAAATCTAAGTCAGCTGAAGAAGATAAGTCCAATGGGTATGATGCATGTTCAAATTTAAGTTCATTCAATGAAAAGGACTTATGTAGCTCTGTTTGTGGAGCTCAGACGCATAATGGTTCTAACTGCAGAAGCCTGGTAAAGGGAAATACAAGTTGTTGGCAGCATGCAAAACAGGCATCGAAACCAAACAGTCCATGTAATGACTGGAGTTCTGGAGGAACCTCCATCTGCGGAGCTCCTACACGCAATGGTTCTTACTGCAAAAGAAAAGTTAAGGGAGGCAGAAGTTGTTCGCAGCATTAAACCAAGTGGTCTTACCTTCGCTCACAGAAAGAATTCATCCATAAGAGAGCGCTTGCAAGTTCATAGATGAAGCTGCTTTTGTGTTGTATTGTAGTCTCTTTACACATTAATAATAGACAGTTTATTGAGTATGCTGCAGTTGTCTGCATTTTTTAGGCTCTCTGATCTAGAAGTCCTTTTTTCTCCTAGAGATGAAGTCCCTAGGTAGCATATTTTTATTAATTCTTAGTTATTTCAAGTAACAAGTTTAAATTAAACTATGTATTTGAAGTTGCTGTATTGTGACTTGCTCTGGTATTTGGATATTTCTATACGGGATCAATGTGAAAAACTGAAATTTATGACTTTTGAGACCATTACAACGTAATTAACTATCTCGTTCTTTTTAAAAGACATTAAGTCAAATTCATGTTTGTCCTTTTATGTAATTTCCTATAACAGTAAAGCTATCATTATAAAATAGTGTTTTATAAGGATATTATTGTATTAAATTAAAGGAGTATCGAAAACACAGCAGAAAATCTATAATAATAACCACGAAAATTTTGTAACTTTCGAAAATAACTTTTCAAAATTATTTCTTTCAAAACTAGCTAAAATATACCAAAATAACTAAAACACCCTTTCTATGAATATATCAATAAGGTCTAGGAAAATCAGAAAAATACAAAATGAATAAAAATATTACAGAAATTAATAAATTAAATAAACAAATGATAATACATATTAAAACAATAATAGAAGAGATTAAGCTTTTAAAGATTGAAGTTTTTGAAATAAAAACTAAATTAGAAAAGAAATCAACAATTTTAGAAGTACAAAAAGAATTAAAAGAATCAATCAGACATAAAGAAAAAATACAATTTGGAGAAATAGTCAAATGATCATTTGATGAAAGAATAAGAACTACTACTATGCCAGAAATATTAAGAAGAGAGAAGAATATCAAAAGACAATTACAAGAAACAATAAAAGATCAAAAGAAAGCACACCAAAAATAAATCAAAAGAAAAAACCGATATAAAATAAAATGAATAAAAATTGATGAACCTAAATAATCAAGCTCAAGTAGTAGTGAATAATAGATAATTTAGAAGAACAAATTGATAAATTATCATTAGAAGATTTAGACCTAGAAACACTAGGATTTGATGTAAATATGAATGTTGGAGTACTACCTACTGAACCAAGTATAAAAACCGAAAATACTAATATAGTAGTCACTGATAAAGGGGTAAGAACACATAACCAGATATTAGCATCTAAAAAACCTTATTATAAAATGTATCCAGAAGAATATATACCTGAATATAAAACTGAAAATGAACCCATTAAACCTATGGGAAGTAAATTAGATATAGACTGTAGAAAAGACCCAAGTAAAACATTAATAAGTTGGTCAAATGATATGAAAATAATGTTTTTATTTAATAAACAAAATAATGATTGGGATGCATAGAATACATAAGAAAAATTTGATCTATGGATAGAATTATTAATAATGAGTTTTACTGGTAATGTACAAAATTGGTGGGATGGAATAACTGAAAAAACAAAAACCTTAATAAGATTAGCTACTAAATAAGAATTTAGAAAAGGAATTAGTGAAGGATTAGATAAATTTACAAATTATATAAGAGATGAATTTTTAGGAGAAAATTGGGAAGATCTTAAACAACAAGAAATACAAAAGAAAAATTTTTAGCGAGATAACATTTAATAAACCTCCAAATATACAATTTATGTAACATAAAAAATTATACATGTCTGAAATATTATTATAAACAATTTTACAATAATGATGATCAAACGATTTATTATGATATGTATATAAATAAATTACCATCACCATGGAATACTTACTTTATTAAAAAAATGAAATTCATACAAATCAACAGAAACAGGAAAATTGATACCAAATACGTTAGGATCTAGAGTATAATTTGTCATAAGAAAATTAAAAGATATATGTATAGAAAGACAATTATATAAAAAAGTAAAAAATGTCATGATGATTTGTTGTGATCAAGTAAATGCACCAAATCAATGGGATGTAAACCATATTATAAAAACTATAAAAACGTAAATAAAGATATCAAGGTAAATATAAAAATAAAAGAAGATATAAAAAACACTACAGAAAATATTGGAAAAATAAAACATTTAAAAAAAAACCTTAGAGAAGATATTATAAAAGAAAACATAATAAAAAAATTAAAAAAGACCATAAAGAATGTAAATGCTGAAATTGTGGACAAAAATGATATATAAGCTCTGAATGTAAACAGAAAAATGTTAGAATAGCAGAAATAGAATATCAAGAAATAAAATCAGATTTAGAATTATTATCTGATAATGAAAACATAAATTGTTTCAATATTGAAATATATGAAAGTTATAGTGATATAGAATCTATTAGTACAAGTTCTTTAGAAAATTCAGAATCAGATGAATCAGAATCAGAATTCTGAAATAAAAAACATAGAAAATATAGAAATAAATAATGAAATAGAACAACAAGAAAATAGAGATGGATACTAATTAATTGTACAATTAAATCAGAAAAAATTAAAAGAGATTTCAAGAATATCTTTAAATTTAAGAAATCCAGATAATACAATTTTAAGAAATATACAACAATTTTTTAAAAGAAAAAATATAATCATTCATGAATATCAAGAGCAAGAGAAAGCTATAGATATAACACAAAGTAGAGGAAATATTAAATTAAGTTTATTAAACTCTAGAGGTATAGAAGTAACTTTAAATAAAATCAAAAGTGATAGAATTAGAGATAAAATACAATATGTGTATTTAGCAGGCATACAAATATTAGTAAAATCTTTATTTAGAGAAGGAATAAATTCACCTATAATACTTAGTTTACATGATCAAAGATTTATAAACCCTGAATTAGCACATTTAGGAACTATAGAAGGAAATTTATGTTATAAAAAATTTTTATTTACATATTACCCTAGATATTGTGTTCATATAAAAGATAAAAATATACATGATACTCTAAATTTACATTTTGAATTAAAAAGAAAAGATATGATGAAACCTGGAAATAAAATTATGACATTTTATTATTCTGCCTTATATTCTTTCTGTAATAGTAATTATGGAGAAATTTATAGCAATAAACCATATATAGAAATAGGCAAAGAATTTCAAGATTTAGGACATAGTATAGAACTAATATTACAAATTCCTAATTTACCTATAACATATAATTTAGATATAAAATATGATAAGCCTGAATTAGAGGAAGATATTAAAAATCAAATGATACCAATTCAATTTGGTAATAAGCAACTTATTAAAGGAATCAAAATTAAAGAAAAACAACCAAACTATAATGCATACAAAGAAATATTAATACCTGATAATACATCTAATGGAAGCTTAGTAATAATGGGAAAATATTTGAACGAAATAGAATTCATAGAAGGACCAAAAATATTAATAGATACAGGTTCGAGTCATAATCACCTAAACATATTTAAAAATAAAGGATTAACAGAACATACCACAATTAATGAATATAAATATAAAGACTTTAATGGAAATTTATGAGTCTGTACAAAAAAAAGTAATTGTACCAACATATTTAAGAAGATTATTATTTAGAATACCATGTTTTATAGACTCAGGATTTGCTCAAAATGAAATATATAATATAATATTAGGAATGGGTTTCTTAAAACACATAAATTATAATATTACTTCTGAATGAATATATATAAAAATGGATAGTGAAACAACAGAATTTTGCCCTAAAATAAGCAATGTGGCAAAATGAATAAATGAATACTATAAAGTTCCCTTTAGGTATTTACATAGAATTAACATTTCCGAAACTAATATCACTACATGTGCAATAATAGAGCAGGAAGTGAAATAACTTTAGGAAAATCCTTTTACTAAAAGAATGGAATAAATTCTCGGGTTCGGAATAAAACTTATAGAAATAACAAATACACAAACACTTTTATTATTTTATAAATCACAAGTTCCAATTATTCTTGAATAAAATAATCTTTTAAACATATTATACAATATAATACTTTAAAACATGATTTACTCTTAGGAAATGATTTCCTTAATCAATTCCAAAGTTATCAACAAACTTTATACAATATAAATCTTAAAACCCCATGTGGACATATCCTTCGACTGCCTCGAATTTTTAAACCATACAGAGTTGCCGCTGAGCGTGGTGATTATACTTATAAGATCTTTTTGATAAACAACAATTACACAATAATTTGATATCTATAGATGAAATTAAGAAACAATTACAAGAAATATATCATAAAAACCCTTTAGCCTTATGGAACCCTAAAAATCTAAGAGCTAAAATAGAATTAATAGAACCAGTAACCATTAGAGTAAGACCAATGGTATATACCCAAGAAGATATCACAGAATTTAAAATACAAATAAAAGAATTATTAAATTTAAATTTAATAAGACAAAGTTTTAGTCCTCATTCAAGCTCAGCCTTTTATGGTAATGAAACATAGTAAACAAGTTAGAGGAAAAGCTAGAATGGTTATAAATTATAAAGAATTAAATAAATACACTAAATTTGATGGATATTTCTTACCAAAAAAGAAGTATTAATAAATTTAGTAAAAGGAAATACATATTATTCTAAATTTGATTGTAAATCGAGATTTTGGCAAATAAAAATAGAAGAAAATAGTATAAAATATACAACTTTTAAGTACACCTCAAGCACATTACTGAATGGTTAGTTATGCCATTTGGATTAAAAAATGCACCACAAATATATCAAAGAAGAATGGATGATCTATTAAGAAATAAAACATATTTAATAGTCTATGTAGATGATATTTTAATAAGTTCAAAACATATAAAGAACATATTGAACATTTAAAAGATTTTGCACAAATATGTAAAGAAAAGGAATAATATTAAGTGAGAAAAAAGCAAAAATATGTCAAATGAAATAGAATTTTTAGGAATGATACTCAATAATACTGGTATAAAATTACAATCTCATATAAGTGAAAAAATAAAACAGCTTCCGATAAATTAGAAAATAAAAAATAAATACAAAAATTCTTAGGATGTTTAAACTATGCAGAATGATTTATAGATAATTTAGCTAAGAAAAGAAATCCTTTACAAAAACTATTAAAGAAAAATAATCTTCAAGGATGGAAGGAAGAGCATACAAACACAGTCAAATAATTAAAAGAAGAATGTAATAATTTACCAAAACTAAGATTACCAGAACCAACAGATAATTTAATTTTACAAACATGATGCCAATGAATTTATACTTAGGTAGCAATACTAAAACCGATTTAAATGAAATATGTAGATACACAAGTGGAACATTAAATTCAATAGAACAAAATTATACAACACATGAAAAGAATTATTAGCAATATTAAAAGGAATTAAAAAGTTCTCATTATTCTTAATTGCCAAAGAATTTCATCAGAAACCGATAATACTCAAGTTAAAGCGTTAATATTTAATAAATTACCAAATGAACCTCAATATAGAAGAATTCATAGATGGCAAGTGTTTTTATCTTTGTATACTTTTAAAGTCAATTATATCAAAGGATTCGACAATTATCTTGCAGATTTTTATCTAGGAACATAGAATTTGTCGAAGAATCATAAACAATGAAGGAAGAAATCTCCAAAATAAATCGTCGAAATAAATCGACTGAAAGTCGATGCTATCGAAGCCCTAGACGCCATAGATCGTCTAACGGAAATATTTGAAACACATAATGATGGAGTAGACAAACTAATTTCTTCTTGGAACAATCCGATCGATAGAACTCCAAATAAATCCAATAAATGCTAAAAGCGAAGTGGACCTGCTCCACGTAATCCTATCGACGATCCAATAAATCGAGATTCTCCAGTGGATCCAATAAACCGAGACTCTATCAGAGGCCCAATAAAACAAGATCCACTCAACGATCCAATAAATTCGGATCCAATCAGCGATCCAATAGTCCAGAAAAATAAAACCATAACCATCTGTGCAACAGGTGAAGACAATAAAAGAACTGTCAACATAAATCCTTTTGTCTCAGAAGATGATAATCTCCCTTTAAATCCAAAAGAAGAAGATTATAAACAAGTAACCACTTGGATATACTCCATTTGTTCATACAAAAACACCATTTATAAATCACCAGGGAAAAATGTCTATCCTCGAATGATAGCAATCAAGGATGCAGATCCAGTCCTTGTCGGAAAAATAGCAAGGTATGGATTTCTTGACATGATATACCCTGACATAAACCTAAAGAAGCTAGCCAGTTTTGATGAACTCCTTATAAAAGAAGTCTCTAAATTTTCTAAAAAGAGACAAATATACCTTAAATTCTACACCATAAGTCCTGAATATACAAATAACATAGAATACCAGGCCTTCTACATTATTACAGTAGGCCATGTCACCAGAAATTTTTAACTCGAAGTGGGAAAAGAATATACAACAGCCCCACAATTCAATAAAGCTTGGATAAGAACCAGAAGAGCTCGAGGAATAAAAGCCATCCGGAGCATAGCTAAAGACCCGTATAATAGAAAATACAGGACAATCATAAAATTCAATAATTACATCTTCGATGACAGAAGGTGGAGAGTCACCATCCGAGATATTACTAGACTTCATATACGAGATAACAACAATGAGATTTCCATCAAGTCCAGCCTACTTTACAGCGAGCATGCGGATCGATGGAGATAAAGTAAGAAAAAGAAGTCTTATCGCTTATGCTCAGCAACAATAAATAATGTAATATTTAATTTATATATTTGTCATTTTGTAATAATGTAATAAAAACTTTTTGACTTTGTAAGGCCACCACATAAAGTTGTCGACCATCAATTCAAACTCATGTAGTATATTGGACATTAGTTGTATCTATCTTTTCTTCTACCATACACCGTAAAGGAGAAAGATAAGAAGTCATTATCTTTTCCCTCATCCATACACCTGTAAAGAGAAAAGATAAACATCAATAATGTACTTCTATATAAAGAGAAATAAACTAAATCGGAGGCATCATCAAGTTGATAGCCTTGCATTCGAGAAAAACTCTTCTCATAATCTCTCAGAGATAACACTCAATGCAAAATAAATCTTTTCTCCAATCTCAACCCGGATAAACATATCATCCTAATAAACCGAATAACCCCATAAGATAGAAAGAGGAAACCTATATCTAATATTGAATATAAGGAAATTCCAAAAGACATCAAGGGATACAAGTGAAGCCTTGAAGATCGTCCGGTTTTCCCGTGTTAGTCGAAGGTGAAGGCGTATTGAGGAGTTAAGGACGAGGTCATTTAGGCAGAAGGTTACTCACTGATGTATAGGAAAATTCCTTTTATACAATAAAGGATAGAGGTAATAATTCTAAATTCTTATCTTTTGATGGTAAAGGTTTATAAAAGATGTTAATGTTTGATGGGAAGAGTAGGAGACTCTTGGACATATTGCAATAATATGGAACAATATCATGAAACTCTGTTAAAAGAATTTGAAATAACTAAAATAACTTGAATAAATGAAAAACAAAAATTTCATATAATCTTAAAACCATAGTACTACAAGTTAATTGTGGAACAACACATTATGAAGCATACATATTCTCTAAAAAGAATTAGTATCAAAAGAAGCTTTGTTAGCAATAAAAAGTATAGGACTACCAAATGAATTAGAAAGGAAGATAATAAATCAAATTGAAATAGATAATTTACAAGAAAAAATATATATGTTTCAGATAAATCAAGAAATTTCTATAGTAAAAACTAAGATAGAACAAGAAGATGAAGATCAATGGGAATGAATCTCTATGACTTCTTTTATTATTAAAATAAACTATTTTACCACCAATAAGATTTGTAAAATTCCTCTTGTATTTCGTATAAAATGTTTGTTTATATTACTTCTGTTGTAACATATTTATAATTTCTTGTATAAATTATGTACTTAATGTCTTGAATAATAATAATATATCTTCAATTATAATTCAATATGCTTCTCTTTAGATAAATAAATTTTATTAGTTTGAATTTTATTAATTTTTATTAACTAGATTAGTCTTCGGACCCCCAAGCCAAATGGTATCGAGCTAATAACATCAATAAAATTATAAGAAAATTAAGAAGAATAAGAATTTGAGAAATTGAAATTGAAATGAAGCCAATAACTAATATAGTAGATGCAATGTATACTTTGAAAATAGAAGATAAAGATGAAATAAGAAAATTGGTAAAGGAAATAAAAGAAAATAAGAATAATATAAGAAATATTGAATTAGAATTAATGTAAGAACAAAGAGAAAGATTCAATATAAATACTAAAGATGATGAAATAATATTAAATAAACGAATGAAACTTATAGATGAATTAATTAAATTTTTGATATATTGGTATAAAACAGAAACATTATGAATAATAATGATCCAAAATTTAAGCTTGGAATAGAATTAGATTAATGTGTCATACCATAAAAAGAATGATTTTTAGTTGGGAAAATAAAGTTAAT
Source organism: Murraya koenigii (assembly GCA_025617385.1). Classification (NCBI taxonomy): domain Eukaryota; kingdom Viridiplantae; phylum Streptophyta; class Magnoliopsida; order Sapindales; family Rutaceae; genus Murraya; species Murraya koenigii. The sequence goes on along the minus strand of CM046817.1, from coordinate 8,922,497 downwards.
CTTTACATAGAATATTTAAATCAAGAAATAATAAGTTTAGAATAAGAAAAAGAACTTTAATAAATATTGGACAAGAAAATTATGAAGAATTAGAATTTATAGATTTTTATGATCTAGAACAAAAGATATATTTTTATAAAGAAATAATAAAAATATTAGAAAGAATAGGACGAAGATGCAGAAATGATGAACAATAATTAATCGATAAAATATAAAACTTATACAAACTTCAAGGACTTCAAAGAAAATTACTATAATTAGAAAAGACAAAATAGTTAGTATTTTTAAATTAATATAAACACAGCATGAGTTTTTAAGTCCATACAGTAAATATTTGACTAAAGATGATAAATAAAAATTATGGAAGGTTAAAAATGAAAATGAGTAAAATAAAAGGGTTAATATTAATAATTTCACGAGTAAAAACAGGCTTCTTTTAAAGTGACAGCTGCGGGGTTTGGAGTAGAGTATAATGGAGGATTACAATTACGAGCATGAGCGAACACATTTGACTGATCAGCTGTGTTCACCCAAGATCCAATATTTGGCATTGTTGGGTAAGAATAATAAGAAGGAAGCATTTGTTCAAGATTGATGGCTTCAGGGTTTGAACTCAAGTGTATCAGTGGAGGATTATAATTAGAAAAATCAGAAGAAAAGCGTTGGCGTTTCCTGGAAACTCCAGGATGAATCTCAGAGGTGGACATATTGAGGAGGTTCTTGTTTTCTGAAGTAGAAGATGCAGAACCCCCGGCTCCTCCACATCTGGCAGTGAACTTTGAATTTAAAAGGGAAGGAAAATAGAGATATAATAAAATATAATCTCTCTTTTATTTCATTAAATTCATTTGGTTTTATCTCTTATATTCTTGTATTATTCTTAAAGACTGTGTTTGTTCCAAAATGATTAGATCAAAGAAATTCTGTAGATTGTTCTTGACAAGCAACCTAATCACATAATCAAATTGAAAAACAAAGATTCGTATGGGCAGCCATGGATGACTTTCGAGAAAGAATCATCTCCATCACTCTATCTCTCCCTCTCCAATCCAATCTAAAAGCAAATATCATTTGACCATATACATACAAATCTAGCAAATTAACCCTAATTGTTTTCTTTCCGTTGAACCAAGATGAAGCTTGAGATGAAAAAGATGGAGCCCAAAGCCCATGCAGCTGACCAAGAATCTCTAAACAAGTTTCCAGCTCTCATTTGGGATTCTGCATCTCCATTGCTTGCATGGTATCTTCCATATGAAAACATAGATGGAGATCTTATTCCAGATTTGAAAATATTTATTGAGCACATAGATTTTTTTCATTTAGCCTAAAAAAATTATTTTTTAATACCAAAGAATCTGAACCACTTTTATTTCAGGTATTAAAAAAAATGTATTCACTAGTAATATATTTTAATTAATTAATTAATTATTAATTATATTAAATGAATGATTGAGATCAAAGTTCATAAATTTAAGGGTCCACAATAATTCTAATATCAATGCTGTAAAAACACATACAGCATTATATAAAAATCCAAAATGGTGATGAGATTATTAGTGAGGTAAAATTGTACGAGTGGGTTTGGGATAGGCATGAAAAATAAATGATAAAGTATGGATATTTTTTACATTAGAAATTAGTTGGCTTATTCAAAATTTTCCTTCCAGTAAAAACAAAAAAAATTGCTTATTTTGCCAAGTCAAAATTATTTGAAAAGTCTCATTAAGTTATAAAACTAAATAACTATGATTAACTTAATTAATTAAGTTAAGTCAAGTCATTAAATTAAAAAAAAAACACCTCCTAGGACTCTTTTTGGTATAACTTTTCAAAAAAAAATTATTTAAGTACAATTTTTATAAATAAAACTTTCATCAAAATAATTTTAATTATTTAATTGTCAATGAAAGATTTTATTAAAAATTATAGAATTACTTTGATTAATTGGTAAGTTATTTAAAATTATATTATGAAAAGAATAAAATATGATTATAAAATAAGAAAATGATATTTTAAATAAGGACGCTCACCGAGTCCTTCTATCAAATGAAGCTCTCGCCGAGGGCTCTTCGTATGTCCATCCTCTACTCAGCCATTTCGGGTTAAGAAGAAGTGAAAGCCGCTATTACTTTGGCAATTTGAATATTATGCCACAGAATCATCGTAGTCAGATTTTGGCCGAGCTGGAAAACGCAACCAAAAAAATCTAGATTTAATGAGAGAAATGGGTCGGGTTAACCTGAAACTCACCCGGCTGTAGATCCTGTTTTCAGCCACACTGCCGGCAACGGAAGACATCCCCCAAACCAGAAAACATCCTTGGTCCTCCCCAAAACATCCATTGGCACTGGAAACCACTAGAAATCACCACTTGAGGACACGAATCGCCGCGGCACAACTTGACTCAAATAGGCGAGATTTCGCCGGATTTGTGGCACCCCAGCGGCTGGGTTTTGGTCCTTGGGTACCTTTTCAATTTTTGACCATCCACAATTGACGAAATGCCACCGTTTGCCGCCAATGTAGCTGTTCGTGTTTAAAGATTTTGGAGCCCGATTCGTCGTCGTCACTGCACGTTGAACCTCACCGCCAGCGCATTTGGAGTCCTCACAGCATGAAGTTTGTATCCCGAGCTTCCTCCTCATCGGATCTTGATTTTCGGCTACCGTATCATAGTGATGGCAGCTTGGTAATTTCTCATTTTAAGGGTAGGTTTTGTACCGAAAGTTTTGAGGTAAATATCATTGTGATCCCTAAATAATCTTTAAATTACGATATGACTCATATATATTTCATTGTTCATAATATTTAGTTTGTAACATATATGCATATTATAACCTGAAATTATTTTTGGAATATGAAGCTCTGAACTTTAAATTGAGACGTGAAGTTCTTGATTGATTTTCATAACCTGAAGTTCTAATTCTGTAATTTTATGCGCATGGACTAGAAGTTTCAATATCAAAATCTGTATATATGATATAACAATGTATGAAATAATTGTAAAGGTTATGATTTTGAGATCTATAGATTTAATATGTAGACTTAATACAGCTTATATATGAAATAATTGTAGATGTTGTGATTTTGAGATTTGCTGAATCTGAAACAGTTGTATATATGAATTTGAATTTTTTAAATATTATGGACCTAAAAATCTTAAATGTGTTTTTATGTATATCTGAACTAGAAGTTTCAGACTATGTATGGTAAGATATTTATCAAAATTTTGAACCTAAAGTTCATAATTATAATATATAAAACTTGGAGTTCGAGACATGTACTTACATTTTACATAAGGTACATTAATTTTATTTTTATTGTTATTATTAATTTGACTTGGTTAATTTATTTTATTAATATGATCGGTTTAACTGCTCTATTAAATTATTTAATTTTAATAAATTATAGTTGGTTTAATCGCTCTATTGAATTATTTTAATTTTAATAAATGAAGATTTGTTTTTACATATATTTAAATTGTTATTATAATCTAAAGTTTACAATACAAATAAGGTGGGAGAATTTGAAATTTTGTCCCTATTAAAATTTAGAATTTGAAATTCTAAATACAAGTAAGAGTATAATATGACAATACTTGAATTATGATAGAAGTTTATTATTTCCTTAAATGAATATAAGAATTAGAAAAATATTCATAATATTGAGAAAATTATTGAAAGTGAGTTGTTTAATTATATGTTTATTTTTTATGTTTTATTATTACATTGAGATTTATTATTAGTTTTTGTAGTATCGCATATATTAATATTATTTTAATATTGTAATTTGTTTAATATCATTTGAAAAATATTCATATTATTTAGTCTTGCGGACCAATTAGGGGTGGACAATTTCGGATTCGGATAAAATTTAATCGGATTTCGGATAATTCGAATTGAGGAAAAATCAATCCGATTTCAATCCGACCTTAAATCCTATCTTAACTCGATCCGAATAATTTGGATCGGATATATATTTCGGATTAGTTCGGATTCGGATCGGATCCGATGAATTCATATTTTGATTCGGATCATAATTTTGGATTCGATTGAATTCGGATGTGGACTTTTTGACAATTTTCTTAAAAATTTATGAAGTTTATATTAATGAAAACACATGTAAATGTAATGTAAACCATAAAAAAATAAACATAAGAAAACAAGTTCACAATTAAGTATTATCACCATATACCTCTTATAAACTAGCTGCATAAACAATTAAACATTATTCCAAAGTCCAAATAAGCAACATAAATAAGCATCGCTCCAAGTCTCTAAATAAACAACACAAAATAAACATTAATAGTATAGAGTTATAGACAACACAAAATAAGGTAATAAACATTACTTCATTCTCCAAGTCTCCAAAATCCAAATAAATAACACAAAACAAACATTACTCCAACTCTCCAAGTCTTCAAATAAAATCTCTAAATAAACCATACAAAATAAACATTAATCTAACTCCAAGTCTTCAAATAAACAACACAAAATTGTAATATTATCATCCAATAACAAAATAAACCAAATTAAAAATTATCATCCAACAACAACATAAATGAAAATAAAATGAGTTGTGATCACCATGTAACTCATATTCTGAACTGAAGTCCATATGTTTGTTGTAATAGACACTCTCTGCTTATTCTTACATATCAAACTTTTCAAAATTTCCTTTTCTTCCAAAAATAATTCCATGACATTCCTAATAATAGTTCTTCGAGATGGCAAAATAAACTAAAGAACAACTACACTACAGAAATGTCTAAACCCTTTATTATCCACAAAATTGAGTGGCAAACAAAATAATCATTTTAGTGACTGCCCTTCTACAAGCATCTTGACTCCATCATTTAGCTAAAACCAGATTACTTGCATTTCCTTCACTACTCTCAGCTGCCAACTTCTGCTGTCTTTCATCTTGCTCTTGCTTCGCTTTTAAGTGTGCTTCACATACTTTTAAATGAGTTCTCATATTGCTAATCCCATCATACTTTGAATGGTATTGATATACCTTGCCATGATGAGTTGCACTTTGCTTTATGTTGGTTGTCCTCAAGCAAAGTGAAATAATTCCATGTCTCAAATCTTTTCTTCATCGATCGTCTCTGAGTTGGTTTCTTTCGTTTTGTATTACTTTTTCCTTCTTCTGTGGGTACTTTTACACTTTGAACTTCATCATCATTATTGAAATTTGATCTTGAATGCCCAAACATCTGAAAATACAAAAACTATATCAATTATCATTGCTTTATTTATGAATTTTTAACTAAAAGTTAAATATGGCTTTTGATTGTATATAATCTTTTAAGCCTACAAAAAGTACAAATTCATTATTTGAAAATAAAGCAAATCATGACATTAATTTAAACATTCATGCATTTTATTGAGAGTATTGATATATATTTACATGAATATAAATGTAATAGGCATTATGCCAATATATATGCTAATAAATACGTTAATAACTTAGTGCTTCAAATTGGAATTTTATTGGCAAATATAATAATTCAAAAAAAAGAAAATAAATTTAATCTGAAGGTTTAGTTCTATTTGTACCTATTGGTGGTTGGACATAGTTTTACTGCAAGGGATATATATTCCTAATGTATTGACAGTGTGTTATAGCTATTAAAATTATAAAATATATTTATGCCAATTAAAATTTGTAATGCAATTAAAATAAAACAATGAATAGTATGATCATATCAAATAAATTTTACAAAATTTGAGGAGCAAATTGAATCAAAAATTGATTTGAATAATCAAATTAATTTTATAAAGCAAACAATGTCATTATACCATATCATATTTCACATTGACAGTTGCAAGCATTTCATTCATTCTATACAAAAAAATCAAGTTAAAAGTTCCAACAAGCTTAAGAATTGTTTTGATGGAGTGCTTGGTTTATTTCAAATTGTGTCACCAACTCACCATTTAACTTAAAACTAACTAGTACCAAAATAAAATTCCAACAAGCTCAAGCAATATCTCAGAAAACACACACAAATAATTGCCTTTCTCATGCGCCAAATTACCATGAACAAATTATCAACTGGTTGTGGGTCGCGGGTTGACGGTCGCGGATGGGTAAGTTCAGTTGCTTTGGCTTTGGGTCGTTGCGGCCGTAGTCAAATTCCAGCAGCATTAGACTCAGCTCATGGTGGTAGCAAAGATGGGCTTGTGGGTAGTGGGTTCGTGGCTCGTGGTTGCGATTGAAATGGGCTCGCGAGCAGTAGTTATGGCTGGGGTTTTTTGGTCGTGGGTAGTGGCTGAGCTGGGTTCGTGGCTTGTGGTTGGCGGCTGAAATGGGCTTGTGGGTCGTGGTTGCAGTTGGGGTTGGGTTCGTTGGTCGTGGGTAGTGGCTAAGCTAGGTTCGTGGCTCGTGATCGAGACTGAAATAGGCTCGTAGATCGTGGTTGCTGCTGAGGTTGGGTTTGTTGGTTGTAGGTAGTGGCTGAGCTAGGTTCGTCGGTCGTGGGTAGCGACTGTCGGCAGGCGAGTTCGTGGGTTGAATGGGTTGATTTTGGTTGGTTATTTGTGGTTGAGATTGTTAGATTGAGTTGGATGAGTTCGATTTTAGTTATGAACTTGATAACTTCTAGGTGTTCAAGGTTGAGATTGCTGAGAATGAGCTTGATTTTGCTCGTGAATTTTGATTTTCTATTTAGGTTTTGACTTGATTTTTGTAAGAATGGGTGTTTAGTGTTCAATGTTCACGAATCATGACTTCACGCTTTAATTTTATTTCGCTTTTAGCCTTTTAGTTTTAGGCTTTTAACTTAGGTATTTTGTTTTTGTTTTCCGATTTTAAAAGCAAGATAAATCGATCGGATGGTTCGGATTAATCCGAATCGAACCGATCCGATTCAAATCCGATCGATTGCATAAATCATATCCAATCGGATTTGATGTTAAATCTGAATCCAGTCTTAACAAATTCAGATTATATTAGATCGGATCAGATTCAGAATCTGATCCGATGCCCACTCCTAAGACCAATTGAATGCTTTAAAAGAATTATGTCTTATTCTCAGTCATATGTAGAAGAATCTGATGTATTTTGAAAATATCCAATAAAATAAATAACATGTCGATATTATATGTATAAAGGTATTAAATACATTAAAAAAATGAAAAATATTCTCGATCGATTTTATTATAATAAAATTCTACGCATCAATGAATTAGAAATTCATTGTACAAAATACTTATATTATTGGCCGATTACCTTGGACATTCAAAAATTATAATGATGCGTAGAATTATTGTAATATTCTTATGGACATTTTATTAAAAAAAAAAGTTTCTATTGCCCATTGAGATTATTTGTACTGTTTACTCATAAGAAAAATATATGATTTGACCATCCCCTCTTATGATTGGTCATAAATGTCTATAAAGAATTTAAGGGATATATATGGATTAATTCATCTACATGGTAGATAATTTTGTTAATTTATGACTTTAAATGATGCATCTACGTAGTGGTTATATATTTGTTTTTTTATTCACACGCAATATTTTATTTGCATGATTGATTATATATCATTTTATATGATAATATCGTTAACCCCTGTTGGGTGTTTTTCACATGTTTATGGATTGTTACTTTGATGAAATAATTTTTCATCAGTGAGAAATGGAAATACTTTTAAAGAAGGCATGAATTATTTTGAAAAAATTTTCACTTTATCTCAGTTAGATCTTCGTACTAGTCAATGTGTGAATGAAGTACGGAGGATAATATTTTTGTAGTAAATTACAAAACCAATTAACTTATGTAGATATTGCAAAGTAACCAAGTCACATTTTACATATACCAATACACTAACGTGGGTGATTGTTCCTGTCGAATCAAGTGTATAAGTAGCTACTATGTTATTTATTATATGTCATAAATGTGGCAAACCACTTGATTTTAAAGACAGTGCTCCCTAGAAGAGTAAAATGAAAAATCAAGATTTTGTTGAAAATAAAGCTCGAGTTATAAATATACTAATATTATCTTCATCACATTTATAGATAAACTAATTATCCTTAAAGTGACATAAGTATCTGAAATGACAATAACTTGTGAAAATGTAAATGAATTGAGATATTATAGGATTTCTATTGATTCTAAAGGTAATTTCTATAACGGCGTCTGGTCCTTGATGTGACCAAATACCCTGAAAGACCTTCTGACTAGGTACATACCCAAGATGAGGCATCAGCTCTTGAAGTGGCTGGTAAATAAATTGTCATCAATGATATGTTTGCGTACTAACATTATAACTAATTATAATCCCCAAACTATTAATGAATATAGATCGTGGCATGCTTGACCCAAATGGAAAGAAACAATCTAGTAGAATTGACTTCTTTAATAAAGCGTGAAACTTTTGGACTTGTGATCCGAGATAATCGATGATGTCAAATTCGTTGGATGTAAATGAGAATTTGTTAAGAAATATAATGAATATAATAAAATTATCGGATGTAATGCACGCCAGAACTAATGGCATAAAGTTTCTACTGAGACCTAGTATTGATTATGAGAATAAGTATTCTCTAGTGATGGATACTCTTACGATTTGATTTTTAATATGTTTAGCGGTCTCGGATAGATTTGACATGTGTCTTATGACTCATATTTTTGTATGGGTCAATATACATTAATATTTATGTGAAAATCCTAAAAGATTCAAAATGCTCGAAGCATTTAAATCAAAGGATCGTAATTTATGTTTAATCAAGCTACAACAATCCTTATATGAATTAAAATAATATGAATGCATGTGGTATAATTTTTGAGTGAATATTTGATCCTATAACCATTCAGTATTTATTAAAAATTCAAATATGAATTTATACTTCTAGCAATTTATTTTATTGACATAAATATAATTAGAACTCCTTAGGAGCTCTTAAAACTGCTAAATATATACATATATATATATATAGTCTTAACTTATAGATCAAGCATAAAAGAAATGGAATGGTTATCCATTAATTAATTTATATTGAAAAACTCTTGTGAATAATACTCATTTTATTACATCATAGATGAAAAAGAAAAGGAGAAGGACTTACAAACCACAATGATAGATTCTAATATACTATTTTACATTTTTGTTATTTTCAAGATATCTAACCAATTAAGTTGAGACAATTGGGTTGGGTTCATGATAATACTTTTGCAATTGATTAATTAATTCAAGTAGCAGTTTTGGCATGGACAAATATTCTTCATGATGAAGGGAAAAGAAAACCATATCTTATGATATTATCAAGAAATATCATTAAGAGACTATAGTAATGATTTACATCCAACAAATAGATATGATATTATCAAGAAATATCCTATATCCGTGTACGCTTGATATTATATCTTGATTTAACTTTAAACTAATCATATTTTGTTTAGTTTTTAGTGAGGTTTTCTTTAAGCAGTATAATTAAATGCGATCGCTCATTATCGTATATCTTCCGTAATTAAAGGAGTCTGAATAAGAAAACTAATATTAAGCGAGATATGCTTCCATCGATATAAGATTTATCTCGCATAAATATTCGAGAAGATATTTCATCGGGAAGTGTATTTTTGGAAATAAGATTTTTATAGTTATATTAGACAAACGTGCATCAGTACTTTTTTCCTTCGACTATGTTTTTATCCTATTGGGTTTTATTGACAATGTTTTAACGAGTCAATATTAAGCACATCAAATAATACCCTATAGTATATATGTAAATAAAAGATAAATCCAAGCGGGAGTATTGTAAAAAAGTAGATTTAACATTATGTCTATTTATGTAAAATTACTATAATGCCCATACATGTTTTTATATAAAGAAGAAAATAAATGAATAAGGTGATGATGATTTTGAGCATTGCAGATCAATATGCTTATGCTCTTCATTTCTTCGTTTCTTTTAATATATTCATACAATTATAAATATATATATAGAATTGTAAAGATACATCAGTCATAACCTTTATTGCCATTATTTCCAAGTATTAAGGCTATATTTGTGAGAAAGAATTAAGTGTGGTATTAGACTAACTTTGAGATTAAATATTTTTCTCATATTTGACAATTTTCTTTGAATTGAATTAGAGAGACTAAATTCAAATTTAGTTCTTAAATCATGGGATTAGCAATCCCAATTTATAAGTACGTTTAAATGAGATTAGAATAAGGGAAAAAAATTGCCCATTTGTAATATTTCTTTCATATATACCACTGTTTTTTATTTATTACTTAAAATTTAATTATTTTATTCATGATTTACTTGAAATTTAATTTTTATTTTGTTTTATAGTCTAATTAAATTGTAACTTTTACTTCAATAAAATTAACTATTTAATAATTTTTTACAATAATTGTTTGTATTAAATTTAATAATCACTAGCGTAATATTAAAAATAATCATGAAAATTAGTAATACTAATAATTAACTGATTTTGTATCTAAAATATTTGATAAAAATTAATTAAGTAATTAAATATTTTTATTAATTTATATTTGTTTATTATAATTATTACTACCCAATAAGTAATGTACTACATATTTAATATTCTTATTAATTACCTTTAAATTAATTTTAATTATTACTCTTAAATATTCATAAATATTTTTATTGTATTTAACTATAATGTAACATTGTCCAATCTAATAATATATCAAACATAAAAAAAAATCATATAATTCAATCTAATCCAATACAATTATAATATTTAGTCTAATCAAATCATGCATGCCAATCGCAACTTAAAAGATTTACTACTTCAAATAAGACATAAGCAATTATAATATTTTGTAAGTAGAAGAAAAATAAATTTCTTTAATTCACTCACCGATCTTTAAATCCACAAAGGTATAATAACTTTGTATCTTCATATCATAAACTAATATTGTTGATGCAGCTTTTTCCCGTGCCTTCAAACAAGGTCTCGAACCTTCGCTCATAGCCTAGCTCGAGCTCGAGCTCGAGCAGGACTGCCTCCTTCTTCCTATTCCACTGCTTTGTCCGTAATGTAGATCTCCTGGCCTTGTACTCACGTAAAACGAGGTCGGGGTAGCCGAGCGTGTTCCGCGAAACCCTCCGACGCTCAAGTCAATAATCGGGTTGTTCTTTTTGGTATCTCCCTTAATCAGAGAGACCGGAAAGGTGAAAGAGATATTTTTTGCCCTCCCTTTTGAATAAATATGGTTTTTTCAGAGAATCCAGGTAAGGGAAATCAGAATAGGAAGAACCTATATATCTTTTTTTTTTAGAACCCTTGCGAATCAATTTTTTCAACCCCTGTAACGTACTCGTTTATTTCCTTTTATACTCCATTTTTCCCGCTCTTTCTCTCCAAGAGCATCCATTCCCGCATCAGTGGTGTACGGGTCCCTCCGACAACCGGATTGGCGCCATCTTCCCTGGGATGCGCACTGCCTTCTTAACCCTACCACGTGGCTGATCACCATGTCTGCATGTGCGCTAGGTATGATGACACCGTGGGGCATGTGCCTACCATCTGAAATAAGTATCACCACCATACCACGTGGGACCCCGATCGGACATCTAAAGGTGTGCTGTGGTTCTGGGAAAGCTGGCCTGCCACCTGGATCGGGTCTTACGCTCCATCGGTCAATGACTAAGATGGTCCAGCTAGTGCTCTGGGATTTGACTTTCATGAGCAGTGAAAGGAGAGCTCTGGTCTCGATCACCTCCGATTCCTCGACCTTGACCAGCCTTTGATCGAACCCGATGACCTCGAGCGAGTTAGAGAGCACTGAGCTCGAACGGCCTCGAATCCCCGACCTCGACCAGCCTTGACGCTTGATGAGATCGCCTCGTGCGCTGGCCTGGACTTCGCCGAGCTAGACCGTCCCTGGTATTTTATTCGAGCCTGAAGTGGCCTCGAGGAAACTTGCCCGATGTTACCCAAACACCAGCCCCCGCTCTAGTCTTTGAGTGAAGCGAGATAAGACCTGAAACTCATTAACGATGGGCCAATTCGCGCCTTTACGCTTCCCCACGCTTCCCAGCTTGTCTCCCACTTCAATCACTTCAGATTGAGCGTGGACACGTGGTCGATCCCACCTGCATTTAAAGTTCAAGTGGATCGCTATCCGAAAGGTCGTGTCCCTCAAACGCATGCCGCCAATCAAGAGACTCGCCTTCCTCTTTAAAACCCCCAACTTCTTCACTTGCTCCTCTGCTTGCTTACTTCGCTCAAATTCAAAAATTAATCTGCCTCCGCCATTTGCTCATCTCCTTCTTTCTCGCCAGTGGTGATTTCTGCCAACTACACTTCCTTCGCTCGTGCACAAGCCATTCTTCCATTTCCCGCCGCCACTGCTTTCTTCCCCACGAACTCCGTTAGTGTATACCCTTAGGAGAAAAATGTCAAATCCCCAAGCAGTCTGTAGGATGTCGCGTGAGGATCTCGTCCTCTTCTAGTGAGGCACAACCCTTAAGTATAATCCCCGTGAGGGATTCTAGTCCGAGAGGGAATTACCCGCTACCGAGACCCAGCCACAAGCGGGCAAGGGCCACCAAAGTGTCCGAGCTGGGAATGCCCCATTGACCACGAGATGTGAAACCACCCCTTCTGGACTTAGATAGGCTTAGGCGCACTTACCACATACCCGAAAATGTGGATTTAAGGTCACGGCAGTGGTGAGATCCCCACCATCCCCCAAGGATATACATGACCTTCCACTTAGAGTGCTTTAAATCGGGGTCAGCCGCTTTCCAACTTTACTTTGTCCTGGTTTTGTCCAGATTTCGTCTCGCCCCTGGGCAATTGAACCCGAATCGGTGGAGGGTCCTTTCCTGACTCTTTGCGTCATGGAAGCGCCGTGATCCGGGTGAGCCCCTGTAGGGAAATCGACACCTTTACCAACTAAGTGCAGCCAAGGATGCCGGTCGGTATTACCTTACCTCCAAATCAAGTGGTAAAGCCCATCACCAATCTCCCAACCTCCTGTGGCAACCCGAAGAGCAAATTCTTCTTCGCCGGGAGAGCTGGGCAAGTCGCACTGCAACTGAGGGGTCCCTCCAGCTCCGCATGCACTTTTGCACCCGTGTCGCTTATCCATCTTGTGGATTTTACTTTTAGTTTTCCTCGCCGCTCTGCTCTCATTATTTTGCTTTGTTGTTTTGCAGCCTCCCGGTGCCTCTTATTCAATCGGGGAGAGTTTCAAGCACGCGTGCAGATCGCTCTTACAAACGCGAGCTCGCAGTGGAGTCACGACACCCCAAAACTTTTGAGTCCAGCTTAGTGCCAGTGAAGATACGAGCAGCAGGATGCGTGAGATGTTACATCGGCGAGCTGGGACGACCGAGCGTGCGAGCACCTCAAAGAGGCCACGAGCAGAAGCGGGTGCTCTGCCTCCATCCACTCGAGCTACCTCTTCTACTCAATAGACCGAGCGAGCAGAGGAAGGTCCTCCACGCAGACGGCCAAGGACCGTTGCTCCACCGCCTCGAACCGACAATGTGCAAGAGCAAAGTCACCGGCCTCATCAAGCCTTACTCGAGGACCCACAACAAGAGTCACGGCAGATTCTGGATGAGTTGGAATCCTTTAATTCCGATGAGCTGCTCAATGCTTTCCAATGACTCTCCTCTCGAGCTTTAGTAGGTCGCGACCATTCTCGTGGCTTCAACTGGGCCCCTGTGATGAACTTCAAGTAAAGCGTCCGTAGCTCGGAGCGATCATGGGCGAGCTAAAGGAGAAAAATCAAAAGCTTCCGGACGAGAACTCAACTTTGCGCAGAGGATGCAGATGGTCGACTCCAAGGCCTCTCAACTTCGTAGGAGTCGATCGACACCCGCCAAGAATCGAGCGATGCTCGAAAGGATCTAGACACTCGTAAATCTTACTCGAGCAACTTACAGTGGGGAACCGCTCGCCTTCGTGGGTAAATCGACGCTTTAAAGGTCCAACTTGCCATCGAGTACAACAACGGGCGGACTCAACCCATGACCGCCTCATCTATGGTTTTGTAAGGCATACCCCGAGGCCGACATGTCTAAGGTCAAGTGGTATGTAGTCGAATACATGAGCACTCATGAAGCTACTCCGTCCGAGCCCCAAACTGCTGTCGAGAGCTCGCCTCCTCTCCCGCCGATGCTCCTCCCCGCTAATGCCCCTCCCATCGATGTCCCTCCTATTGCTCCTCCCGCCGATGCCCCCGCCGATGTCCTCTCATCGCCTCCTCCTGCCGATGCCGGCCTTCCTCCCGCCAGCCGACGACGTCCCTTCGTTGCATAACTTGGACTCTTTTTTTTTTTACATTTCCGTACTTGTAGTCATTCCAATAAATAAACAAAGATATGCATTTGAGTAACAATCATATGTGCAAGCTTGTGTTTCACAATTATGATGTTATCTTCGCTCCGCTTAGTCGATAAGAATTATTTATAAGTCGTTGGGCTCTTCTTTCTGCTTTTCCGCCCAAGTATAATGTTATTTAACTCGTGCATGTTTAGAGTTTTGCTTTGACTTCAGCCGAAAGCCTTATGTTTATCTCGTGAGCTCATTCTACTTGGCT